>CM065381.1:38572335-39184835 GCA_033060915.1 Euryodendron excelsum | reverse complement strand
AAGGTTGAGTTCGAGCTTGCTGATTCGTGCTTGGTGCTGATTCTTGTTTTCGGGATTAAACTAGAGAGATCTCGAAGGTACGATTCTAATCACGTAGATTAGGCTATGCTAATCATATCAGAATTTTTGGTAGCATGCGTATACACTATAGCCAGGTCGTGGGAAATTCCGCAGTCCCCAACATAAAGATCAAAAGCTAAGCCAACATCTGTAGAGATTTTTTTTGTGCAGGTCACCATCTAAGGCTAAGATAGGAAGGAGTAATTAGTTCATTTCATATTAAAAAGCATCCATGGAGCCATTCAATTAAGCACTAAGCTAGTCCCTCAAGCAAGACCAGGCTCAGCTACTGGAATAAGTAAGAGGACTCGGGAAAAGGATGACCAAAATGAAAACAATACTCTATTTGCTTATATCCCATGCAAGTATACCGCCAAATGATTAGGCAGAGGCCTTTCAGGTCTAAACCCATGAGGAGCATATTATCCTCTGAAAGATAACAAAGGGAGAAGACAGGGATTACACCATGTTGGCTTGCTCTCTGACCACTGCCTACCAACAGCTTCGCCAAGCCAAACATCTCGTTTTGATACCTCCTAGACCTGTCTTCAACCCGACACCCGAATCATATAATTCTAACCTATCATGTGAATTCCATTCCAACTTATCTGGCCATAACATAGAAAATGGTCCCACTTTGAAGCACAAAGTCCAAAACCTCCTCGATTTCTAAGCCATTGATTGTAAGCACCCCATTTTTGCCCACTCGGTAATCTCTGATCCGACCGAACTCACATTCAAACCAACAAAAAAACATTAAAGCCCAAATTAGTTTTTCAGATTTAATCCAATCAATCAATCGATTCGTAGGCCCGTCTGGCCCAACAGAGGCAAAATGACCAAATTGCCCTTACAGTATTGCTCGGTCCAATTCTAGTTGGCACGTCTTCCTAAAGACAGTAAGTCTCTATTTCAACCTCAATTCTAGTTCTAATTCCATTCTAGACAAATCAAACTCAATCTGACATGTTTTTTAAGAAAGTTGATCCCTTAGATTCTAACTCCATCAAGTCCAACACATTTTTCGAGAAAACTCCTCAAAACGATAAGTCCTTTCAAACCTGTTGACTGGGACGGAACCCAAGTCCTCGAGATGGTAGAACGGTTCAGTTCTAGCACCGGCTAGCCTGCCAATGTAGAATGTCTATTATTCGACATGTCTTTTGAGAAAGTTGATCCCTCAGACGATAAGACCATCTAGCAGCTTCCTAAGATTAGGCAATCTCCGGAATGAATGCATACCATTAGAGTGTTGAAAACAGTCACAAACATTGCAACTATCAGAGTGGCAAAAACACTCGCAAACATGTCGACATAAGGAATTACCAACAAAACCCCTATGTCACTAGACCGAACACATCTCTTGACCATGACATGTTTATTGAAGGACGGGATACCTTTGGAAACTAACTCATCACACACTATTAGAGTGACAAAAATACTCAAAACCTATGTTAACACCAATACCTGCTAGCCCACTCTAGTGAAAAATGACCAAACTATCCATGGGGCCCTTCCGACATGCCTCTTGAGAAAATACCTAAATCCTCAAAGGGGTAAGTTCATCCATCCAGGATTGTCCCAAAGACAATCCGACATGTTCAAATGCTTTCCAATTAGTTTCGGATAAATTTTGGAACCATTCAGTCAAAATGATCATTTTACCCCTAGGCATCCGATCGCCTCGGAGAACCACATTGGCTCTAGGTATCAAACCATTAACCTCCCAAAGATGCTTTTAATAGTATTCCTGACATTCCAGTACCTTTCCATATCATTCTGAGCCTATTTCAGCAAGCCCGATACAAAATGACCATTTTGCCCTTGGGGGGCCGGTCGCCTTTTCCAACCAAATCAGCTCTGGGTATCAAACCGAAAACTCCTTGGAACACAATCGATAGTGTTTCCAACCTTCAAGCCTTCTCATGGGTCACTCCAAGTCTATCCAAGTATTTTTCTGATTCAATTGACTGTTTTGTCCCTGTGGGCTGGTTACCCTTTTCAACTGTTCTAATATTGTTTTTTAAGTCTGTTACATTCAAGACTCTATTTTAAGGGTTCTTATCAATCCCTGGCCTTTTGGATCATTCTCAGACCTTCTAGAGTCACTCCTAGTGGAGCCAAGCTAAAAATTGTATAGTAGTCACTCGGATAGGCACCCAAATCTTTTCCCTTACATCTCAAGGGTTGAAAGATACATTTCTTGCTGCCTTAAAACTTTCTTAAGTGGCTGGTGCCACTACTAGTGGCGCCATGCCAATAAATGGCCTGGCACCACTCTTAGTGGCACCAAGGTTAATTTTTCCCTAGCACCGCTGCAACAGGCGCCATTTCTTGTTTTAGATGCCTATAAATACAGACCCTCCCCCTACATAAAAAGGGTCTGCAAATTCAATCCAAAAACTCTGTCTCTTTGAAAATAGAGCTCGAAGTCTCTCCAAACCTTAATTCTCTCAAGCCTCTTCAAGCCCTAGCCTCCATACACTCAAACCCTAGAGACAGAAGGGCTTGGTTTTCTAAATACTTTTATATAATCCTCCCTCTCTCGTCTCCTTCCTAACCCACTTGGGTTTTTTTTTTCTATTTTAATCCCCATCTTCTACCCACTCTTCTTGCATACTTGAAAAAAGGGACTCCCTGATTCATGCCTAAGAAGGATTGTTGAAGGTTACCATGTTAGGGGCTGTCTTTTAGTTCAACCTTTGATGGTGTGAGTTCGGTCCCCTTGATTATGTGGTGAAGCCTAGCCTTGTATGTTCATGACCCTATTGCAATGTAGTTATCATGTTCATGCTTTGCATTCAAAATTGCATTCAAAGTTGTTTTTAAATTTACATTAAAGTTCTCTTTCAAAACTTGCATTTAAAATCTCCTTCTATCAAACTTGTTTTTCAAAATCACACTCTTAGGATAATTCTAGCCATTCCATGGTTAAGGTTGTTTTAGGAAAGTGATATATTCAATGCGACCATCAAGGTCTAAATTCGAGTTCAAGTCTTAAATTGTTTTTATCAAAATCACAACCCTAGAATGGTTCTAATCTTTTCATGGTTAGAATTATTTTAGGAAAGTGAGATATTCAAGAGACTTGCAAAAGTCCATATTCAAACTTCTTTCTAAATTGTTTTGCAAATCTACTTCCTAAAAACTTTGTCAAAGATCTACTTTTCAAAAACTCTTTGTCTTGAAATCTAAGTTAAGCCCTAGAATCTATGATTAGGAAGCCATAGTTCCTTTCTTAAAATCATTACTTCCTATTTTCTACATCAAATCTTAGATTTCCAAAACCTCTTTTTCTACACCAAATCTTAGATCTCCAAATTCGAGATTTCCAAAACCAAACCCTTCTAATTCCATGTCAAATCCAATCTTCTAATTTAGTAAAACCAAATCCAATCTCTCAATTTGGAAATCCAAATCAAATCCTCCAATTTTGGAAAGAAGATCAAATCATCTATTTTTTTTAAATAAAATCTAATCTTCTATTTTAGGAAATAGAGATCAAATCTTTCTTAATTTCAAACTTTCAAACTTTTCCTATTTTCAAGCTTTCAAATCTTTCTTAAAACAAACTTCCAAATCATTCTAAGTTCAAACCTTTCTTAAATTAAGACATTTCTTAAATAGATCTTTCTAAAATCAACTATTTCCTAAAATGGAAACTTTCTTAAAATGAAACTTTCTTAATTTGGTAATTTCCTAAAATGGAACTTTCCTAAACCCTAACTTTTTAAAATTCTTTCAAATCAAATAATCAAGTCAAATATTTACAAGTCTTTTCAAGACAAGCGTTTCTAAATCAAATCAAATCATTTTCAAGTCTTTTTCAATCTTTCCTAATTTGAAACTTTCCAAAATCAAAACCTTTCCTAATTTGAGACTTTCCAAAATTGAAACTCTCCTAATTTAAACCTTTCCAAAATCAAACTTTCTAAAATCAAACTTTTCAAATTCAAATCAAGCACTTCTAATTTAATTGCATGATTCAACCCTAGGTTACCTAAACCCTAGGAGGCCAAACCCTAGTTCAACCCTAACCTTAAAGTTAGGAAGTTTCAACTTTTTTCTAAAACTTTTTTCTAAACCAAGATGATTTTCAAACTTGAACCTAAGTTAAGATATTTTCAAAGCTTATATTAATATTTCCCTAATCAAGTCCTAGATCTACTATACCAGTTCAATTTCAAATCAAAGCTCAATTTAAAATCCTCTGGTTCAATTTCAAATCAAAGTCAATTCCAAGTTTGATTTCAAATCAAAGTTTAATTTCAAATCTTCTATTCAAAGTTCAAATCAAACCCTTTCAAGTCAAACTTTCTAAGACCCCAAAGTGTTTATTTTCAATTGGACCCCAAGTTCGAACTATGACTGACCTGATTCTCAACAAAGGGATACATAGGCAACCCTCATGGGTGCGGTCACAACCTTTTTCAAGTTTTCAATTCCACAACATTTGTCAAATTTCTAATTCCATAATAATTTTTAAGCTTTCAATTCCCATAGCCTCTTTTCAAACTTGAAATGCTTTCTTCAAATTTATTTTCATAAATCAAATTTTTTTCTTGCACTTGCATGTCATGCATCATATCAAACCTCTTTTTAAAATTCTCAAAGTAGATATAATTGAACAATGGATGATCTAAGATTTTAAATGGGTGAACCTAGAGTGAATAGACATGTAGGTAATGTAAGGGAGAGATAGGGTGATAGCCTAGTGCATCTTACCTATATGTAACCAACCTCAGAACCTAGAATCACTATTTTTGAAAGACCAAAAACGGAGCTATTTTCAAAAAGGGCTTAAATCTTTCCAAAGTTTACCAAACAATCTGTTTTCTTAAAAATCCTCTCTTGAGGAAGTTTTCCAAAACCTTTTCAAAAGCCCTAAGTTTAATCTTTGGAATGTGCTTAGTTTTAGATGACCTAAATCACCTTAATCAAGTTAGGTGGCGACTCCAACTTTTTTCAAAAGCCCTTAATCAAATAAATTTTTAGTTCAAACCTAGCTGCACTTATCCTTCTATGAGGATAAGTCCTAATGAGAGAGTATAGTGTTTTTCTCACTTGTGTGTTTTTCCAAGTGCAAAAAATTGGGGCGCAACATTGACATAGCTATTATTACACTAGAACTTGATCCCAGGCCTTCAGAAACATCTAGGAGACCATTCCGTCCTAGGAGAGCGAGATGGAGAAATTGAGTCTTTACTAAACTTGCTTGTACATAAACCACATCTTATTATGGCCTCCAAGCAGTAGAACACCATAGACCTATACCTACTCGACCTCTACCCAATCCCTTACCACCCACCTTTAATTTGGTAGCAACCTACGAATACCATTTGGGTGGCCAAGGTCATGAAATTGAAAAGTGCTTCTCTTTGAAGTATAAAATTCAGGACCTAATTGACTCAAAAGTTATTGGCACACAAGAAGCCAACCCAACTCTTGGTGCTCCCCACCTATTGTCAAACCACACCATCAATTTTATCAGGGAAGATGTGGCCAATCTGAACAGTCCTAGCAAAGAAAATGATAACATTGAAAAGTTATAAGTTTTGTGGGGTAGCCTGGGCACCACATTTGAAGTGAAAGAATGAAAGAAAGAAAAGATCCACAACTACACTACCATCACTAGCTCCCTGAGTGCCATGGATGACGGATATATCTGCATTGCATAATCAAATGATGTACCTGGCAAGTGGAGCATGGAGGAGGTTGGTGTGATCCCGAAGCCCATCTGCGGGGCTTTGCAGTTCAAAAGAAAAGGTTATTTTCAAGAACCATCCACTTTTCTTCCTATCTTTTGTTATTTATATCCTATACTATTTTGTCATTTGTTTTATGTTTAAAATCAAGAGTCATGCCACGCACAAATCTCTAAATGAAAAAAATAAATTCCACTTTATGCCCTTGTCATATATTTTTGTGGATAATGATTGCTTTTAGGGATTCTTCCCCAATCTGTAATGCTTCAACTTCAAGGGTGGGATAGCATGTGTAATCCATTCAATGGAGATTAGAGCCTTGAGAGAAAAAAAATAGAGGGAGTGAGGGAGACGAGGAAGATAGATTTAGCCAATGAGTGCGGAGCTTACTAGAACCACCAAGGCAACACTCGAGTAATGTCCAAACAAAGCGATGCACACCTGAACTCTCAAAATGAAGAGAAGCCGTTATTCTATCCATCCAAAAGAAATAAACAATCACCCTTTGCTTAGCCCACTACAGTTGTAAGTGATTTCTATTCTAATATTTTCAAATCAAGAACCGACCCCACTGGGGTAAGCATAGGGTGATTGACCTGGTAGAAGGTGTAGAAATTTATTAATAGAAGCATTGTCCTCTTAAAGAAAAACATTGTCTAAATTTTGTAAAACGGCTTTATGGACTAAGCAAATTAATCTTAAATGAAGGGAGACCCTCATTCTACTACCATACAGTCAGAAAAATCCCCTCGCAAAGCCCACTTGAGGTAGTTATATCCTTTTAAAAAAAAAACCGACCTGCTGATCATTGCTCGCTCTGGATTAAGGTAGAAATGATGAATGAGAACTAATTAATGCATGATCAAGATGGTGATTTTCAAGAGGATACAGTGTCGATGATGTCTTTAAGAGCAAGTATAGAAGCAAGTTTTTTGATGCATAAAAGAGTTTAGAAGAGCAATGAGAGTGAAAAGAAATAGTGAGTTAGTATGTGGTCTACAAGAGAAGATAATGTCATCCAAAACTAGAAATGAAAAGGTTGGCATCTATAAAAGTCGGCACAAGAACAAATTTCTTGATAAAGAATTATAATCAAAAGGGAGAGAATGGTCTAGAATAACAAAAAAAAGTAAGAAGGAAAGAAGAAATAAGGAAATGGAAGTTAAATTTTCAAAAGTGATCATGGATCTTTCGGGACCCCACAAGTGATAATGTTTGAGCTTTTATATTTCTTTGTTTATAAACCCCGTAACCTAGGCTATGCTATGATCCAAATCAAAGTCCTCTCAGATCAAAGAAAATTGCTTAGTCCAAATAAGCCTAAATTATACCAAGACAAGTAGTAAAAAAAGGGGGGAGGGAGCAGAGAGATAGGAAGGAGTGCAGGGGCAATCTCATGCCCAAAGGTGTGCTCGGATGGTTTTAGTTGAAACAATCCACTAAAAGAAAATCTTTGAGCCTAAATATCCCTTGATTTCTTATAACCCCTAAACTCGGCCTACATTACGGTCCCAAAGAAAGTTTTCTCGGATTAAGAACCAAGCAGTTTATCGCTTTGCAAAAGGTAGGTGAGTTGTCACTCAGGCTACGGTGGAGTTTAAAGATCTAAGAGAGAAAATCAAGTAAGGACAGAAAATCCCCAAACAGCAACCACATAGAAAGTAGGGATAAGATAGCAACTAGCAAATCAAAAGGTCAAGATCCCCTAAGAATGGTGCAAATACTATCACACCCCGATAAGAATGGAAAAAAACCAAAGGGGCAGGATCCTGGAAGGGAAATAGAATCCCGAGAGTATGAGCTCTGGGGCAATCCTGGGACATTCTTTGAAAATAACCTACATACATGTAGTACTTATGCATTCATGAAAAAATCTGACATGTATAACCTGTACATTCATTCAATTATTGTGTAGTTTGTATTTATTCATGCATTCATTAAAAAATACAACATCCATTCAATTACATTCTTGTATAAACTTGTGCATTCATAAAAAAGCATGACATGGATTCAATTCTATTTTTGCATAAACTTGTGCATTCATTAAAAACCATGATATACATTCATTCCAATTCTTGTGTAACCTGTGCATTCATCAAAAAGTATGACATGCATTCATTCTAATTCTAATATAGCATGTGCATTCCTTCAATATCCCAATATAACTTGTATGTATACAAACATTCATATTTCAATCCTTGTGTAAACTCATACATACATTTATTCATATTTCTATATAATCTATGCATCATTCTAACTTCTTGTGAAGGTAAGAACCTGCTAACTTGAAGAATATGCATATGCAAAAAAAAAAAAAAAGAAAAACAAAAGTGAAGAAGAACAAAAAGAAGAAGAGAGAGAGAAAAAAAAAAAGAAGAAAAAAAAAGGAAAAGAAGAAAAAAAAGTGAGAAAGAATAAAAAAAAAAAAAAAAGAGAAGAAAAAAGAAAGAAAAAGGGTTTTCAAACTTTTCACCATAAAAAAGTTTCACCTTAAAATTGTTTTTGAGTTTCCCGAGTTTTTTCCTCCAAAAGCTCAATTTAAAAAAAAAACATTCAAAAGGTTTTGGACTTTTTGCCTCAAAAAGTTTTACTTTTCAAGGTTGCCGGGTCTTCCAAGCTTTTTTCTTCAAAAGGTTTGTTTTCAAAAAAATATTTGAAAGGTTTTCTGAACTCTTTGCTTCAAAAAGTCTGGATTCCAAAATGATTTCCAAGGTTTTCTAAACCTTTTCCTTAAAAAGTTTTATTTCCAAATGATTTTGAAGGTTTTCCATACTTTTTCCTTAAAAAGTTTCAAAATCATCTTCTATGTTTTCCAAACTTTTTCTTTCAAAAAGTTTTGCTTTAAAAAAAATATAGGTTTTTAGACTTTCTCCTCAAAAAATTTCATTTTCAAAATCTAGGTTTTTAAACTTTATCCTTTAATAAGTTTCGTTTCAAAATCCCTTTCTAGGTTTTCTAAACTTTTTCCCTTAAAGAATTTTATTTCAAAACACTTTCTAGGTTTTCAACATTGTTTCCTTTCATTTCAAAACACTTTCTAAGTTTTCAAAATCTTTTCCATCAAAAATAAAATAAAAAATTAATTTCCAAACATTTTCTAGGTTTAAAAAAACTTTTATTCAAAAGGTTTCATTTCAAAATCATTTTTCTAGGTTTTCAAACTTTTTCCTTCAAAAAGATTAATCTAAAAAACATTTCTCAAGTTTTCCGAGCTTTCAACTTCAAAAGCTTCGTTTTACATAAAAAAAAATAAATAAAAAGTGTTTCTAAACTTTCTCAAGCTTTTTCTGTAAAAAACTACGTTTTTCAAAAGTTTCATGTTTTCAAGCTTTCAACTCAAAAAACCCATTTTCAAAATTTTTGGGTTTTCAAGCTTTGATCTCAAAAAAGCCTTGCTTTCAAAATTTTGAGTTTTTAAGCTTTCAACTCATTTTCAAAATTTTCAGGTTTTCAAGCTTTCATCTTAAAAAGCCTTGCTTTCCTAGTTTTGGGTTTTCAAGCTTTCTCCTTAAAAAGCCTATTTTCGAAAAATTTCCTGTTTCAAACTTTATCCTCAAAAGTTTTGTTTTCAAAATCCCCAGTTTCAAACTTTATCAACTTTATCCTCAAAAGTTTACTTTCAGAAACCTGGTTTCAAACTTTATCCTCAAAAGTTTTGTGTTTAAAAATCCTGGTTTCAAACTTTATCCTCAAAAAGTTTAGCTTCAAAGCTTTTAGGTGTTCAAGTTTTCGTCTCAAAAAGCCTTATTTTCAAAATTCTAGGTTTTCAAACTTTTTCCTCAAAATTTTTCTTTCAAAATTCTAGGTTTTCAAAATTTTCGCTCAAAAGTTTCGTTTGAAGTTTCTAGGTTTTTAAACTTTTTCTTTCAAAAAGTTTATTTTTCAAAAAAATTCCAAGTTTTCAAACTTCTTCCTCAAAAGTTTCCTTTCAAAATCATCTTCTAGGTTTTCAAACTTTTTTCTCAAAAGTTTCATTTTAAAAAATTTCTAGTTTTCAAAATCCAACTTCTAAAATTCCAAATTCTAATCCCTCTGATTGTCTCGCGACCAATATGGGACATTTACTCAATCGTTTTTTTGTCTTTGATATGCAAAGACTAAAAAAGAGAGGCGGCTATAAGCACCTCATTTTTTCCTGCTCAGTAATATGTAGCCCACATCGTTTTTCTAATAAAACATCATAATACTATCAAGCCCAAACCAACTTTTCAAACCCCAGTTTAATCAATCAGTCGCTTCCCGGGCCGAACTAAAGCCAAAAGACCAAAATACCACTAGGCTTTCCAAGCTATTGTCAACGACCGGGTGGTCTCTGATACCAATTGCCACCATCAAAGTGACACAAACACTCACAAACTTTATATGGTTCACTTTTGGCACTTGCTAGCCTGCCAAATTTTTACTTATTCTCATTACTCTAGATTTTTCCTAAATTGTTTTTTATGGTTTGTTAGAGTTTTCTTGAGTGTTTATGATTGTAACTCGAGCTTCTAATCAAGGTGATTTGCAGTGCGATCTAGAAATAGAGAGAACTTTGCACAGCTCAAGAAGGGAAGCTCAGGAAAATTCTACAGAGAACATTCTAGCTCTTGATTCCCTATTTGCAAGCAATTCTGATTTAGAAGAGGAGGAAGTCATGGCTAGAAATCAAACTTTGAAAGAGCTTGCTGCCCCTGATCTAAACCAACAACCCATATGCATAACATTCCCTACTTTAGATGTTACTACTACTTTTGAATTAAAATCTAGACTAATTCATCTCTTACCCACTTTTCATGGTTTTGTAGATGAAGATCCTGACAAGCATCTAAAGGAGTTTTATGTAGTATACACGAGTATGAAACCCACGGGGGTGGCTGAAGAGCAAATTAAATTAAGACCCTTCCCATTTTCTTTAAAGGATTCAGCAAAGGATTGGCTCTATTATCTACCCTTCGAAAGTATTACCACATGGAACGAGATGAAGAGATTTTTTTTGGAGAAATATTTCCTAGCTTCAAGGGCTGCCAACATTCGAAAAGAAATTTGTGGTGTAAGGCAGCACAACGAAGAGTCCCTACAAGAATACTGGGAACGTTTCAAGAAATTATGTGCAAACTGGCCCCATCATCAAATTAGTGAGCAACTTCTTATCCAATATTTCTATGAGGGCCTTCTACCTACTGATAGGAGTATGATTGATGTTGCTAGCGGAGGAGTTTTGGTGGATAAAACTCCTGAGGCCGCGAGAAACTTGATTGCAAATATGGCAGCCAATTCTCAACAATTTGGCATTAGACTTGACCCCCAACCTAAGCATGTCAATAAGGTAAATATTTCCTCCAATGAACAACAAATTGCAAGTCTAACTTCTCTTGTTCACCAAATGGCTATAGGTAATATGCAAACGGTGAAAGCTTGTGGGATTTGTTTAGTAGCAGGGCATCCAACCGATATGTGCCCACCTCTTCAAGAGAAGCCCATTAAGCAAGTGAATGTGGCAGGTGGTTTTCCTGGACAACTGCAAAAAAAGTATGATCTCTATTCGAGCATGTATAACTTAGGATGGAGAGATAACCCCAATCTTAGCTATAGGAATCCACAAGTAAATCAGCCTGTCACTCAAAATCGCCCAAGTTGCCAGCAATATAAGCAGCCATACCCCCCTAGACAACAACTAAGCCAAACTTCTAATTTAGTTTGTCTTTAGAAGATATTGTTAAGTCTCTTGCCGTTAATACTTTGCAATTTCAACAAGAGACGAAATAATTTCAACAAGAGGCAAGGGCTAGTATTCAAAGTTTGGATAATCAGATGGGCCAGATGGCAAATGCAATTGGTCGGCTAGAGATGCAAAGTTCGAGAAAATTACCCTCTCAAATGGTAGTAAATCCAAAAGAAAATTCAAGTGCAATCGTCTTGAGAAGTGGTAAAGAGGTTGAGATTCCAGTACAGACAGTTCCTACATCGTTGAAGTAAGAAAAGGAGAAAGATGTTGTTGCAAACGGGAACATTCCCAATGACGATGATGTACCCAAGTGTAAGTTTCCACCTCTTTCTGATTATACACCAGTACCTACTTTTTTTGCAAGCTTTAGTAGAATCTAGAAAAGATGAGCAAAATAAAGATTTATATGAGACTTTTCGTAGATGCGAGGTAAATATTTCACTTTTAGAAGCTATTAAACAAGTACCTAGTTATGCTAAATTCCTTAAAGAACTGTGCACAATTAAGAGGAAACAGAAACTTAAAGGATGTGAGAAGGTGAGAGTAGGGGAGAATGTTTCTGCAGTTATTGAAAGAAAACTCCTTGCGAAGTGCAAAGATCCAGGTATGTTTACTATCCCTTGTACAATAGGTAACACTAGATTTGAGAAGACCATGATAGATTTAGGAGCTTCTATCAATGTCATGCCATATTCTATATATGCTTCTTTGAAACTTGAAGTTTTGAATAAAACTAGTGTTGTGATTCAATTGGCTGATAGATCTAATGCCTATTCTAAGGGTGTAGTTGAAGACGTTCTTGTGCAAGTTAATGATTTGGTTTTCTCTGTTGATTTTTATGTGCTTGATATGGAGAATGGTAATCAAACTACCCATATTTTATTAGGAAGACCATTCTTAAAGACATCCAAGACTAAGATGGATGTTCATAGTGGCACACTTACCATGGAATTTCATGGTGAAATTGTTAAGTTTAATATTTATGATGCCATGAAATATCCTGGTGATGATAATCTTGTTTATTCTATTGATGTGATTGATTCTTTCGCACGGGAAGTTTTTGAACTTGATGGAAAAAATGTATTAGACATTGCCATTAATAAGCATCTTGAGGAAGAGAATGAAGAGTTAGCCTTGAGTAGTAATTTGCAGGAAACTGTTGCAGCAATGAATGATTTTTTGAAGTTACAGCAGTCAGGTAACGTTCCTTATGTTACGTTACCATTTTCTAACGAGAGGCCTTTACCCTTTGTTTTGTAGGCCCCCATTCCATATTTGAAGCCTCCACACAGTCAGCTTAAGTACGTGTTCCTTAGAGACAGAGGAACATTACCAATGATCCTCTCTAGTAAACTTAGTGCATTACAAGAGGAAAAAAATGGTGCAGGTCCTAAAGGAGCATAAGACAGCTATTGGTTGGACAGTTGCAGATATTAAAGGAATTGGCCTGTTTATATGCATGCATCATATCTTACTTGAAGAGGAAGGAAAACTTTCTTGTCAACCGCAAAGAAGATTGAACCCGCCCATGATGGAAGTAGTGAAGAAGGAGATCCTCAAACTTCTTAAAGTTAGAATGATTTACCCTATTTTGGATAGCAATTGGGTTAGCCTGGTTCAAGTGGTTCCTAAAAAGATTGGAATAATTATTGTGAAAAATCAGAATGATGAGTTAGTTCCTACCCGTGTTCAGAATAGGTGGCAAGTTTGTATAGATTATAGAAAATTAAATATTGTAACCCGCAAGGACCACTTTTCTTTACCTTTTATTGATCAAATGCTTGAAAGGTTAGCTGGTCATTATTACTATTGTTTCCATGATGATTTTTCAGGTTATTTTTAGATTGCAATTGCTCCTGAGGATCAAGAAAAGATGACTTTTACATGCCCATTCGAGACTTTTGCATATCTTCGCATGCCGTTTGGCCTTTGCAATGCCCCAGCCACTTTTCAAAGGTGTATGGTTAGTATATTTTCGCATTATGTTGAGCATATCATAGAAGTCTTTGTGGATGATTTCATAGTTTATGGAGACTCCTTTGATAATAGTTTGCATAACCTTGCACTTGTTCTTGAAAGATGCATAGAAACTAACCTTGTGTTAAATTCTGAAAAATATCATTTTATGGTTAAACAAGGTATAGTTTTGGGTCATATTGTTTCATTTAGGGGAATTGAGGTAGATAAAGCTAAAGTTGACATTATTCAATCTTTACCTTATCTCACTAGTGTGCGGGAAGTTCGTTCTTTTCTGGGACATGCAGGTTTTTACTGAAGATTCATCAAGGACTTCTCCAGAATAGCACTACCCCTATACAAGTTGCTACAAAAGGATGTGGCTTTTAAGTTCGATGAGGCATGTAAAAAGGTGTTTGATAAACTGAAGGAATGATTGACTTCTACCCCAGTTATCCAGCCCCCTGACTGGAATGTTCCTTTCGAGATAATATGCGACGCAAGTGATTACGCAGTAGGCGCTGTTTTGGGTCAAAGAATTGGAAAAGCATCTCATGCCATTTATTATGTTTCCAAAACTTTGATTGATGCCCAAAGAAATTATACTACTACTGAAAAAGAACTTTTAGCTATTATTTTTGCTTTAGAAAAGTTTTGATCTTATTTACTTGGTACTAAAGTCATTGTTTACTCTGATCATGTAGCTCTTCGTTATTTGATGACGAAGAAAGAGCCAAAACCAAGTTTAATAAAATGGATACTTCTCTTAAATGAATTTGATTTGGAGATTAGAGACAAAAGAGGAACAGCAAATCGTGTCGCAGATCATTTGAGTCGTTTAGTCTATATGGAGAATGAACTACGTCTGCAGGAAACATTCCCAGACGGGCAATTGTTCTTCGCGAGTGTGACATTACCTTGGTATGTGAATATTATAAATTATTTGGTTACTAATATGTTACCTCCTGGTATGTCTAAGGCTCAAAGAGATAAGATCAAGAGTGATACCAAATATTATGTGTGGGATAACCCATACTTATGGAACCATTATGCAGATCAAGTGATAAGAATGTGCGTTCCTGAAAATGAAATTATTTCTATTCTCACCTTTTGTCATTTTTATGCATATGGAGGTCACTTTGGAGCTAAGAGGACATCAAGAAAAGTGCTAGAATGTAGTTTCTATTGGTCATCTTTATTCCGAGATTCATATTCTTTTTGTAAGTCATGCGATTCTTGTCAAAAGATAGGTGGTATATCCCAAAGGAATGAGATCCCACAAACTCCCATAATATTTTGTGAAATTTTTTTATGTTTGGGGCATCAATTTCATGGGACCGTTCCTTGGCAGAAAGACTCGCAAACAAGTTAACATCAGGAATTACCAACAAACTCCCTATGTCACGGGACTGAACTCGCTTTTTGGCCGTGACACGTTTACCAAAGGACGAGATACCTTTGGAAACCAACTCGTTACACACCGTTAGAGTGGAAAAAATACTTAAAACCTGGGTCAACACCAGTGTCTGCTAGCCTACTCTGGTGAAAAATGACCAAGCTGTCCCATGGGCCTTTTCAGCACGCTTCTCGAGAAAATGCCTAAGTCCTCAGAGCCTTAAGCCCACCTTTCCAAGATCATCCCAAAGATGATCCGGTACGTTCAAGTGTCTTCCAGTCGGTTCCAGACCAAGTCCAAGACAATCCGGTCAAAATAACGATTTTGCCCCTAGGCATCCAACAAC
Source organism: Euryodendron excelsum (assembly GCA_033060915.1). Classification (NCBI taxonomy): domain Eukaryota; kingdom Viridiplantae; phylum Streptophyta; class Magnoliopsida; order Ericales; family Pentaphylacaceae; genus Euryodendron; species Euryodendron excelsum. The sequence goes on along the minus strand of CM065381.1, from coordinate 39,169,665 downwards.
CTTTGGGCACCACACCGGTTCTATGTATCAAACCGGTAACCTCCCGAGGATGCTTCTAATAGTATTCTCAATTTTTTAGCACATTTCTTGATCATTCCGAGTCCATTCTGGCAAGCTTAGTACAAAATGACCATTTTGCCCCTAGTGGGCCGATCATATTTTCCAACCACACCAGCTGTAGGTATCAAGTCGGAAACTCTTCGGAACACTCTCGATGTGTTTCCAACCTTCAAGCCTACTAGAGGACATTCCAAGTCCATTCCGGAGGTTTTATGGTCTAGTTGATCGTTTTGTCCCTTGTAGCTCGGTCGACCATTTCAACAGTCCCGATATTATTTTTCAAGCCTATTACCCTTGGGACACTATTTCAAGGGTTTCTACCCATTTATGGCCTTTCAAATTATTCTTGACGTCCCGGAACAATCATGGACCTTCCAGAGTCACTCTTAGTGGAGCCAAGCCAAAAATTGCATGGTTGCTACTAGGACAGGCACCCAAATCTTCTGCCTTACATACTAAGGGTTAAAGATATATTTCTTGCCACCCTAAAAACTTTCATAAGTGGCTGGCGCCACTAGTAATGGTGCCTGTGTAAATTTAAGCCTAGCGCCACTAGAACAGGCGATGGTCAGTTTAAGTTGCCTATAAATACAAACCCTCCCCCCTGTAAAAAAGGGTCTGCAATCTCAATGCAGAAACGTTGTCCTTCTAAAAACAAAGCTCAATTCCTCTACAAACCCTAATTCCTTCAATTCTCTTCAAGCCCTAGCCTCTATACACTCTAACCCTAGCTTATACACACTCCATACACTCATACACCAGCCTCAAAGTAAGCCATTAAAAACTCAAGTGATGTAATTTTGAAGCTCTCGAGGTCCAATTAAAGCAAAGGAAACAAAGCAAGCAAAGCAAGAATAAGACAAGGTAGGCTTTCGATTTACATTTATGTAATTCCCTCCTCTCTCTTCTTCCTTCTAACCCACTTGGGTTTTCTTCTATTTTAATCCCCCATCTTGTACCTCCTATTTTTATATGCTTGAAACAAGGGATTTCCCTATTTATGCCAAGGAAGTATTGTTGAAGGTCACCGTGTCTGGGGCTTTCTTCAAATTTGACCTTAGACTGTGTGAATTCAGCCCCCTTAATTATGTGGTGAAGCCTAGCCTTGTATGTTCACAACTCTACTTACATTGTGCATGTCATATTCATAAATTCATCCAAAATCATTTTCAAAGTAGTTTTTCAAACTTGTATCAAAACTCTCTTTCAAAACTTGCATTCAAAATCTTGTTTTAAAAATCACAATCTTAAAATAATTCTAGCCATTCTATGGTTAGGGTTGTTTTAGGAATGTGTGATTTTGAAAGTAATCAATATGGTCCACATTTTAAATCCATGTTGTTTTCAAAACCAACAAGTTAGAATGGTTCTAATCCCTTCGTGGTTAGAATCGTTTTGGGAAAGTGAGGCATTCAAAAGATTTCAAAGGTCCATACTCAAGCTCTTTTCCAAATTGCTTTTCAAATTTCCTTCCAACAGCTCTCTTCAAAAGTCTATTTTGTAAAAACTTTTTTCAAACTCCTTTCTAAAAACTCCATTCAAGAATCACTTTCTAAAAACTCTCTTCAAAGATGTCCTTTCCAAAAACTCTTTTTCTTAGAGTCCTAGTCAAGCCTTAGAATCCATGGTTAGGAAACCCTAGTTCATTTCTTAAAATCATGACTTCTTATTTTGCCTCAAACCATAGGTTTCCAAAACTATTTTCTATATCGAATCTTAGATCTCCAAGACCTCTTTTCTACATAGCTTTCAAAATCCTAGATTTCCAAAATTCAACCTTTCCAATTCCATGTCAAATCTAATCTTCGAATTAGGAAACCAAATCCAATCTTCCAACTTAAGAAACTAAATCAAACCCTCCGTTTTTTAAAATAAAATAAAATCATCAAATTTTGGAAATAAAATCTAGTCTTTAACTTTAGGAAATAAGAATCAAATCTTTCCCCATTCAAATGTTTCCTAATTCCAACCTTTCTTAATTTCAAATGTTTCTAAATTCAAAACTTTCTTAAAAGGAAACTTTCCTAATTTGATACTTTTCTAAAATGAGAACTTTCATAAAATGAAACTTCTTAATTTGGCACTTTCCTGAAATAGAACTTTTCTATTTTGAAACTTTCCTAATTCAAAGCTTTCTAAGGTCCAATCTTTAATAAACCCTAACTTTCCAAATCATTCCAAATCAAGTATTTCTAAAATCAAATTAAATCCTTTTCAAACCTTTCTTAAACCTCATATTTCCTAATTCTAAGGTTTCTAAAATCAAATCAAACTTTTCAGGTCTAGATCAAACCTTTCTAATTCAAGTCCAGGCTCCAACCTTAGGTTACCTAAACCCTAGTTCAACCCTAATCCTAATTTAGGAAACTTCAACTCATTTCTATAACTCCTTTCTAAACCAATATGGTTTTCCAATTTCAATTTAAGTTCAAAATGTTTCAAAACTCAACTCATTTTCCAAATCAAGTCCAAATTCTTCTTCCAAGTTCAATCTTTTCAAATTAAAATCAATTTCAAATCCTTAAGTTCTATTTCAAATCAAAGTCAATTCCAAGTCCAAATTCAAATCTTCTATTCCAAGTTCAAATCAAACTCCTTTTCAAATCAAAATCTTTTTGAATCAAACCCTTTCAAGTCAAACTTTTCAAAAATCTCAAAATGTTTATTTTCAATCAGACTCTTGTTCGAACTACAATTGACCTGATTCCCAACAATGAGATACGTAGGCAACCTTCATGGTTGCCGTTCAATTCCACAATCTATTTCCAATTTCCAATTTCTAAAACTTTTTTTCAATCTTCAAATCTATATTCAAAATCAAATCAAATTCTTAGACTTGCATGTCATGCATCATGTTAAACTTATTTTCAAAATTCTTTTCAAAAGTGGATAGTATTGGACATTTATTAATCGAAGATTCAAGTGAGTGAATCTAGGGTGAATAGACATGTAGGTAGTGCAAGGGCGGGGTTGAGTGATAGCTTAGTGCGCCTTTCCTACACGTAACTAACCTTTGAACCTAGAATCACTATTTTCAGAGACCAAAACGGAGTTATTTTCAAAAAGGGCTTAAATATATACAGAGTTTGCCAAACAACCTATTTTCTAAAAACCCTCTCTTGAGGAAGTTTTCAAAACTTTTTAAAAAACCCTAGTGTAATATTCGGATTGTGCTTAGTTTTAAGTGACCTAACTCATCTTAATCAAGTTAGGTGGTGACTCCAAACCTTTTTCCAAAAGCCCTTAATCAAATCAATTTCAATTTCAAACCTAGTCGCACTCGTCCTTCTAGGAGTATAAGTTCTAACGAAAGAGTACCATGATTTTTTCACTTGTGCATATTTTTCCTCGAGTGCAAAAAATTAGGGTGCAACAAGGAGGATCATCCAGTGGCCTTTGAAAGTTAGAAGTTGAATGACGTAGAACGAAAGTATTATGCTCATGAGGAGTATTTGGGACACTATGTTACCGCAAGCCAAAAGAACTGGGTGGATTTGCTGGATAGTGCCTAGTTTTGCTACAATTTGCATAAGACGACAACAACTGACTTGAGTCTGTTTGAGTTGGTGATAAGCCAACAGCCGCAACTAGCTTGAGTCCATTTGAGTTGGCGACGGGCCAATAGTCCCTTACTCCTTATGAAGTGGCAAGGACTCATACTAGCGGAAGATGTCTTACTGCGTACAGGTTCGCCAGGGCAAAACATGAGTTGCTAGAGGAAGCAAGGGACAACTTAACAAAAACAGCTAAGCGTATGAAGAAATATACTGATAAAGGGAGGATACCTCTGGAATTTCAGGTTGGGGATCAAGTTATACTAAAACTTACTCCCCAAATTTAGAAGAAGATTAATAGCAAGACCCAGCATGGCTTGATTTCGTGATATGATGGTCCATTTCAGGTGATGAAGAAAGTGGGGAGTGTTGCTTATTGAATAAGGTCGCCCGACAGGTTAAAGGTTCATCCCACATTTCATGGGTGTTTCTTAAAACCGTTTCATGAAGACTTGGTTAACTTAGGGAGGAAACAGGCTAAATGGGCGCCTCTGGTAATTTAAAAACAATTTGACCAAGGGGTTTTGAGGAACTAAATCACAAGACTAAGGGGTAAAGCAAGAAGAACAGGAGAATAACCTATTTGGTGCAATAGGAGAATTGGCCAATCTCAGAGGTAAGGTGGGAGAAAGCCAAAACTTTATGGTAATTCATGAAGCAAGAGGAGGAGTATCTGCAGACTTTATCAACAAGGACGTCGGCCTCTTCTAGTGGGGGTGGTTTGTTAGCACCTTGATTTCTTAAGCGTGCTATGCTTGGCTAAGGGTGGCACCTTGCACCCGAGCTAAGTTTAGGAAACTAAGGCATGAGGGAGGCATGCCTTCACAAGGTGATTCAGTAGCGCTAGTTGGTGTTAGCACTTGTCCCATTAACGAGTTAGTGGTGATGATGCACGTGAAGGCCCAAGTCATATTAAGGTATGGATGCTTGAGTTACAAGCTGGCTTGTGGTAAATGTATGTTGAAAAGGGCTAAGTGTTGGAGCTGGGGTAAAATCACGAAATTGGCTTGATTGGGATCAAGATCACTTGGTTATTGGCGGTTACTAAGCTTTGCACATGTGTTGGGCTTTTTATGGATAGGTGTCACATGGAAAATTAGAGTAAACAAGCACGCAACTGCTTGCAGTTACATGATTCTGTGTGGTGGCACCTTTGTATTGAGCTAGAATAACCCTAGTGCAGTTAGGGGTGCCAACTGCAAGATCATGGGTCTTCCCCATGATCTCTTGTATTGCTTTACACATGTTTTCAGTTATTGTGGCATATATTGGCATGGCATTTTCGAGTCTAAGGCAAAAGGTTATTCTGTCTAGTACTTTGGAGTACTCTTTTGTAAGTTGGTGCTTAATAAAGGTAGGGACAGTTCCTGTAATCTTGTGTGTGTGGTCTAAATGCTTAATTACTTGTGTGTGTGTGTAAACAGTTGGTTTGGTTGAGACCAAGTTTGAGAAACTTGGTGCCATCATAGGCAAAATTTAGTGTTAGTTTATAACAACACACACCCCCCCCCCCCCCAACAAACGACAGCAGGCAGGGCTATTAAATTCATTTAACACATTTGCACTAATTGAAGAATAAACAAACATGCTTTCATCATATTTTCTTAGTAACTCATGATCAAGTTTGAGTGTCAGTTTTTTTCTTGGCCAAATTATGGCTTTTCTTGATTTTGGTTTCAATAATTTATTCTAATAAAAAATATAAAACAAACCAATCATAAGCATCCAACTAATCCATGAACTAAAAATCCGATGGGAAAATAGTTTTTTTTTTTTCCTAATTCATTAGATGTGCTTTTTACATCCACAATTTCTAGGCAGTCAAAATAATGTTAGATATTATTTATTAAATATTATTGGTTGTTTGGTAATATCATGGTAGTGGTGGCGGCAATAGTGATGGGTGGCGGAGGATGGGAGGTGGGTGACAGTGGCATTGGTGGATGGTGGTAGTGTTGGTGGATAGTGACAACTTTCATTTCAAGTTAAATTTCCCTTCTCAAAACTCTTTCTAATCTAAACTCACATTTCAAAACTCTTTTCTAAAAGCTTTGAACTCTTTTCACAACTCTTTTCAATCTTGCATGACACATCATTCATCTCAAAATTGATGACAAAATCCTTTTTCGAAGTCTTTTTTAATGGGACATAACTAAACATTTAGGAACTGGAGATCCAAGTGAGTGAATTTAGGGTGACTAGACATATAGATATTGCAAGGGCGGGGTAGAGTGATGATCTTCATATATCTTCCTTACATGTAACCAACCCCCAAACCATAGATCTCTATTTCAAAAATCAAAATCGGAGTCATTTTTTAAAAGGGCTTAAAACATTTTTAAGAGTTGCCAAACAACCCTATTTTTCAAAACATCTCTCAAAAGGACATTTTCAAATCATTTTAAAAAACCCAAGTTTGATCCTCAGAGTACACTTAATTTTTGGTGACCTAACACACCTTTAACCATGTTAGGCGGCGACTCAAAACCTTTTTCAAAAGCCCTTAATCAAATTAATTTCAAGTTTAGAGGGTGAATTCTAACAGAGAGAGTAACGGGTTTTTGTTTCAAGTTAAGACCTAGACTTGAGGCTAAAAACTGGGGCATGACAGCTAGCAACTCCAATGGGGACTCTTAGAGGGTTAGGCCACTAGCATGTCTCTTCACCCTTCACACACCCCGAATCTCTAGTTCTTTTGTCCAATTTTGTCCACCATTTCAAAAGTTTTCAAAAAATATCGTCACTTGCATCGATACACATCATCTTATGCTCCTGTATCTATTATTCACTTCTGTCTTGCATAGGTTCATAAAGCTACTAACTCTATGCATTTCATTTATAGGTGGACCTTTGTTCACACTTTACTTTTATGCTCATTAACTGCCATGTATGCGTGAATAATAGATGGATGTGTGTTGTTGGGCCCCTTCCTCCACTTTCATAAAATTCCACACACACTTGGTGCACTTGCATAACATTCATCTTTGTATAATTACTTGGTTACTACCCTTCTAGTTAGAAGGGGGAACAGTATATTGGTTGTGGGCGGATGCTGTGTTAGTTTCTTAGCCTATGGTCTCTTGATAGTTCCTCCGCTTGAACCACTAACCAAAGTTGGGGTTCACCCCTTCTAGGGTAGAAGCTAGAGGTTTGAAGGTCCAGGAACTGACCTTTTTAGGAAGCATTAGAAACCCCCAACGTCATGCTCATGTAGCACCCTATGCATAGCTGAACGTTTACCGGATTTAAGACACACACGTCAATTTCAAAACCAAGGAGGAAATGGTGACTACTTTACTTTTCTTTACTTTCTATCTAGTTAAACTGCTTAAATCCTGTTGTTATATTGCTTATTCATTCTCTACTGCTATGCTATTGTCATGCTGCTTATGCATCGAACTCCATCTCAAGACAAGAGTTACAAAGTAACTCAAGTCACTACATTCCATGCCTTTGATCAACCCAAAGAGAATGGTCTAAAACTACTATCACTCAAACCAAAGCCTACCTAAATTCCTAAGGGTACCAAGTGACCTTAAGGACTCATGGCATGCATCAAGATCATCTCATAAAGAGGGGCCCCAATCCTCTTTCGCTCACAGAGATAAGGCTGTCGATAAGACATGGGGCAATCCAGAAATAAGGTCTCTCACCGGCCTCCATCAGAGAAGGAAAATCTAAAGACTCAAGAATAGTTTAGGATTTCAAATATAAAAGTAGATAGGCGAAAGTTCTAGGTAAAATGTTCCCTCTCCCCTTTCAATGTACTTTTGAAATTGCATGTACAAGAGAAACTCACTTCAATAAAATTGTCGTTTACACTTCTTGAATGAATAGATATATGTATGAATGAATGACTACAGGCACGTGTATGGTATTGCATATAGGGGTAAGCCCTTATCTCCACATGTCAACCCAAGCATCATGCTTAGACCCCTCTCACGGTAGGGGCATCCTTAAGACATGCATTGCATTGAAATCTCCAGGATCAATGTCGCTAAATTCTAGTCTTTTCTCTTTTTATTTTTCAAGAAGGCTAAAAAAGACATCATTGCTCCTAAAAAGGCTCAAGCACTGCTCAGAGCATCCATCTTCACCTAATAGAAGGTCTCTCAAATGCCAACTCACTTTGACAAAGCAGCACCCAACAACGTAGTGTCCTACGAGGAGATCAATGAAATAAGGGCTCATATTGGCAAAATATTTAAGCTAGTACAGTCCATGGCCTCTAAAGATCCTGTCTCAGCTCCTTTCTCATCGGCACCCCTCCTAAAGAAATGCAAACTGCCCCACCTAGGGTCGTGCTCTGCTTTGATAACACTAGAAATAATAAAGAGAACCCCAAGGTGGTCAATGTCAACAGGAAGAGGAAGAAGCCATACTAAAGACTTCCTTGGACCCACTCAGTCTGAAAATACCAGGGTTAGAGGAGTCGCTGCACAGCCTCCACATGTATGATACCTTTAGTCTGACTTCTTATGATGAACTCTACTTCTTTCTAAACCACCCTCGACTGGCCAAATTTAAGAAGCCCGACTTTCATAAATGTAGTGGTACCGGTGATCCCATAGCTCATATGTGTCTCTATGCTGGGCGCTCAACAATCATGGGAATGACCTAAAACTCCTCATATAGTTGTTTCTGCACAGCCTAACAAGGACTACTCTTCAATGGTTTATATGCCTTGATCTAAGGAAGATTACAACCTGGGGGGTATTGGTCCCAGCATTCAAAACCCAATACTGACACAACATTGATCAGACCATCGATCGTTAGACTCTCATGCTAATGAGCAAAGGGGAAAAAGGAGAGTTTCAAGACATATGCCCTGAGATGGAAGGAGTTTGCAGTACAAGTCAACCCCCCGCTAGAAGAGAATAAGTATATACAGTTGTTCGTGCAAACCTTTCAAGGATTGTATTATGAAAAACTTTGCACAAGCATAGGGAAGAGCTTCTTGGAGTTGATCGTGTAAGGGATGATGATAGAGAATGGCCTAAAAACTGGAAGATCACTAACCCTTATCCCAAAAATGAAGAAAGTTCTGCAAGCATAGCAAAGAAGGTGCTCACAACACAGGAAATATGCTGAACAGATGGTGAAGTGTCTGCCATCTTGTCTGGTCAACTACCGAAATATCACCTGCAATACTAGTCTTGGCCACTTGTGGCTATTCAAGCACCTGCTCCCGAGCCAATTGCACTTCGACCATACTTCAATCCAAGTAGGCAAAACTGACGACCCCGCGACTTTACTAACCTAGGTTGCACTCAGATAGAAGCCTATTACGATCTCCTAAAGGTTAGATACCTGAATCTTATACCTGCTCGACCTTACCAAGTTCACTACCCCCCACCTTTAACCTGGTTCTCACTTGTGAATACCACTCTGGAATGTAGGGGCATGATACATAAAGTTGTTACTCTTTGAAACGTAAGATACAGGAGTTGATTGACGCTAAGGTCATTGGCACCCAAAAGATGAACCACGCGAATGAAGCATAGCAGAAGCTGGTGTGTTTCCGAAACCTATCTACTGGGTTTTTTTGAAGTACAATGAAAAGGAATGTTTCCTAGATTTGGCCATTTTCTTCTTATTCTTTATTATTCTGCATCCTGTTTTGCCTGTCGTCTTTACTTTGGATCAAGACCTTTCATGCAATATAAATAGATCTAAATGGAATGAGTAGTGATTTATAGTTTATCCCTTTTGTTTCACACTCTTGTAGATGATAACTACTTTTAGGGACATTCCCCCAATTTGTGATATCCTCGACTTGAAGGAAATGATAGCAGAAGCACCATATTCAGCAGAAACAATCTTTGACTCTGAAGAGAGGGGAGAGAGGAATAGAAGGTGCAGAGAAAGGGGAAATATAAAAGGGTAAGAGATGAAGATCATATAGCTCGTCAAAGTCTAAGTGACCCTTGAAGGATGTCTTGGCAAAGCATCAACTAGCTACACCCTCAAAAGGAAGATTAGCATACATTAACAAGCCTGTGATGATTGAATCTTTGAAAAAAATTATAAAGACCAAAAATATTTTTGATAGTATTTGTCCTACACGTGCACAATCACTTGGGCAGATATTCAATTAAGAACAGATTGATGTGCATGTTTGTTTGAGATTGAATCTTATGTGCATGATCAGTTGCATAAGTATGAGTCTATGGTTTTGATGATCTTTATCATATTGGTGATCCATGTTCATCTTAGTGCACACTTCTTAAGACTTCTTAGAATTTGGAATCAACTTTTATGATCTATTTTAGCTGGTTCCACCATAGTTAAAAATTTGTTGATTATCGGACACCTAAATTGACCTTTTGTCGATTCCCACAGCCATCATTAGTCTATGTGAAGTTCACACTTACACCACTACACTGTCACTAATATGGGTTTGATCAACCCACGACCAATTGTGCTCATTTTGTGTGGTCTTATGCATATTTAATATTGATCTTTTCAAGTTAAGCTGCATTTGCTCTACATTGATTAATTATGTCTTCTTAGGGCTCCTATAATTTGAAAAGCTCAATGGTTCTACCAAAAAAACCAGGCTTTCTTACACTTCTTAATAGCTTTCAAGGTTTTCCCAGACTGAGGAATGACGCTACCTGTTGCTTTGCTAAAGGGCAATACCAGCTATCACTCAAGAGAATCCACCAACCCATAGGAGAGTCTTAGAAGCAGCCGAGAGGTCCATTAGAGAGGGTTTTTCCTTTTAACAGAAGAGAGGGGGAAAGCAAAGTAATGGGTTACATCTCTTAATGGTGCAAATGCTATCACATCCCAACAAGGAAAGGGTGGAACCAGAAAGAAGAACCGCAAAAGAAGAACTGAAGTTCAAAAGACTACCTGATTTTGGGCTGAACATGAACCATGAAGCAACCCCCGGGGCATGCATACATTTTCATTCACATATAGAACCTGTGCATTTTATCAAAATAAAATTGGCATAGATAAATTGTTTTTGCACAAAACTTTCTTTATATCTCTCTCTCAAATAGGAAACAAGGAATGAAGTAGAGCACAAAAATAAATAAATAAATAAAAGCACCCCACAACCAACTAAGCTAGCCCATGCAATCTCCAGAGAATGGGGCAACGACCCACCCTCGATGTCCCAATCAACCCTGAATCAACCTTTTTCAAACCATGAAAACTGAGGCAACACTGTGCCTTGCACCTCCCATTTCAAACCAGCTGATCCATTAAAAGCAAACCAACTAAAGATGTTCAACCTTGCAGATATCTCAAAACCTTTCAAAAGAGATCTCACCCCCTCCAGAAACTAACTCAAGATGCTCGACTGTAGAGAAACACAACCCCTCAAAATAGAGTAAAAAAGAATCCTACCATGCCCAGCAAAAGTGGAACCAAAGAATCAAGCAAACATCACACATTCTAACCTCAAGAGATCTCGAGTGAAGACAGGCAAACATCCTCTCCTTCAAACTTCAAGAATCACAAGCACGAAGCAGTCTCCCATGGCGCCTGTGCTCAAGGCGAAGGTACAATTCTTACTAAATCAAATCAGAATTTTTCAAAAAATGAAAGCCCTTGCTTTTCCTCAAAGTCAAAAAAATTTTCAAAAGGTTTCTATTTCAAAATCAATTTGTCAATTTCAAAAATTAATTCTCAAAATTCCAAAAGTACTTTCAAAACTGTCTCTACAAAAAAAAGTTTCAACTTCAAGAAGGTAAAAGCTCTTGCTTTCTTTTTAAAATTCATAATCCATTTTCAAAAGTTAAACTAGTTTATCCAAACTTTTTCTTCAAATAGCTTCAAGCTTCCAGTCTTGAGTCAAAATGAATTTTCTACAACTTTTCTCCAAGTTTCAAGGCAAAATGAATTTTGTACAAGTTCTGCTTCCAAAAATTTCCAGCTTCGAGTTAAAATAAATTTTCTACACATTTTGTCCAAGTTTCAATGCAAAACAAATTTTCTATATGTTTTGCTTCCGAAAATTTCTACTCTTGAGACAAAATGAATTTTCTGCACATTTTGTCCAAGTTTCAAGTCAAAATGAATTTCCTACACGTTTTGCTTGCAGAAATTTCTAGTTTTGAGGTAAAATGAATTTACTATACATTTTTTCAAGTTTCAAGTTAGAACAATTTTTTTACATATTTTGCTACACAAAATGAATTTTCTACACATTTTGTCCAAATTTCAAGTCAAAACAAATTTCCTATACGTTTTGCTTCTAGAAATTTTCAAGCTTGACACGAAATGAATTTGCTACACATTTTGTTTAAACTTTAAGTTAAAACGAATTTCCTACATGTTTTGCTCCTAGAAATTTTCAATCTTAATACAAAATTAATTTCCTACATATTTTGTCCAAGTTTCAAGCCAAAACGAATTTTCTACATGTTTTGCTATGCAAAATGAATTTCCTACACATTTTGTCCAACTTTCCAACATGTTTTGCTTCCAAAAATTTCTAATCTTGACACAAAATGAATTTTCTACACATTTTATCCAAATTTAATGTCAAAACAAATTTCTTACATGTTTTGCTTCCAGAAATTTTCAATTTTGACACAAAATGAATTTTCTACACATTTTGTCCAAGTTTGAAGTCAAAACGAATTTCCTACATGTTTTGCTTACAGAAATTTCCAGTCTTGAGTCAAAATAAATTTTCTACACATTTTGTTCAAGTTTCAAGTCAAAATGAATTTTCTACACATTTTGCTACACAATGAATTTCGTATACATTTTGTTCAAATTTAAAGCCAAAATGAATTCTCTAAACATTTTGCCTCCAAAAAGTTTCAATTCAAATCAAATTTCAGGTTTTCTAAACTTTTTCTTTCAAAAAGTTTCATTCCAAATCAATTTCTAGATATTCAAACTTTTTCCTCAAAAGTTTTGCTCCAAAATTTCAAAGGTTTTCCAAAATTCATTCCATTAAAATCTAAATCATTCCATTGCTAAAAACCATTTCAAAAAATTAATTTTCATTTCAAAATCAATATCAAAACCCTAAATCTTCCCAGAGGAGTACCATTCCACTGATTGGAATGCCAGATTAGGATTATTAATTCTTTAGATTTTAACTCACCCGATCCTTCCAATCACCTCACAGTCAACATGGGACACTTACTTTATCATTTTCTGTCTTCAATAAGCAAAGACAAAAAAAGAGGGGCATTTGTAAGTACCCTATTTTTGCCCCCGCTTAACAATCTCCAGTCTGACCGAACTCACATTCAAACTTCACAGACATATTCAAGCCTAAACTAGCTTTTCAAATTGTAGTCCAACCAATCAACTGCTTCTTGGGTCCACTAGACCCAATCGAAGCTGAGGGACCAAAATGCCCATGAGGCATTACCCAATCTAATTCAATCTAGCACACTCTTCAAGAAAGTACCAAAACCCTCAGAATGGTAATTTTACCCCTTTCAAAACTGACCTAAGATGGTCCGTCACTTTCAAATGCCATTCTAGCCAACTCTAGGCTAGTCCTGGTGAACTTTGGTCAAAATGACCATTTTATCCCTAGGGGTCCGATTACCCTCATCAACCACACCGGTTCTGGGTATCAAACTGGTAAACCTCCAGGCACATTCTCTCGAGTGTCCCTAACCTTCAAATCCCCTTTCGGTAAATTCTGAACCAATTTCGGGGTCTCTCGATTCAAATAACCGTTTTACCCCTTGCAGGTTGGTCATCTTTTTCTACCACACCAACTTTGGGTATCAAACCAGTAATCCCCTAGAACATTCTTAATAGTATTCCCAACCTTTAAATCCCACCCCGGTCGACTCCGGATCATTTTCGCTGTCTCCCAATTCAAATAACTGTTTTACCCTTGATGGGTTGGTTCCCCATTTCAACCACACCGGCTTTAGGTATCAAACTGGCAACTCTTGGGGTACTCTCGAGTGCCCTATCTCTTTTTTAGCTAGGCCCGGTAGCCTCGTAGCTTTTCAAATCAGGCCGGAGCCTCTTATGGTGCAGCCAGGCCAAAAAATGGCTTGGAGCCACTTCTAGTGGCGCCCACCTACCCCCATATCTTTTGCATATCTTAGAGATCCTTTGCTTGCCGCCTAAAAAACTGCCAAATGACTTGTGGCGCTTGGCCAAAATTTGGCTAGGAATGGTGCCACCTTCTCTAAATTTTGGCTTATAAATACAATACACCCCCCACTGTATTCTAGGTCTAGAAAAATAGAAGGGAATCTACGTCTCTCTTGAGACAGACCCCCAAAACTGTAGTTGTTTGAAAGGCTCTAGCACGTCTAGTCTCCTATACTCAAATCTTAGCCTCTAAGCACCATTGGAAGCCATCTTCATCCCCTCGAAGCTTCTCACGTCTCTTCCAAGTCCAGTCAAGGCATCCATTGAAGTTCTAAGAAGATTTGAAGACAAGGTAGGGTTTCATTTTACATTTTGCAACCCCTCACTTTTCTCTTCTCCCTCCTAGTCCACTTGGACTATTCTCTATTTTAATCCCCATCTTCTACCCTCTCTTCTTGCATGCTTCAAACAAGAGCACCTTAGGTCCTTGCCTAAAGGAAGCTTTTGGGAGATCATCATGTCGCGGGTCTTCCTTTAGCCTAAATAATCATGGCATGGTCTTAAAGCCCCTTGCAATGTGGTGAAACCTTCAATCTTGTATGTTCATGATCGTTTGTATTGTTATAACTGTCATGTTCATGCATTGTTTACAGTTGCTTTGTTTTCAAATTCACAATCCTAGGTTCATTCTAACCTTTTCATGGTTAGGGTTTCCTAAGAAAATAGAATATTCAAAGGGGCCATCAAGGTCCACATTATGGTTTTAAGCCCTAACTTGTTTTCAAAATCACAACCCTAAAGTAATTCTAGCATTTTCATGGTTAGGGTCACTTTAGGAAAGTGGAATATTCAAACAAGCATCTTAAAGCCACATTAGGGATTTGAACACCAAAACACTTCTTTAAAAAATTTAGTTCTCAAACCTTTTTCAATTACATGTTCAAATGTTTTTCCAAAATTGGTTGAAGAGTTGTTCTGTTTTGTCCCTGAAACCTTACTTTGCATCCTTGCATTCATTGCATCAAAATGGCTTTTAAAACCGTTGTTGCATTGTGTTTTCAAAAGAGCATAACTCTCTTGAGTGATTTTCAAAAAATGCCACATAAAATCATACAATCTTTCACATAAAATTATAAGATTTTCAAGTCAAATCTTTTCACTTTGGAAATAAAATCAAATTCTTCCCATTTTAGAAACAAAATCAAATCTTTCCTTTTTAAAATCAAAATAAAATTTTTCATTTTGAAAAGCAATCAAATCTTCCCATTTTGGAAACCAAATCAAATCTTTCCCTTCTAGAAACAAAATCCAATCTTCTATTTGTTGGAAACAAAATCAAACTTCTATCCTTGGAAACAAAATCCAAATTTTCATTTTGGAAATAAAATAAAATCTTTCCTTTTTGTTTAACATCATATCTCTCCTTTTCCCACATATAATCATAGATTTCAAAGTTTCCATTTCAAGTGCATACATGTAGCCACCTCCCCAAGTCATCTCCAAACCCTAAGTTGCCCAACTCTAGGTCAACCAAACCCTAGTTAGCCTAACCTTTGGTCAACAAAACCCTAGTTGGTCAACCCTAGGTTATCCAACCTTAGTTCAACCTAACCCTAGGTCATCCGACCATAGTTAGCCTAACCTAGGTCAACCTAACCCTATGTCATCCAACCCTTGTTTACCTTAACCAAGGTTAGATGGCTTCAAGATTCCAACTCTAAACCTCTTTTCAATTCAAATGATTTTTTCAAAATGTGTTTTTAAAAGCCTCTTACTCCTTCGAGTTTCGAAAAACCTGAATACAAATATATTTTCGAAATACTCCTCTACTCCACTTAAAAAATGTTTTCAAAAGCTCTCTAAAACTTGTCTCGATCCATAGTGGCTAGACCCTTACAATTTTTCAAAAAACTAATTTAAAAAATGATTTCAAAAACATACAACCTTGAGGTGATCCTAACCCTTTCATAGTTAGGGTTTCCTAAGGAAAGTGATACATCAAATGAAACCTACATGGTTCATTTTAGGATTCTATACCCCTAAACATTTTTCAAAAACCTTTTTCCAAACCAACTTTCAAACAGTACACTCTTGAAATAACCATAGGCCTTTTATGGTTAGGGTAGTCCAAGATCAAGTGAGATATTCAAACAAGGGAAGTTTCTAGCCCATTTTCCTAAGAATGTTTTCTAAAACTCATAGCCTTGAAGCAGTTTAGTTCCCACATAGCTAACCTCTCAAAAGCAATAAACTATCAACATACCTTTCTTAAGGTGTCCAAAAAATGTTTCCAAAAACCTTTCAAGACAAGTTCACAAGAGCTTTTACAAGTCCAAATCCCACTTTTAAATCCCTAATCAAGTTTCCAAAACTTCTCTTGAGTTACTTTAAAAAACAAAAACTCTCAAGTTCTCTGTTTGAAAACAAGACCCCAATGAGTTTGCAAAACTTTCCAAAGGCCCCAATGTGCCAATATTCAATTGGACGCTAGTTCAAACTACGACTGACCTAATTATTGCCAAATGAGATATGTAGGCACCTTTCAAATAGGTGTGGCCATAACTTTCATTTGAAGTCAAATTTCTCTTCTCAAAACTCTTTCTAAACCAAACTCACATTGCAAAACTCTTTTCTAAATGCTTTTAACTCTCTTCCTAATGCTTTTCAAACTTGCATGACACATCATTCATCTCAAAAGTGATGATAAAATCCTTTTTCAAAATCTTTTTTTAAGTTGACATTTGGGAGCCAGAGATCCAAGTGGGTGAGTTTAGGGTGATTAGATATGTAGGTACCACAAGGGCGAGGTAGAGTAATGATCTTTGGATATCTTTCCTACACGTAACCAACCCCCGGACCATAGATCTCTATTTCAAACACCAAAACAGGAGTTATTTTTCAAAAGGGCTTAAAACATTTTTAAGGGTTGCCAAACAACCCTATTTTCCAAAAACACCTCTTAAAATGACATTTTCAAATCATTTTAAAAAACCTAAGTTTGATACTCGGATTACACTTAGTTTTGGGTGACCTAACACACCTTTAACCATGCTAAGTGCCGAGTCCAAACCTTTTTCAAAAGACTATAATCAAATCAATTTCAAGTTCAAACCCTATTGCACTTATCATCTTAGGAGGGTGAGTTCTAACAGAGAGAGTATCGGGTTTCTGTTTCAAGTCCATACCCATACTCAGGACCAAAAATTGGCTTTAACAGAAGGGCTATAACAAGATTATAATGTTAAATGTATGATTATTGAATGGTGTGAAGTTAGATTTTTAAAAATGGATGTTTTTCATTTTTTACAATTTTGGCCAGTTTGTAATGCTTTTGAAAATGCTAACTTAGTCCACTTGGTATTTCTAGTATGGAAGTTCCGACTAGCGGCGACTTTAGAGTATACATACACAAAGACTGAAGTGAAGCCAGAGCTATTTTGGAGAAAATGAGCATTTTCGTTATTTTGGTAGTTTTAGTATTTCTGGCTCGTTGGGCCCAGTTAACACCTAATGACCATATCGCCCCTAGTGGGCCCCACCCAACACGCTATTTGAGAAAGTACCTAACTCCTCAGAGCGGTAAATCCACCCCTTCTAATGACTGTCCCCTAACAATCTGACATGTTTGAATGCCCTTCCAGCCAACTCCAGACCGATTCCGGTGATACCCAACTGAAATGACTATTTTACCCATGGTGTAGTACTTTGAACCCATAAATTTCCCTATTCGTATGTTTCTTTAAATTTTATATCATTTTAATGTGCATTTGGGTCAAGTTGACCAATTAGAAGTCATGTTATAACTTACGCTTATAGGGTGAGACACATGGGATTATTTCCCATATGTATCATCTTATATACACAAACCCACACACCCATACACATACATACACACCCAACCATTTGGGAGAAGAAGAGAGGGAGAAGAGGAGAAGAGAAAGAGGAGGGAGGAGATTGAAGGAAGAGAGAGAACTTGGAAAGCCTCCACCCAAGCCAAGAGAAGCCATGGGAGGCTTAAGCAAGCTTGAAGAGAGGTAAGCTCCATTTTTTTTTACAAATTGTATATGTATATGCATATATCTCGATGGGTTGTGATATTGGGTTGTTCTAGGGGATTCATTTGAGTCCCAAATAGATTGAATCTTGAGCATTGTAAACCCCATTGTAGGATTTTAGAGTTTGGGATTGAAATCCCCAATTTATGCAAGTTAGGGCTTGGGTTTCTAAAACCTTAGATCCCTTTAATTTAATTGTTCTTTCTTTCCCATTTTGGGTTATTGTCATCCTTGTGGGCTAATCTTTGAGCCCTAAGAGTGTTGGGAAGGTTTGGTTGTGTTTGGAGGGGTTTTGGGAGAGTTTTGCATTGAGAATCGTCGCAGCGAAGAAAGGGGCGTTCGAACGCTCGACAGGGCCGTTCGAATGGCTTGAGAGCAGAGTTTTCCAGTTGGCCTGGCATTCGAACGGCCCTTTCAAGCGTTCAAACGGCCCGAGAGGGTGTTTTTTCATTTTTGCCTAGGGTTCGAACGACCATTTTGGGCATTCGAACGGCTAGATTATTTTGGCCTAGCATTCGAACAGCCCGTTGGGCGTTCGAACCGTCTGCCAGTTTCGGCACTATTTAGTAAAATGACATAACTTTCTCTACGAAACTCGGATTGATGCACCGTTTGAAGCATTAGAAACTAGACTCATAGACCTTTGTACCCGTATAATGTTTGTTCTTTAATTCCTTATAGATTGAGAGTTATGGAAGTTTAAATTTGACCCAAAACTATACCAAAAACCTTATCTTCCCAAAGTGTTACCCCATTCTTCGTGAGACCTAACTTCTTCACCCGAAATGTGTTTTCAAGCCATGCTCTATGAAATTAAAGGCCTTTAAGCCTATTATCATATGGAACTAGCCTTATGTGAGAATCCTTTATTCGACGTGGTTGGGACACGATGAGAGGATCGACATTTCGGGTTTCGTGCTTCACCCTCAACCTTTTGTTCTCGTTTTACGTTAGGGCCTCGCCCCAGAGTTAGTCTCGCTCTTCCTTGGTGAAAGTGAGGTATTAGTGAGTCGGGGTCGAGGGATTTATGTGCTTAGTCTCAGTTTATGCGTTATTGCCTTGCCTTAGCATCGTGTATTGATGTTCCATGTTTCTATGTGAATTATGTGTAGGAGCACCTTGCTTAACACCCGTTCAGTTGGATAGAGGTGAGTAACGATATGCCATGAGTAAAACTCTATTATTTTCCCAATGTTCTAAGCTCGCTTCTATATCATGAATGTTTTCCATATGTTCAATGCATCAATGATTACGTTCAAGTATGAATGTCATGCTTTGGATTACATACGAACCTTATCTATGATATGAATTACAATCTACGGACCAGAACATTCACATAAAGTAGATGTAAGATTCCTAACGTACGACTCTAACTAAAGGTCTTTTCCTGGCAAGACTTTAATCTAGCCCGATAGTCCTAGGATGGGGGACGTGAAATAAACCATCGTCATATAAGGTCTTTTGTGGCAAGACCCTAAACTAGCAATGATGGTCCTACGGTAGGGGACACGAAATAATCTATCGCCATGTTGGGAGACGTCCCTTGGCTTAAAAGTCTAAATGTGACCTTATGATTACTATAACTGAGCATAGCTCTTAATGATTGAGCCTAGCTCTCAAGGTTGGCTTAAGGAGCCTGTGCGTGACCTTCATAGTTATTATGTTGGCCTAAAGAGCCTTATGTGTACCGTGCGGTTGAGACCAAGTGCCCAGAAAGGGGGTAGGCAGGTGCGAGCTAGAGCGGACAATCTAATGTTGGCCTAAAGAGCCTTATGTGTACTGTGTAGCTGAGACCAATCACCCAGAAAAGGGGTAGGTAGGTGTGAGCCACAGTAGACAATCTAATGTTGGCATAAAGTGCCTTATATGTACCGTGTGACTGAGACCAAGCGCCCAGAAAGGGGGCAGGCAGGTGCGAGCTAGAACGGACAATCTAATGTTGGCCTAAAAAGCCTTATGTGTGCTGCGCAACTGAGACCAAACGCCCGAAATGGGGTAGGCAGGTGCGAGCCAGAACGGACAATATTGTGCTGAGTACTCGGATAGCTCAAGTGCTCCCGAGGGAGTAAGCAGCACGAAGTGTTACCGTCGCAATGCGTTTATAACCATGAAATAGGCACATGCGTGACATGAAGCGCCAAAGCGAGCAATATTATACATGGTTAAGATCTTAGCCTAAAGAGTCCTATACATGACCTTTAAGGTTACTTATGTGGAGCCTAGCTCTGATATAGAGACGTAACATACTTATGCTCTAGAATGAGAAATATGATTTGTTCTAATGCTTCACAATAAGTTACGTATGTTTCCATAAGTACTAATGCCACGGTATGCTTATGATAGCTATATTATGCCTTATGAAGTCATGTTATGTGCTTTGTCTCACTCCTGTGAGGCTATGTTCGAAATGTCATTACATGTCGTCATGAAAGTTCACGATATAATGTTTCAATACAATGCTTACGCTTCTTATGCTACCTATGTTTCCAAATCAACGCTTTATACATTTCCAAGAACGATAACAATTGATGTGTCTAATGGTATCGAACGAGCTAAGATATACTTTTATGTCGTGTCATAGTCAACAAGTTCACGCTTTGACACGCCTTTCACCTTCCCGACATTATATTTTAGAAGTAACGAAATATGTTAACATGGTGGCCTAAGCCATGCGTTGTCAGGCTTACACTTATACGTTTCTAGGTACATGATATAGATGTATAAATGTTCGGTTATTGTCATATACATTGAATGGAAATATTAGCTGGGTCATAACACACTCATGTTTTAGAACAAGAATCAAGATATGTTAAATGCTTATGATGAGTTATGTATGTCGCATCTCTTCTCTATGATATTATGGCTTCCAAACGGTATGATGTCTTAATACGACACTCATGCTCTATATGCACAAATGGTTACCCATTGACTCATATGTAGCTATAATTGCTAGTCCATGGTAATTTCATACTCATGCATTATTGTTATTCACTAAGTATTAGCTTATGTTTTTTTAAATTGTTTTTAGGTGACTAAACAGGGAAGTCTTAAAGGGAGGCCCATTACGAGGACATTTGGATTGTGGCCCACGGGCCTTATGATATGTAACGTGTATAAGGCCTAGATCCTAATGTTGTAATATTATAATGTTAAAATTATGGTGGCCTTCGATAGGCTCATTTTATGGCATGTTCATGTTTTGGAGATTAGGCACAGCTCTGCTATGTATGACACACATTCTACTTTACGTTTATAAAAGTTTAATTCTATAGTTATGTATCTTTTAAGTTATAAATGCACAGGTGTTCAACCAGTTTATGTAATGCAGCCTTGGGTAACCAAGTTACTGACCGGTCATGCACCCTAAATCCGTATAGGTCGGGTTTCGGGGCGTGACACATGGGCACTTGATCGTCCTTGTTAACCACACTGGCTTTGGGTATCAAACTAGTAAACCCCTGGGCCACTCCTATGAGTAAATCCTCTGGAACAATTCCGAGTATCCAACTGGTAAATCTTTGAATGCTGTCCCGGTCCATTTTAGGACCATTCCAGTAAATTCCAGTTCAAATGACCGTTTTGCCCCTGGAGGGTCGGTCATAAATTTTTAACAATACCAGCTCTAGGTATCAAATCGGTAATCCCCTTGAACACTCCTAATAATGCTCATAGGCCTCAAATGCCATTCCAATTGACTTCGGACCAATTCTAGTGTTTCCCGATTCAAATGATTGTTTTCGCTCTGGCAGGCCGGTCATTCTTTTCAACCATATCAGCTCTGGGTATCAAACTGGCGACTCTTGAAACACTCTTGAGTGCCCCTATCTATTTTCCAGCTGGGCCCCGTAGCCCAGTAGCTTTCAAAATCAAATCGAACTCACTTGTAGTGGAGTTAGGCCAAAGAATGATTAAGAGCCACTAGGAGTGGTGCCCAAATCTTTGTCTTGCATCCCAAGGTCGAATCAAATCAAATCTCCATAAAATCTGGGGTTGGTGCCACTTCTAATGGTGCCTGACCAAAAAATAGCCTAGCACTTAGCCAAATTTTTGCCCGAGTGGTGCCACCTCGTTTGAATTTTGCCTATAAATACAGTGCATCCTCCAACGTATTCCAAGTCTAGAAAAACCATAAAGAAGCTCTGCCAAACTCTCTATAGCCTAAAAAATTCCTCAAAACCCTAATCTCTCTAAGGGTTTGGGTTTGAGCCTCTCTAGCCTTATACATTCAAACCCTAGCTTATACACCACTAACCCTAGCCTCCAAGCTCCATTGAAGGTCACTCCAGCCCCTTCAAAGCTCTTGAAGCCCTGTCAAGACCAAGACGAAGTCCCTAAAGAAGCTTGAAAAAAATTCAAAGACAAGGTAAGGTTTTTATTTACAAATTATATTCCCACACTTCTTCTCTTCTCCCTCCTAGTCCATTTGGACTATTCTCTATTTTAATCCCCATCTTTTACTTCATTTTCTTGCTTGCTTAAACAAGAGGACCTTGAGTCCATGCCTAGAGAAAGCCTTAGGGAGGTCACCGGTTGGGGATCTTCCTATAGTTTTCCTTGCGATGGTGTGGTCTTGAGCCCCCTTAGTTATGTGATGAAACCTTAAACCTTGTATGTTCATGACCCTTGCATTGTTAGGATTATCATGTTCATGCATTATTTGCAATATTTTTGTTTTTGAACTCACAATCCTAAGGTGATTCTAACCTCTTTGTGGTTAGGGTTTCCCTAGGAAAGTGTCATATCCAAAGTGGCCACCAAGGTCCATATTAGGGTTTTAAAACCCTAACTTATTTTGAAACTCACAATCTTGAGATGATCTTAACCTTTTTTTTGTTAGGGTTTCCTTAAGAGAAGTGATATATTCAATGAGACTTTCAAAGTCCATATTAGGGTTTCAAGCTCTAAAACACCTCTTTCAAAACCTAGATTTTAAACCTCCTTCAATTTCATGTTCAAAGGTTTTTCCAAAAATTAGTGCCAGAGTTATGTTTTTGAATCCCTAGAAGTTTATGCCAAGGGAAATCCTAGTTTTGTCCCCTAACATTCATTCTTGCTTCATTGCACTCACTATATCAAAAATAGTTTTCAAAGTCATTGTTGCATTATATTTTCAAAAAGTGCTTAACTCTCTTGAATTGTTTTCAAAAAGGGTCACATAAAATCATAGATTGCTCAGACCCTTCCATTTTGAAAAAAAATATCAAATCCCTCAATTTTGGAAATAAAATAAAATCTTTTCGTTTTGAAAACAAAATCAAATATATCCCTTTTAGAAACCAAATCAAATCTTTCCATTTCACAAACAAAATCAAAATCTTTCCTTTTTTACCATCAAATCAAATCTTTCTTTTTTCAATTTCAAATCGTATCTTTCCTTTTCTCACATAAAATCATAGATTTTCCAAAATTCCTTTTCAAGTGCATGCATTAATCCATTCCAAAACCACTAGGGCCACCCTAAACCACCTTTCAAAACCACTTTCCAAAACCATAGGTCTACCAAACCCTAGGAGGTCCAACCCTAGGTCAACCTAACCCTAGATTACCATGACCCTAGTTTGCTCAACCAAGGTTAGATGGCTTCAATACTCCAACTCTAAACCATCTTTTCAACTAAAATGTTCTTTTGAAAACATGTTTTCAAAACCTCCTTTGAATCTTCAAAAACCCTAATCCAAAAGTCTTTTAAAAAATACTCCACTAAAAAATGTTTTCAAAAGCTCTCCCAAACTTAGCCTCAATCCAAATTGGCTAGACACTTACCATTTTTCAAAAACTATAAAAAATAATTTCAAAAACTCAAAACCCTAAGATTAGCATAATCCTTTCATGGCTTGGGTTTCCTAAGAAAAGTGATACATCAAATGAAAGCTATAAGGTTCATTTTAGGGTTCCGAACCCTAAATATTTTGCAAAACCTCATTTTCAGAAATTGTTTTCAAACATCAAATTATTGAAATAACCCTAGGCCTTCTGTGGTTAGGGTTTTCCAAGATCAAGTGACATATTCAAACAAGGGAAGTTTCTAGCCTCTTTTCTAAAAATGTTTTTCAAAAATCATAGCCTTAAAGGAGCTTAGTTCTTAATTAGCTAATCTCTGAAAGGCAATGAAACAACAATATACTTTTTTTAAGGTATATAAAAACTATTGTCAAAAATCTTTTCAAGACAAGTTTACAAGAACATTTCCAAATCCAAGTCGCACTTTCAAATCCCTGATCAAGTTCCAAAACTTCCAAAACTCTCTTGAGTTATGTTCAAAAACATTTCAAAACACCTCAAATCCTATTTCAAAAGCACTTTCAAAAACCTTCAAGTTTAATTTTAAAAACACTCCAACATCTAATTTCAAATCAAAACTCTCTCGAGTTATTTTCAAATTTCAAGTCGAAAATTCTTAAGCTCTTTTCCTCAAAACAAGACCCCAATGAGTTTTCAAAACTTTCCAAAGCCCCAATGCACCTATTTTCAATTAGGCACTAAGTCTGAACTATGACTGACCTGATTCTCACCAAATGAGATACGTAGGCAACATTGATAGGTGCGGTCATAACCCCTTTCAAACTCAAATGCCCCCTTTCAAAATCTAACCCCAAGTTTCTTTCAAACTTTCTTCAAATTGCATTATGCATTCATACATCCAAAAACCGTTGACAAATCCTTTTACAAAACTTTTTCAAGTGGATATAAGTGGACATTTAGGAACCAGAGCTTTAAGTGAGTGAATATAGGGTGAATAGACACGTAGGTACTACAAGGGCAGGGTAGAGTGATGATCTTAGGATATCTTCCCTACACATAACCAAACCCCGAACCATAGATTTCTTTTTCAAAGACCAAACCCGGAGTTATTTTTCAAAAGGGCTTTAAACATTTTCAAAGGTTGTCAAGCAACCTTATTTTTCAAAACACCTCGTAAGAGGACATTTTCAAAAGACCCAAGTTTTATCTTCAGATTACCCTTAGTTTTTGTTGACCTAACACACCTTTAATCATGTTAGTTGGTAACTCCAAACCTTTTTCAAAAAAGCCCTTAATCATATCAATTTCAAGTTTAGGCCCCGTTACACTCGTTCTTTGAGGAGGGTGAGTTCTAACAGAAAGAGTATAAGGTTTTGTCTGAGTCAAGACTCAGACTTGGGGCAAAAATTGGGGTGTGATAGCTGGCAACTTCACTAGGGACACTTAGAGGGTTAGGCAATTATCATGTCTTTTCACCCTTCACTCACCTAAAATCTCTGGTTCCTTTGTTTAGTTTTGTCCACTTTTCAAAATTTTTCAAAATACTTTAAAAAAATGTCATCACTTGCTTATATATCATTCTCTTGCATGCATGCACTTGCATTGCTTTATTATCCATTTCTATCTTACGTTGGGTTTTTCATAAATGTACTAACTCTTTGCATTTCTTTTTTGTAGGTGGACCTTGGTTCACATTTACTTTTATGTCTTATTAACTGCCATGTATGGATGAATAGACAGGATGCATAGGAGTTGTTGGGTCATTTCCTCCACTTTCGAAAAATCCACACACACTTGGCGCATTTACTTGCATTTGCATCTTTGCACTAAGTGCTACCCTTCTAGTTAGAAGGGGGAACAATATATTGGTTGTCAGCGGATGCCGGTTGGTTTCTCGTCTGATGGCATTTGGATAGTTGCCCTACTCAAACCACCAACTAAAGATGGGGTTCACCCTTTCAGGGGTGAACACTGGAGGTTTGAAGGTTCAGAAACCGAGTTTTGAGGAAGCATTAGTAAACCCCAATCTCATGCTTATGTAGCACCCTATGCATAGCCGAACCTCTACCAGATTTACGATACACGGGTTAAATTCAAAACCAAGGAGGAAAGGGCAACTACTTTACTTTTTCTAACTTTTTGTCGAGTTAAACTGTCACGACCCATGACCCGGCCTATACAGATTAGGGTACATGACCGGCCAGTAGCAAGGCTACTCGAGGCCGCATTACATTAAACCGGTTGATCACCTGTGCATACTCATTTAAAATTTGCGGAATATAAACTTTTATAACTTGAAATATAAACCGTGTCATACATGATAGAGTTGTGCCTAATTCAAACATAATATACATAAGGACCTAATCAAGGTCCACTGAATGTTATAACATTATATCATTACAAAACATTAGGTCCAGCCCTTAAACATAATACAAAACATAGGCCCGTAGGCTGTAGCTCAAAATCCACGTATGGCCTCGCTCTAGGGCCTCCCGGATTGACTACCTGAAAATCATTTGAAAACACGTAAGCTAATGCTTAGTGAATAACAATGATGCATGAGCGAGAAAATATCATGGACTAGCATTTTTATCCAACATACAAGGATAGATAATCATTTATACATAAGTAATGAGCTTTTGAACTTTTAAAGCATAGACTTGGAACTCATAGATAACGTAACCATCATTTGAAACGTTTAACATTTCAAAGCATAGTATCATGAGAAGAGATGCAACATAACATTATTCTTGAGATAACATTTCATATCTTGTCGTAAAACATGTGAACATATCATAGTTCTCAGTTCAAAACATAGGTGTGCTACAACTCGACATATGAGCTAGGCTCCATAGTAACCATGTAGGTCATGATAAGGCTCTTTAGGCCAAGGACGTCTCCCAACATAGATAGTTTATATCCGGTCCCCTATCGTAGGACTAGATAGTTTATTTCACGTCCCCTATCGTAAGACTATCGGGCTAGATTAAAGTCTCGCCACGAGAAGACCCGAGTTGGCACCATACATTGAAAACTTAGCATCTCTTTCGTTTAAACATTATAGTCCATGATTTTCATTCATAATATAAGTAGAGCTTGCATGAGTTTCAAGGCATGACATTTATACTTGAACATAACATTGATGCATTGAAATTATATGGAAAACATTGCATGATATGTAGGTGAATTTAAAACATTTGGAAATTAATAGAATTTTACTCATGGCATATCGTTACTCACCTCTCTCCGATAGGATAGGTGGTAGACAAGGTGTTCCTACACAAAATGCACATGGAAGTATGGAAATATCAATACAAGACTCCAAAGCAAGGCAACTACGTAAAACGAGAACATAAGGCTGAGGTTTGAACATGAAAGCCGGTACATCGACTCCTTCATCGCGTCTCAACCACCCCTCAAGGAAGATTTCACACTCTAGCTTAGTTTGATTTGAAAATAGGCTTAAAGGGCTTTAATTTGATAGTTCATAGGCTAAAAACACATTTTGGATGAAGAAGTTATGCCCCATAGAAAATGGGTTAAAAGTTTGGAAGAAGAATGTTACTGGCAGAATTTTGGCTCAACTTCAAAATCCAATATCTCTCAAACCACAAGGAATTAGAGTACAAAATTTATGTGGATACAAACATCTATGAGTCTACTATCCAATGGTTCAAACGGTGCATCAATCTGAGTTTTTTAGAGAAAGTTATGCCCCCCCGTTTTACGGAATAGTATCTGAGCTGGAAAGTGAAACTGGGGCTGGACGAAGGTGTCGACTCCAAAAACAAGGAGTCGCCTCCTGAGCTGAAAAAACAAATCTGGGAGTTATCTGGGCAAAAGTGTCGCCTCCGGAGACTAAGGAGTCACCTCCAGAACTGAAGAGACAAATCTAGGAGTTATCTGGGCAAAAGTGTCGCCTCCGGAGACTAAAGAGTCGCCTCCCGAACTAAACGAATAAATTTGGGAGTGCACTGAGACAAGGAGTCGCCTCCAAAAAAAACAAGGAGTCCACTCCAAAGCTAAAAGAATAAGTCTGGGAGCTTACTGGGACAAGGAGTCCCCTTCACAAAATGAGGAGTCCACTCCAAAGCTAAATACCCAAATTTACCCGAAAATCTCCAAACCTTACTCAAATCAAAACCAAACTCCATCAAAACTCTCACAAACCCTTCCAATGCTTCTAGGGTCCAAAGATTGACCCAAGAAGACCACAATAACACATAATCAACCACTTTAAACAAGAAAATCGAAGGGATCTAGGGTTTTAGGAATTTAAGCTCTAACTTGCATAAGTTGGGGATTTCACATCCCAATCCCTCAACTCTTTCAATGGGGCTTCCAACACCCTAAACATAGCTAATTTGGGACTCAAAAGAGTCCCCACAACAATTCAACAACACACCACACAAAGATAGATACATACACTTATACCATTGGAGGGAAAAATGGAACCTTACCTTTCTCCAAGTTTGGTTAAGTCTTCTATTGCTTCAAGCTCTTCCTCAAGCTTCCTGCTCCTCTTTCTCTTCTTCTCTTCTCCTCTCTCTTCCTTCTCAATCGGCTGAGCATAAGTGAGCTGTGTGTGCACTTATGTGTATAAAAGATGATACACATGGGAATAATCCCATGTGTCTCACCCAAAGGCTTAAGTTACAACATAGGCTCTCATTGGTCAGTTCTGGCCCAAAAGAAGAAATAAATAACATCAAAAATTATGTATATAAGAAATTCTCATTAATAGAAATAAATAGAGGTTCGGGATATCACATCTTTCCCCCCTTAAATAAGTTTGGTCCCCAAACTTAATACAAGCTATCATTCAAACAAAAAGGGATAACGCTCCTGGATCTCGTCTTCACGTTCCCAAGTAGATTCCTCCCAAGTGTGGTTCTGCCATAAAACTAGTACCAACGGAATGACCTTGTTCCTAAGAACTTGGCCACGGGGATCAAGAATCTCAATCGGTCTCTCGACATAGCTTAGATCTTCACTCACAGCCAAAGGATAGTGATCAATCACGTGCGTCGGATCATGGACATACCTCTGTAGCATCGAAACATGAAAAACATTGTGAACTTGCAAAAGTTCCGGAGGAAGAGCGATACGACAAGCAACGGGTCCCACCCGTTCAAGAAATTCAAAAGGTCTGATGAACCTTGGACAAAGCTTTCCTTTGTTGCCGAAACGATTTATCCCCTTAGAAGGAGATACCTTCACGAACACGTGGCTTCCTTCATCGAACTCTAAGTCCCGCCTTTGGACATCCGCATAACTCTTTTGGCGACTTTGAGCAGTTTGTAGTCGTTGCTGGATGATCTTGATCTTGTCGGTGGTCAGTTGCACAATCTCTGGCCCAAGAATCTTTCTCTCGCCGATTTCGGTCCAACAAGCTGGAGATCTACACTTCCTCCCGTAAAGTGCTTCATAAGGTGCCATCCCGATGCTTGCATGAAAACTGTTGTTTTAGGCAAACTCCACTAGTGGTAGGTGATCCTCCCAACTCCCTTGGAAGTCGAGAACACATAACCGCAACATGTCTTCTAGGGTCTGAATGGTCCTTTCGGATTGTCCATCGGTTTGCGGATGAAAAGCTGTGCTGAACTTCAACTCGGTGCCTAATGCCTTTTGCAAACTCTTCCAAAATTTCGACACAAATCTCGGGTCTCGATCGGACACTATTGAAACTGGCGTGCCATGTAATCGAATAATCTTCGCAATGTAGAGAGTCGCATGCTTTGATAAAGAGTACGTAGTCTTCACTGGTAAGAAACGTGCAGATTTGGTGAGGCGATCAACAATAACCCATGGTGATATGCAGCCTCGTGGTGATCTCGGTAATCCGACGACGAAATCCATGGTGATATGCTCCCACTTCCATTTCGGTATCGGTAAAAGGTTGAAGTAGTCCCGCTAGTCTTTTATGTTCTGCTTTGATCCGTTGGCATTGTAGGCATCGTGATACGAACTCAGCTATTTCCTTCTTCATTCTCGGCCACCAAAACGTCTCTTTCAAATCTCGATACATCTTTGTGCCTCCTGGATGCATAGTGAACTTCGTGTTATGGGCTTCTTCCAGAACTTACCTCCTGATTTCGGGTATATTTGGAACACACAATTGGCTTCTAAACTTTAAAGCTCCATCATGCAAGGTGAAGTCAGGCTTCGGATTTGTTCCCAACTCTTCATAGATCTTCCACAAGTAAGGGTCTTCAGGTTGCCGTTGCTTCACAACATCTATCAACGCCTGTTGGGCGATCATGGTGGTAAGCATCACACTAGTTCCCAGTGCAACAGTTTCAATCTCCGATCTCTCCAAGTCAAGGAGCAAGGGTCGCTGAAAAGTGACAAGACATGCTAGGTTGGCGGTAGACTGTCGGCTTACAACATCGGCCACCGCGTTGCCCTTGCCCAGATGGTACTGAATGAGAAGGTCGTAGTCTTTGATCAACTCAAGCCATCTTCTCTGTCTCATGTTCAACTCCTTCTGTGTGAAGAGGTATTTCAAACTCTTATGGTCGGTGAAGATCTCACATGTGACTCCATACAAGTAATGATGCCAAATCTTCAAAGCAAACACCACAGCTGCTAATTCAAGAATATGGGTTGGGTAGTTCTTCTCATGTGGTCTCAACTGTCTCGAGGCATATGCAATCACCTTACCATGTTGCATCAAGACGCATCCCAGTCCTCTATGTGAAGCGTCACTGTAGACAAAAAACCCATCAGTTCCGGTAGGCAAAGCTAAAATTGGTGCAGACACCAATCTGTTCTTCAATTCTTGGAAACTCCATTCCCTCTTCTCATTCCATTCAAATGGTGTGTTCTTCCGGGTGAGTTGTGTTAGCGGAGTCGCAATCTTGGAGAAGTCATTCACAAATCTTCGATAATACCCAGCTAAGCCCATAAAACTTCTGACTTCGGTTACATTCGTCGATCTCGGCCAATTCACAATGGCTTCAACCTTCGAAGGATCAACAGACACTCCATCCACACTGATGATGTGTCCCAGAAATGCTACGCTTGGCAGCCAAAATTCACACTTTTTCAGCTTGGCATACAATCTCCTGTCTTGTAAAGTTTGAAGAACCATCCTAAAGTGGTGCTCATGATCTGCAAGACTCTTAGAATACACCAAGATGTCATCAATAAACACAATTACAAAATCATCAAGAAAGGGTTTAAAAACCCGATTCATCAAATCCATGAAAGCAGCAGGTGCATTTGTGACTCCAAACGGCATTACCAAAAACTCATAATGACCATATCTAGTTCGGAATGCCGTCTTCTCCACATCACTTGCCCTCACCTTCAGTTGGTGATAACCGACCTTAGGTCGATCTTCGAGAATACTTGCGTGCCTTCTAACTGATCAAACAAATCATCCACTCTTGGCAATGGATACTTATTCTTAATGGTGACCTTGTTCAATTCCCGGTAGTCAATGCATAACCTCATGGTTCCATCTTTCTTTTTCACAAATAACACCGGAGCACCCCATGGTGAAACACTAGGACGGATGAATCCCTTTTCTAGCAAGTCTTGGAGTTGAACTTTCAACTCCTTCAACTCTAAAGGGGACATACGGTATGGAGCTTTGGAAATGGGTCTAGTACCCGGATTAAGGTCAATGTGGAACTCAATCTCCCGGTCCACCAAGGAACCAGGTAGCTCATCTGGAAAGACATCGGGAAATTCCCGGACAACATGGATGTCTTCCAAAGGCCGTGGGGAAACGTGTGTGTCAAAAACGCTACACAAGAATGCACGATTCCCTTTTTGGATTAAACGACGTGCTTGCATAGATGAAATAAGATAGGGTGGAGGCACGACACCAACTCCCTCAAATATAAGTCCTGAATAGTTAGAAGAATGAAACACAACTCGTTTAAGCTCACAATCAATGATTGCACAGTGGGAGGACAACCAATCCATTCCTAAGATGACGTCAAAGCCGTGCATTTCTAGGGGAATGAGGTTTACAAACATGGGCACGTCGTTAACAAGAATTTCACAAGAATTATAAATCTTATCACATAACATGGAATCCCCGGATGGCAATGATACTACCAAAGTATAATCAAGAGGTACCGGAGATGTATACAAATATTGAGCAAAGAGATATGAAACAAATGAGTGTGTGAAACCAGAATCAATAAGCACGTGTGCAGGTTGACCACAAATAGGAAGTATACCTGACACTACGGAGTCGGTAGCTGGGGTGTTTCCCGGTGTAAGTGCGAAAGCTCGGCCCTGCCGTGGTTGGTTCTCTCTTCTACTTGTCGTAGACTGCTGAACTGAGGCTGATACTGACACCCCAGATCCTTGAGCCTTGTTCCTCTTCGGGCAATCTTTCACTTGGTGACCCTCCTGGCCACACCCATAACAAGCCATACTCCCCAAATGACATGCGCCCCAGTGCTTCTTTTGACAAGTGGAGTAAGTTGGTATCTCACTGGTCATGTTGCCTCCTCGGTTAGAGGTAATCCCTCGTGGGGTAGATGAATTCCCACTAGAAGATACAGAACCTTGCCGCTTTGAACTCTGTCCCTTGCCTTGGTCACTTCCCGTTCTCTTCTTATTCTTCTCCCGGTATTGGGACATTTCATTATTTGCCCTCTCGGCAATCGTTGCTCGCTGCACCACTTCTTGATAGGTCCCTAGCCGTAGTAGGTCTACTTTGTTACGAATGTTCCATCGCAACCCTGTCTCAAACTTCCTCGCCTTGCGAGTCTCCAATGACACAATATGCGGGGCATATCGTGATAGCTCTATAAATTTGGCGTTGTACTCTGCCACAGTTATATTCCCTTGTGTCAAACCAAGGAACTCCGTAGTCTTCCGATCTCTGACAATCTCAGGAAAGTATTCCTCATTGAACACCTCTAGAAACCTAGGCCACAACCATAGTGGTTCGGTCGCTTTCTTTAGTTTCCACCAAACAAGTGCAACTCCTTCAAAGGTAAAGGTGGCAAAGGTCACTTTCTGTTCATCTGTGCAAGGCAGCACTTCGAACACTCTCTCTATTCCCAAAAGCCAAGACTCTGCGGCCATTGGGTCGGGAGTCCCCTGAAAAGTTGGGGGCTTCAACTGTTGAAACTGCTTAATGGTAGTACGTGCCACTACCTCTTCTCTTGGCGCCTGCGCTGCCGGCTGCTCTGGCGCATTGGCGGTGTTGCTATGATTATCCTGGACCACTTGAACAAGTCCAGCTATCATCCTTTCTATATGGTCAAATCGGTCTTTGGGCTCTTGGGCCCCTCTACGACCACCCCTTCTTAGCGGCATAGCTACTATAAGCGCATAATAAGATGTAAGCATTTAACATAGCATTACATGTATTACACCTTGGCGTGTCATTATACATGTAGCATACACATACATATACACATGGCACATACTTAAGTCAAACCTAGAATCCTATCTAGATATGACTCAATCCTACGGTGACAACCTATAGCTCTGATACCACGCTGTCACGACCCATAACCCGGCCTATACGGATTAGGGTATATGACCGGCCAGTAGCAAGGCTACCCGAGGCCGCATTACATTAAACCAGTTGATCATCTGTGCATACTCATTTAAAATTTGCGGAATATAGACTTTTATAACTTGAAATATAAACCGTGTCATACATGATAGAACTGTGTCTAATTCAAACATAATATACATAAGGACCTAATCAAGGTCCACTGAATGTTATAACATTATATCATTACAAAACATTAGGTCCAGCCCTTAAACATAATACAAAACATAGGCCCGTAGGCCGTAGCTCAAAATCCACGTATGGCCTCGCTCTAGGGCCTCCTGGATTGGCTACCTGAAAATCATTTGAAAACACATAAGCTAATGCTTAGTGAATAACAATGATGCATGAGTGAGAAAATATCATGGACTAGCATTTATATCCAACGTACAAGGATAGATAATCATTTATACATAAGTAATGAGCTTTTGAACTTTTAAAGCATAGACTTGGAACTCACAGATAACATCACCATCATTTGAAACGTTTAACATTTCAAAGCATAGTATCATGAGAAGAGATGCAACATAACATTATTCTTGAGATAACATTTCATATCTTGTTGTAAAACATGTGAACATATCATAGTTCTCAGTTCAAAACATAGGTGTGCTACAACTCG
The DNA here is from genome assembly GCA_033060915.1 of Euryodendron excelsum. NCBI lineage: Eukaryota > Viridiplantae > Streptophyta > Magnoliopsida > Ericales > Pentaphylacaceae > Euryodendron > Euryodendron excelsum. Next base: position 39,136,065 of record CM065381.1, on the reverse strand, counting down.
ACATATGAGCTAGGCTCCATAGTAACCATGTAGGTCATGATAAGGCTCTTTAGGCCAGGGACGACTCCCAACATAGATAGTTTATTTCCGGTCCCCTATCGTAGGGCTAGATAGTTTATTTCACGTCCCTATCGTAAGACTATCGGGCTAGATTAAAGTCTCGCCACGAGAAGACCCGAGTTGGCACCATACATTGGAAACTTAGCATCTCTTTCGTTTAAACATTATAGTCCATGATTTTCATTCATAATATAAGTAGAGCTTGCATGAGTTTCAAGGCATGACATTTATACTTGAACATAACATTGATGCATTGAAATTATATGGAAAACATTGCATGATAGGTAGGTGAATTTAAAACATTTGGAAATTAATAGAATTTTACTCATGGCATATCGTTACTCACCTTTTTCCGATAGGATAGGTGGTAGACAAGGTGTTCCTACACAAACTGCACATGGAAGTATGGAAATATCAATACAAGACTCCAAAGCAAGGCAACTACGTAAAACGAGAACATAAGGCTGAGGTTTGAACATAAAAGCCGGTACATCGACTCCTTCATCGCGTCTCAACCACCCCTCAAGGAAGATTTCACACTCTAGCTTAGTTCCATTTGAAAACAGGCTTAAAGGGCTTTAATTTGATAGTTCATAAGCTAAAAACACATTTTGGATGAAGAAGTTATTTCCCATAGAAAATGGGTTAAAAGTTTGGAAGAAGAAAGTTACTGGCAGAATTTTGGGTCAACTTCAAAATTCAATATCTCTCAAACCACAAGGAATTAGAGTACAAAATTTATATGGATACAAAATCTATGAGTCTACTATCCAATGGTTCAAATGGTGCATCAATCTGAGTTTTCTAGTGAAAGTTATGCCCGTTTCACGAAACAGTGCCTGAGCTAGAAAGTGAAACCAGGGCTGGACGAAGGTGTTGGCTCCAGAAACAAAGGAGTCGCCTCCTGAGCTGAAGAAACAAATTTGGGAGTTATCTGGGCAAAAGTGTCGCCTCCAGAGACTAAGGAGTAGCCTCCAGAACGGAAGAGACAAATCTGGGAGTTATCTGGGCAAAAGTGTCGCCTCCGGAGACTAAAGAGTCGTCTCCCGAACTAAACGAATAAATTTGGAAGTGTACTGAGACAAGGAGTCGCCTCCAAAAAAAACAAGGAGTCCACTCCAAAGCTAAAAGAATAAGTCTGGGAGCTTACTGGGACAAGGAGTCCCCTCCACAAAATGAGGAGTCCACTCCAAAGCTAAATGCCCAGATTTACCCGAAAATCTCCAAACCTTACTCAAATCAAAACCAAACTCCATCAAAACTCTCACAAACCCTTCCAATGCTTCTAGGGTCCAAAGATTGACCCAAGAAGACTACAATAACACATAATCAACCACTTTAAACAAGAAAATCGAAGGGATCTAGGGTTTTAGGAATTTAAGCTCTAACTTGCATAAGTTGGGGATTTCACATCCCAATCCCTCAACTCTTTCAATGGGGCTTCCAACACCCTAAACATAGCTAATTTGGGACTCAAAAGAGTCCCCCACAACAATTTAACAACACACCACACAAAGATAGATACATACACCTATACCATTGGAGGGAAAAATGGAACCTTACCTTTCTCCAAGTTTGGTTAAGTCTTCTATTGCTTCAAGCTCTTCCTCAAGCTTCCTCCTCCTCTTTCTCTTTTGCTCTTCTCCTCTCTCTTCCTTCTTAATCGGCTGAGCCTAAGTGAGCTGTGTGTGCACTTATGTGTATAAAAGATGATACACATAGGAATAATCCCATGTGTCTCACCCAAAGGCTTAAGTTACAACATAGGCTCACATTGGTCAGTTGTGGCCCAAAAGAAGAAATAAATAACATCAAACATTATATATACAAGAAATTCTCATTAATAGAAATAAATAGAGGTTCGGGATATCACATAAACTACTTAATTCGTGTTGTCACACTCCTTGTGCATTTTCTATTCATATGCAAACATTATGTGCTCATGCATTCACTACTATTATGCTACTCACGAATCCATACTCATCTTAAGATAAGAGTTCCAAAGTAACTTGAATCATTACATCTCATGCATACGATCAACCCCTAGAGAGTGGCCCAAAGCTAGTCTCGCTCATACAAAACATACCTAAATTCCTAAGGGTACCAAGTGACCCTAAGGACTCATGGCATGCATCGAGATTATCTCATAAAAAGGGGCCCCAATCCCTCTCCGCTCATGGAAATAGGGTTGCCATGAGGATAACAACTAATCTAGAAGCAAGGTTGCTTGACGAGCTCCCGACATTAAGCATGAAGAAGGAAAATCCGAAGACTCAAGAGTATTTTAGGATTTCAATGTATTTCTAGATAGGAGAAAAGTACTACGAAAAGTGTTCCCCCGCCCCCTGAATGTACTTTTGAAGTTCCATGTATAAAAATCCAATGCAATAAAACTGTCTTTCCTACTTTCATTGAATGAATGCATGAATGTATGAATGAATGAATAAACACGCTCGCACAGGTATGGTATTGCATACATGAATAATCCCATATCTCCAAATGTGAGCTAGAGCATCATGCTTAAGCCCCCTCAAAGAGCAGGGGCACCCCTAAGGCATGCATTGCATAAAATTTTCAAATCCAAGCATTAAGTCCATATATTTTTCCTTTTATATTGGTTCCCTTCTCACCTTAAAAAGATAAGAGGGGTTCTATTTATTTTTCTAGGTCAAAAAGTACAACCAAGACGTATGGACCCCTCCAGAATCCCACTGAGTGCACAAATCATGATAGGACAAGCCTGACTATTGGAAGAGATTATAGGACTCAAAAAGCATATGACAAAACTGGAGACAATGCTTTATTTACTTTTGTCGCATACGGGCATGACTTGTGTAAGTATCCCATTTTTGCTCGTTTGGCAATCTCCAGTTCAACCAGACTAACATTCAAACTGATATAGACACATCAACTCCAAACTAGTTTTCCGAACTCAATACAGTCAATTAATCACTTCATGGGCCATCCAAGCCCGATAGAGACAAATTGACCAAAATGCCTGTGGGACATTGCTCTGTCCATTTCCAGTCAACATGTCTTCCTAAGGACGGTAAGTCTCTATTTCAACTTTAATTCCAATTTCAATTCTAGTCCAGACCAATTAAACTCAAAGAGGCACATCTTTCAAGAAAATTGATCCGTCAAATGGTAAGTCCATCTAGTCCAGCACGTTTGCTGAGAAAACTCACTAGGACAGTAAGTCCCTTCAAATCTATCAACCGAGATGAAACTCAAGTCCCCGAGATAGTAGAACGGTTCACTTCTGGCGCGTGCTAGCTCGCCAATGTAGAATGTCAGTTATCTGACACGTCTTTTGAGAATGTTAATCCGTCAGATGATAAGTTCATCTAGCAGCTTCTCGAGATCAAGCAGTCTCCAAAATGACCACACACCATAAGAGTGGCTAAAACACTTGCAAACATCACAACTGTCAGAGTGACAGAAATACTCGCAAACAAGTCGATATTGAGAATTGCCAACAAAACCCTATGTCATGGGACTAATCATGCCTCTTGGCCGTGACACGCTTACCAAAGGATGGGAGACCTTTGGAAACCAACTCGTCACACCGTCAAAGTGATAGAAACACTCAAAACTTGGGTCAACACCGGTGCCCACTAGCCCACTCCAATAAAAAATGATCAAACTACCCCTTGGCCCTTTTCTACACGCTTCTTGAGAAAGTACCTAAATCCTCAAAGCGGTAATTCCACCTTTCTAAGATTATCCCAAAGACAATCCAGTATGTTCAAATGCCTTCCAGTCGGTTCTGGATCAATTTCGAGACCATTCAATTAAAATAACCATTTTGCCCCTAGGCATCCGGTCGCCTCCAAGAACAACACCGGCTCTAGGTATCAAACTGGTAACCTCTCGAGGATGCTTTCCTAAGTGGCTAGCCCCACTAGTAATGGTGCCAAGCCAATAAATGGCCTGGCACCACTCCTAGTGGTGCTAGTGGGATTTTTGCCCTAGCGCTACTACAACAGTCGCTAAGGTTGTTTTGATTGCCTATAAATACAGACCTTCCCCCTGTGTAAAAAGGGTCTGCAAATACAGTTTAGAAACTTTGTCTCTCTAAAATTAGAGCTCGAAATCTTTCCAAACCCTAGCCTCCATACACTCAAACCCTAGCATCTATACATCTCATACACTCACGCACAAGCCTCCAAAGTATCCATTGAAGACTCAAGTGATGCAACTTCAAAGCTCTTAAGACTCAAGCAACAAAGCAATCAAAGCAAGAAGAAGACAAGGTAGGCTTTTTATTTATTTTTATGTAATCCCCCCTCTCTCTTCTCCCTTCGAACCCACTTGGATTTTCTTTTATTTTAATCCCATCTTCTACCTCCTCTTCTTGAATGCTTGAAACAAGGGACATCTCGGTTTGTGTCTAGGAAGGATTATTGAAGGTCACCGTGCTGGGAGCTTTCTTCTAGTTCAACCTTTGATGGTGAGGATTCAGCCCCCTTGATTATGTGGTGAAGCCTAACCTTGTATGTTCATGACCCTATTGCATTGTGCATGTTATATTCTTACATCTATTCAAACTTGCTTTCAAAATTCTTTTTAAAACTTGCATTCAAAATCTTCTTTTTCAAACTTGTTTTCCAAAACCACAATCCTAGAGTGATTGTAGCCATTCCATGGTTAGGGTTATTTTAGGAAAGTGTTATATTCAATGTGGCTATCAAAGTCCACACTTTGGGTGTAAACCCTAATTTGTTTTTTATTAAAACCACAATTTTAAGATGATTCTAGCCATTCCATGGTTATGGTTGTTTTAGAAAGCTATGATATTTAATGTAATCATATTGGTCCATATTTCATTAGGGTTTTCAAAATCATAACCCTAGAATGCTTTTAATCTTTTCATGATTAGAGTCGCTTTAGGAAAGTGAGATATTCTAGAGATTTTCAAAAGTCCATATTCAAACCTCCTTCCAAATTGTTTTACAAATCTACTTTCTAAAAACTTTTTTCAAAAATCTACTTTCTAAAAACTTTTTTCAATGATCTACTTTCAAAAGCACTTTGTCTTGAAGTCTAAGTCAAGCCCTAGAATCCATGATTAGGAAACCCTAACTTCCGTTTCTTAAAATCATGACTTCCTATTTTGCCTCAAAACATAGGTTTCCAAAATTATTTTCTACATCAAATCTTAGATTTCCAAAACTTCCTTTTCTACACCAAATCATAGATTTCTAAATCCAAAATTTCTAAAACTCAACCTCTCCAATTCCATATCAAATTTTCCAATTTAAAAAACCAAATCCAATCTTTCACTTTTGGAAACAAAATCAAATCATCTATTTTTGGAAATAAAATCTAATCTTCAACTTTAGAAAATAGGAATGAAATCTTTCCTAATTTTAGTTTTTCCTAATTGAAACCTTTTCTAATTTCAAACCTTTCCGAATCTAAACTTTCTAAATTTTAACTTAACAAAATCTTTCCAATTTTCAAATCTTTCCTAAATCTAAGTTTTCAAATTTTTCTTAAATTCAAACTTCTAAATCTTCTAAGTTCAAATCTTTCTAAATTCAAAACTTTCCAAACTCAAATCTTTTCAACATCAAAATTTTCCTAATTTGGCATTTTCCTAAAATAAGACTTTCGTATTTTGAAACTTTCCTAGTTCAAAGCTTTCCAAACTCCAATATTTCCTAAACCCTAACCTTATAAATTCATTCAAATCAAATATTCAAGTTGAATCTTTTTCAACCATTCCAAGTCAAGTGTTTCTCAATCAAATCAAATCTTTTCCACATCTTTCTTAAATCTAACTTTCCTAATTTGAAACTTTCTAAAATTAAAATTTTCAAAATCTAAATCAAGCTGTCAAATTCAATTCCATGCTTTAATCCCAGGATACCTGAACCCTACTTCAACCCTAATCCTAAGTTAGGAAATTTAAGCTCTTTTCAAAAAACTTTTCTAAAACTCTTTTCTAATGAAGATGATTTTCAAACTCCAATCTAAGTCAAGATGTTTTCAAAGCTCAACTTAATCTTTCCAAATCAAGTCCATGTTCTCCTTAAAGTTCAATCTTTTTAAATCAAAAGAAATTTCAAATCCTCAAGCTTTTCAAATCAAAGTCAATTCCAAGTTTAATTTTAAATCCATGTTTGATTTGAAGTCAAAGTCTAATTTTAAATCTTCTGCTCAAAGTTCAAATCAAACCCTTTTTCAAATCAAACATTGTCAAGTTAAACTTTTCAAAAACCTCAAAGTGTCTATTTTCAATCAGACTCTTGCTTGAACAATGACCGACCTTATTCCTAACAAAGGGATACGTAGGCAACCCTCATGTGTGCAATCACAACTTCTTCAAATCTCCAACTTTCACAACCTTTTTCAAATTTCTAATTCCACGACCTTTCTCGAGTCTCCAATAGTCATAACCTTTTTTAAATTTTCAATTCCATAATCTTTTTCAAGTTTCAAATCCTCTTTTCAAATCTATTTTCAAAATCAAATCTTTTTCTTGCACTTGCATGTCATGCATCATGTTAAACATTTTTTCAAAATTCTTTTCAAAGTGGACATAATTGGGCACTGAACAATCGAATATTCTGAATGAGTGAACCTAGGATGAATAAACATGTAGGTACTACAAGGGCGGGATAGGTGATGATCTTAGAATATCTTCCCTACACTTATCCAACCTCCGAATCTAGAATCACTGTTTTCAAAAATAAAAAATGGGGTTATTTAAAAAAGGGCTTAAATCTTTCCAAATGTTGCCAAACAACCTATTTTCTAAATAAATTAAAAAACCCCTCTCGAGGAAGTTTTCAAAACCTTTTTAAAAAAATCCTATGTTCAATCTTCGAATTGCACTTAGTTTTATGTAACCTAACTCACCTTAACAAAGTTAGGTGGCCACTCCAAATCTTTTTCAAAAGCCCTTATTCAAATTAAAATCAAGTTCAAACCTAGTCGTACTCGTCATTCTAGGACGATGAGTTCTAATGAGAGAGTAACATGTTTTTCTCACTAGTGTGTTTTCTTGAGTGCAAAAAATCAGGGTGCGACAGCTTGTATTGAAGAAGGAGGATCTTCCCACCAAGTAAATACTATCACTGAACTAAAACCTTGACTCAATGATATTGCAACGCCAATTCTTCAAGCTCCTACAACCACCCCGACTCAATGTTCAGTTACAAGTCAACCCCAAATCCAACATGGGTGCACCCCTCTTCAAAAGAAGGCAAAAAGAAGAGACTGAGCCTTCGCCCCATTGGCGACCTTTCAAACTACAGCTTACCATTTGCTTTACAAATCCAAGAACCTTATCCCAACACTGGCCAGACCTGTTCCCAGAACCTACAATCCACATTTGCACTGTGAGTTTCATTCTAGCTCCCCAAGCCATGACAACAAACGTTGTTACTCCTTGAAACACAAAATCTAGGACCTCATTAACCCTCGAGCCATCGGCATCACGAGGATCATCGCACCAAAGCCCTTCCCATAACTTTTGAAGCCAGCTATCTCTGGTTCGCAATTTATCCTACATTGATTGAAGGACATCTATGTTTTCAAAAGGTAAAGAAAGTACTACCGCAACTCTAGTTTATTAAAGGTTAAAAAAAGAGGAGGTCCAACATTTGTTATCATGTATTCTGACTTTAGGATTCTAAACAGCTAAGTTTTCATAGGTCAAAACTATGGCCGACCAAATTCTCAGGTTGACCGAGATACGTAAGTAGCCTAGTTCAGTCCCTGGTTCGGTTACAACAAAAGAAGAAAAACCAAAACCCTAAGAAAAATGTCTCCAGAATACTGCATGAGCTTGAAGGATTAATGGACCAAAAATTGCCTTGATAAGTGGCATTCATTTATGCTATCGTCTACTTGGCTGATATAATTTCTTTGCAAAACCCATTGAGCCTATATTACAACTCTTTCAAAATAACCTACTAAGGATCACACCCCCTGCACTGGGGCAGGATGACAAGTTCGAGTCCCTAATGTAGATGGTTGAAAGCTCCAATGGCTAAAAGTCCAAAATCAAAATGATAGGGGGCCATCATTTCAACTATCCTATTAAAATCAAGTGGAATATCCCTTGATATACCCTTTGAGCCATTAGAAAATTATTTTCCAAACCTTATTAGTAATCATGCCCTACACTAGGGTAACAAGGGGATCAGTCAACTCAACCCCCCAAAGCAAGGTGCAGTGAATACAGTTTTCTATGCAACAGAGCATTCTTTGGTGCAAGTACAGATCAACAGTAATCCGCAAAAGGAACCTCTTGGCTGTCAAATTTTATGAAGCTTTACGGACTATACAATTCAATTTGAAATGAGGAGAGGCCATCAATTCTTCTATCCAGAAAAAGACAAAGCATGTTTGTCGCGCCCTAATTATTTGCACTCAAGAAAATAAGAGAGAAAAACAAAGTACTCTCTCGTTATAACTCATCCTCCTAGAAGGACGAGTACGACTAGATTTGACTTAAAAATTGATTTGAATAAGGGCTTTTGAAAAAAGTTTGAAGTCGCCACCTAACTTTGTTAAAGTGAGTTAGGTCACTTAAAACTAAATGCAATCTGAAGATTAAACTTAGGATTTTTTAAAAGGTTTTGGAAAACTTCCTCAAGAGAGGGTTTTTGGAGAAAATAGGTTGTTTGGCAACCTTTAGAAAGATTTGGAGGCTGGTCTTTGAAAATAACTCCATTTTTTTATCTTTGAAAACAGTGATTCTAGGTTCGGAAGTTGATTACGTATAGGGAAGATGCACTAGGCTATCACCTTATCATGCCCTTGCAGTACCTACGTATCCATTTACCATGGGTTCACTCATTTAAAATCTACAATTATTCAATGTCCAACCATATCCACTTTGTAAAGAATTTTAGAAAAAGTTTTGATATGACGTATGACATGCAAGTGCAAGAAAAGAATTTGATTTTCAAAATAGATTTGAAGAGAACATTTGAAGTTTGAAAGAGATCATGGGAATTGGAACTTAAAAAAGGTTATGATCGCACCCATGAGGGTTGCTTACATATCCTTTTGTTGGGAATCAGGTCAGTCATAGTATGGACTCGGGATCCGATTGTAAATAGACACTTTGAGGTCTTTGAAAATTTTTATTTGAAAAGATTTGATTTGAACTTTGATTGAAAGATTTGAAATTAAATTTTGATTTGAAATTGAGCTTTAATTTGAAATTGAACTTAAGGAGTAAAACTTGGACTTATTTTGGAAAGATTGTGTTGAACTTTGAAATCATCTTGACTTAAATTGAAGTTTGAAATCCATCTTGGTTTAGAAAAGATTTGAAGCTTCCTAACTTTAGGGTTATGGTTGAACTAAGGTTTCGCTTCTGATGGTTTAGGTAACCTACGGTTGAAGCATGCAATTAAAATAGGAAGATTTGATTTTAGAAAGTTGAATTTTAGGAAAGTTTCAACTTAGGAAAGTTTCAAATTAGAAAAGTTTCATTTTTAAGATAGCTTTGACTTAGCAAAGTTGGATTTAAGAAAAATTTGAAAAGGAGTTGATTTGGTTTAGAAACACTTGACTTGAAAATACTTGTAAAGATTTGACTTGACTATTTGATTTGAAAGAATTTAAAAATTTAGGGTTCAAGAAAGATTGAATTTTGGAAATCTTTGAATTCAAAAAGCTTCAAAATACGAAAGTTCCATTTTAGAAAAGTGCCAAATTAGAAAATTTTCATTTTAGGAAAGTTTCATTTTAGGAAAGAATTGATTTTGAAAAATTTTGAATTTGGAAAGTTTTGAATTTAGAAATATTAAAACTTTGGCAAGATTCAGAAGTTTAAATTTAAGAAAGATTTGAATGCTTGAAATTAGGAAAAGTTTGAAAGTTTGAAATTAGGAAATATTTGATCTTTGTTTTCTAAAGTTGAATATTAGATTTTGTTTTAAAAAATAGTTGACTAGATTTTGTTTCCAAAATTGGAAGATTGGATTTGGTTTCCTAAATTAGAAGATTTGATTTGACATGGAATTGGAAATGTTGACTTTTAAAAATCTTAGATTTGAAAATCTATGATTTGGTGGAAAAAGAGTTTTTGGAAATCTATGATTCGATATAGAAAATAGAAAGTCATGATTTCAAGAAAGGAATTAGAGTTTCCTAATAATGGAGTGTAGGGCTTTACTTGGATTTTAAGACAAATAATTTTTGGAAAGTAGATCTTTAAAAAGAGTTTTTAGGAAGTAGATTTGCAAAACTATTTGAAAAGAGGTTTGAACATAGACTTTTGCAAGTCTCGTGAATATCTCACTTTCCTAAAATGATTCTAAGCATGAGAATATTAGAACCATTCTAGGGTTGTGATGTTGAAAACAACTAGGATTTAAAATATGAACCATAATGATCACATTAAATGTAAAACCTTCTTGAAACAACCCTAGCCATAGAATGGCTATAATCATCTTAAGATTGTGGTTTTGATAAAAAACAATTTAGGGTTTACACCCAAAATTTCAATCTTAATAGTCACATTGAATATAAAACTTTCCTATAACAACCTAACTATAGAATGGCAAGAACCACCATAGGAGTGTGATTTTGAAAAACAAGTTTGAAAAAATGAGATTTTGAATGCAAGTTTGGAAACAACTTTGAATGTAATTTTAAATGCAATGCATGAACATGATAACTATAATGCAACATGGTCGTGAACATACAAGGCTAGGCTTCACCACATAGTCAAGGGGGCCGAACCCACACCATCAAAGGTTAAACCAGAAGAAAGCCCCCATCACGGTGACCTTCAACAATCCTTTCTAGGCATAAATTGGGGAGTCCCTTATTTCAAGCATTCAAGAAGAGGAGGTAGAAGATGGGGATTAAAATAGAAGAAAACCCAAATGGGTAAGGAGAAAGAAGAGAGTGGGGGATCACATAAAAGTAAATAGAAAACCAACCTTGTATTCTTCTTGCTTTGATTGCTTGGTTTGCTTTACTTGAGTTGAACTTTGAAAGCCTTAAAGATGGAGCACTTGATCTTCAATGAATGTTTTGAGACTTGTGTTTAAGTTTATACGGTGTATAGTGGCTAGTTTGAGTGTATGGAGGTTAAGGCTTGAAAAGGCTTGAGAGAATTAGGGTTTGGAGAGACTTCGAACTCTGTTTTCAGAGAGATAGAGTTTATGGATCGAGTTTGTGGACCCTTTTTACACTGGAAGAGGTTTGTATTTATAGGCAATTGAAATAGGAACTAGCGCCTGTTGTAGTGGCGCCAGTGAGATTTTAACCTTAGCGCCACTCGAACACATTGAGAAGTTTTTAAGGTGGCAAGAAGCAGATCTTTTGACCCTCGGGACACAAAGCAGAAGATTTGGGTGACTGTCCTACTGACTACCATGCAATTTTTAGCCTGGCTCTATTAGGAATGACTCCAAAAAGTTTTAGAATGATCCAGAAGGCCGGGGATGGACAAGAATCTTTGAAAAAGTGTCCTGGAGATAACTAGCTTAAGAACCAGTGCTGGAATAGTTGAAAGGAGCGACCGGCCCACCAAGGGTAAAATAGTCATTTGAACCAAGGAAAAACAAAGATCAACTTGGAGTGATCTATGAGAAGACTTAAGGGTTGAAAACACTATTAAGAGTGTTCTGAGGCATTTCTGGTTTGATACCCAGAGTAGGTGTGGTTAGAAAAGGTGACTAGCTCACTAGGGGCAAAAGGGCTATTTCGCACCGAGGTTACCGAAATGGACTCAGAACCATCCAAAAAGGTATTGGAGGGTGGGAATATTATTAGAATCATCCTTGGAAGATAATCAGTTTGATACCCCAGAGCTGGTTTGGTTCCCAAAGGCGATTAAATGCCTAGGGGCAAAATGGCCATTTAGCTTCAAATGGGCCCTAATGGGCCCAGGATGCGACCGATGGACTGGCTTGGAGTTTGGAGAACAGGTTGGAGTCTAAATGTGCATGTGATGTTTACAAGTAAGCCTAGTCAGGCTGGAGATTGCTGAGCAGGCAAAAATGGGGTGCTTACAATGTTCACCACTCGGAGGCCCCTTAAGCCAATATAAATTCTTTCATGTTAACCCCACCTGATGATAACCGACCACACTGGGTTAATTTCAAAATGTTAAAAGCTTAAAAAAAAGTCATCACGGATTCCAAAAACCCTTTTACATAAAACAATAAATAAAACTTTGACCTTCATTTACCCTTCATTTCTTAAATTAATAGCCTAGCCTACATTAGGGTCCAAATTCAAGCCCTCTCTAGTCAAAAAGAATTGCAAAGTCCAAAAAGACTCTCCAAAAGATGGGCATCTGAAAGGTGTTCGCTAAGCCGGGCATTGATTGGAGGAATAGGTTCCCAAAGATGATTCTCGGTAAAACAATTCCCTCAACAAAGAAGTTTAAGCCTCTTGCCATTCCATCCTCGATCTTAAACTTAGGCTACATGATAGTCCGAATTAAAGTTCTCATCAAACTGATGATAAACAATTAGCACTAAGAGCTTTTACCTTTACACAAGGGGCAATTTCACTCAAAAGCAACTCAAAGATAATGATCCTTATTCTTCACCTATATCAAATTTTTGGGCCAAAAGAGAACCTTTCCTTTTTCTACCCCACACCTAACCATGCATTACAACCCACAAAAGGACCACTTTGATCAACAGTGATCCATTAATCCAAAAGCTCTCATAGTCGAAGGGATCTTTAGACCAATGTCAATAGAAAGGAAGGAGTTACCTTAGGAATGTAGCTTTGCGAAATCTAGAAGTCACCAGACATGCCAAACAAATGCTAGGTGAAAAAAATGAATGGTAATCAAACATTTAGTAAACTAGAGCTATTGTAGTGGTTCCAGCACTTCGATGAAAAGGAAGTCTTCGTGTCAATATTGTTGAGCCATGACGCAAGCCTTTCCTTTTAATACCATAGAAATAGGGAAACCACCTTTGACCTCCCAATCAGCCTTGAAATAGCATGATCCAACCTTTTGCAAACCATGAAGAATGGGGGAATGTTCCATCCCTCCAATCAACTTTGAAGCCTTCTCAAATCATAAAGACTAGGGCAATGAGCCACCCTTAACCTCCTGACCAACTTTGATTAACCTTTTTCAAAGCCATGAAAACTGGGGCAATGCCACACCCTGAACCTCCCATTTAATTCAAATCGTTCGATCAGAGTCAAGACAAACCAACCAAATGTGTTCGACCTTTCAGATACCTCGAACTTTTCCAAAGAGACCTCACTCCCTCCAGAAATCAACTCAAGACATTCAACTTCAGATAAGCAAAATCCCTCCAGAGATGTGTTAACAAAAATCCTAAACAATCAAATAAAGACCATGCATTCCAGCCTTTACCGATCTCAAACAAATACGGACAAATGTCCCTTCCATCAAACTTGAAGACCAAAGAATCACAAGCACGAAGCAGTCTCCTATGGCGCCCCATGCTCAAGGCTAAGGTACGATTCTTACCAAATCAAATCATAATTTTTCAAAAATGAAAGCCCTTGCTTTCTCTCAAATTCAAAAATTTTCAAAAATGTTTCAATTTCAAAGTCGATTTCTATCAATTTCAAAAATGAATTCTCTTCAAAATTGCTTTCAAAACTAATTCTACAAAAAGTTTTAAATTCAACATATCAAAGTCCTCACTTTCTTTTGAAAGTTAAAATCAATTTTCCAAACCAAAACTTTTCAAAACCTTTTCCACCAAAAGTTTTAACTTCTACATTTAACTTAATTTCAAAGAAAAAATACCTGCTATCTTTCATAAACACCATTAAGTTTAAAAACTTTCAAAAGTTTCAACTCTCAAATTTCATAGACACTTTGCTTTTAAAAAATCTAATAGTTTCGAATAAAAATGAATTTTCTAAACATTTTATCTTCAACAGTTAGAGTTTCAAGTCAAAAAAAAAAATTCTAAATGTTTCATAAAGGTTTTAGGGTTGTTCCTAAAAAAATTCCAATTCAAAACAAGTTTGGGTTTCCCAAGCTTTCTCCTTCAAAAGCTCTATTTTCAAAGAAACATGCATGTTTAAAATGGTTTTTAAACTTTTTCCTTCAAAAAAATTCAACTCAAATCAAATTTAAGGTTTTCTAAACTTTTTCTTCAAAACGTTTCAAATCAAAATCGATTTTCTTGTTTTCTAAAACTTTCTCCTTCAAAAAGGTTCATTCCAAATCAATTTCTAGCTTTTCCAAACTTTTTCCTTCATCAATTTCCTGGTTTTCTAAAATTTTTGCCTTCAAAAAGTTTCATTCCAAATCAATTTCTATTTTTTCAAACTTCTTCCTCCAAAAAGTTTCGTTTCCATACGTCAGCCTTGGACTCCCCCAAAGGAGTGTCATTCTGCTAGATAGAATGTCAGTTCTCGAAAAATCAATTTTTAGACATCAGCCTTGGACCTCTGCACAGGAGTGTCATTCCTCTGCACGGAATGCTGGTCCAAGAAGAATCAATTTCTAGACATCAGCCTCAGACCTCCCCATAGGAGTGTCATTCCGCTGTATAGAATGTCGGTAAAAAAATAATCAATTTCTAGACATCAGCCTTGGACATCCCCACAAGAGTGTCATTCCACTAGATGGAATGTCAGTCCAAGAAGAATCAATTTTTATACATCAGTCTCGGACCTCCCTATAGGAGTGTCATTTTGCTAGACGGAATATCAATCCAAGAAGAACAAATTTCTGGACATCAACCTTGGACCTCCCCACAGGAGTGTCATTCTGCTAGACGGAATGTTGGTTCAAGAAGAATTAGTTCCAAGACATTTGCCTTGGACCTCCACAAAGGACTGTTATTCCACTGGTTGAAATGTCGGTTCAAGGTAACTAAATTCCAAATTCCAACTATTCAAGTCCCTCCGATCGACTAGCAGTCAACAAAGGCCTTTACTTTATCATTTTCTGCCTTCGATAAGCAAAGACAGAAAAAGAAGGGCATCTATAAGCACCCTGTCTTTGCCCGCTTGGCAATCTCTAGCTCGACCAGACTCACATTCAAACCCAAACTAGCTTTTCAAACTCCAATCCAGTAAATTGATTGCCTCTTGGGCTCGTTGGGCCCAACAAAACCCAATGACCATATCGCCCCTAGTAGCCCTTATCGCGCCTCGATTTTTTGCACTCAAGGAAAATACACACAAGTGGAAAAAACACGGTACCCTCTCGTTCGAACTCATCCTCCTAAAAGGACTAGTGCGACTAGGTTTGAATTAAAAATTGATTTGATTAATGCCTTTTGAAAAAGAATTGGAGTTACCACCTAACTTAATTAAGGTAAGTTATGTCACCTAGTCTAAACACAATCCAAAGATTATACTTAGGATTTTTGAAAAAATTTTGAAAACTTTATCAAGAGAGGGTTTTTAAGAAAATAGGTTGTTTGAAAACTTTTGAAAATATTTAAGCCCTTTTTGAAAATAACTCCATTTGGTCTTAGAAAACAATGATCCTAGGTTCGGAGGTTGGTTACGCTGTCGCGTCCAGATTTTTCGCATTCAAGGAATACACACACAAGCGGAAAAAATATTGTACTCTCTAGTTAGAGCTTATCCTCGTGGAAGAATGAGTGTGACTAGGTTCAAATTGAAATTGATTTGAATAAGGGCTTTCGAACAACATTTAGAGTTGCCACGTAACTAAATTAAGGTGAGTTAGGTCACTTAAAAACTAAGCACAATCTGAAGATCACACTTAGGGTTTTTGAAAAATGTTTTGAAAAACTTTCTCAAGAGAGGGATTTTAAGAAAACGGGTTATTTGACAACCTTTGGAAAATTTAAGCCATTTTTTAAAATAACTCCATTTGGTCTTTGAAAACAATGATCTAGGTTCGAAGGTTGGTTATGTGTAGGGCAGATGCACTAAGCCATCACCATACCCCGCCCTTGCGGTACCTACATATCTATTCATCCTACGTTCACTCATTAGAGTCTTTAATTAATAAATGTCCAATAACTATCCACTTTAGAAAAGAATTTTTTAATAAGAAATTGACATGATGCATGATATGCAAATGCAAGAAGAAGATTTGATTCGGAAATAGATTTGAAAAAGATAAATTTGGTTTTAAAAGAAACATTTTAGAAATTGGAAATAGAGATTTGAAAATAGATTTTTGGAATTGGAAGTTAAGAAAAGTTTTGAAATCGGAAGTTTGAAAAAGGTTATGGAATTGGAAACTTAAGAAGAGTTATGACCGCACCCATGAGGGTTGCCTACGTATTCTTTTTGAGGAATCAGGTTAGTTGTAGTTCGGACAAGAGTCCGATAGAAAGTAGAAGGTTTGACTTGAAAAGAGTTTAAGTTGAAATTTGGATTTGATTTGAACTCATAATAGAAGATTGAAATTTGGAATTTGGAATTGAAAAGATTGAACTTTGATTTGGAAAGATAGAACTTGGAAGAATGATTTGGACTTATTTTGGAAAGATTGAGATTTAGGAAACCTAGACTTAAGAAAGATAGGATTTGGGAAAGACTTGAGATTGAGAAAGATTTGACTCAAATGTTGGACTTAGAAGATTAGGAAAAGATTGGATTTAGGAAAGGTTCAAATTAGGAAAGTTCCATTTTATAAAAGTTTCATTTTAGGAAAGATCTCGAATTAGGAAAGTTTTGATTTAGGAAAGTTTGAAATAAGAAAGGTTTTGAAATAGGAAAGTTTTCACTTTAGGGAAGTTTTGAATTAGGAAATATTTGAAATAGGAAAGTTTTGAAAGTAAGAAAGTTTTGAATTTAGAAAGTTTTGGATCTGGAAAGATTTGAAGTTTAGGAAGCTTAGAATTTTAGAAAGATTCAAAGTTTGAGTTTTAGAAATTCTTGAATTTAGGAAAAGTTTGAGTTTAAGAAAGGTTTGAAAATTTAGATTTGGGAAGTTGAAATTTGAAAAGGTATAGAGTTAGGAAAGGTTGGAATTTAGGGAAGATTTAGATTATGAAAGATTTGAGAGTTCAAATTTTGGAAACGTAAGGTTTAGGAAAGTATGAGATTAGGAAGGATTTGGATTAGGAAGGATTTAGACTAGGAAGGATTGAGACTCCTATTTCCTAAAACAAAATATTGGATTTTATTTCTAAAAAGAGATGGTTTGATTTTGTTTCCAAAACAGAGGATTGGATTTAGTTTCCTAAATGGGAAGATTAGATTTGGTTTCCTAAAGGGAAGATTGGATTTGGCATGAATTTGAAAGGTGAAGTTTTGGAAATCCTAGATTTGGAAGACTATAGTTTTGATGTAGAAAATAGGTTTCGGAAACTTATGATTTAGATGTAAAAAATGAGATTTTGAAGACCTAGGTTTTGAGGCAGGATTGGAAACCATGTTTTTGGGAAAGAAAAATTAGGGTTTCTTAATCGTTGGCTCTAGGGCTTGGCTCAGGTTCTAAGGAAAGAGATTTTTGGAAAGTAAATTTTTAAGGAAGAAGATTTTTCGAAAGAGATCTTGTAAAGGAGTTTTTAGAAAGTGAATTTTGAAAAGAGAGCTTTTTGGAAAGGGATTTTTGGAAAGAGTTCTTCTAGGAAGGATATTTTAGAAAAGAAACTTAGGGAGTGTTTTTAAAAAGTGAATTTTAAAGTGAGCTTTTTTGGAAAGAAGCTTGAAAATGAGTTTTGAAAAATAGATTTTTGAAGGGACTTTTTAGAAAACAATTTTGAAAAGGAGATTGGAGAGAGTTTTTAGAAAGTATGTTGGAAAAGATATATTTAGAAGGAGAGATTTGAAAAGAGAGTTTTTAGAAACTTCATAAAAATATCTCATTTTCCTAAAACGATTCTAACCATAAGAAGATTAGAACCACTCTAAGATAGTGGTTTTAAAAGCAACGAGGATTTGAAAATATGGACCATATTGGTTACTTTAAATGTAACACTTTTCTAATGCAACCCTAATCATAAAAAGGCTAGAATCACCTTAGGTTTGTGATTTTGAAAACAAGTTTTGAAGAAAGAAGATTTTGATGTAAGTTTGAAAACAATTTTAATGCAAGTTTTGAAAAAAAGTTTGAAAACAAATTTTGGAGGAATGCAAGATCGTGATATACACAATGGAAGTTGGGGTTGTGAACATACAAGGTTAAGGCTTCACCACATAATCAAGGGGGCCGAACCCATGTGGTCTTCGGTTAGACTAAGAGTAAGCCCCCAACGCGGTAACCTTTAATAGCCTAATCCTACACATGGACTGGGAAGTCCCTTGTTTCAAGCATGCAAGAAGGGGGGGGAGGGGGAGGGGGGAAAGATGGGGGATTAAAATAGAAGAAAACTCAAGTGGGTTCAGAGAGAGAAGAGAGAGGGGGAAGATGCGTAAATTTAAATGGAGAGTCTACCTTGTATCTTCTTATTTTGCTTGCTTTTATTTGCTTGCTTTGCTTCGGTCCTCGCTTCGCTTTGCCTCAGTCTTTAAGGGCTGGTCTCGATCTTCGAGAGCTTCGGGTTGCAGCACTTCAAGTCTTTAATAGAGGCGTTGGATGCTAGTATAGGAGTGTATAGAAGTGTATATGAGTGTATGGGAGTATATGAGAGATAGGGTTTGTATATGGGGGCTAGGGTTTTGCGAAACCTAAAGAAGACTAGGGTTTAGGGACGCTACGAGCTCTGTATATCGAAGAGGAAAGTTTTTAGACTGAGTTTGCGGACCCTTTTCACGTTGGAAGAGGCTCTATATTTATAGACAGAGAAATGACCCGGCGCCTGTTGTAGTGGCGCTAGGCAAAAAATCCTTCTAGCGCCATTACTAGTGGTGCCAGCCACTTAGGAAAGTTTTAAGGTCGGCAAGCAACATATCTTCAGAAGATTTGAGCGCCTATACCAGGGATTACCATGTAATTTTTAGCCTAGCTTTACTAGGAGTGGCCCCGAAAGGTCCGGGAATGGCCTAGAAGGTCGGAAAGAGACAAGAACCCTTAGAACAGTGTCTTGGGGATAGCAAACTTGAAAAATGATGACAAGATGTGTTAGAAGGGTTAATCGGGCCATTAGGGCCAAAACAGTCAATTGAGGTCAGAAAGCTATCGGGATGGACTCGGAATGTCTCGGAAGAAGACTTAAGGCCTAGAAACATTACTTAGAATGTCTTAGGAGGTTACCAGTTTGATACCCAGAGCCGGTGTGGTTAGAAAAGGAAAACCGGCCCACCAGGGGCAAAAGGGTCATTTCGTACCGGGTTTACCAGAACTGACTTGGAACGATCTGAAAAGATAATGGAAAGTTGAGAATACTATAAGAAGCATTCTCGGGGGACTACCAGTTTGATACTCAAAGCCGATGTGGTTCCCGGGGCATTCAGATGCCTAGGGCCAAAATGATCATCTTGCCCGGACTGTCTCGAAATTGGCCCGAAACTGACTATAAGGCACCTAATCATGTCAGATTGCCTTTAAGACAATCTTAGAAGGGTGGACTTACCGTTCTGAGGACTTAGGTACTTTCTCAAGAAACGTCCCGAAAATGGCCCTAGGGGCAGTTTGGTCATTTTTCACCGGAGTAGGCTAGTAGGCACTGGTGTTGACTTTGGTTTGAGTGTTTCCGTCACCTTGACGGTGGTCCTGTGATATAGACGTTTGTCGGCAATTCCCTATATCAACCTGTTTGCGAGTGTTTCCGTCACTCTGATAATTACGATGTTTACGAGCATTTTCATTGCTCTAACGGGTCGTGATCATTCCAGAGACTACCTAATCACTGGAAGCTACTAGTTGGACTTAGCGCCTAAGGAATCAACTTTCTCGAAAGGCATGCCGAAATGGACATTGCTTCATTGGTCGGCTAGCAGGCGCAAAAGGTGAACCGTTCTATCATCTAGGGGACTTGGGTTCTCATCCCGGTCGATGGGTTTGAAGGGACTTACTGTTCTAAAGAGTTTCTTTGGAAACGTGCTGGATTTGATGGTCTTACCACCTTGAGAAATCAACTTTCTCAAAAATTTTGCCGAATTTAATTGAAATTGGAATTGGATTGGAAAGGGGACTTACTGTCTTCGAAAAGACGTGCTTATTGGAATTGGACCAAACAATGCCCCCAATGGCACTTTTATCATTTTGCCTCTATTTCGGCCCAAAGGGCCCGCGAAGCGATTGATTGATAGGATTAGACTAGGAAAGTTGATTTAGATTGAAATACGTCCATATTAACTTGAATACAAGTTTGGATGGACTGGAGACTGCCGAGCGGATAAAAATAGGGTGCTTACAGTTACATGTACAGAAGATGCACTAAGCCATCACCCTACCCCGCCCTTGTAATACATACATGTCTATTCACCCTAGCTTCACTCATTTGAAATCTCTAATTAATAAATGTCCAATACTATCCACTTTAGAAGAGAACTTTTAAAGAGAAGCTTGACATGATACATGATAAGTAAGTGCAAGAATTTGATTTGATTTTGAAAATAGATTTGAATGGACTTGATTTGATTTTGACATGGATTTGAAAAGATAGATTTGATTTTTTAAAAAAGATTTTAGAAGTTGTAATTGGAGATTTGAAAATAGATTTTAGAATTAGAAACTTGAAATAGATCATGAAAATGAAAGTTTGAAAAAGGTTATGACCCCACCCATGAGAGTTGCCTATATATCCCTTTTTGAGAATCAGGTCAGTCATAGTTTGAACAAGAGTCAGATTGAAAATAGACACTTTGAAGTTTTTGAAAAGTTTGATTTGAAAAGATTTGATTTAAGAAAGAGTTTGAATCGGAAAAGGATATGATTTGAAATTTGAATAGAAAATTTGAAATTGAACTTCGATTTGAAATCGAACTTGGATTTAAAATTGAACTTGGAATTGACTTTGATTTGAAATTGAACTTGAGAATTAAAAATTGGTTTTGACTTGAAAAGATTAAACCTTGAAGAAGAACTTGGACTTAATTTGGAAAGATTGAATTTGAGCTTTGAAAACATCTTGACTTAGATCGAAATTGGAAAACCATCTTGATTTAGAAAGAAGTTATGGAAAAGAATTGAAGCTTCCTAACTTGGGATTAGGGTTGAACTAGGATTTGGTTTCCTAGGGTTTAAGTAACTTAAGGTTGGAACATGCAATTAAATTGGAAATGATTTGATTTAGATTCAAGAAGTTTGATTTTAGAAAGTTAGATTTAGGAAAGGTTCGAATTAGGAAAGTTGGATTTGAGGAAAATTTGAAAAGAGATTTGATTTGATTTGAAAACACTAGACATGGAATGATTTGGAAAGTTAAGGTTTAGGAAAGGTTAAATTTTAGAAATCTTAGACTTAAGAAAGTCTCGAAATTGTAAAGTTCCATTTTAGGAAAGTGCCAACTTAGAAAAGTTTTGATTTTAGGAAAGTATCATGTTAAGCAAGTTTCATATTAGGAAAGTCTTTAATTTAAAAAAAAATTTAACTTTGGAAAGATTTGGAATTTGGAAAGTTTTGACCTTTAGAAAGGTTGGAATTAGGAAATGTTTGAATTAGGAAAGATTTGATCCCTATTTCCAAAGTAGAAGATTAGATTTTATTTCAAAAAATAGATGATCTGATTCGGTTTCTAAAATTAAAGGATTTGATCTAGTTTCCTAAATTGACTGATTGGATTTGATATGAAATTGGAAAGATTGAATTTTGAAAATCTAGGATTTGGAAAACTATGATTTTGTGTAGAAAAAAGAGATTTTGAAAATCTAAGATTTGAAGTAGAAAATAGAGGTTTTGGAACCCTATGGCTTGAAGCAAAAGAGGAAATCAAGTTTTGGGAAGGAAAATTAGGGTTTCCAAACCATAGGATCCAGGGTTTGAGTTAGAGTCCAAGAAAAAGAGTTTTGGGAAAATAGACCATTTGAAGAAAGTTTTTAGGAAGAAGACTCGAAGATAGCTTTCAGAAAGTGAATTCTTGAAGAAAATTTTTAGAAAGTATTTTGAAAAACAAATTTTGGAAAGGGTCTTGAAGAGAGTTTTTGGAAAGTCATTTGAAAAGGAGTTTGAATATGGACTTTTTGAAAACCTTTTTAATGTCTTACTTTCCTAAAACGATTCTAACCATGAAGAGATTAGAACCATTCTAAGTTAGTGGTTTTGAAAACAACATGGACTTGAAATATGGACCAATATGATCCCATTGAATATCACACTTTCCTAAAACAACCCTAACTATGGAATGGCTAGAATCATGTTAAAATGGTGGTTTTGATGAAAAGCAATTTAGGGTTTACATCCAAAATGTGGACCTTGCTGGTCACAAGGAATATAACATTTTCTAAAGCAACCCTAACCATGAAATGGCTAGAATCACTTTAAGAGTGTGATTTTGAAAACAAGATTTTGAATGCAAGTTTAAAAGATGATTTTGATGCAAGTTTTGAAAACCACTTTGAAAACAAGTTTTGAAAGGATGAATGATTATGATATGCACAATGCAAGTAAGGTCGTGAACATATAAGGTTAGGCTTCACCATATAATCAAGGGGGCCAAATCCATATGGTCTAAGGTTGAATTAGAAGAAAGCCCCTGACACGGTGACTTTCAACAATCGTTCCTACACATGAATCGGGGGAAACCCTTGTTTCATTCATGTGAGAAGAGGGGGGGGGGGAGCGGGGGGAGAAGATAGGAGATTCAAATAGAAGAAAACCCAAGTAGGTTAGAAGGAAGAAGAGAGAAGGGGGAAGTACGTAAACATAAAAGAAAGCCTACCTTGTTTACTTCTTGTTTTGCTTGCTTTATTTGCTTTGCTTTGCTTGATCATTGAAAGCTTCCAAATTACAGCACCTTGAGTCTTCAATGAAGGCTTTGGAAACTTGTATATGAGTGTATAGTGTATGTATAGGCGTTAGGGTTAAGTGTATAATGACTAGGGTTTGAAGAGTTAAAGAGACTAGGGTTTTAGGGAGACTTTGAGCTCTGTAATTCAAAAAGTATAGTTTTTGGACTGAGTTTGTGGGCCATTTTCATGCAGAAGGAGGCTTTGTATTTATAGACAGAAGATTGACCTAACGCCTGTTGTAGTGGCACTAGGGTGAATTTCCTTCTGGCGCCACTAGGAGTGACACCCGGCTAATATTTGGTTGTGGCGCCAATGACTTAGGAAAATTTTAAAGTCGATAAGCAATGTATCATTCAACCCTTGATACGCAAGACAAAAGATTTGTGCACCTATATTAGTGACTACCATGCAATTTTTGGCTTAGCTTTATTATGAGGGACTCTGGAAGGTCCGAGAATATTTTGGGAGGCCAGGAATGGTTTGGAAGGCCAAAAAAGGGTAAAAACCCTTGAAATAGTGTCCCAAAGGTAACGGACTTGAAAAACATTGTCGAGATGGTCAACCGAGCTATTAGAGGCCAAACGGTCAACTAGACCGGAAAACCATCAAAATGGGCTTGGAATATCTCGTAAGTGGACCTGATGGGTGGAAACACTATTTAGAATATTCATAGGGATTGCAGGTTGGATACCCAGAGCCGATGTGTTTGAAAAAGACGACCAGCCCACTAGAGGTAAAACCGTCATTTTATACTTAGTTTGTCGGAATGGACTCAGAATGTTCTGGAAATGCATTAGAAGGTTGAGAATACTATTAAAAGCATCCTCAGAAGGTAACCGGTTGGATACCTATAGCTGGTGTGGTTCCTGATGGTGCTTAGATGTCTAAGGGCAAAATAGTCATTTTGACTGAATGGTCTCGGATTGGTCCAGAACTAATTGGAAGGCACTCGAACATGCCAGATCGTCTTTAGGAAAATCTTGGAAAGGTGGACTTGCCACTCTAAGTACTTAGGTACGTTCTCAAGAAACGTGCCAAAAAAGGCCCAAGGGGCAATTTAGTCATTTTTCACCGGAGTGGGCTAACAAGCATTGGTGTTTACCCGAGTTTTGAGTGTTTTCATCACTCTAACGGTCTGTGACAAGTTGGTTTCCAAAGATATTTCATCCTTTGGTAAACATGTCATGGCCAAGAGGTGAATTCAGTCTTGTAACATAGGGTTTTGTTGGCAATTTCCCATATCAACCTGTATACGAGTGTTTCTGCCACTCTGATGGTTGTGATATTTGTGAGTATTTCCGCCACTCTGAATGGGTGCGTTCATTCCAGAGACTGCTTGACCTTGGGAAGCTGCTATGTGGATTTTTCGTCTTAGGAATTAACTTTCTTGAAAGACCTTCGAAATAACGGACATTCTTCATTGTCGGGCTAGCAGGCGCCAAAGGTGGACCGTTCTACCATCTCAGGGACTTGAGTTCTGTCCCAGTTGACAGGTTTAAAGGGATTTATCGTTCCGAAGAGTTTTCTCAAAAAACGTGCCAGACTTGATGCTTTTACTGCCTGAGGGATTAACTTTCTCCAAAGGCATACTTGATTTTATTTGAATTTGAATTGGCCTTGAAATTGAATTTGAGAGTGAAATGGGGACTTACCATTTCTAGGAAGAAGTGCCAACTAGAATTGGACCAAGCAATGCCCAAAGACATTTTGGTCATTTTGCCTCTGTTAGGCTCTGCGGGCCTGCAAAGTGATTGATTGATTGGATTGAGTCTGATAAATTGATTTTGACTTGAATGTGTCTATTTTGGTTTGAATATAAGTCTGGACGGATCGGAGATTGCCGGGCGGGCAAAAATGAGGTGCTTACAACTGCCCATCTTTTTGTGTCTTTGCTTGACGAAGGTAGAAAACAATAAAGTAAGAGTCTCATGTTAATCATGAGGCAATTGGAGGGATGGACTTTGAAAATTTTTGAAAATTGGAAGTTTGAAAATGGATATATGGCCCAAGGGGGCGTTTGAAATTGGGTTTTGGCGGGAAAAGGGCAAACTGCCCAGATTTTAACACTAGCGTCACTAGCAGTGGTGCCTATTTTAAAATAACCTTGGCACCACTTCTAATGGCTCTAGGTTCTAGAATAAAACCAGCAAACTTCATATTTGAAGTTTGCAGTTTGTGTGGAGTTTTGAGAGAGTTTTGTGAGAGATTTCGAGTGTTGGAGCCGTGTGTATTGGAGTAGTGACTTTGGGGATCATCGGAGAAGTGCCAGAAGTGGTCACCTTCGCCGGGATAGTCGCCAAAGAAGGAGATTCCGTCAGAGAACTTCAAGAGGTGAATTTTTTGTTTTTGTGTTGATTTAGATGCATTAAACTCCGTTTGAGTAGTGTAAATAGTCAACATTAATGCTTTGACGTGTTTTGAACATGCTAGTGGAGTTTTTTTTTTTGTGTTTTGGTGTTTTTTTTATTGAATTTGGGTAGTTTTACATGTTTTATGCGAAGAGAGTTTATGCAGGAATTGGAAATTTACTCTTACAGCTTTGGGTATTGAGTTTTTTTGGCTACATTTTCATACTATGTGCCTTAGAAAAATGTGTTTAACAACTGTATGCAATTTCGTGATTTTTTTAAAACTTTGTGAATTTTTTATTTTTTAAAAAATAGAAAAATAGGTTAAAAATTAGAAAATAATGGAAATATCTAACTTTAATCCCTACAAAAATGTGAGAATATTTTAGAAAAACATTTGAAGTGGTTTTTAAAAACTTTTGCGAGGATCTTGAAAATCGTAGAATTTTTTGAAAGTTAGAATATGTCTTCGAAATTTTAAAAAACTTTAAAATGTGCATAGATTATTTTGTTTGTGTTGGCATTATGTGATTGTGATATTGTGAAGTGTATTTTTTGTGTTTTGTTGTAGTGTCATGGGCATTGTAGGGGCCATTTTTAAACGAAACTTTGCCAAAATTTATCTTGAAATTAAGGAAAGAGTTGGAGAATTGTTTTGAAATAAAATCTTTTTGAAGGAAAAAGATACAAAACCTTTGAAGGAGAGGCCATTTTGGCAGAGAAAACTCCGAGAAACTCGGGGGCCCTAAAACTATTGGAAGAAAAAACTTAAGAAAAGGTTTTAAAAATGGAATTTTGGATAAAACTTTTAAGGGGAATCACTTAGAAGAATTTTAAAAATGAATTTTGAAATTAGAAACTTGGGAATTGATAAGAATTTTGGAAAGGAAAACTTTTAAGGATTGAAACCTTGAGAATTTTTAAGGATTGATTTTGGATAGGACTTTTGAAGGAAAGAGCTTTTGGAAAACCGTGATTGGAATAGTAGTCCCTTTTAGGAAGAAACTTGAGATAGACTTTGATTGAAAATTTTTGAGATTTGA
This sequence comes from Euryodendron excelsum, assembly GCA_033060915.1. Classification (NCBI taxonomy): domain Eukaryota; kingdom Viridiplantae; phylum Streptophyta; class Magnoliopsida; order Ericales; family Pentaphylacaceae; genus Euryodendron; species Euryodendron excelsum. The sequence goes on along the minus strand of CM065381.1, from coordinate 39,109,910 downwards.
TTTTGAAATGAAAATTTTGACTTTGAATTTGAAACCATTTTGAAATCTGGACAGAACGTGTAGAAAATTCGCTTTGACTTGAAATGGAAAATCTTTTGAAAGCTAAAATGTATAGAAAATTTATTTTAACTTGAAACTTGAATTTTAAAATCAAAATGTGTAGAAAATTTATTTTGACTCAAAACTTAACTTTTAAAATCAAAATGTGTAGGAAATTCATTTTGACTCAAAATTTAACATTTTTTTAAGACAAAATGTGTAAAAAAATTCCATTTGACTCGAAATTTGAACTATTTTGAAGGGAAAAGTTTAGAAATATCATTTGAAGTTGAAAGTTGAAACTTTTTGAAGAAACAGTGTAGAAAATTCATTTCAACTTGAAATTGAGATTCATTTCAACTCTCTTTTTTTCTTTTGCTTGTGCATCTTCTTTTTTCTATCTTATCTCTCTCTCTTTTCCTTTTTTTTTCTTTTTTTTTGTATACTTATTCTTTGGGGTTGAAGAGTTCTTACCTTTTTCCTTTTCTTCTGCCTTACTTTCGGGTTGATTGACGCAGGAGAGGTTGCCTAGCTGACTCAATCTGGAGTTGAGGGGGCATGACTGAAAGCTAAAATAACGACGACGTGAGCTACTCTATCCAAGGAGAGGACTACTGCTATTGATGCTTGGGCTGATAGGGATGATTGGCATGCTCGAATGACCACATTAATTGTCGTCGAGTCTGAGCTGGGGCTTGTCTAGGTAGCTGATGTAGGAGACAATGATCTACGTCGAGGGCAATACCGAGATTTGCTTTGGTCGAGTAGAGGACTAGTGATGCTAATGAGGAGATGGTGGCCTCGTTAGGGTTACTATAGAATATGCACCAGATGAGGTTGTTGGAGATATTAAGATTGCCCCTAGTGGAGTTGATTGCTAAGATTGAGTTTGAGGTAGCTTTTTGAGGAGGCCCTATGGTCGATATCTGGCATTCCGTTTGGTGGAATAATACTCTTTTAGGTGAATTGATGCTCTGTCTGGTGGAGTGATACTCTTTTGGGAAAATCCAAGGTTCGTGTCTTGAAACTGCTACTTCTTAAACCAAAACTCTGTTTGGCGAAACGATGCTCCTATGGGGAAGTCCATGGTTAACGTCTTGAAACTGCTACTTCTTGAACCAACATTTTATCTTGTGAAACGATGCTCTAGTAGGGAAAGTCACTGGCACTCTGTCTTGTAGAACGATGCTCCTATAGAAAAGTCCAAGGTTGATTAGGGTGGTTGGAGGTGGGCCGTTGCCCCGTTTTCTATTTTTTGTTGGCTATGGAACTCTTAGCTTTCTGAGGTGTATACCGATGTTGGAGATGTCTGAGGTTACTTGGTTTTTGGGTGGCTTTTTAGCTCCTTTTTATGTTTTACCTCGTTCCTTGTTTCCTATTTAAGAGAGAGAGAGAGAGACATAAAATAAGTTTTTTTTAAAAACAGTTTACTTATGCCAACTCTAAAAATGTACGAGTAAAGGGTTGAATGCATGTTTATATCTTTTGATGAATGCATATACAAGAATATAATTGAATGCACATCTTACTTTTTTATGAATGCCCAAATTTACATAAGGATTAAATTGAATGCATGTCCTACCTTTTTTCCTCTTTATTTTGTTTTTTCTTTTCTTAATGAATGCATAGGTTCATACAAGAATAAAATTGAATGTAGCTTACACTGTTGGATGAATGCATCTACAGGAATGGAATTGAATACATGCCATACTTTTTTATGAATACATGAATAGATACAAACTACACATGAATTTAATGGATATACAGGTTATACATGATACGTATGCACTAGTACTATATGTATATAGGCTATTTACGAAGAATGTCCTAGGACTACCCCAGGGCCCGTACTTTCAGTTTTGTCCCATTCTTATCAGGGTGCGATAGCATTTGCACCATTCTTAGGGGATCTTGACCTTTTGGTTTGCCTGCTAGTATCTTATCCCTACTTTCTACAGGGTTGCTGCTTGGGGATTATTTGTCCTTACTTGGTTTTTCTCTCTTGGATCTTTAAATGCCACCACAGCTTGACTGACAACTCGAATGCCTTTTGCGGAGTGATAAACAAGTTGGTCCTCCATCCGAGAAGACTTCTTTTTGGATTGTAATGCAAGCCGAGTTTAGGGGTTGTAAGAAATGAAGTGATATTGAGGCTCAATGATTTTCTTTTAATGGGTTGTTTAAACCAAAACCATCTTAGCACACTTTGGGGTATTAGGTTGCCCCTACGATCCTCCCCGTTCTTTTTTTTTTTTCAACTACTTGTCTTGATCTTGTTCAGGTTTATTTGGACTAAGCAATTTTCTTTAATCAGAGTGGACTTTAATTTGGACCATAACATAGGCTAGGCTAAGGGGTTTATGAATGAAACGATATAAAGGCTCAGATTTGATGTTGCATTCAGTGGGGTTTAGATCCACATCATCCTTGGTTGTTCCTCCGACAGGGTTTGGCCCCATAGCATCCTTCTTTAACTTAGGTAACAAGTCTGGCTCATTTAGGTCAAGCAATCTATTTTCAATCAGAGTGGACTTAAATAGGATTGTAGTGTAGGCCATGGCTTTGGGGTTTTACAAGAAAGGGTAAAGGATGGAACCTATAGCTTCTATTAGGTTTCTTTATCACCTAAGATCACATTTGGATTTTTTTTCTTGCCTTTACTATATATTTTTTAAGATGCCATGAAATGACTCTTTTCTATTCTGGTTTTTACTATATACTTTTCAAGATGGCACAAAATAACTCTTTTCCAGCCTTCTCTTAAATATGCTCCCTTTTTTTTTTTTTTTTTTGACCTCTTGGCAACTCTTTCTTTTTGCTTTCCTTTTTCTTCCCTTTGTTTTTTTTTCTTTTTATGAGACAAACACTTCTATAACTTCTTTTCTGCCAAATCTTTTCCTTGGTGTTTCGTCCTAACCCATTGCAGGCAGTGATCTATAGGTTGGGGTTTTCTTAGAAAGAAAAGTTACCGGCTCAATAGGTTCGATAATGGTTGCTTTTGACTGTATGGGGAACGAAATGAGGGCCTCTCTTCATTTTGAACTAACTTGCTTGATCTATAGAGCCTTCACGTTACTTCAGCTTGATGAAGGATGAGTGACACTCTTTGTGGGGACCTCCTGTAGCAATCTGCCCTAGTGTGGGGGAATGCTGTTAGATCAGGGTTGACAAGAATTCTTTGCTTTCCACGAGGCACTAGTGGGTTGAGCAAAGGGATGCACTTTTTTTTTTTTTTTTGTATGGTTGCAGAATTGAGGGCCTCTCATCATTTCAAATTGAATTGCTTAGTCCATAAAGCCTTTGTACAAAATTTAGACAATATTCCTAGAGATGGTGTGTTTCTACCAATAAACCTCTATACATTCTATCAAATCAACTACTCTGTGCTTATCCCAATGTGGGGGATGGTTCTTGGTTCTGGGATGTCTAAATAGAAATCAATTATGGCTCCAGTGGGCTAAGCAAATGGTTGTGTCTATTTCTTTTTGGATGAATTGAATAATGGCTTCTCATCCTTTCGATAACTCGGTTACCCATCACTTAGTCATGATATCATTCAAGCGTCACATCTTTGATAAGCTCCACACTTCTTTGTTGAGTCCATCTCCCTCCTCTCTTTCACTCTCTCTTTTTCTCTCAAAGATTTTGACCCCCGTTTAATGAGTTGCCCATGCTATCCAATCCTTTGAGTTAAGTCATTAAAAAATGGAAAGAATCCCTAAAGGTAATAATCACCCACGAAAGTATGAGACAAAGGAGATAAACTAAAAACTCTTATTTTTTTCATTTCAAATCGTGATGGCATGGCATGCAATGTTCATTTAGATAAGATATGCAAGAAATAGAAAGATATAAAGAAAAATGAACTAACTTGGTGAAAACATCCCTTTGTTTATGAGCATTTTGGTGAGAACCCTTAAGGGTTTTGGGACTATGCCATCCTCCTTGTCCTTCATTTTCCAAGTGTATCAACAGAGGATGAATTGACAGATCTTTTATGACATTTGGCATGCATTTAGAAGTTAGAGGATTCTGTTGTGGTAATGCATGGTCTGACAGGACTTTCCAAATGGTGAAGTCCTCTTCTACATGGATGGTGATTGTCATAGCAAGGCACGAAGGTAGTTCCAATGTCTTATTAATGGATAATTAGTTCTTCTTACTACAGTAGGGTTGATATTTTCCAATAACCGGGCTTATCCTTGCATAAGTTTGAATTGGTTTGGATGCTAGAGGTGTTTCATGAGTTTTAATTATGCTCTTTGACCTGGAAAAGGAAAATAAAAACACAACATAGTTAGTATGTGGAGTGTAAATTTTTATGGATGCATGTCCTATGGAGGTCCCTTCTTTAAGGGAATCTATGCATGATGTTAGGTCCATCTTGGAGACGGGGTTTTGCCCTATATGCAATACAATACCTCTTTAGCATGGGCTGATTGATTTTTCTTTGTTCGGGCAACCCCACGTCCACGGACGAAGATGGATTTGGGCCCCTCTCGAGATATGGTTCTATGCATGCCATGAATCTTTAGGGTTGAGGAACCCTTAGGAGTTTTGGTAGGTTCGATTAACATGAGAATGGATCTCTCCTTTCTCTCTACGGTTGATTAAATGCATGAGAATGCAATGACTTGAGTCTCTTGGAACTCTTGTCTTGGAATAGATATGGATGCATGAGTATAATGAAAACGAATATGTGAGCATCATGATAATAGTAAATGAATGGTTTAGAAGACCCCCTTCTTGTCTTGCTTCTGCCCTTGATTTTCTTGGTACTTATAGATAAGGGGGGAGGATAGAAGACAGGAAACAAAAGATTAGTATCTTGATTTAAAAATTTTTATGCAATGTATGCCTTAGGGAAGCCCTACTTGAGAGGGAGACTAAATATGATGGATTTGGCTGACTTTTTGAAGACAGGGGGTTTGCCCCTATATGCAGATACCTTATCGTTTGAGTGGGAACATACATTCATTCATTCATTCAATCAATCATACATGAAAAATTAAAGACGTACATTGAACTTTAGAGTTTCAATACAATGGAGTTGAAATACATTTTAATTGGGGGGAGAGGAAACAATTTCCTTAGGACTTCCACCTATCTACTTTTACATTTGAAATCCTAAACTACTATTGAGTCTTCGGTTTCCCATTCTTTGAGCTTGATGTTGAGGAGGTCATTAAGTAACCTTGTTTAATTGCCCTTTGTCTCCTTGGCAATCCTATCTCCATGAGCATAGAGGGATTGGGGCCCCACTTATGGAATGACTTAAGATGCATGCTATGAGCCCTTAGGGTTGCATAGGAACCTTTAGGATTTTGGTAGGTTCAATCTGAGGGAGAGTGAACTTTGGGTCACTCTCTGTGGGTTGATCATATGCATGAAGATGCAATGACTTGAGTTACTTTGCAACTCTCATCTTAACATGGAATATTGAATGCATGAACATGGATGTACAGAGTAGAGAGAGAAAATGAAATTGTAAAGTAAACATGGATGCATAAGCAATTATACAGGCATTATAACAGCATGAATACAAGCATTATAACAACAGAAATAGACAAGTTTAAAGGAAAGTAATGCAGTCGTCCTTTCCTCTATGGTTTTGAAAATCGATGCGCGTGTCTTAAATCCGATAGAGGTTCGGCTATGCATGGTGTCTACAGAAGCATGAGGTTGAGGGTTTACTAATGTTTCCTAAAAAGGTTCGGTTCCCAGATCTTCAAACCTAGGCCCACTCCCTAAGGTGGTGCGATTATCGGTTGGTGATCCAAGCGGGGGAACCATCAAGAGGCTGTAGGCGAAGAAACTGACACAACATCTTGCCCACAACCAATATACCGTTCCCCTTTCTAACTATAAGGGACATTTTAGGTAAGAATGCAAGTATGCAAATGCTTGTACTCAATGTAGTGTGTGTGTGTGTGAAATTTTGAAAAGTGAAGGAAAGCGCCCAACAACTCCCATCCATCCTGTCCATTCCATACATTCATGACATACATGACTGTTAATATAACATGAAATAAATATGTGAACAAAAGTCCACTAACAAAAATAAAGATGCAAAAGTCAATACTTGAATGACGAGCTTAATGCAAGATTGAATAATTGAATGTAATTGAATGCAATCAGTGACATGACAATAATTGAATGTAACTTGGAAAAACTTGATTTTAAAATTTTTTGAAGTGGATAGAATTGGACAAATTAATCAAAGACTCGAAATGGGTGAGGGTGAATGGACATGACAATGACCTAACCCTTTAAGCGTTCCCAGTGGAGTCGCCAGCTGTCGCGGCCCAATTGAAGAAAACACATACAAGTGAGAAACGTATGGTACTTTCTCATTAGAACTCATCCTCCTAGAAGGACGAGTGCGACTAGGTTTGAATTAGAAATTGATTTGATTAAGGGCTTTCGGAAAATATTTGGAGTCACCACCTAACTTGATTAAGGTGAGTTAGGTCACCTAAAACTAAGCACAATTTGAAGATTACACTTAGGGTTTTTTAAAAGATTTTGAAAACTTCCTCAAGAGAAAGTTTTTAAGAAAATAGGTTCTCTGGCAATCTTTGGAAATATTTAAGCTATTTTTTAAAATAAGTCCATTTGATCTTAGAAAACAGTGACTCTAGGTTCAGAGGTTGGTTACGTGTGGGGAAGACCCATTAAGCCATTACCTTACCCCGCCCTTACAGTACATACATGTCTAATACTATCCACTTTAAAAGATAACTTTTAAAGAGAAGCTTGACATGATGCATGATATGCAAGTGTAAGAATTTGATTTGATTTTGAAAATAGATTTGAAAAGATTTTATTTGACTTAGAAATGGATTTGAAAGATAGAATTGATTTTTTAAAGGAGATTTTTAGAAGTTGGAATTGGAGATTTGAAAATAGATTTTAGAATTAGAAACTTGAAATAGATCATGGAATTGGAAGTTTGAAAAAGGCTGTGACCGCACCCATGAGGGTTGCCTACGAATCTCTTTTTGGGAATCCATCAGTCGTAGCTCAGACAAAAGTCCAATTGAAAATAGACACTTTGAAGTTTTCGAAAAGTTTGATTTCAAAAGATTTTATTTAAGGAAGAGTTTGATTTGAAAAAGGATTTGATTTGAACTTTGAATAGAAAATTTGAAATTGAACTTTGATTTGAAATTGAAATTGAGAATTTGAAATTGGTTTTGACTTTAAAAGATTGAACCTTGAAGAAGAACTTGGACTTGATTTGAAAAGATTGAATTTGAGCTTTGAAAACATCTTGACTTAGATTGAAATTGGAAAACCATATTGGTTTAGAAAGAAGCTTTAGAAAAGAATTGAAGCTTCTTAATTTAGGATTAGGGTTGAACTAGAATTTGGCTTCCTAGGGTTTCAGTAACCTAAGGTTGGAACATGCAATTGAATTGGAAAGGATTTCATTTAGATTCAAGAAGTTCGATTTTAGAAAGTCGGATTTAGAAAAGGTTTGAATTTGGAAAGTTGGATTTAAGGAAGATTTGAAAAGAGATTTTATTTTATTTTGAAAACACTTGACTTGGAATACTTTGGAAAGTTAAGGTTTAGGAAAGGTTAGATTTTAGAAATCTTTGAATTAGGAAAGTCTTGAAATAGGAAAGTTTCATTTTAGGAAAGTGCCAACTTAGGAAAGTTTTGATTTTAGGAAAGTTTCATTTTAAGAAAGTTTCCTTTTAGGAAAATCTTGAATTTAGAAAGATTTCAACTTTGGAAAGATTTGAAATTTGGAAAGTTTTGACATTTAGAAAGGTTGAAATTATGAAATGTTTGAATTAGAAAAGATTTGATCCCTATTTCCTAAAGTAGAAGATTATATTTCATTTCCAAAAATAGATAATTTGATTTGGCTTCTAAAATTTGATGATTTTATCTAATTTCCTAAATTGAAAGATTGGATTTGACTTGAAATTGAAAAGATTGAATTTTGAAAATCTAGGATTTGAAAAACTATGATTTTGTGTAGAAAAAGAGATTTTGGAAATCTGGGATTTGATGTAGAAAATAGAGGTTTTGAAAACCTATGGTTTGAAGCAAAAAAGGAAATCATGTTTTAGGAAAGAAAATTAGGGTTTCCTAACCATGGGATCTAGGGATTGAGTTGGACACCAAGAAAAAGGGTTTTTAGAAAATATACCTTTTGAAGAAAGTTTCTAGGAAGAAGACTTGAAGATAGTTTTTGGAAAATGAATTTTTGAAGAAAATTTTTAGAACGTATTTTGAAAAGCAATTTTTGGAAAGGGTCTTGAAGAGAGTTTTTGGAAAACAATTTGAAAAGGAGTTTGAATATGGACTTTTTGAAAACCTTTTGAGAGTCTAACTTTCCCAAAATGATTCTAACCATGAAGTGATTAGTGCCATTTTAAGTTGGTGGTTTTGAAAACAACATGGACTTGAAATATGAACCAATATGATCCCGTCGAATATCACACTTTCCTAAAACAACCTTAACCATGGAATAGCTAGAATCATCTTAAGATGGTGGTTTTGATGAAAAGCAATTTAGGGTTTACATCCAAAATATGGACCTTGATTGTCACAATGAATATAACACTTTCCTAAAGCAACCCTAATCATGGAATGGCTAGAATCACTCTAGGAATTTGATTCTGAAAACAAGATTTTGAATGCAAGTTTAAAAGATGATTTTGATGCAAGTTTTGAAAACCACTTTGAAATTAAGTTTTGAAAGGCTGAATGAATATGATATGCACAATGCAAGTAGGTTAGTGAACATACAAGGTTAGGCATCAACATATAATCAAGGGGTCGAATTGACATGGTCTAAGGTTAAATTAGAAGAAAGTCTCGACACGGTGACTTTTAACAATCCTTCCTACACATGAATCGGGGAAACTCTTGTTTCAAGCATGCAAGTAAGGGGGGAGAAGATAGAGGATTAAAATAGAAAAAAACCCAAGTAGGTTAGGAGGAAGAAGTGAGAAGGGGGAAGTACGTAAACATAAAAGAAAGCCTACCTTGTTTTCTTCTTTTTTTACTTGCTTTATTTGCGTTGCTTTGCTTAATCCTTGAACGCTTCCAAGTTCCAGCACTTTGAGCCTTTTATAAAGGCTTTGGAGCCTTGTATACGAGTATATGAAGTGTGTATAGGTGTTAGGGTTAAGTGTATGTTTGCTAAGGTTTGAAGAGACTAAAGAGACTAGGGTTTTGGAGAGATTTCAAGCTTTGTAATTCGAAAAGCAGAGTTTTTGAACTGAGTTTACCGACCATTTTCATGCAGAATGAGGCTCTGTATTTATAAACAAAAGATTGACCTGGCCTTTATTACAGTGGCGCCAGTGTGAATTTCCTTCTGGGGCCACTCGGAGTGGCGCCAGCCATTTAGGAAAGTTTTAAAGTCGGCAAGCAATGTATCTTGCAACCCTTGATACGCAAGGCAAAAGATTTGGGTGCCTATATTAGTGACTGCCACGCAATATTTTGCTAGCTTCACTAGGAGTGACTCCAAAAGGTCCGAGAATTTTTCAGGAGGCCGGGAATGATTTGGAAGGGCGACAACGGATAGAAACCCTTGAAAGCCGGATAGTCGACTGAGCTATTAGGGGAAAAATGGTCAACTAGACCAAAAAACCATCAGAATGGGCTTAGAATGTCTCATAAGAGGACTTGAAGGTTGGAAACACTATTTAGAATGTTCCTAGGGATTGTCGGTTTGATACCTAGAGCTGGTGTGGTTGAAAAATACAACTAGCCCACCAGGGGTAAAATGGTCATTTTATACCGGGTTTGCCAAAAATGGACTCGAAATGTTTTGAAAAGGTATTAGAAGGTTGAAAATACTATTAAAAGCATCCTTAGAAGGTAACTGGTTTGATACCCAGAGCTAGTGTTGTTCCTGGAGGAACTTAGATGCCTAGGGGCAAAACGGTCATTTTGACAAGATGGTCTCAGAATTGGTCTGGAACCGACTGGAAAGCACTCAAACATGCTCGATCATCTTTGGGATGATCTTAAAAAGGTGGACTTGCCATTCTAAGGACTTAGGTACTTTCTCGACAAGCGTGCCAAAAAAGGCCCAATGGGCTATTTGGTCATTTTTCGCCGGAGTGGGCTAGGAGACACTGGTGTTGACCCGGGTTTCAAGTATTTCTATCACTCTGACGGTCTGCAATGAGTTGGTTTCCAAAGGTATCTCGTCTTTGGTAAACGTGTTACGACCTAGAGGCGAATTTGGTCTCGTGACATATGGGTTTGTTGGCAATTCCCCATGTTAACCTCTTTACGGGTGTTTCCACCACTCTGATGGTTGCGATATTTGCGAGTGTTTCCATCACTCTGACGAGGTGCGTTCATTCCGGAGACTGCCTGATCTCGAGAACTTGCTATGTAGACTTATCGTCTAAGGAATCAACTTATCGTCTAAGGAATCAACTTTCTCAAAAGACGTGCCAAATAACCAATATTCTTTATTTGCGGGCTAGCAGGCACCAAAAGTGGACCGTTCTACCCTCTCGGGGACTTGGATTTTGTCCCGTTCAAAGGGTTTGAAGGGACTTACCGTTCCAAAGATTTTTCTTAGAAAATGCGTCGAACTAGATGGTCTTACTGCCTGAGGGATCAACTTTTAGGAAAAGCATGCCGGATTTGATTGGAATTGGAATTAGACTTGAAATTAAATTTGACAGTGAAATGGGGACTTGCCGTCTCTAGAAAGGTGTGCCAATTGGAATTGGATTGAGCAATACTGATCGCTCCTAAATAGTACAATTTATATCCGCCAGTGTACGGTTGCGATGCAGTAATAATATCTCGGTATGTCCGAGGTCGATCCACAAGGAACACAAGAAATAAACTTTGTAAATAAGGTCTGCAATCAGGACAAAATAATATTGAACTCAGAATCAATTAAAATCGTAGAAAAACTTCCAAAATAAAAATAAAAATCAATTGTTTGAGATGATTGATCTAAATTATCCGACAATAAAATTAAACTAATTTTAAGGAATTTTTTCAAATATGATAAAAGGTCTTGGCAGGAATTGATCCAGTAATAGGCCTACCGGTAGGTTCCCAAGATAGTTTGAGTTAAAGAAATTCAAGATTCGATGACCCTTTTAGAGTCAATATTCAGCTTTTTACTAGTGTTAATACCAGGGTCCCATCCATACTTGTCCTAGTTTATAAAACTTTCTACAAAGTATGTTTGAAGCTTAATCAAGAACAATAGATTTTTAAAATACTCTTAATAGAAATATATATGCAATTATAATCAATATCCTTATCAAAAATTCTAGGTATACATATCCCTGCTTACAAATCAGTCTATACATACATGGCTAGATATGATCAAGAATATTGTTTTCAAAGATATTCATAGGCAAGAAAATAAATCTTGATCCAAGTTCTTAAAATCTTGTAAAATGAATACTATCTTGAATCTCTACCTGTAACCTAGTTACTTTGTCAACCCATACCAAGAACAGATTTAGCTACTGAAAAACATGATAAAGATTGTAAGAATGGAAATAATAACTGAAGAAATAAAATGCTACATTAAAGAAATATAATATGAAAGTCACAATAAAAACAAGAAATAAAACTAAAGATAAAAACTAAAGATTAAAGATGCTCCCTTGAAAAATGAAAAGGTTCGTAGCCTCCAAAGGGTTGGATGATTCCTCCTTCCAAATCCTAGAATAGCCCTAGAATTATTCTCCTCCTTCAGAACATAAAACTCCTAAACCTATTCTACTACCTACTAATCTATCTCTAACTAAAAAGTGAATAAATCTATATATCCCGTCGTCAGTCGTACGGACGACTTCTACGGAGTGCTCAGATGGGCTGGTCACTTCATGAAAGGTATAAGTCTCGAAAAGTTATATGAAATCGACATATTATGGGCCTGAATAGCCTTTCTGGTTCACAAGATATGAGCTTCCAAAGTTCCAACTCTGCGTGCTTCAGCTGCTTGTACCTTGACAGGAACCTCTTGAAACCTATTATTAAATTGCATTCGAAATCACTCCATTTAAGCTCAAAACCTACATAAAGCATTATAAACTCAATTAATATCAAAACATAACTAAAAAGATATCTATACTCATAAACTAATACTAACAAAGTACTAATTAAGGCATTATAATTGCACTTTTGAAGCACAATCAAATACCCTAAAGGCATTTTTGTCATTTGGCCTCTGTTGGGCCTACGGAGCGATTAATTGATTGAATTGAGTTTGGTAAATTTATTTTGACTTGAATGTGTCTATTTTGGTTTAAATATGAGTCCGGACAGACTCGAGATTGCCGAGCGAGCAAAAATGGGATGCTTACAAGGCACACCCGGCACGGTCTTCGACAAAGTACCTAAGTGCTCAAAGTGGCAAGTACACACCTTCTAATGAATGTCCTCGAACAATCCAGCATGTTTGAATTCTATTCCAACCAACTCTGGACCCATTTCGGTAATACTCAGTCAAAATGACTATTTTACTGCCAGGCACCCGATCGTCCTCGTCAACCACACCGGCTCTAGGTATCAAACTGGTAAAGCCTCGGGGAAGTCCTATGAGTTTCCCCAATCTCCAAATGCTATCTCGATCTATTTCGGTAAATCCCAGTTCAAATGACCGTTTTAACCCTAGCGGGCCAGTTGTCATTTTCAACCACACCGGGTCTGGATATCAAACCGATCAATCCTTGGAACACTCCTAATAATGGTCTCGGCAATCGAATGACATTCCAATCAATTTTGGACCAAGTTTGGTGTTTTCTGGTTCAAATAACCATTTTGCCCCTAGCGGGCCGATCATCCTTTTCAACCATACCGGCTTTAAGTATCATCCGGCAACTCCCAGGACACTCCCAAGTGCCCCTATCTCTTTTCCAATAGGGCCCCCCAGCTTAGTAGCTTTCCAAATCAAACTGGAGCCATTAGGAGTGGAGCCTAAATCTTTGCCTTATAGCCCAAGGTCAAACCAAATCAAATCTTTACAAAATCTGGGGCTAGCGCCACTCCTAGTGGTGCTTGGCCAAATTTTAGCTTGAGTGGCACCGCACCTCTTATAATTTTTGCCTATAAATGTAATGCATCCCCCTAGCATATTCCAAGTCTAGCAAAATCGCAAAGAAGCTCTGCCAAACTCTCTGCAGCCCCTGAAATTTCTCAAAACCCTAATCTTTCTAAGGGTTTAAGCCTCCCTAGCCCTATGCACTCAAACCCTAGCCTATACACCTTTAACCCTAGCCTCCACGTTCTACTGAAGGTCACTTCTAGCCTCTTCAAAGCTCTTGAAGCCTTCTCAAGACCAAATACAAAGTCTGCGTAGAAGCTTGAAGAAGATTCAAAGACAAGGTATGGTTCCTATTTACATATTGTAATCCCCCACTTCTTCTCTTCTTCCTCCTAGTCCATTTGGACTATTCTCTATTTTAATTCGCATCTTTTACCTCCTTTCTTGCATGCTTGAAACAAGATGACCTTGCGTCCATGCCTAGGGAAAATATTGGGGAGGTCACTGGTTGGGGATCTTCCTATCGTCTTCCTTGCTATGGTGTGGTCTTGAGCCCTCTTGGTTATGTGATGAAACCTTAAATATTATATGTTCACGACCCTTGCAGTGTTATGATTATCATGTTCATACATTGTTTGCAATATTTTTGTTTTCAAACTCGCAATCCTAGGGTGATTCTAACCTCTTTGTGGTTAGGGTTTCCCTAGGAAAGTGACATATTTAAAGTGGCCACTAAGGTCCATATTAGGGTTTTAAAACCCTAACTTGTTTTCAAACTCACAATCTTGATGTGATCTTAACCTTTTCATGGTTAGGGTTTCCTCAAGAAAAGAGGTATATTCAATGAGACTTTCAAAGTTCATATTAGGGTTTCAAGCCCTAAAACACCTATTTCAAAACGTAGTTTTAAAACCTCCTTAAATTTCATGTTCAAAGCTTTTTTTTCCAAAAATTCATCCAAGCGTTGTATTCTTGAAGCCCTAGAAGTTCATACCTAGGGAAAACATAGCTTTGTCCCCTAACCTTCATTCTTGCATCATTGCATCAAAAATGATTTTCAAAGTCATTGTTGCATCATGTTTTCAAAAATTACATAACTCTCGAGTTATTTTTAAAAAGCATCACATAAAATGATATAGTTCTCAAACCCATCCATTTTCGAATCAAAAATCAAATTCCTCCATTTTGGAAACAAAATCAAATCTTCTATTTTGGAAACAAAATCAAATATTTTCATTTTGGAAACAAAATCAAACATTTTCCTTTTGAAAATCAAATCAAATCTTTCCATTTTGGGAACAAAATAAAATCTTTCCTTGTCTAACATTAAATCAAATCTTTTCTTTTTCAATTTGAAATCGTATCTTTTCTTTTCTCACATAAAATCATAGATTTTTCAAAATTCCTTTTCAAGTGCATGCATTCATCCTTTCCAGAACCACTAGGGTCAAACCTTAACCCTAAACCATCTTTCAAAACCACTTTCCAAAACCCTAGGTCTACCAAACCATAGGAGGCCCAACCTTAGGTCAACCTAACCCTAGGTTACCTTAGCCCTAGTTTGCCCAACCAAGGTTATATGCCTTGAAGACTCCAACTCTAAACCATCTGTTAAACTAAAATGATATTTTCAAAACATGTTCTCATAAACCTCTTACTCCTTTGAATTTTCAAAGACCCTAATCCAAAAGTCTTTTAAAAAATACTCCTCTACTCCACTCAAAAAATATTTTCAAAAGCTCTCTCAAACTTGTCTCAATTCAAAATGGCTAGACACTTACCATTTTTCAAAAACTACTTTCAAAAATATTTTTAGAAACTCATAACCCTAAGGTGATCCTAACTCTTTCATGGTTAGGGTTTCCTAAGGAAAGTGATACATCAAATGAAACTCATAAGGTTGATATTGGGGCTCTGAACCCAAAATATTGTGCAAAACCTCTTTTTCAAAAACTATTTTCAAACATCAGATTATTGAAACAACCCTAGACCTTCTATGGTTAGGGTTATCCAAGATCAAATGAGATATTAAAGCAAGGAAAGTTTTTAACCCCTTTTCTAAAGCTATTTTTCAAAAATCATAGCCTTAAAGGAGCTTAGTTCTTAATTAACTAATCTATTAAAGGCAATGAAACATTAACATGCTTTTCTTAAGGTATATAAAAACTATTTTTAAAAATCTTTTCAAGACAAGTTCACAAGAGCTTTTCCAAATCTAATTCCCACTTTCAAATCCCTGATCAAGTTCCAAAACTCTCTTAAGCTATGTTCAAAAACATTTCAAAACACCTCAAATCCCATTTCAAAAGCACTTCAAAAAACTTCAAGTTCAATTTTGAAAAACACTCAAACGTCTAATTTCAAATCAAAACTTTCTCGAGTTATTTCCAAATTTTAAGTCAAAAACTCTCAAGCTCTCTTCCGCAAAACAAGACCCCAAAGAGTCTTCAAAACTTTACAAAGGCCCCAATATGCCTATTTTTAATCAAACCCTGAGTCTGAACTACAACTGACTTAATTCTCGCCAAACGAGATATGTAAGCAACCTTGATAGATGCGGTCATAACCCCTTTTCAAACTCAAATGCCCCTATTTAAAATCGAACCCCGTGTTTCTTCCAAACTTTTTTCAAATTGCATCTTGTATTCACACATTTAAAAAGTGATGACAAACCCCTCTTTAAAACTTTTTCAAGTGGATATAAGTAGACATTTCAGAACCAACGATTTAAGTGAGTGAATATGGAGTGAATAGACATGTAGATATCACAAGCAGAAGGTAGGGTGATAATCTTAGGATATTTTCCCCACCCGTAACCAACCCGCGGACCATAGATTTCTATTTCAAAGACCAAAACTAGAGTCATTTTTCAAAAGGGCTTTAAACATTTCAAAGGTTTTCAAGCAACCCTATTTTCCAAAACACCTCGTAAGAGGACATTTTCAAACCATTTAAAAAAAACCTAAGTTTTATCTTTGGATTACACTTACTTTTAAGTGATCTAACATACTTTTAACTATGGTAGGTGGTGACTCCAAACCTTTTTTCAAAAAGCCCTTAATTAATTCAATTTCAATATCAAACCCCATCGCACTCATCCTCTAAGGAGGGTGAGTTCTAACAAAGAGAGTATCGGACTCTGTCCGAGTCAATACTCATACTTGGGGCAAAATTTGGGGTGAGACATTAGCCTTAAACTGTTTATCAGCATTCCAGCAACACTTCTCGATATGAGCCTTAAACTATCCTGTATGCATTCCTAGTATCAGTTGAATAGCCCTCAGACTGCTTCTCTTAGCTAATAAAGACGGCCTCGGTAGGGCATTATTATTACTTAAATGAGTCAGTATGGCTTTTTTATGATTTTTTAAAACGACCGTTATGACGGCTTATGAGAGGTCAAAATGCACCTATGTATGATTATGTTAATGTAGTATGCCGGCTAAAAGCCTAAGTAGGCCATTGGAAATTGAGGAATAGAAGTAGAGTATGCACAATTCCCATGGCTAAAATGTAATTTTAGGTACCTGGAGTGATTTCAGCAAAGTTTCAGCTTAGTACAGACATAGTTTGGTTGTAGAAACTAGGCAGAGTGATTGCTAGGTAGGGGCCTGTTTTGAGCTAGAAATTAGGTAGAGTGATGGCTAGGCGGGAGCCTATTTTGAGCTAAAAATCAAACAGAGTGACAACTAGGCTAGGGCCTGTTTGAAACCAAGAGTCGAGTAGCATAAAAGCTAAACTGGAGGGATGGTAGGTGCTGAATTCAT
Source organism: Euryodendron excelsum (assembly GCA_033060915.1). Classification (NCBI taxonomy): domain Eukaryota; kingdom Viridiplantae; phylum Streptophyta; class Magnoliopsida; order Ericales; family Pentaphylacaceae; genus Euryodendron; species Euryodendron excelsum. The sequence continues at coordinate 39,093,101 of CM065381.1, read as the reverse complement.
CCTAGGTAACAATTTAGATACCCATTAAACCATGTTAGACACCATAGCATCGATATGGCTTTAGTTGGAACCTAAACTAACTGGTTTGAATTACACATCGCTAGTGGGATTCTAGTAGCATTTCAGCCTTGCCAGAGGCCATTTTCATTATTCTCATCAAGTAGATTTTTGGCTAGTTGAAAACGCTATCTGACCCAAACATTGGATAGAGTTTCGGCTAGTCGAGAGTAGTTTTTAAATCCTCGGAGCCAAAAATCAGACAAAATTTCAACTGGGCAAGAGCGTTATGGGACCCATTGGTCGAGTAGAGCTTCAGTTAGGATCAGGTGATTCTAGACATGTCAATTGGATAGGGGTCTGACCTTGCTAAGGCTTATCGAGCCGAATTTGACAGCGTGAGGCTATAGAAGAGCTTTCTCCTCTAGAGAGAGAGAGTAAGAGAGAGAGAGAGAGAGAGAAGCTTTAGAGAGAGAGAGATGAGAGGAGAGAATGGTTAGAAAATGTGAAGGGGGCGTGGCCTATATTTAGGCATTTTTGTACGGCATTACAATGCCTTGATGAAGGATTTTCTACTTCACAGCATTATAATGCTATGAAGGATAATCTTGTTATTCACGGCCTTGCACTGCCATGAAGAAGGAATTTCTTTGTTAAGGCATTGCAATGCCTAAGCCTTTTAGAGGGGAGATGTGGCTCCACTAGAATTTTGCCACGTTATAAATTGGTGTTGTAACCCTAGTGACGTCAGCATGACATTAGCAAAAAGGCATAACAATGCCCAATGCCTAACTTTTGTGCATTACGACAGTCATGTGCCTTGTGCTTGGGAAATGTTCTTTACGACACTATAATACCTTAATCCTTAAAATCATTCTTCATGCCATTGTAGTGTCATGAAGGGTGTTTTTTGTACTCCACAGCATTATAGTATTGTGAGGCATGCCCCTTTGTGTTTCGGCTTGCTTTGGTGCTCTCTAGCTTAGGCTTTATGCCCCTAGATGATGAACTAGACTTCGAAGGGTGATATTGGGGATCATTGGTCTTTGGTTTTGGTCATCAAAGCTTTTTAAAGCTTCGGTTCACTAGTTTTGGAAGTTTTAGACTTCCAGTTTAAGGTTTTGAAGTCTAACCGGACTGTAGTCATCGTGACTCATTCTAAAGACACTAGGTGATGTTATATAAATAACGGAGATGAGAGATCTCTGGAATGATGGCATCAGAGTTGGACCGGGACACGGTCGCCTGAACTCTAATCTAAGGTGTCATCAAAGTTGGACCGGGATGTGTTCTCCTAAACTCCAGTTTAAGGTGTCATTGGAGTCTGACCGTCATTCAATCTTCTGGACTTTGGTTTGAGGTGTAATCGAAGTCTGATCGTATACGGCCTTCTAGACTCCAGTTTAAGATGTCATCAGAGTCTAACAATCAATAGGTCTTCTGGTCTCCAATTTTAAGATGCCATCAGAGTTCGACCGTCATTCAGTCTTTTAGACTTTAGTTTAAGGTGTCATCAAAGTTCGGCCATCATTTGGTCTTGTAGACTCTAGTTTACGGTGTCATTAGAGTCCGACCGTATGTACTCTCTTAGACTATAGTTTAAGGTGTCATTAGAGTCCAATTATATGCGGTCTTCTAAACACTGATTTAAGGTGTCATTAGAGTCCAACCGTTATTTGGTCTTCTGGACTCCAGTTTAATGTGTCATTGGAGTTCGATCTTTATTCGATCTTCTAGACTCTGGGTTAAGGTGATCGGAGGTTAGTAATCTCTAGGATGATATCATCGGAGTCTAACTAGGATACAGTCATCTAGACTCCAGTCTAAGGTGTCATCAGAGTCCTATCGTATGTGGTCTTTTGGACTCCGGTGTAAGGTGATAGAAGGTTACTAATCTCCAAGATGATATCATCGGAGTCTGACCCGGATGTAGCCATCTAGACTCCGATTTTAAGTATTATCAAACTGGACTGGGATGCGGTCGCCTGAACTCCGGTCTAAGGTGTTATTAGAGTCCAATTAGGATGTGGTCACCTAACTTTGATATGAGGTGTCATCGGAGCTAGACTGGGATGCGATCACCCGGACTCTAGTCTAAGGTGTCAACAAAGTCTGACCGGGATGCGATCGCCTGGACTCTGGAATAAGGTGTCTTTGGAGTTCAACCGTCATTTGGTTTTCTAGACTCCGGTTTAAGGTGTCATCAGAGTGCGTCTGGGATGCAGTCGCCTGAACTCTGGTCTAAGGTGTCTTCAAAGTCATGTAGTGGCTTGGACTCGGGTTTAAGGTGTCATCATAGTCTGATCATTATTTGGTCTTTTAGACTCCGATTTAAGGTGTCATCGAAGTCCAACTGTCATTCAGTCTTCTAGACTCGAATCTAAGGTGATCTAAGATGAGAGATCTCTGGCATGATGTCATCAAAGTCAAACCATGATACGGGTGCCTAAACTCTGGACTAAGGTTTCATCAGAGTTGGACCAGGATGCGGTTGCTTGAACTTCAGTCTAAGGTGTCATCAAAGTCCTGTAAGCACCCCATTTTTGACCGCTCGGCAGTCTACACTCTGTCCAGACTTGTTTTCAAGTCATTTTGGGCATATTCCTATCGAATCCAATTCTCTAGTTCCAAATTCCATCTTTCCATCGCTTCGTGGGCCTGTCAGGCCCAAATAGAGGCAAAATGACCAAAATGCCCTTAGGGGCATTGTCCTTTCTTATTCCAATTCCGATCCCTCTCTCGAGACAGTTTATTCCTCGAGACGGTCCGAGTAGTAAAACACTCACCAAACCGTCGGAGTGGCGGAAACACTCACCAACCCGTCAGAGTGGCGGAAACACTCACAAAACCGTCAGAGTGGCGGAAACACTCACAACACCGTTAGAGTGGCGGAAACACTCAAAACCCAGGCACGTCTCTTCGGAGTCGGTAAGACCCCTTTCCAATCCCTCTCTCGAGACAGTTTATTCCTCGAGACGGTTCCAATCCAGGCACGTCTCTTTGGAGTCGGTAAGACCCCTTTCCATTCCCTCTCTCGAGACAGTTTATTCCTCGAGACGGTTCCAATCCAGGCACGTCTCTTCGGAGACGATAAGACCCCTTTCCAATCCCTCTCTCGAGACAGTTTATTCCTCGAGACGGTCCGAGTAGCAAAACTACTCATACCACCGTTAGAATAGTGGAAATACTCAACCGTTAGAGTAGCGGAAGTACTCACAGAGCCGTCCGAGTAGCGGAAATACTCAACCGTTAGAGTAGCGGAAGTACTCACAGAGCCGTCCAAGTAGCGGAAATACTCACAGAACCGTTAGAGTAGCGGAAGTACTCACAGAACCGTTACAGTAGCGGAAGTACTCACAGAGCCGTCCGAGTAGTAGAAATACTCAACCGTTAGAGTAGCGGAAGTACTCACAGAGCCGTCCGAGTAGCGAAAATACTCACAGAACCGTTAGAGTAGCGGAAGTACTCACAGAACCGTTAGAGTAGCGGAAATACTCACAGAACCGTTAGAGTAGCGAAAGTACTCTCAAATCGTCAACCCCGTCCGAGTAGCGGAAATACTCAACCCCGTTCGAGTGGCGGAAACACTCAAAACCTAGGTCAATACCCATGTCTGTTAGTTCACTTCGGTGAAAAATGACCAAATTACCCTTTGGACCTTTTCCGGTCAAGATGACCATTTTGCCCCTAGGCATCCGAACGCCCCGGGAACCACACCAGCTCTGGGTATCAAACCGGTAACCTTCTGAGAATACTTTTTATAGTATTCTCAACCTTCCCTTCTCTTTTCGGATCATTCCGAGCCAGTTCCGGCCAACCCGGTACAAAATGACCGTTTTGCCCCTAGAGGGCCAGTCTCCTTCTTCGACCACACCGGCTCTAGGTATCAAACCGGTAATGTCCTGAGAATACTTTTTATAGTGTTCTCGACCTTCCGTTACCTTTCCGGACCATCCCGAGTCAGTTCCGGCCAACCCGGTGCAAAATGACCGTTTTGCCCCTAGAGAGCTGGTCTCCTTCTTCGACCACACCGGCTCTGGGTATCAAACCGTTAATGTCCCGAGAATACTTTTTATAGTGTTCTCGACCTTCCTTTACCTTTCCAGACCATTCCGAGTCAGTTCCGGCAAACCCGACAAAAAATGACCATTTTGCCCCTGGTGGGCCGGTCTCCATTTCCGACCACGTTGGCCCTGGGAATCAAACCGGCAACCTCTGGGAACATTCTAAATAATGTTTCCAGACCCCAAGTCTTCTTTCGGGACAGTTTGAGTCTGTCCCGGCAGTTTTTCGGTCTGATTGACCGTTTTGCCCCTAAAGGCTCGGTCAACCTTTCCGACGCATGCAATCCTCACTTTTCAAGTCAAATACCTCCAAGACACTATTTTAAGTGTTCCTGCTCCTTTCCGGCCTTCCGGGTCACTCTCGGCTCCTTCAAATCATTCCCGGACTTTCCGGAGTCACTCCTAGTGAAGCCAGGCTAAAATTTACATGGTAGTCACTAGTACAGGCGCCCAAATCTAGTCAAAGATACATTGCTTGCCGACCTTAATTGTTTCCTAAATGGCTGGCGCCACTAGCAGTGGCGCCAAGCCAAAAAATGGCCTGGCGCCACTCCTAGTGGCGCCAGTATAAATTTTGCCCTGGCGCCACTGCAACAAGCACCAGGCTTGTCCAGCTTCTATAAATACAGAGCCTCAATCAACGTGAAAGGGGTCTGCAAACTTAACCTAAAAATCACACAATTCGATACACAGAGCTCGAGCACCTTCAAAAACCCTAGCCTCCCTAAGTTTTCCAAACCCTAGCCACTATACAAACCCTAGCCTCCTATACACTCATACACACCCCTATACACTCATACACTAGCCTTCAACCACTCTTTCAAGACTTGAAGAGCAGTCATTCAAAGCTTGAAGACAATCCTTGAAGACTGAAGAAGAAGATCAAGACGAAGATCGAAGATTGAAGACCGCACGGCCCGCAAATTAAAGAAGATACAAGGTAGGCTTTCTCTTTAATTTTCCGCACTTCCCCCCTCTCTCTTCTCTCTCCAACCCACTTGGGTTTTCTCTATTTTAATCCCCCATCTCTTTCCCCACCTTTCTTTGCATGCTTGAAACAAGGGGATTCCCGGTCCATGTGTAGGATTGGACTATGGGAGAGTCACCGTGTCGGGGGCTTTCTTCTAGTCTAACCAAAGACCACGTGGATCCGACCCCCTTGATTATGTGGTGAAGCCTTAGCCTTGTATGTTCACGACCCCAAATTGCATTGTGCATATCATAGTCTTGCATCTTCCAAATTCGTTTTCAAAAAGTTGTTTTCAAAAATCGTTTTTAAACTTGTTTTCAAACTTGCATCAAAAGCTCTTTCTCAAAAACATGTTTTCAAAATCACAATCCTAGGGTGATTCTAGCCTTTCCATGGCTAGGGTTGCTTTAGGAAAGTGTTATATTAAAAGTGGCCTTTTGGTCTATATTTTCAAACCTTGTTTTCAAAACCACTTTCTTAAAGTGGTTCTAGTCCTCTTATGGCTAGAATCGCTTTAGGAAAGTGAGACGTTTTCATACTTTTCAAAAAACTCTTTTTTTTTTTTTTTTCAAAAATCTCTTCCTAAAAATCTCTTTTTTTTTTTAACATGCTTTCCTAAAACTCCCCTCTTCAAAATTGATTTCAAAAAACTCCCTTTCAAAATCTCTTTTTCAAAACTCTCTTTTTCAACTCCTTTCCAAAACTTTCTTTCCTCAAAATTCACTTTCTAAAAACGCTCCCTAAAAATCTTTCCAAAAACTCTCTTTTCCAAAATCTCCCTTCTATAAATTCCCCCCTAGGATCTTCCTTCCAAAATCTACGTTTCCAAAAACACACTTTCCAAAACTCCTTCCCTTTAAAATCTTTTTCTAAAAAACTCTCTTTCTAAATTCACTTTCCAAAAACTCCTCCCTAGGATTTTCTTCCGAAAACTCGTTTCCAAAAGCGTATTTTCCAAGAATCTCTTTCCTTAGAGTCCAAGTCAAGCCCAAGAGCTAACCATTAGGAAACCCTAATTTTCTTTCCAAAAACATGATTTTCAAACTTTGCCCCAAACCTAGGTTTCCAAAATCTCTTGTTTTCACATCCAAACGATACACGTTTCCAAAACCTCTTTTCTACGTCAAAACTATAATTTTCCAAATCTAGGGTTTCTAGAATCTCCTTTTCCAAATCCTTACCAAATCCAATCTTCCCTTTAAGAAACCAAATCAAATCTCACCGTTTAGGAAACTAGATCCCATCCTCCGTTTTTGGAAACAAAATCAAATCTTTCTTAAATTCCAAGTTTCCAAATCTTTTCAAATCCTCCAAATCCAACATTCCAATCCAATCTTTCTTAATCTCAAGTCTTTCCTAGGTCTCCTACCTTTCCTAAGTCTAGGTTTCCTAAACCTCCATCTTTCCAAAATCAAGTTTTTTCCAAAATCAATCTTTCCAAAGCAAGTCCAATCCTCTCAATTTCAATTTCCAATCTCCTCTTCTAATCTCAAATCAAATCTAGTTTTCAATTCAATTTCTTTCTTCCAATCCAATCTCTCTCTTCAAACCAATTTATTTTCAGTCGGACTCTTGTCCGAACTACGACTGACCTGATTCCCCCAAAGGGATACGTAGGCAACCTTCATAGGTGCAGTCACAATATTTTTCAAACTTTCAATTCCACCCTCATGGGTGTGGTTTCAAAATTCTTTTCAAATCTCAAATTCCAATCAATTTTCAAATTTCAATTTCAAAATTCCTATTTTCAATTTTCTACTCTCAATTTTTAAACTTTCCAATTTCAATTTTATTTCTTCAAAGTCTATTTTCAAATCAATTTCTATTTTTCAATTCTTTTCTATTGCACTTGCATATCATGCATCATGCTAAATTAGTTTTCAAACATTATTTTTCAAAGTGAATAGGGTTGAACTATAGTTAGTCGAAGACTCTCATAGGTAAATCTAGGGTAGATTGATATGTAGGTACCGAAAGGGCGGGGTAGGGTGATAGCTTAGTGCGTCTTCCCTACACGTAACCAACCTCCGAACTTAGAATCACTGATTTCAAAGACCAACAAGGAGTTATTTTTCAAAAAAATGGCTAAATGTTTTCCAAAGGTTGCCAAACAACCTGTTTTTTTAAAAACCCTCTCTTGAGGAGATGTTTTCAAAATTGTTTTTCAAAACCTTAAGTGTAGTTTTCGGACTATGCTTAGTTTTTAGGTGACCTAACTCACCTTAATCAAGTTAGGTGGCGACTCCGAATCTTTTTCAAAAGCCCTTTATTCAAACCTGTTTTCAATTCAAACCTAGTTACACTCATTCTTTTAGGAGGGTGAGTTCTAACGAGAGAGTGCAGTGTTTTTCCCGCTTGGGTGAGTATTCCTCGGGCGCGAAAAATCTGGGCGCGACAAGTCCAACTGTCATTTAGTTTTCTGGATTCTAGTTTAAGGTGTAATGTGGGCTGGGAGTCAAAATTTGGGTGTCAACACCCGACAGTGCATTTGAGAATGTTATGGAGTGTTGCCATTCACAAGCACGCGGCGACAATTTCTCGTCCATGAAAACCATTGCAAAGATCTTGCAAAGTGGTTTATATTTGCCACAATGTTTAAAAATGTTTACCATTTTGCATAGCTTGTGATAGGTGTCAAAGGCTAGGTAGTCTTTCAATAAGACACACGATACCTCTTAATGCCCATTATTATACTTGAAATCTTTGATTGTTGAGGTATAGACTTCATATATCCTTTCCCTAGCTCTTTTAGGTATCTATGAATACTAGTGGCAATCGATTATGTTTACAAATGGGTAGAGGCCATCGCTACTCACACGAATGACCACCATGTGGTGGTCAAGTTCTTGAAGGAGAATATCTTTTCTTGCTTCGGAATGTCTCGTGCAATAATTAGTCATGGTGGCTCCAATTTCTATAATCGCCTTTTTGGTGTATTGATGCACAAGTATGGCATAGTGCATAAAGTAGGATCCTCGTATCATCCACCAACCAAGGTTAAGTCGAATTGGCTAATTATGAGATAAAAAACATCATAGAGAAAACAGCCAACCTTTCTCAAACGGGTTGATCCCTAAGGCTAGTTGATGCTTTGTGGGCCTATCGAACTGCCTATAAGATGACACTTGGGTATCACTATATAGGCTTGTGTATAGGAAAGTGTGCCACCTCCCTATGGAAATTGAATATAAAGCCTATTGGGTGATTTGCCAATTCAACGAGGTTTAAATGAAGCAGGGTAACTTAGGAAGCTCCAACTTAATGAGCTTGAGGAACTCTGGAATGATGCCTTTGAGAATTTCTTAAATGATGCCTTTGAGAATTTCTTAAATGATGCCTTTGAGAATGCAATGTTCTCTGAGGCCAAAATGAAAGCTCACCATGACCAACATATCCGTCGGAAGTGTTTTAGCATTGGTAAAAAATTGTTACTCTATAATTCCCAGTTACACTTGTTTCCGGTAAAATTAAAGAGTAAATGGTTGGGTTCATACTTGATGAAAGAGATTATGCCATATGGGGCCTTAAGGTGCAAAGGATGGATAATGGGGCATCCTTTACGGTGAATGGGCAATGGTTGAAACCCTACTTTGAGGACAACCAAGGTGTGATTGATTGTGTGGATCTTGTTGATCCACCAAGGTTTGATTGAAGAGCATAGTACAATCCTTAGTTTAGGTAGTTTAGCTTTTGTTTGTTTTCTTTTTTCCTTTGTTTTAGTCTTAGTTGGGGGGTGTATCTAGGCACCCTATTCTTTCCCTCTTGGCTGTTTCATCTCATTTCTTGTCTAATTTGGATGGCTGACACTTGGGAGTGTCATTCGAAGGCATTTAAACAGTTGTGGCTGACTTCGAACGTGCACTAGACCCATTCGAATGCTGATGGCAAGCTTTGAATCGGCGCTATGCCCATTCCAATAGTTAAGTGGCCATGCGAATGGTTTTGGAGTTTTTATATATAGGGCATTTGATTTCTTTTCTAACTCATTCGAATGCCTCGTTTGATTTAGTTAAAGATAAAGAGATAGTTCTAGTGAGATGGCAAAGCCTTGCTAGTATCCAACCAACAGCCTCATAAGTTTGAGCCCAATTCTCCTACATTTTTAGCTATTTCCCTTTTTTGCCATCCTTTGTCCTTTCTTTCTTTTGATTATTAGGATAGGATGACAGGTAGGGGAGGTGGTAGAGGTTAAGGCCAGGGTGCCCCGGCCTATGACCAGATGAGGTTTACAGGCTATAGAGCCTCAGAGGCTTTGAGGGGACCTGGAGACATAGAGGCACTGCTCAAGAAAGGTAGTGGAGTCTTGAGCATTATGCCGAGGAGCTATTCTTATGGTATGAAGTGTTCACCCAGCAAGTGGGGCTTGAGTTGGCCAGGTTTAGCAGTTTGTGTAGATTTACACTGATTATTGAACTTATGAGCAACATCTCAGCCTCTTCAGCAACTGTAGGTCACAAGAGGATAGATTTCTGGGTTAAAGGTCACCCGATAGGGATCACTTCTGTAGTGATTGTTGAGTTTTTCCAGCTCCCTAGGTTGGAGTAGCCCTTGTTTGTCTACCCATCCACAGGAGGGGTTGACCATGATGTAGTGATAGCCGAGGACTATACCCGAGGTGACTACTGGATCGCTTTGCAGGTTGTGAAGAAGGTACTAGTTGTTAAATACCAACCTTTATTTGTCTTCTCCTACCATTCTAACCTTCCCATCTGTTGAGTAACCTAGGTTAGCTGCATTAGGGCTCAACTGATGTGGGCCATAGGTATGGGCATGACTATTAACCTGCCCCCTACATGTTTATGGCCTTGTATATGGCCACTGTGTCCACGTCACCTTAGGGTAGCATCATGTTCGCTGGCTTCCTCACTGAGCTGATCAGGAGATCTAGAGTAGCTCCACCAGGAGATGTCATTACTACACCCATGATGTAATCTATTGAAAGATCTTCATATCATCAATCGGAGGGTCAATTGGTGGGGATCCAAAGACGTGTTTAGCAGGAGCAGCAGGCATAGCAATAGGAGCAGCAAGCTTAGCCTATCCTTGGTGTTGAGCAGCCTCAGCCCGAGCAGCATGCTCAGCAGGGTCCTACTATTCAGATGCTGTCCAAGCTTGTGCAGCAGCAAATTGTAATGATCAAGTAATAAATGGCTGCTATAGTATAGCTGAAGTAATAAAGTGTAACATTATGATATTCCAAGCTAGGTATGTAGACTAGCTAGTTAAGTTTATTCAAATGATGTCCAAGCTTATATAGCAGCAAAGTATAGTGATCGAGCAACAAATGGCTGCTATAGTATAGCTGCAGCAACAGAGTGTGACATTTCAGACAATCATAGTTGGGCATGCAGAGTAGTTAGTTGAGTTTGGAGCTAACGTTAAAAAGGAGAAGTGACATCATGGCCGGCTTTTGGAGGAGATCAAGTCACATCTATTGAGGCAATAGGCTCTGCCAGCTGCTAATGATGATGACGACTTCCTTAGTTGAAGATAGAGTTTAGATATCATTTGTACGAGCATATCATTTCAGCACTTGTATCTAAAACTCTATTGTACATAGTGAATTTCAGTTTTTAGCTTCATTGTCTATATATTTCTTCTTATTCTTTAATCTATTTATGGTTTATTGATTAGTCTCAGGTTGTGAATTGTTTGGCTATTCTCTAACTACTTGAGATCTTTGGTAAAGGTTGAAGTATCTTACACTTCCTGTACTTTACTTTACTATCTTTAACATGTCTTTCCATATGTTTCATGATTATCTCATTGTTATTCATGGTGGATGTGTTGATGATTCATCTTTGGGACCATAACATACTTGTGAGATGCAATCATTGATTAGTAGACATCGAATGTTATGCATTGACTATACTTGAGTTTGATTGATAATTCATCCTTAATCTTAAGGCATTGTAAGATTTTATGATGAGCACGCATAAGTAGAAGGGACTACACTTTTGAGCACAAATCATGACATATAGCTTCATATATGCTAACTTGTGCATTCTTAGTCTTATATAAGTGGAGATCTTACATTGTAAGCTTTAGGGCCAAGTTTACGGAGTGGTTACATTTACTCAAGGTTAAAGTTCTTCATCTTCACTTTTTCAATGGCTTTATTATATTTGTACTTGATTTATATATTAAATATTCATTAATAATGTTGACGCGTATATTCTTTCAAGATCCACTCATGTATGCTTTGGAGATGATTCTAGGCCATCATTTTGCTCTCTTGTGCCATAGAATTCCTTGTTGATTTCATTCCCTTATAACCTTTTGCATTGACCTTTTTGATTATGTGATCTTCATGGAGATTTTATCATTGATGAGACATGACTTAGGATTGAGAAACAAGTATCTCCACTTATGAAAAGTTTGCAGAAAAAAAAAAAGAAAAAGAAAAGAGAGCTATTGTTCATTGAAAATGCAAAGAAAAGTGAAGGAATTAAAAAGGTAGCAAAGAAGGGAAAAAGAAAGGGAAGTGTAAGAAATACAACAAGAAGAAAAAGAAAAAAAAAAAAGTGAAAACGGACTGGTCAATCAAAAAGAAAAGAAAATTGAAATATTGGAAATTCATGCTTATTGATTATTACATGCCTTGTTCATACAAGTTTTGATCCATTCTACTTCTTTTTGCTCCTTATTTCTCACTTGTTGAACCGATTGATTACCCTTGAAAAGTCTTTTTTGATCCAAGTATACTAATCATGAGATCTCGTTTGAACATAAACCATTACTTGTCAACTATTTTGATTGATGTTTAGCTATAGATTACTTTTTATGAAGCTAGGCCAAGTTGATACACTTTCTCTATCTCGGTCTTTGTAATTGGTTTGCTCTTTTGCATATTCATACATTTACCCTTTTTAAGAGCATTCCATCATGAGAACTATGTGTTTATTTGTTTAAGAGTGTATGTCCAGTAAGGATTTGGATTGAGGCTCAAAGGTTTTCAATATGTGAGGATGCCACATTTGAGCTATATTGCATGATTCTATCATAACTCACTTGAACCTCACCATTGTGCCCATTTTCATAATCTTTTACTTGTATTAGGAGGTAAGGCAGCTTTTGATGTTAGCTGGAGTATACTTGTACATAACCTTTATGTTCTTATAAATCTGTACTTTGTAGATCATGAATAGGTATTTATGGGTATCATCGCTAAAATCTCTCATGATACATCACTTGTCCACTAGGAGTAACCTATGAGTTCGAAGGCTTAATGCATTGGCTAAATGTATCCGTGACTCCTACGAAAGTGGGAATTATCTCTTTACTTTTGTTTAGTATTTTGCTAGGAACTAACAAAAAGCTAGTTGGAGGGTGTGATTATACACCAAAAGTGTAGTTACAATCCTCTAAATTAGCTATTTGTTGGCTTTAGTTTAGTAATATTTCATTGTTTTAGCTATCCCTTGCTCCTAACATAGTTTTATGATTGTTTTGTAAGTTTTGGGCTTTAGTGGAGCATCATAGGGCAAAATGGCCAAAGGATGAGTTTGAACTGCCCTCAAGGGTGTTCGAATGCTTTTACAGAATAGAGGCCAAATCAAGCGGCCTGCAAACCATTCAAAAATATAGAGGCTTGATTTTTCCGTTCAGAGACTGTTCGAACGGCCTACGGTAGCTCTATTTTTTTAGCCTGTAAATGTAGTCTTGTACTTGAAATTTGGGGATCTTAGCTTTGGTACGAACATATAGTTAGATATGGGTTATTTGGAGAGCTTTGTATAGAGAGAAACATGTACATTGCAACACAATTCATAGTTTAGTTTTGAATTCTTCGTTTGTTTCAATTGAATTGTCATTTACTTCATGCAAATGAGTAGTTAATCTTATCATTGGGTTCAATTGTGAAGATCATCCAAAAGTTTCAAGGTTTTCTATAGAGATAATTTATAATTTCAATGTTTTATCTTCCTAATTCTTTAATTCTTAGTAACTGAAGCTTAGGTCTGTAAGAACACTTAAATTATTGACTATGTTTAGTAATTCCAATACACAATCCTCTAATTGTGTATTTTATTGTCCAAATTGATAGTATTAGCCTAAGACTCTCTACTTCATCATGAATCTAACTTCATTTGTTGTAGAATTCATGACTTCTAATGTTTAATCTTCTGAATCAAATACTCTTGATTGTTGCATTTGATTTGAGTTATCAACCTCTTCAAATTTTTTGGATGAATTGGGTGATTGAATCAATTAAATCCAATCCTTCTTTTCAAACTAGTCAATTGCATTAGAATTGTTAGTTTAGTTAAATCAAACATTAACTTCAATTAATTTTGGTTTTATCCATTTTGTGAGAAGAAATTGACCTCGATTTTGCCTAGTTTACAACTCTGCCGTTCGCACATGTGAGAAGAAGTATGCTTCCAATGGTAAATCAGTTTCCCCTAACGTTTCTCGCTTTCGCCTCCCATTTTGGTCACTATATTCCATATAACAACTTATCGAGTCAACTTGTCTAGTACCTTCGTAGAAAATTTTTGGGATCCTCCAGAGTACCACGTTACCTTCTTTTCTCGCAATGCAGTGGGTTCTTCTTTTAGGTCGATTTCGAACTAATTTCTCATGGGAAAATGCTATTCCTGTAGCAAATTTATAGAAAATGACGGGACAATATTATTTTTTATAATTAAGGATCATTGTGGTATTTTGTTTAAAGTGAAAAACTCACATTCAACCAAACATTCTGTATGTAAATTTGTTTGGATTTTTTTATTTGTAATACATTATATTTTTGGTCTTAGTGGCATAGTCATTGGTCTCTCTTATTTTCTTTCTTTGTTTAAAGAGCTTTGTTTCAAGTGACCCTTCCAGGTGAACAATTGAACTCAAAAAATCATATCAAAATGTGCCGTTAAAAGACTTTGCAGATTCATAGACGGATCATCAAAGCCATGTTAACTCCTTGTAACAGAAAAAGGTAAAGAATCTAATTGGAAGCACGTCTATACCAAACTCTCCTTTTTCTTTCACCCGGTTTTTGAGCAATCAAACAGATAGCGCTACATTCATGACTAGGGTATTATTACTAGAAAATGGGTACAAATTTGCCAAAAAGAAGAAGAAGAAGAAGAAGAAGAAGAAGAAGAAGAAGAAGAATCAACATACAACATTAGAATTTACAGTTACAAAACTACGCTTCCGTACGAGCCTTTTTCTTCCAAGACCATGCTTCGAACACTGACACCAACTCTTCTTCTGCCAAGCCAACACCACCCCTTCTTCCTCATCTTTCAAGTCTTGCACTTCATTTTTTTAAAAAAAATTATTTAAAAAAATACACCAAAATGATGTGATAATACTATTTTTGTAATTAAGAGTCATTCTGGTAATTTTTTTGAAAGTGAAAACTCTCATTCAACTACAAAATTTCGTAAATAAGTTTTGTAAAAATTTTTTAATTTTATAATATTTCCTTTTCAACTATTAGAAGCCTAGTCACTGGTTGTTTTTTGTTTTTTGTTTTCTGTTTCTGTTTTTTTTTTTTTTTGTGTTTTTCCCCCTTAAAAGATCTTTCATTTTTTTTTTTCATGTTACCCTTTCCAAAATTTATCACTGAACCATTTATTGAACTCAAAAAATATTACTAAAATGTACAGTTACCTTGCAATTTGTTTAAGACCAAGGCTAATTCATAGAAGGATCATCAAAGCCAAAATCAACATCCCACATATTCCTTTTAATACAAAAAGGTAAAGAATCTAATTGGAAACTTGTCTATCCAGAACTCTCTTTTTCTTTCACCCTGTTTTCTGATCAATCAAACAGATAGCACCAAGGTACATTGGTGATGATATTAAGACGTAATGGAAAATGGTTACAAATTTGCCAAGAAGAAGAACAACAACAGCAATCAACATAAATCATTAGAATTTGATGGGGACCGAGGGTCCGACCACAAATTCCCCTGACCACACCCCACGCTCGGGGTACTCAGAGGAATGGAGGGCTACTGATGGGGACCAACCAGGAACACCCTCAACGTCCCGACCAAGAGAAAACATCACGACAGGAGGATCGACCCTGAGAGGCCCAGCTGGCTGGGGCTTGATTAGGAAGGTCATGACCGACCAGTCCCTGGCTGACCACGACCAAGTGGGCCATGCCCAAGCAGGTCCAACGAGATGGGACCGGTCATTCGTCCCACCTCTCACGCCAGCGAAAGCCATCATGGACAACCTAATCATGATAACGTGTTCCCGTCTCCAAGACTTCGCGTGTAGGAGGCAATCACCCCACTCACCCTGACATACGCCTAAGGAAGTGCACGTCTTGAGGATTGGACAACCACTCCTCCCACTACCCTGCCACCAGTTAAGACCCCCAATGCCAGGCTGCCACGTGGACAGACAGCCGTCTCCCACCTTCCCCATGGATGCAACGACCCTCTAGGGCTACGAGGGTGCATACTAATATAAAAGAAAAGATCATTTTTCCCCAAGAAGGTACGCAAATAGAAAACCTTAACCAGAAAACTCTGCTGATCTCTCCAAAAATCTAGCTTAGGCATCGGAGTGCCCTTGGCAGGCATCACACCGGTACCCTTCACTCTTTTTCCTTTTCAAATTACATTGGAGCCGATCGTTGCCGACCTGGGAACTGACTTACTACATTATCAGCTCGCGCCGTCTGTGGGAACGATTGTTTTCCATTTTCATGGTCATCACCAGGTCCGGCACTTCACGCGTTCCCTTACCCATGGAGGATCAAAACATCAACCGGGTCGCCGGTGACCAAAGCACCGACAGAGTTACAGCCCTCGAAACTCGTATGGCCACCGTTATGGCCAACATGCAGATGCTGATTACCCAAAACCAGGAGTAGCTTCAACGACTCCTCGCTGCCCCCGCTGGAGGACAACTGCCCAGAACCCAACCGGAGAATGAAAGAAGTCACGCTAGCCGAGACGTGAACGAAGATCCCATCTTATCTGCCGGCGGCCTCTCGCCCCTTGGCGCTGTGCCACCGCCCCGAGACGACCATGCTCCATAGAACGAAGCACAAAGCCAGGCCCCTGGCCTGCCGCCTCGACACCGCCCCCAACACACTGAAGAGGAACGAGAGAGGGGGGACAATCCCCCGGCCTGGGACGAGTGATTGAGAGCCCTCCAAGCCTAGATGACCGGGGTCATGGAGGCTGTGAGGACCAAAACTCCGAACACCGTTGAAGAAATGGTAAACAGAACTGACTCCCTGTTCACCCAGGCAGTCATGCAGGTCCCCCTACCACCTAAGTTCAAGATGCCCACCATAGAGATGTTCGATGGGACGAAGAACCCATTGGACCACCTGGAGACCTACAAGGCTTTGATGCAGCTCCAAGCCGTCCTCGACGAGGTTATGTGCCACGCCTTCCCTGTCACTCTCAAAAGGGCAGCTAGAGTGTGGTTCAATCGGATTTAGCCCTCCACTATCACTTCCTTCGCTCAGCTCAGCAACCTGTTCGTCGGACACTACATTGGAGCCCAGCGACAGAGGAGACCGGCGACCAGCTTGCTTAATGTGAAGCAGAAAGAAGACGAAACTCTACGAGAGTTTGTCACCAGGTTTAAACTAGAAACCTTGGAGGTGGACGATGTTGATGACAAGGTCGCAGTCACCGCTTTCATGAGCGGAGTCAGGACCCATAAGTTCATGTTTTCATTGGCCAAGGAGCCTCCGAAGACTATGGCGGACCTCATGATCAAAGCCCAAAAGTATATGAATGCCAAGGACACGATGAACGCTAGACGGGAACGTGATGAGGGCGCCACTTCCCGGTCAGATAAGAAG
Source organism: Euryodendron excelsum (assembly GCA_033060915.1). NCBI lineage: Eukaryota > Viridiplantae > Streptophyta > Magnoliopsida > Ericales > Pentaphylacaceae > Euryodendron > Euryodendron excelsum. The sequence continues at coordinate 39,076,280 of CM065381.1, read as the reverse complement.
AAGAAGTCACCCGAACACAAGGACGACCGAGACAAGAAAGCCATGAGGAGCGAGCGGGTAGAAAGGAGGGACCGACCAAGAAGCCGTTTTGCTGCCTTCGAGCGTAATTTCACTCCGCTGACCATGCCATTGGAGCACGTCATGAACGAGATCAGGAATGATCCAAACCTGAAATGGCCTGGGAAGCTAAGGGGAAACCCTGAAAGGAGGAACTGAAGGAAGTATTGTCGATTCCATAGGGACCACGGCCACAACACAGAGGATTATTTCGATCTCAAGCAACAGATAGAGAACCTGATCAAAAAAGGGCGTTTGGGGAGGTACGTTGGTAGACAACGGCAAGACAGAGCACGACCGTCCTAGAAAAAGAGTCCAGAAAGAGCCCGAGCACACCAACGCCCGATTGGAGAGATAAGGGTCATCTCTGGGGGCTTTGGAGGTGGCGGCGAGTCCTCATCTGCCAGAAAGAACCATGTTAGGAGGGCAAAGCAAGCAAAAGTATTCTCGGTGGGCAGACCAAGCAAAAAGCCCCGACCAGACGTACCGGACGTAGTATTCACCGAGGACGAGGCTTCGGAGCTGAGTCACCCGCATGATGACGCCCTGGTGGTCAGCGCCATCATCTCTAACTACAGAACACGACGAATCCTCATCGATAGTGGCAGCTCGGCTGACATCTTGTTCTGGGGAGCCTTCAAACAACTGCAGATACCGAGAGAGACCCTGAAGCCCGTGAACTCCCCCCTTGTGGGGTTTACCGGCGACCAAGTGGTCCCCATAGGCTCCATTGAGCTACCCGTCACCCTGGGGGATGACCCCCAGCAAACCACGAAGTTGGTCAATTTTCTAGTTGTGGACTGCCCCTCGGCCTACAATGTGATTATAGGGCATGCAACCCTAAATCAGTTTAAGGCAGTCATGTCCACATACCACCTGAGGATGAAGTTTCCAACAGAGCACGGGATGGGAACTGTAAAGGGCGATTAGGTGACCGCAAGGGAATGCTACTTGGTGTCCTTAAAGGGGGATGCCACCACATAGGCCCTCGTGATAGAAGAGTTGGAAGTTAGGGACGAGGAAGATCTCAGGCGGGGAGAACCCGTGGAGGAGTTAGAGCCAATCCCCATTGGTTGGCTAGCCCGAGATAACAGCACCCAGCCGCCCAAGGTTATCATGATCGGTACCGAGGCTCCAGAGCAGCACAAGCAGGAGTTGCGATAGTTCCTGAGGGACAACGCTGATGTCTTCGCCTGGACCCATGAAGATATGTCGGGTTTCGACCCCGGAATCGCCGCCCACTACCTCAACGTTTCACCAGACGCCAAACCCATCAAACAGAAAAGGAGAAGCTTTGCCCCCGAGCGCAACGAGGCCATCGCAGAAGAAGTGGACAAGCTCGTCCAAGCCGAGTTCATCCAGGAGGCACAGTACCCAGCCTGGCTCTCAAACGTTGTGATGGTGAAGAAGCCAAGTGGGAAATGGCGGATGTGCGTCGATTTCACTGATCTCAACAAGGCCTGCCCCAAAGACAGCTTCCCCCTACCCACCATTGACCTTCTGGTCGATTCTATGGTAAGATACGAGATGCTCTCCTTTATGGACGCCTTTTCCAGGTACAACTAGATAAAAATGGCGGAACGTGATCAGGAACACACTGCCTTCATTACCGACAGAGGGTTATACTGCTACCGAGTGATGCCATTCAGCCTGAAAAATGCTGGAGCAACTTACCAAAGGCTAGTCAACAAGATGTTTAAGGCCCAGATAGGACGAAACGTGGAAGTATATGTGGACGACATGCTAGTGAAGAGCAAGCAAGCCGTCGACCATTTGGAGGATTTGAAAGAAACCTTCCGTACCCTCAGGCGCTACAACATGAAGTTAAACCTGGCCAAATGTGCATTCAGGGTGGCCTCGGGGAAGTTCCTAGGTTTTATGGTATCACAGAGAGGTATGGAGGCAAACCCAGAGAAGGTCAGGGCCATACTTGACATGCAGGCCCCGAAGACGATCAAGGACGTTCAACGACTAGCAGGACGAGTGGCAGCCCTAAACAGATTCATCTCCAGGTCAACCGATAAATGCCTACCTTTCTTCCGGACGTTAAGAAAAGTGTTCCAGTGGACGGGCAAATGCGAGGAAGCCTTTCAGCAGTTAAAACACTACTTGGGCTCTGTTCCCCCGCTAAGCCGAACGGTCACGGGAGAGGAGCTCTACCTCTACTTGGCCATCTCCGCCACGACAATCAGTTCAGCCCTTGTGCGGGAAAGTGAAGGAGTCCAAAAACCAGTATACTACACGAGTAGAGCGCTCAGAGGACCTGAGGAAAGATATCCGAAGATGGAGTTATTAGCCTTTGCTCTGGTGAACTCAGCGCGGAGGCTCCGGCCATACTTCCAATCCCATACGATCGTAGTCCTGACAGACCTGCCCATCAAAAAGTCCTACACAAGCCTGAAACGTCCGGTCAGCTAATGAAGTGGTCAGTAGAGCTCAGCCAGTTCGACATTCAGTACAGACCCCAAACAGCGGTTAAAGGACAAGCGGCGACAGATTTCATTGCAGAGTTTACCGCCCCACCTCTTGCGACAACTGACGCAGAGGACGCCGAGAATACCTGGATACCAAACGTTGATGGCTCCTCCACCGAACAATCAAGCGGGGCAGGCGTGGTTCTTGTTACCCCAGACGGCCAGAAAGTGGAGTACGCTCTCAGATTCAACTTCTCTACCACCAATAACGAGGCCGAGTACGAGGCACTCATTGCCGGGCTCCGAATTGCTCGACGAATGGGGGTAGAGTAGATAATCGTTAGGGGAGATTCGCAGTTGGTGATAGAGCAGATCCAGGGGGAGTATGAAGCCAGAGGCGACAAAATGAAGGAGTACTACTAGATAGCCAGGGACTTGGTCAGAAAATTCTCCAAAGTAGTATTGCAGAGGGTCCCCCGTCTGGAAAACGAAGAGGCAGATAGATTGGCGAGAATAGCGTCCTTAGACCAACCCGACCCCGAAGTGCCCATGGAGACTCTCGATTCGCCGAGCATCCAAACCCCGGAGGTCAATACGCTAAAGACAGATGGCTCGTGGGCTAGGCCAATCAAAGATTACCTGGAGCGTAACGTCCTCCCTGAAGATAAGCTAGAGGCAAGGAGGATCAAATTCAAGGCCAGTCGATATGTAATGTTCAACGGGGTCCTGCACAAGCGAGGGCACACTACCCCCCTCCTCAGGTGCGCCACCGAGGAAGAGGCAGCCTACATCATGAGAGAAGTCCACGAAGGTATTTGTGGTAACCATTCAGGAGGACGATCCCTGGCTAATAAAATCCTCAGGACAACCTACTACTAGCTAACCATGAGTAAAGACTGCCAAGAGTTCGTGAGAAAGTGAGATAAGTGCCAACGGTTTGCCAACATCCCAAGACAGCCCGCACAGGAGTTGACCCCCATCCCCAGCCTGTGGCCTTTCGCCCAGTGGGGGATCAACATCGTGGGCCCGTTGCCCCTAGGTAGGGGGCAGAACAAGTTTGCTATGATAGCCATCGACTATTTCACCAAACTAGTTGAAGTAGAGGCCCTCACCACCATCACCGAGCAGAAAATGACAAACTTCCTCTGGAAGCACATTGTGTGTCGTTTTGGAATGCCCAGAGTAGTCATCATTGACAACGGTAAGCAGTTCGAGGGGAAGCAGTTTAGCAGGTTGTGTTCAAACTTGCACATCAGCCACCACTTTTCTTCCCTTGAACATCCCCAAGCAAACGGGCAAGTGGAAGTCACCAATAGGTCCCCTTCTCAAGATCATCAAGACCAAGCTCGAGAAAGCCAAGGGGCTATGGGTGGAGGAGCTCCCTAGTGTGCTCTGGGCGTACCAAACCACCGAGCGGGTCTCAACTGGTCAAACCCCCTTCTCCCTCACCTTTGGCACCGAAGCCGTCATTCTAGTGGAGATCGGCCTTCCCATCCCCAGGGCCCAAACCTACGATTCGGAGACCAATAACGAGGCACTAACAATCAACATGGACTTACTGGAGGAGAAACGGCTCCAGGCAGCAATCAGAATGGCCTCGTGTCACCAACAGATGTGCCAATACCATAACAGCCGGGTGCGTGTGAGGCATTTCAGGACGGGAGACTTGGTGTTGAAAAAGGTCAACCAATCTACCAGAGTGGCGCAAGATGGGAAGCTTGGCCCGAACTGGGAAGGACCTTACGAGGTAATGGGCTTCACCAGAAAGGGAACCTATAGGCTGAAGGGTCCCAACGGCAAGGAACTGCCCCACCCTTGGCATGTTGAGCACCTGAGGAAGTACTATGTGTAAGCAATATTTGGTTTCAATACGCAACTGTAGCAGAGAATCTTTTTGTCTATTAATGCCATACAGGGACCTTCCTAAGTTTATCAAACCATCTATCCGCAACTGCAAGGTGATTAAATGAAGTATCGAGTATCTGCATAATCCTCTTTGCTTGCAAAATGCCCACATCTCCCTCCCACAACGAAGCGACAAAGTCCTACTCAGGCCATGGCCGAGCAAGCAAAGGCTGAATGCCCACAACGAAGCGACAAAGTCCTACTCAGGCCATGGCCGAGCAGGCAAAGGCTGAATGCCCACAACGAAGCGACAAAGTCCTACTCAGGCCATGGCCGAGCAGGCAAACGCTGAATGCCCACAACGAAGTGACAAAAGTCCTACTCAGGCCATGGCTGAGCAGGCAAAGGCTGAATGCCCACAACGAAGCGACAAAAGTCCTTCTCAGGCCATGGCCGAGCAGGCAAAGGCTGTATGCCCACAACGAAGCGACAAAAGTCCTGCTGAGGCCATGGCCAAGCAAACAAAGGCTTTACGCCCACAACGTAGTGACAAAAGTCCTGCTCAGGCCATGGCCGAGCAGGCAAAGGCTATATGCCCACAACGAAGCGACAAAAGTCCTGCTCAGGCCATGGCCGAGCAAACAAAGGCTTTACGCCCACAACGTAGTGACAAAAGTCTTGCTCAGGCCATGGCCGAGCAGGAAAAGGCTTTACGCCCACAACGTAGCAACAAAAGTCTTGCTCAGGCCATGGCCGAGCAGGCCAAGGCTTTATGCCCACAACAGCAAGCGACACAAGCCCCGCTCAGGCCCTGCTGAGCAGGCCAGGGCTTCATGCCCACAGACAAAATGACAAAAGACCTGCTCGGGCCCCCGCCGAGCAAGCATAAAGTAACAACAGACCTGCTTAGGCCGTGACTGAACAGGAAGAGGCTTCATGCCCACAAGCCTTGCCCTGCTCGGACACGGCCGAGCAGCCACAGGCAACAAAGCCCTGTTGGAGCATGCCAAGCAGGTTAAAAAAAAATAAAAAATAAAAAAAATAAAAAGAAAGAAAGAAAGAAAGGGGCTTCATGCCCATAGTTGCAAGAGTCCGTGGTCGAGAACGGCCGAGCAAATAAAGGCTTAACGCCCACTACTAAAGGGAATGAGGCCCACTTTTAACAGACAACGACCATGGACCTTTGCAATTCCTGGTCGGGGATAGCCTAATTTTTTATTATTTTCAACTATTTCCGCTACAGATGGGGGGTACTGTTTACCCCTAGGCGACATCAAGAGACACAGAACGCAATGGAAATGTCAACGACAGGCAAACGAGCCTTTTTCATTTAAGGCAAACAAGTACATACAAACAGATCGCAAAAGCCAAAGCAGTGTTACAAACCTAAAGCCACTGCAAAGGCAGAAATAAAAGCTCCTATACAATGGACCTACTTGGCCTTGGGCATTCTGGACAGGGCTACACCTTTGGCCTGCGCCTCCCCCTTTTCTGGGGCCCTGGGATGGACCGCTTCCTTAGCTTGGCCATCACCCCTCTCTGAGGGCTTGGAAGGGATTGCAGCCTTGGGCTAACCATCACCCCTCTCTGAGGGCTTGGGAGGGATCGTAGCTTTGGGCTGACTATCACCCCTCTTTGAGGGCTTGGAGGGGATGACAGCTTTAGGCTGGCCCTCATGCCTCTCCGAGGAGATGGGGGGACTGCAGGCTTGGGCTGGCCTTCACCGCCTTCTAGGCCTTTGGAAGAAGCTACAACTTGGGTAGCCCGGGACTGGGCATCATCTTTGTCTGCCCCCTCCTTGTCTTGCACCCCGCCCTTTGACGTCGCCTGGGAGACGGCATCATCTTCGTCCTCCGGTTCGACCATGGAAAGGTCCATGCCAGGGTAAGCCCAAGCAACCAGAGTTTTTGCTTCCTCGAAGCCATCCAGGCAGATCTTGGCAAAGGCCATCTGGCACTCTGCCCCCTGCATGTATGCCCGCTCCGCCGCCTTCTTCGCCTCCGACAGCTCAGCAGGAAACCCTGCAATCTGGTCCTGGGCAACCTTCAGGGTAGCCTTCTCTGCTGACAGCTTTTCCCAGCAAGCCTCTTTCTGGCCCTTCTCCTTCTCGAGATCCACCCTCAATCTCGCCTGCTCGTTCTCAAGCTCCTTCACCTTCTCCAAGGCAACGCTCAGCTCGGCCCGGAGCTGTTCCGAAACCTTGGCCTCCTCAGCAAAGGACCTCTCAAAATTCGCTGATCGGGTAGCCAGCGTCACCACCCTAGCAGCAACCTGAGCAGGAAATGACACGACCGGGAAAATGCTTAGCATTCTCAAACAGTAGGGTAACGAAAATCAAAGTACCCAGCACAAGGCAGTATTGCCATACTTTTAGCAAGTCCTGATAGGCCTCCTTCGCCAACGTCTGGGACGCCATCACACCCAACCTGCTGATGTCTGCAGCAGGGATGGCGCTCTTCAGCCTCCTCATCGCCTCACCAGCACTCCCAAAAAACCAAGGCCGAGTCAGGCGCATCCCCCTGAGGAAGAGTAGGGGGCACGGCAGGTGGTGGCGGTACGACCTCAACGGGGGGAGTGCCGCCCCGCTGCAGAGCATCATCCTCCACGACTATCGCTTTCCCCCCGCTGCCTTCGGCCGAGGTTGGAGCAAAGGCCTTCTGACTAGACCCTAGTTTGAACCTTTTGACTGGGACTGGAGGGTCAGCCCCCACGTTCAGCTTTGCTCTCTTCAGGAAACTTCGGTTTAGCGCCATCTCTTCCTCCTCGTCCTCCAGAACGTCTACCCCCTGATCTGCAAAAGCCACAAAGCACGGATGTCAGCGCTTGACAGACCACAGTTATCTACAAGATATCAAGTACTCACTCCTTGCTCGTTCTGCCCTTAGAGCGTAATCTATAGGCTCAGGGCCCAACAAGAACATACCCAGGTTTTCCACATTCACCAGGGCACAAGCGTTAGTAACGCCATGCTCGACAGCTCAATCTATCCTCCACTTCAACTCCTCACTTAACGTAGGGGCAGCTCGGGCTAAAAACAAACAACCTACATCAGTGCTCTACAGACCTACAAATCTAACACAAAAATAAAGGCAAAGCACCGGGATTGGAGAGCGTAACCTTCCTAGAAGGCCTCCCCCAAACGCGAGGAATTCGAACGAACTTCTCGTCCACTGGTTCCCAGGGCTGACTCTCCCAACCTTCGCCATATATAAAGAAGAACTTGTCCTTCCACCCTTTGTGGGACGAGGGCAAATCCTTCACTAACACCATGCCCTTGTTCCTGGCAGAAAAGTACCACCACCCACTCTCGGGCTCCGACATCTTGTAGCAGTGTAGGAACTCCCTCAACGTGAGGCTGTCCTTACCACCGCTACTCGCCTGCCATAACACCGCCAGCCCCACCAAAATCCTCCATGCATTCAGCATGAGCTGACCAAGCGCCAGCCCCAAAGTACCCAAAATCTCCTTGATGGGAGTAAGGACGGGGAATCTAAGCCCATTTGCCAGGGTGGCCTCATATACACAGATCTCCCCTGGCCTACCAGAGTAAGCCCACTCCCCCTTCTTGGGAATCCTGTAACGCAGCCAAGAGGGCATTTAATATTCCTTCCAAATCCTCCTCATCCTCTTCTCCGTCATCACGGAGGATACCCCCTTCGCCGCGAAGTTGAACTCCCTCACCCCCGCCACTACCATCGCCCCGGCTCTTGGGTCCGTACTCCTTTCGGAGGCCTAAGACGGACCCACCGACGAACTGTCAGGGGCCCCCAACCCTCACCCTCACCAGATCCTGAGAGGGGGTATTCTCAGAATCTGACGACTGTGTCTCCCTCTAATCCATCGTCCCTGTCACGTACCCCTTTCTCCTAAACTTCACCAGCGCCCCGGCTAGTTCTTCACCCTCCCATGACAATCGCCCCAGACAATCTACACCCCAAGTCGCCCAACAATCTAGGGCCACAATGAAAGCACTTACCAACCCAATAAGAATCTTCACAATGGTCACGAATCCACACGGCCAGCCACGACGATGAAGAAAACCTCTGGAACGGTCTGAAAATCTACCAAGTATGGGAACGTGGAACCCAAAACTGTTATTGCCTAGGTTAAAACCCTCTTTTTCAAAATCAATGGATCAGATCGCCCCACCCAGCCACGGATCCAATGGCTGGCAGCCCACGGGTCGCGTCACCCTTTGTCAACTAATCACCGTGCGCCGCGTGGCCACATGTCAATGGACGCATTCAATCTTCGCCAGCCTTATCATAAATGCGCCTACGACGCTATAAATGCGTCACACCCCCACGAAGCGACACCTCCCAACCCAAAGATGCCCTTTGGATCCCACACAGGAATGGAGGGCTACTGCAGGGGACCGAGGGGCCGACCACGAATTCCCCTGACCACACCCCACGCTCGGGGTACTTAGAGGAATGGAGGGCTACTGATGGGGACCGAGGGTCCGACCACGAATTCCCCTGACCACACTCCATGCTTTGGGTACTCAGAGGAATGGAGGGCTACTGATGGAGACCGACCAGGAACACCCTCAACGTCCCGACCAGGAGAAAGCATCATGACAGGAGGATCGACCCTGAGAGACCCAGCTGGCCGAGGCTTGATCAGGAAGGTCATGACCGACCAGTCCCTGGCTGACCACGACCAAGTGGGCCACGCCCGAGCAGGTCCAGCGAGATGGGACCTGTCATTCGTCCGACCTCTGATGCCAGCGAAAGCCATCATGGACAACCTAATCATGATAACGTGTTCCCGTCTCCAAGACTTCACGTGTAGGAGGCAGTCACCCCACTCACCCTGACATACGCCTAAGGGAGCGTTACGTCTTGAGGATTGGACAACCACTCCTCCCACTACCCTGCCACCAGTTAGGACCCCTAATGCCAGACTGCCACGTGGACAGACAGCCGTCTCCCACCTTCCCCATGCATGCAACAGCCCTCTAGGGCTATGAGGGTGCCTGCCAATATAAAAGAAAAGATCATTTATCCCTAAGAAGGTATGCAAATAGAAAACCTTAACTAGAAAACTCTACTGATCTCTCCAAAAATCTAGCTTAGGCATCGGAGTGCCCTTGGCAGGCATCACACCGGTGCCCTTCACTCTTTTTCCTTCTCAAATTACATTGGAGCCGATCGTTGCCGACCTGGGAACCGACTTACTGCATCATCAAAATTTACAGTCACAACACTACTGTTCCTCTCAAGCCTGTTCTTCCAACACCGATGCTTCGAACGCTGACACTGAGTCTTCTTCTGCCCAGCCAACACCACCCCTTCTTCCTTATCTTTCGAGTCTTGCACTCCATTTTTCTAGCAACACTACTCTCTTCGGCCGACACCAACCTCACAAAATCATCTCCGGCTTCTTCAGCACTTCCAATCCTCTCCTTCGAAGAGTCCCTGGATTGCTTCTCCTTACTCTTGAGCCACCACTCCCTCATTCTCCCCCGAATCTCGTAGTCTCTTTCCTCATGATTCCCATTGCAAAACCCACATTTCAAATCTCTTTTTCCGGCAATTCTTATGATTCTCACTTGCTCCCAAGTGAAAGCACGCCTCAGTGCATTGCCAAGCAAACTGGGTTTCTGCGGGACGATCCATTCTTTGACGTCCTCTCTCAACCCATCAATGAAAATCCCTTTAAGCAAAGGGTCTGGAATTCCATGGTCAGGCCATCTCTTAAGTATCCATTGCAGTCTCAAGAAGTAAGATCCAACCGATTCTTTGGGCCCTTGATTTATCATCACGAGTTCGAATCGAAATTGATGATTGTAATCGTTCTTCTGATATGCCTCCATGAATGAGGACTTGATTTCTTCCCAAGTCAGCGAAGGGTACGGCTCAATGTTGAGATCGTACCAAAGGGCAGCCTCGTTATCAAGCGTGACGGGGAAGATCCTCATCACCATTTCAACGGCGGACACATTGTTTGCGCGGCAAACCTTGGCAAACCGGCTTAAATGGGTGGATGGGCACTCATCGGAAGTGGCTCTAAAGATTGGGAAAGGGGCTATGTTTATGTAATGATCAATTTGGGTAATGGGTTGCAATGGCATAGATGTTTCCTTTGGGGATTTTGTGATGGTGCTTGCGTGTTGAGGCTTCTAAGGAAGACAATGATGCAGGGGAAGAAGGTTCAGGCAATGGAGATTTACTGTGTTTCGTCGTCCTACGGCTACGGGTCATTTTTGTTTTGGGTTGATAGAGAATGAGGATCTGAAATTCGGTATAGAGTAATTTCTCTCTCTCTCTCTCTCTCTCTCTCTCTCACTCTCTCTCTGAAAGGGTTTTTGTTTCACAAGCTAGATTATGTTGACAGAAAAATGCCGGTTCAAGTTCGATATTAAAAAGGCGCGAATTGAACTATGACGCTAGGGGAATTGAAGATTTCTTCCGGGCTCACAAGGGCTTTCCTAAGTCAAACCGCGTGGGTGCGGGGAGGGACCATGTGCGAGTGCGTGAGTGTTAATTTTTTAAATTTATAAGATTAAGAGTGCTTTGAGAGCGTTTATATTATATTATAATTTTTATTTTAACATATTTAAAATTTGAATTATTAAATAAATTATATTATTTTTTTATTCTATTATATGTTTTCTATACTAAAATATTTTTCATATTTGATATATAGTAGACTCTAAACTAAAAAAATTGGCAACTTGGCCCATTAATTGTTATTTTCAATTGGAAGTAAGTTTTCCTTAGTTATATCTCAAGTCCAAGCATGTGCTTAAATACCATAACAATAGACATGTCAACTAATTATTGGTCTAAACCTGAGTTTGAGAATTTAACCATTTGAGTTTGCAGATTTGACAGGATTACCTCTCAATTCACCAGATCAAAGGCTAAAGCACAGTTCGTCTTGATGGTTAAAAGGATTGTGTGACTTACTTAGGGTTTCACCTCTCTCGCGCACTCTCTTTTATTCAATATAATATGATGTATTTCATTTAATTAAAATGCTATTCTTCTAAAAAATGTTAGACAAAAAATTTCATCAAAATAATATGAAAGTAGAGTTGTTGTAAATAAGAGCTACTATAATAGGTATTTTATTTTAAAATGAATGACTCTCATTCAACCACATGAAGATAATTTCTGTATAAATTTTAGGGTTAATACAAATACACCCTTTAAAATATGACTCAGTATCACTATACCTCATAAACCATAAAATGTGACAAGTTAACCTCTAAAACTACCAATTTATATCAATCAACCCCTTCTATTAGCAATCCGTTAAGAAAATGGATGAAATATTGTTATTCGACTTGTACATGTTCACAAAAATATAGTTTTGTACCTAAATTAATCATCTCTTGTTATAATAATTATTTAATGACTGAAATATACTGTGAAATTGGGTTCTTCTTGTCACGCTCACTCCTATTCAAGCGTCATTAACACCATTTAGGGCAAGTGTGATCGCATAGATTAACATCCTGTGAACGATACCTCACAATAATCCGAAAGATATAAATCATATAAGGGATAACAACATCATTATATATAAAACCATCTCATAATTACCAAACATTCATAAAATAGGCTACTAATCGAAACTCACGAATAATTACAAGATCAAATGTAAACAAACTTAAAAACATCCATCCTCAAAGTGCACAATATGTACAAAACTACGACTCGACTAGTAGAGCTCTCCAAAGCTCTTCAACTTGACGCCAATGGTAGTGGACCAAACATCACCATCTTTCCTACAAAACAACTTGTGTATTGTGAGTTATCATTAACGTGCTCACTAAGATAATCAAACTCATAAAAAATGAATGTTGTATAAACGTCGAATCAATCATTAATAGATAATCCTTCATTATCAAAGAGAGATGACTCATGTAATGCATTGACTCTAGTGATACAATGTTCGATGTCATCACATAGGCTCGTCACATTGGCTCACCACATAGGCTTACTTGTTGATAATCTTGCCAATATTGATAAAGTAAGTTATCAAGAATGTCCATTGTGACCTAACCTCAACTGTACAATGTAAGTTATGTTCACCATGTATGATATATTTAATGCCACCTTATACATCCAACAATCAACACTAACATCGATAATAAGATGTTCAATTCAATAAGAGTAAGAATATCTTAAACCCCCACAATCAACACCAACATTAACAACAAGACAATCAATTCAATACAAGTAATAATATCTTAAATTCCTACCTCAACTTACTGTACCAAGAGAAATCACTCATTTGGTGGAATTGGAGTGCCTTTAGCCACAAGCGAACCTAACACACACTCCAGCACATCAAACTTGTGAGATTAAAATGTTATATGCAATAAATCATGTATATTAAAAGCTTATAGCTCACCAACATCAAGAAATGATGCTACAATGATATCGTAAGACTCAATGAGGATGCACCATGTCATAAATGCATAATCAATGCATATTTATGGCTTATAACTCATAAACATAAGAGATAATACATTAATGATACTTTAAAAACTCTTTAAGAAGTTTTAAACCCTTCCTGATGTAATGCAAGAAGTCAAAATGCAAGCAGAGTTCAAACCAGTCAAGGGGAAGAGTGCTAGTGCCCTCCTAAAGTGTGATGTAGCACGGCTGGTGACCTGGGAGCACGCTGTAGCACCCCCCCCCTCCAGAGAAGTGTGCCATCAGGCACCCCTAGGCACACCATGGCACCCCCTGGCCAGTGGATTGCGCCATCGAGTGCCCTCGACCATGCCAATGCTCCCTTGGCTCCAACTAAATGACACCAAAACTTGAGTTTTGGTTTTTCTTGCAACCCTAACATATTTTTAGCCCTCTAAAGCCTAGAATGATGTACTAAAGTCACAAACAATACTTTAACATCCAAAACATGCACATCATGGAGAATTCAAGGCCTCCACTTGGAACCCATATGCAAACTTCCACTCCTCCCTTCAACTTTCACATCAATAAATGTCGCACCCTATTTTTTTCTTTGGAACCAAGCCCTCGTGGCTCGGGAAAAAGCACATTACTCTTTCATTAAAACTCATCCTCTTAGAAGGACGAATTTGATGGAGTTTGAATTTTTTAAATGGAATTGATTAGGGCATTTTGAAAAGGTCTTTGGAGTCGCCACCTAACATGTTTAAAGATGTGCTATGTCATCTACATTAAGTAAAACCCGAAGGTTAAACTTAGGTTTTGGAAAATATTTTTGAAAGACATCCTCATGAGAGGATTTTAGAAAGTAAGGTTGTTTGACAACCCTAAAAATGTTGGAAAGCCCTTTTGAAAATTGACGCCGATTTTGGTCTTTGAAATAGAAATTCTTAGGTCCAAGGGTTGGTTACGTGTAGGGAAGATGTCCTAAAACTATCACCCTACCCCGCCCTTGTGGTTACCTATGTTTAATGCTATCCACTTAGAAAACATTTGAAAATAAAGTTTGAAAAAGAGTTTGAAAGATGGAATTAAGTTTGAAAAATGGTTATGGAATTGGGAATTTGGATAGAGTTATGGAACTGAAAATTTGAAAAAGGTTATGGAATTGAAAATTTGAAAAGGATTGTGGAATTGGAAATTTGAAAAGGGTTGTAACCGCACCCATGAAGGGTTGCCTACGTACCTCCTTAAAGAGGATCAAGTCAGCCGTAATTCAGACAAGAGTCTGAAGGAGTTGGAATTTTGAAATGGGTTTCTATATCTAGAAAGTTTTCATTTTTAGAAAGTTTTCTTTTCAGAAAACTTTGAGTTTGAAAGTGCTTCCTTTTCAGGAAGATTTGATTTTGAAATGTTTCCTTTTCAGGAAGACTTGATTTGATTTGAAAAGATTAGATTTGAAAACGATTTGAATTTAGAATTTTGAAAAAAATTTATTTCCTTTTTGGAAAAGATTTGTTTCCTTTTTGAAAAAAGATTTGATTGGTTTCCTTTCAGAAGGATTTGGAAGATTTGAAAGGGTTTGAAAAGATTGGAAAAAGTTTTGTTTTCTTTTTAAAAAAGTTTTGATTTGCTTGAAAAAGGTAAGTTTGGATTGTTTCCGAAATGGGAGGAGTTAATTTAGGTTTTAAATTTGGAAGGTTTGAAAAGGGAGTGATTTAAAATGTAAGGTTTTGATTTGATTGATTTTAAAAATAAAAGTTTGAAAAGGAAAGATTTGATTGATTTGGAAATTAAGGATTTTGAGGGTTTTGAAAAAGGTATGATTTTGGTTTGAAAAAAAAGGAAGGTTTCTAAGTTGGCAAAAACAAGATTTTCCTATAATTAGACTTCTAGGGTTTTGACAAACATCGGTTTTGTAAATGGTTTGAAAATCGAGTCTTTTGAAAACATGTTTTAGGACCCGAGACCTAACTTGGATTTTATATATCCAAAAGAATATTACACTTTGCCTAAAGCCATTCTAGCCATTAGAAGGTAAGAATCACGTTAGGCTTATCACTTCAAAAATAAAAAAGGCACGAGGGCAAAAACGTAGACCTTTTTGGGTCATTTTGAATGTCACACATTTCTCGAAACAACCCTAATCATGAAAGGACTAGAATCATTTTGAGATCGTGTTTTTGAAAAGAAAATAATATAGGCTATTAGAAACCACTTCAAATGTCACACTTTTCTAGGAAAACCATAACCATAAAAGGGTTAGGATCAACCTAGAATTATGGTTTTTAGAAAACAATTTTTGAAATTGATTTTTTAGAGATAGAGATGACAAGAATGCAAATGCAAGTTGACAATAATAATGGTATGAATCATACAAAGCTAGGTATCACCACATTGCAAGAGGGCTCTAAGGCTATGCCGTGAGGTGAGTGAAAGTCAAGAAGGGAGTCCTGATCGGTAGTCCCCTCTCGTCCACTCTCGACATGGACTTAGCGTACTCTTGTTACAAGCATGCAAGAAAGTGGGGTTTAGAGATAGGGAGTTAAATATGAGAAGAACCTAAATGGGTTCGGAGGGAGAAGAGAGAGTGGGGCAATATGGAAAGTAAACGAAGAATTTACCTTGACTTCTTTCTTTAATGGAGGCTAGGGCCTTGAACTTGGGAAGACCTCGGGTGCTTCCAGGCAGTGGAGGATGGCCTTTAATGGAGCTCGGGAGCTAGAGCTTTGGTGCTTCAGACTAGGGCTCGACCGCTCGGACTTCGAGAGAGAAAGATAAAGGGCTCTAAGAGCTGTCTTGGTAGAGAGAAAGAATTTCTGGAGAGATTTTTTGACCTAAAACAGTGAGGGAAGAGGTCTGTATTTATAATACAAAAGTGGGGGTGTTGTGCGCCACTCTTAGTGGTGCACGTCTTGAATTTAGTCATACGCCACTATGAGTGGCACAGGGGGACTAAATGAGGGGTTAAAAAAATGGCTAGATACAGGGCTAGTCGATTTGTAACCGATTCTGAGGGGTTATGCACCACTATTAGTGGTGCACGGTTTGGCTTTGGCTGTGCGCCACTAATAGGGGCGCAACTTCATTAATGGGGGTTGAAAAAGGTGGTTAATCAGAAGGCTGGTCAATTTGTAACTGCCTTTGACAGTTGGTGTGCACCTTTAGAAATGGCTCAAGGCTAAAAATTGGTCATGCTTCACTCGAAGTGGAGCAAAGAAGTTCTAGTCTGAAAAGGAAAGTGCCAGATGGCGAGGCTCGGCCAAAAATGGAAGGCAATACTCTTGAAAGTGTCCTACAGGTGGCCGGTTTGATTCCCAGAGCTGGTGTGGTTAAAGGGAGTGACCGGATCGCGGTTACCTTATCTTGGGAGTTCTAGGGTTGGCCAAGATTGATCGGGGTTGACTGGGTTGACCAGAGTTAACTAGGGTGACTAGAGTTGACTGGGTTAACCAGAGTTGACTGGAGTTGACCAGGGTTGACTGGGGTTAACCAGAGTTGATTGGGGTTAACAAGGTTAACTGGGGGGTTGCCGGTTTGATACCCAAAGCCGATGTGGTTTCCTGGGGCATTTGGATGTCAAGGGGTAAAATGGTCATTTTGACCAAGGAACCTCCAAGAAAGGACTGGGGTTAACTGGATGGCACTGGACATGACAGATCGTCTAAGGACGGCCTTGGAAGGTGGTCTTACCATTTTGAGAACTTTGTGCTTTCTCGAAGAACGTACCAGGCCCGTTAGGTGCAAAATGGTTATTTTTCATTGGGACGAGCTAGCAAGCATCGGTATTGATCGGTCTGGATCTGATTTGGACTTCTGTCCGAGGAATTGATACTTTTTCAATGGACAGGTTTGAAAGGGTCTTACCGTCTTGAGGGATAAACCTTTTCGAAGGTCATGCCAGACTTAGACGGTCTTCTGTTCTTGAGGGGTTTGTGCTTTCTCAGGGAGCGTGCCGGACTTTGACGGTCTTCCGTTCTTGAGGGATTTTTTCTTTCTCAAGGAATGTGCTGGACTTGGACGGTCTTCCATTCTTTAAGGGTTTATACTTTCTCAAAGAATGTGTTGGACTAACGAACATTCTACATTGGCGGGCTAGCAGATGCCCAAAGTGAATCGCTCTTTCATCTTAGAGACTTAGGTACTTTTTGGAGATGAGCGTGAAAGGGGCTTTACTAATCTGGGGAATAATTTTTCTTGGTGATCGTGCCGTATTGGGTTGAATGATCTTATCGTCAATGAGGGATCAACTTTCTCAAATGACAGGACTATTGGATTTGACTTTGGATTTGAATGGACTTATCATTTTATGGAAGATGTGTTGGGCTGGATTGGATTATCTAATGCACAAGGGGCATTCTGGTAATTTTGCCTCTATTGGGCCCTGTGGACCCGCAAAGCGATTGTTTGATTGAAGTAGACCTGGAAAGCCGGTTTGGGCTTGAATATGCTTGTGTTGGTTTGTAGGTGCTTTCAGTCCGACCAAAAATCACCTAGTGGCCAAAATAGGGTGCTAACAGTTGACCCTCTTTTTTTGTCTTTGCTTGCCAGAGACAGAAAATGATAAAGTAAGGGCCCTATTTGGGCCGTGAGGCAATCGGAGGGACCGAAGTTGATGCATTTGGAAACTGATATTTGAAGTTGAATATGATTTTTAAAATGAATTTTTTTTTATTTGGACAAAAAGTTTGGAAAACTGTTGAAAGTGTTTTGAAATGGGGCTTTTGATGGGAAAGCTCGGGAAACTAGACATTTGAATTGGATAGAAACTTTTTGAAGGAAACCTTTTTTTAAAAATTGGGAAATTGATTCAAAATGGGGCCCAAGAAATTGAGGTTTAGAAACTTGGAATTTTTGTGCAAAAGTTTAGAAAACCTTTCAAATAGGGCTTTCAAATGGGAAAACCCAGGAAACTTTAAGAAGTACATTTTTTGAAGGAAAAAGTTAGAAAAGCATACTTGAGCTTTTTTTTTTTTCTTTTGCAAGGGAGGAAACTCCAAGAAACCCCGTTATTTGACGGGAGAGAAAAACTTATGGAGAAAAAATTCTTAAGAAATCGATATGATTAATTTTGAATTTAGAATTTTTGAGGAAAGAGTTTAGGCAACTGATAGGATTGATTTTGAACAAAAACTTTTGAAGGAAAAAGTTTGAAACCGGAATTTGATTTTTTTGAGATAAACTTTTGAAGGATAAAGTTTGAAACCAGGATTTGAAATATTTTTTTTTATTGTATGATTTGAAAATTTTGAAGTAAACTTTTGAAGGATAAAGTTTGAAAATAGACTTAAATTTTGAGGTGGACTTTTGAAGGATACAATTTGAAACCAGGAACTTTTTGAGGATGGAAGTTAAAACCCAAACTTTTTGAGGATAAAAGTTTAGAAAGCCGAGAATGATTTTGAACAAAAAAACTTTTGAAGTAAAAAGTTTGAGACCGGAGTTTGATTTTGAATTTTAAAACTTTTGAGGAAAAGTTTAAGAAACCTAGAAAATTATTTCAAAAATGATTTTGAAGAAGCACTTTTTTTTTTTTTTTGTTTTTTAATACATACCTCTTACTTGTCAATGAACCCTTATTGGGTCTCTTTCTTCCTGTCTTGTCTTTGAGATGGCTGACAAGGGGGATGATGATTTATGCAGTAGGTGATGGCTAAGCTAACAGCAATGAGAGGTGCTTTTGGCCAATGATAGGACTAGCACTGCTATCATTCAAGTTGATGGAGGTGACTTGTTCGCTTAGGTAATCATACTGGGAATCGACTAAGCCAAGTTTTGTTGAGTTGGAGTGTGAGCAACTGCAGAGTTGGCTTGGAGAGAAAGGAACTGTAGAGCGAGCTATTCCTTCTTATCCTCCTTGCTCTTTTGATTGAATTTCACTTTCAGCTTTCAGGAGGCCTTCGAGAGGCCAGTAGCTTCTGAGTATTGTTTTTGAAATTCTTTAGGCTGCTGGTGAGGAAGAGGCCTATGTGAGGCTTCTTAAGAAGGCTATCCCAAACAAGGTTGCTAGCAATGAGCTGAACTTGAGGAGTCATGGGAGGTTGTTTTGTGTTTGTAGTTCTTCTGTGTTGGCTTGACTGTTGAGTTTTGATTTTGGCAGGCAAGATAGGATTCTTATTAATGTGTCTTTAGAAGGATTTTGCTTATCCGAGAGTCTTGAGCTAGTTTATGAATGAGGTGAGGTCTCCTTTGATGGGTTCGAAGTATTTGGAAAGTCGAGCATCTCCGATTGATTCTTTATTTGATCAGGATGGTGGGCCATTGCCCCAGTCTTCATGGCTTTGGAAGGTTTGAATTAGGACAGATTGGGAGGTTGAGGGTGGGACATTGCCCCATTCTCTATTTCTTGTTGGTTATCGACAACAGCCCAAGTTGTGTGCTGTTTCTCTTCTGTTCTCTTCTTTTCTCAGAGCCTACATAGTGTTAGAATTCCATCTAGTTGAACTTCTTCTCTTAAGCCAGCCACTTAAGGATTTTGACTTGGATGAGGAGCCCGCCTCTTGCCGTGCTTCTATTTTCGGAGGCCTTTCCTTCAATGAATGCATCGATTTATGGAGGATGGGCATGGATGCATGCCCCAGTTGGTTGCGACTTGGCTAGCAGGATGATGGATCTTATCGTGGCGTCGAAATGTTGTATTTTTGAGACGCCTTCAGAACTTGGGAAAGCTTTGGGAGGTGCCCCTTGAACTTGTACCTATCTTAGTATCACATTAGCAAATATTAAGGTATAACAGAATAATCTTAATAAATGACTTATGACATTCATACTTATCATTTTTCCATGCAGAGTTTAAAAATCTGTTACTAATGCAGGTTCTCTACAGGTTGGCATCCCTTTACCCATTTGTTGAGGCGTGAGACTTTGCTGCTTTGTTAAGGTTGTCTTGGATTTCTGATTAGGAGATTTACTATTTCTTTTCTTTTTTTCCTCACATTTAAGCCATTTTTGCCACATGTGCCCTTGCAGAATGACACTTTTTTTTGTCATTTTATTTTAGTTTTTTTATTTTTTTCAGGGAGTACCACCTTGTAGATTGTGCTCCCAGTCCTTTCTCAGGTTGATACATTTTACTACTAAGGTAGTTGGTGACCATTTTCCTAATTGTCAGGTGACAGGAGGGTTTTGTCATGTCGACGCATAGATGGCGATTGTCAGAACATGGTGTGGAGGTTGCTACTTTAGAGGTAACACTTTGTTGATGAGTAGTCAATCCCTTCTACTCTTCAATGGGCTCATCCTTGCAAGAGTTATGGATTGGGTAAGACTACAGAGATATTACATAGCTTTGGTTGTGCTAGAAAAAGAAAAAGAAAAGTAAATAGAATTAGAATATTGAGTTAAAGGCCTTATGCAATGCATGTCCTATGGAGGTCCCTTCTTTGCAAGAATCTAGGCATGATGTTGAGTCCATTTTGGAGGTGGAGTGTTACCCCTGTATACAATACAATACCTCTTGAACACGGGTCGGTCGATGCTTCTTTGTTTGGGCAATCCCAGACGGAGAGAGATTTGGGCTTCTCTTAAGATATGGTTCTATGCATGCCATGAATCCTTATGGTTGGGAAACCTTTAGAAGCTTTGGTAGGTTCGATTAATATGAGATCGGATTGTTCCTTTCTCTCTACGGCTGATTAAAATGCACTGACTTGAGTTTCATAGAACTCATGTCTTTAGAATGGATATTGATACATGAATATGACAGTAGTGAATATGTGCACAGCATAATGACAATAGATAAGCGGTTTAGGAAACTTCCTTTTTTATCCTTGCTTCATCTTTGGTTTTCTTGGTACTTGAGAGATAAAGGGGAGGACAAACAACATGAAATAAATGAGAAGTTAGTGCCTTAGTTTGAAAGTTTGTATGCAATACATGCCTTATGGGTGCCCCTACTTTGCGAGGGGGACTAAGTATGTTGTGTTTGCACACTTTTAAAGATAGGGGGTTGCCCCTGTATACAATACCATACCTATGCTTGCAACATACATTCATTCATACATCCATTCATTCAAGGGAAGTAGATTGACGATTTTATTTCATTAGATTTTTCTAGTATATAAGATTGAAAATAGATAGAAAGGGGAGTGGGAACATTTTGCATTAGACTTTCCACCTATCTACTATTACAAGGGAAAACCTAAACTACTCTTGAGTATTCGGTTCCGCTTTTTTGATGTCCGGAGGTTATTAAGCAACCTTATCTTAGGTTTTTACCCCTTGTCTTGTGGCAACCTTATCTCCATGAGAGAGAGGGATTGGGGCCCCTCTTATGCAATGATTCTTGGATGCATGCCATGATCCTTAGGGTTTGGAACCCTTATAAATTGGGTAGGCTTATGATTTGAGATTGGCTCGTTGGCCATTCTCCTGGAGGTTGATCATATGCATGCAGTGCAAGTGGCTTGAGTTACTTTGGAACTCTAGCCTTGGGATGATTACATATGCATGAGTAGTTTAATAGCATGAATGACAAGATATTGATAGCAAAACATTCACGTATGTAAGCATAATAACAACATGAGTAAGGAAATTGAAAAGCGATTGCTCTTTCCTCCTTGGTTTTTGAAAAAGACACGTGCCTTAAATCAGGCAATGGTTCGGCTATGCATGGGTGCTATATGAGCATGAGGTTGAGGGCTACTAATGCTTCCTAGAAAGCTTGGCTTCTAGATCTTCAAACCTATTCCCACTTTCTGAGGGGGTGCCTTCATAGGTTGGTGATCCGAGCGGGGAAACTATCTAAAGACTGTTGGTTAGGTGACATATCTACCTACCACCAATAGTCAATGCACTATTCCCCCTTCTAACTAGAAGGTAATAACTACGGTCAATATTCCATGAAGATACACATTCAAGTGCGTGTGTGATTTTGGAAATTGGAGGAAATAGCCTAACAACTCCCGTACATTTTGTCATACATAACATACATGGCAGTTTATGAGCATAAATTAAAATGTGAACAAGCGTCCACCTACAAAACAAACACACAAAGTTAGTATTTTTCAAGGAACTCAAATGCAAAATAAAGTATGATGTATAAACAATGTAAGAGCATCTAATGAATGCAATGTTTGACTTTTTGCAAAACAAAGATCATTTTAAAAATTTTGAAAAGTTTAGAAAGTGGTTATAACTAAACAAGGTAACCGGTGCATCTAAGATGAGTAAAGGGTGATTAGACATGACATAGGCCTAACTCTCTAATTGTTCCTAGGGGAGTCACCAAGCTATCGCATCCCATTTTTTTCTCTGAAACCAAGCCCTCTTAGCTCAGAAAAAAGCACGGTGCTCTCACATTAGAACTCGTTCTCCTAGAATGACGAATGCGATAGGATTTGAATTTTTGAAATGGAATTGATTAGGACTTTTTGAAAAGGTTTTTGGAGTCACCACTTAACATATTTAAAGATGTGCTAGGTCATCTACATTAAGTAAAACCCGAAGGTTAAACTTAGATTTTGGAAAGTATT
Source organism: Euryodendron excelsum (assembly GCA_033060915.1). NCBI lineage: Eukaryota > Viridiplantae > Streptophyta > Magnoliopsida > Ericales > Pentaphylacaceae > Euryodendron > Euryodendron excelsum. The sequence goes on along the minus strand of CM065381.1, from coordinate 39,054,119 downwards.
TTTGAAAGACGTCCTCATGAGTGGGTTTTAGAAAGTAGGGTTGTTTGATAACCCTAAAAATGTTAGAAAGCCCTTTTGAAAATTGACTCTAGTTTTGGTCTTTGAAACAGAAATTCTTAGGTCCTGGGGTTGGTTATATGCAGGAAATATGTCCTAAGACTATCACCCTACCCAGCCATTGCGGTGCCTATACGTCTATTTACTTTTTACTCACCTAATTATGGCTTACCGGTTACCTTTGTTTAATGCTACATGCTTAGAAAACATTTGAAAACAAAGTTTGAAAAAGAGTTTGAAAGTTAGAATTGCGTTTGAAAAATAGTTATGGAATTCAAAATTTAGAAAGAGTTGTGGAATTAAAAATTTGAAAACGGTTGTGGAATTAAAAATTTGAAAAGGGTTGTAACCGTACCTTATGAAGGGTTGCCTACGTACCTCTTTAAAGAGGATCAGGTCAACTGTAATTCGGACAGGAGTGTGAAAGAGTTAGAATTTTGAAATGAGTCTCTATTTCTAGAAAGTTTTCATTTCTAGAAAGTTTTCATTTTTAGAAAGTTTCCTTTTTAGGAAAGTTTGAATTTGAAAGTGTTTCCTTTTCAGGAAGATTTGATTAGAAAATATTTACTTTTCAAGAAGATTTGATTTGATTTTGAAATGTTTCTTTTTAAGGAAGATTGGATTTGATTTCAAAATGTTTCCTTTTAAAGAAAACTTGATTTGATTTGAAAAAATTGACATTTGATTTGAAAAGGTTCGATTTGAGAATTTTGAAAAGATTTTATTTCCTTTTTGGAAAAGATTTGTTTCCTTTTTGAAAAAGATTTGATTGGTTTCCACTCGGAAAGAATTGGAAGATTTGAAACAGTTTGAAAAGATAGCGAAAGGTTTTGTTTTCTTTTTGAAAAATATTTGATTTCCTTGAAAAAGGTTAGTTTGGATTGTTTCCAAAATGGGAGGAGTTGATTTAGGGTTTAAATTTGGAAGGTTTGAAAATGGAGTGATTTGAGAGATTTGTAACCGCCTTTAACAACTAGTGTGCACCACTAGAAGTGGCTCAAGGCTAAAAATTTGTCATGCTTCACTCGAAGTAGAGCAAGGAGGTTTTAGTTTGAAAAGAAAAGTGTCGGACGGTGAGTCCCGGCCAGAAATGAAAGGCAGTACTCTAGGAAGTGCTTTGGAGGTTGCCGGTTTGATTCCTAAAGCCGGTGTGGTTAAAGGGAGTGACCGAATCTCAGGAGCTCTAGGGTTGACCAAGATTGACTAGGGTTGATTGGGTTAAACAGAGTTGACTGGGGTTTACCAGGGGTTGACTGGGGTCGACTAAAGTTTACTGGGGTCGACTAGAGTTGACTGGGTTGACCAGAGTCGACCAGGGTTTACCAAAGTTGACTAGGGTGACCAGAGTTGACTAAAGTTAACCAAGGTTGACTGGGATTAACCAGAGTTGGCTGGGATTAACCAGAGTTGACTGGGGTCAATCAGGGTTAACTGGGGTGTTACCGGTTTGATACTCCAAGTTGGTGTGATTTCCTAGGGCGTTTGGATGCCTAGGAGTAAAATGGTTGTTTTGACAGGGGAACCTCCAAAAGAGGAGTAGGGTTGACTGGATGGCACTAGACATGCTGGACAATCTAGGGACAGCCTTGGAAGGTGGTCTTACCATTCTAAGGACTTGGTGCTTTCTTGAAGAACGTGCCGAGCTCGCTAGGGGTAAAATGGTCATTTTTTATCGACATAGGCTAGCAGGCATCGGTGTTGACCGGTCTGGATCTGGTTTGGATTTCTGTCTGAGAAATTAGTACTTTCTCGGTGGACAGGTTTGAAAGCACCTTACCGCCTTAAGGGATAAACTTTCTCAAAGGTCGTGCCGGACTTAAATAGTCTTCTGTTCTTGAGAGGTTTGTGCTTTCTTAATGAATGTGCCGAACTTGGACGATCTTCCATTCTTGAGGGGTTTGTGCTTTCTCAAAGAACGTACTGGACTAGCAGACATTTTATAATGGTAGGCTAGCAAACACTAGAAGTGAACCGCTCTTTCATCTCGGGGACTTAGGTACTTTCCGGAAATGAGCGTGAAAGGGGCTTTACCGATTCGAGGAATAAACTTTCTCCGTGATCATGTCGTACTAGTTTGAATGGTCTTACCATCAATGAGGGATCAACTTTCTCAAATGACAGGACTATTAGATTTGACTTTGGATTTGAATGGACTTATCGTCTTATAGAAGATGTGTCAGCCTGGATTGGATTGACTAATACAAGAGTGGCATTCTGGTCATTTTGCCTTTATTAGGCAGTGGGCCAACGAAGCAGTTGTTTGATTGGACTAGACCTAGAAAGGTGGTTTGGGCTTGAATATGCTTGTGTTGGTTTATAGGTGTTTCAAGTTAGACTAGAGATCGCCGAGTGGCCAAAGTATGGTGCTAACAACGGCATGAAATGATCTTCTGTCATGGAACAATCAATAGAAATCAATAAAAACAAACATGAACTTAAGATTCCTTACCTCGAGTAATAGATGCACAACCTCCTCCTTCAATCCTCTCTTCCCTCTTTCTTTTCTTTTTTTTTTTCCTCTATTTTCTCTCACTTTCTCTTTTGCGAAATGAAAAATACTAATAAGCACTTCTCTACTCTCTCCTCCCTCGACTTGAAACCAACTATAGATACAACTTGTATCTAATCACACAAATGTCACACAAACACACACACACACACACACACACACACACACACACAAGGCTTATGAAGCACACACCTCACACATACACCTTATGCACACACCATACATGTATAAAGCACACACCTAGGTGGCTTCCACACACAAGCACACCTAGCACTTCTTTGCTTCACCACACACCACTAATGCACCTCATTAACATAATTAAACATGTTTAGGCTAATTAATCATCATTAGTCATGGGTTAAGCATAGAGATTAATTAAGCTAATTAATCATGCTAAAAAATGAATAACTCCCTATACAACATACTCCATTAAAACATGCTAATCAAGCTTCTTGATTAAGCTAGTCATGGACTCATAAGCATGCTATTATGCTAAACACGATGCTAAGCAAGATATGGTTTTACACTTCTTTTTTTGAATTTAAATTATTATAATAATCTACGAATCCATTTTTTTAAGAAAGTAACTTAAACCCATTGCAATCTTGTAAAAAACCATACAGTCATGAGTCATTTATTATTTATTATTTTTTTTTTAACTGATTAGAGGTTTATTAGTTATGGCAATACTTCATATTGGATACTCATTTTTTTTCTAACTACTACACTTTTTATAACAACTACATCAAACTAGTTATATGAAAAAATTTGAACTAGCCATTATGGAGTTTTTGGATTTAAAATCGAACTAATCTTCTAGGAGAACCAAATCAACCCAATTTATAAATGTTGAGCTAGTTTTGATTGCAAGTTATACGTTTCATTTGTACACCTTAATGTCCCATGATTTGATGTTTTTCTTCTTCGTCTTTCTTTCCTTTCATTTCTCTTTGCATTTCGTGATTTCTTATGATTAATTAAGATGTCTAAACGGTTCATTCAATACAATGTAATATACAAGTCATTCGTTAATATGGCTTTTTATAAAAGACTTGGGTGGGGCTAAGGAAAATAAAAAAATAAACTACCAAAAATTAAAATGGTATAGTGGTTTAATTGGTGCTTACCTTTTATTATGCAAAGCATAACGAGGTTGGTCCCATAATTTTTAGGCTAAGTTTGGAACAAGAGAATTGAATGGAATTAAATAATCATTACCATTTTTATTTTCATTTTCTTGTTTGGTATCACTATGTAAAGGTGGAATGATCATTCTCTAGAAATAGCCATTCCCAAAGACAAAATCTTTTTTTGCATTTTTTGAAAAGAAATACAACAAAACTACATAAATCTAGATAGTGGATATAAAAGAAGAGCATTCTAGGCTACGAAGAACTAAAGACTACTCCATGTGATAGATCCTTATGGATCTCCCAAAAGCATTTAGAGGTTTAGTGAGCAAGACAACTTTTCTCACCCAAACAGCTATTGTCATAGGTTTAACAGTGATTGTCGGCTGTTTTGGTGCTCTGCTAGGTGTGGCATTGGTATTGTGGTTCATTTGATACCGTTTTCTAGTTAATTGAACCCGACTAAGCTGAGACTATACATCAAACCTATCAGAATGGTATCTATTTTGTTGCCAAGGTTGGTATGGTTTCATAGCTCTAGCATGAACATAATCCATTGGAAGGCCATACAATTTTTGACATTGAGGTTTGACATGTTCTCTAATCCCAAAATAATGACACACAAGTACAAATTATGTACTGTGTGTAGGTCGTGTTGACTTACGCCTAATATTAAATGAATAAAAGGTGTCAAATGAAGCAAACCTATTATGGACTTTACATTTTAGTTTTGCTCGCTCTTGAGCTGGAGTAGCTTTCTTTTGTGGCACTTGAGTTGGAACAGCTTTCTTCTCAAATCCAATCCCAGTATTGTAACCCAAACGCTTTTGCAAGTCTAGTATTTTGTGAAGTTTTCTGAACCTATATTCATCATCTTCACTTGAACATTAGTAGTAGCTAATTTAGATTGAAGAGATAAAATTTTAAATTCAAGATCCCTTTTTTATTTTAAACAGGCATTTAAATCTTTTCAGAGTTTAACATTTCTATCATTCAACATAACTTTATGAGTCTTTAAATCATTTATCATAGTCACAGACTTTAGAATATAATGTTTAAGAACATCTCTTTCTTTTTCTAGAGGACGATGTTTGACAGCGACATCAAATTTATTTCTTCAATTTCAAGCATTCATCATAAAGTTTAAAGTAAGCAAATTCAAAATTTTCCTTTTCTCCTTTCGTGTTATTATGACTCTTGGAGTTAGAGTCACTCAATTTGACATTATTCGAAGTAGAAACAGTAAAAACAATGTAATTACCATGATCATCATCACCATCGGACTCCTTAAAGTCATCAGAGTCACTGCTATCATCCCTAACAACAAGGACCACTTCTCCTTTTCTTTTCTTTTTATTTGGACACTCAAAGGCAATGTGACCAAACCTATGACATTCATAACACTGAATACCTTTGAGTTTGATTCTTATGACTTTTCTTATTAACCTTATGCCCAATTCTCAGTTTATGGCCACTATTTTTCTTGTTATTGAATGATGTGTTTCCTTTTCCCTTTTTATAGTTCATAAATTTCTTGAATTTCTTCATCATAAGGGTCATCTCTTCTAGGTCAAAATATGTATCATGACCACTATCTTCAATTACATCTTCCTGAGCAGATTTAAAAGCTATACATTTGATCTTCTTAGGTTGATAGATTCATTTCAAAGGTTTGTATAGAGCTGACAAGCTCTTTAACTCGAATGTAATCTACATTCTTACTCTCTTCTATGGCTGTGACCTTTGCTTGAAATCTCTCAGGTAGTGATTTTAGAATTTTTTGGACAATTCTATTGTCAAGAATTCACTCACATAGATTAAAGCTAGTATTTACTATATCGCTCAGCTTGGCATAGAATACATCAAAGGTTTCATTGTCCTACATTCTTAGGATTTCAAATGATATGGTTAAACTTTGAAGCTTCGAGGGCTTTACACCTAGGGTACCTTTATAGGTGAGTTGATGTCCCATGCCTCTTTAGTGTGCTCACAGCTAGAGATTCTACAAACCTCATCTGAGGTAACAACATTGTGTATGACCTTAAGGGCCTTGCTATTCGAATTGGAATTAGCATAATCGGTAGCATCCCACTGTTTAATGGGTTTAGGTGTAGCGACCGTAGCTGTCGTGACAGTAGGTGCACTATACCCATTAATAACACATAACCAGGCTCTCTTATCAACAGACATGGTGAAAGTTGGCATTTGAGCTTTCTAATAGCGATAATTACCCCCTTCAAGTAACGATGGTCTAACGGTAGATAAACCCTCCTTAGGCAAATCCATAAGAAAGTAGATCAAGATTGCACTCTAAATAGATATGAGCGATGTTACGACCTAATTTTTTGCACTCAAGAACACATACAAGTAAGAAAAACACAGTACTCTCTCGTTAGAACTCACCCTTCTACAAGGATGAGTGCGACTAGATTTGAATTGGAAATTGATTTGAATAAGGGCCTTTGGAAAAAGTTTGGAGTCACCACCTAACTTTGTTAAGGCGAGTTAGGTCACCTAAAACTAAGTGCAATCTGAAGATTAAACTCAAGATTTTTGAAAAGGTTTTGAAAAACTTCCTCAAAAAAGGGTTTTAAAGAAAACAGGTTGTTTGGCAACTTTTGGAAAGATTTAAGCCCTTTTGAAAAATAACTTCGTTTTGGTCTTTAAAAACGATGATTCTAGATTCGGAGGTTGGTTACGTATAGGGAAGATGCACTAGGCTATCACCCTATCTCGCCCTTACAGTACCTACATGTCTATTCAAACTAGGTGCACTCATTTAGAATCTTTAATTAACAAATGTCCACTTATATTCACTTTGAAGAGAATTTTAGAAAGAATTTTCATATTATGCATGACATGCCACTGTAAGAAAAAGATTTGATTTTGAAAATGGATTTGAAGAAATGATTTGAAGCTTGAAAAAGGTTGTGGTGTCACGCCCCATAACCCAGCCTATACGGATTTAAGGTACATGACCAGCCAGTAGCAAGGCTACCCAAGGCTGCATAACATAAACTGATTGATCACCTGGGCATAATCATTTAGAATGATGCAAAATTGCAAAAAAAATAGAACTTTTGATAACTGGTAAACATAATTCGTGTCTCACATGGTAGAGCTGTGCATAATCCAAAACATAACATACATAAGGACCAAATCAAGGTCCACCAAAGTTATAACATTATATCATTATAAAACATTAGGTCCAGCCCTTAAACATAATACAAAACATAGGCCCGTGGGCCGTAGTTCAAAATCTACATAGGGCCGTAGTTCAAAATCTACATAGGGCCTTGCTCTAGGGCCTCCCGGATTGGCTTCCTGAAAATCATTTAAGAAAACGTAAACTAATGCTTAGTGAATAACAATAGTGCATGAGCATAACATACCATAAACTACATTTGTATTTAATATACATGAAAATAGAGGTACATTTATGCATAAGTGGCATGAACTTAAAAACGTATAATTATAATCTTAAAAACACATGAAGCATAGGCTTTTGTATTAAAACATTTCATTAATTCTAAAACATAATGTTGAAGGAGAGAGAGGCAACTATTAGAGCGTGACATAACTTGTCATGAGCATAACATACCGTATCTTATAAGCATATATCTTGGGTCGCCGTATAATATAGGACACATCAAATATTACCATTCTTAGTAACTTATAAAGCATAGCCTTGGAAACGTAGGCAGCATAAGTATCACATTCGAATACTAAACATTTCGAACATAGCATTATGGGAATGAGACATAAAACATAACATGACTTTGTAAGGCATAACATAGCTATCATAAGCATACCGTGGCATTATACTGTAAGGCATTTCATAATATCGTAGAAAGAAGAGATATATCGTGACATTAGAACTTATGGAAACATACTTAACTTATTGTGAAGCATTAAAACTAATTATATTTCTCATTCTAGAGCATAAGTATGTTACGTCTCTATATCAGAGCTAGGCTCCACATAAGTAACCTTAAAGGTCATGTATAGGGCTCTTTAGGCTAAGATCTTAACCATGTACAATATTGCCCGCTTTGGTGCTTCATGTCACGCATGTGCCTACCTCACGGTTTTAAACGCATTGTGACGGTAACACTTCGCCCTGCCTACTCCCTCGGGAGTGCTTGAGCTATCCGAGTACTCAGTACAATACTGTCCGTTCTGGCTCACACTTGCCTACCCCATTTCTAGGCCCTTGGTCTCAACCACATGATACACATAAGGCTCTTTAGGCTAATATTAGATTATCCATTTTGGCTCGCACCTGCCTACCCCATTTCTGGGCGCTTGGTCTCAACCGCACGGTACACATAAGGCTCCTTACGCCAACATTCGAATATCCGTTCTGGCTCGCACCTGCCTACCCCCTTTCTGGGCGCTTGGTCTCAGCCGCATGGTACACATAAAGCTCTTTAGGCCAACATTAGATTATCCGTTCCGGCTCACACCTGCTTTTCCCATTTCTAGGCACTTGGTCTCAGCCGCACGGTACACATAAGGCTCTTTACGCCAATATTCAATTATCCGTTTTGGCTCACACTTTCCTACCCCTTTTCTAGGTGCTTGGTCTCAGCCGCACGGTACACATAAGGCTCTTTAGGCCAACATTAGATTATCCGTTCTGGCTCACACCTGCCTACCCCATTTCTGGGCGCTTGGTCTCAACCGCACAGTATACACAAGGCTCTTTAGGCCAATACTCGATTATCCGTTCTAGCTCGCATCTGCCAACCCTCTTTCTGGGCGCTTGGTCTCAGCCGCACGGTACACATAAGGCTCTTTAGGCCAAAGGGACATCTCCCAACTTGGCGATAGATTATTTTAGGGACTTTCCTTCTTACCTTTACTATATACTTCTAAGATGTTATGAAATTCCTCTTTTCTCTTTGGGCCTTTCCAACTCTTTCTTTCTACTTTGCTTTTTCTTTCATTTCCTTTCTTTCCTTTTTCCTTTTTGTGAAGCGAACATTTCTACCACTTCTCTCTCTTAGATATTTTCCTTAGAAATTCCATTTAACCCATTGTGGCGGCGATCCCTAGGTTAGGGTTTTTTTTCTTTGAAAAGAAAGGTAACTGGCTCAACATGTTTGACGAAGGTTGTTTTTTACTGTATGGAAAATGAAATGAGGGCATCTCTTCATTTTGAACTAGATTGCTTGATCCATGAAGCCTTCAACATTGCTTCAGCTTGATGGAGGATGAATGACATGCCTTGTGTCATGGTCTGCTTTTTCACGCCCCATGACCACTCAAAAGGGTGTCAAACTTGTGTCCAAGGATTGTCCAAACCTTGTCCAAGCATTACCCAAACAGTGCCTAAACAATGGCCAAGACAACTCCAAGGCATACCAAGGATGGCCCCACGAAGCAACCAAGAGGGCAGCCAAGGAAGCAACACGACAGCATCCAAGGCCGCCAGGTGTATCAAGCAACGGCGTGGGTGAGGGGCAGCCTAACCTTACTAGCGCCCAACCAAGAGCATCTAACCTCATTTTGGTGTGCCAGCGAGGCCCTGGATAACCTCACTTTGTGTGTGCCAAAGTGCAAGTTAGATGCTAGCAAGATAACCTCACCAAGGTCAGCCGCGAGGCCCCATTTAACCTCACTTTGGCCTGATCTTTGGTGTGGCCTAACATTGAGCTCCCAAGTCCAAATTTAGCTAGGTTTTTTTCTATAGGACCCTCTTAGGATGTAGTTTCATGGTTTTGAAGGGTTCTATTTATTGAGTTTTGTAGAATTTATAAGAGGCCATTATGACTCCTCGTGGGAGTGTCATGTTTTATTGTATCAGTTTTGAAATGGCTTAGAAAGCATATATAAGGGGGAGGGGGGGGGGGTATGCTCCTACCACCCTCCACCCCACAACTTCTTGTATGGCTTAGAGGCATGTCTTGTACATATGTGAGCTATGTAATAATGCTTTTATCAATGAAATATGTTTATTACTTCCACCCATTCTCTAATGGAGGTTGCTTGACGATTGGCCATTAACGCTCAATTCTAGCTTCCAAATGAGATGATCCGGGTTTGGCTGACTTGTCAGACGGACTTGGCAAGTGCCGCACAGGCCACATTTGTGACTGTCAAGCTCACAAAATGTCAGACTGTGACACCTTGCAAAGTCTTCAATTATCTATTTGCCACAGCGTGGGGGGAATGGTGTTGAATCAGGGTTGACAAAAAAATTTCGCTTTTCGTGAGGCACTAGTGGGTTAAGCAAAAGGTATATAAACACCATCATCATCTTTTTTGTTTTTGAAAAAATTAAAGATGGCTCATCTTCCTTTTGATAGTCTGGCCACACATTGCTTAGTTTTGGTGTCTTGCAAGTGTTGCTTTTGGGGTAGTTTCCTCACTCATCTTCATCCTCTCTCTCTTTGAAAAGTTGATCAATTGGCAAGTGGCTACCTCATGCTATCATATCCTTCAAGTCAAGTTCTCCATAAGATAGTCCATGCCCCTTGTGTAGGAAGCACTCACCATTCACAAAAAAAATATAAGATAACAACAATTGAATGAAAAGACTTAATCATTTTATTATGTCAATGACAAGCATATAGTTTTTTAAGCAATACGAAAATGCAAACAATCAATTTGAAGACGTGAAATTAAAGGGATAGAAAGAAAGTGGGTGCAAACACCCCTCCCTTGTATGCTTTTGATGAGACTCCTTTTTAGCATGGCTTTGGGATAATGACCATATCTTTGATGCTCCATCTGTTGTTGAAATCTTTGGACAAGGCAAGGTAGGAAAAAGATTCTTCGAGAGCTCCGAGCATGTTGGCAGTGATGGTACAGTTGTTAGCTTCGTTGACCTCTTTATTGTCCTTGGCGGCAGGCTCTTCTATAAACAAAGTGGCTTACTCGCCTCCCTCCAACTCAAACGGCTCTGTCAGTGCCTTTTAGCTCTTCTAGTTCCTAGTCCATTTCTTCACAGTTGAACTCAGTCACGGACCAAGGGTTCTCCAATAAGTGGCTTCCAGCTGCGGCGTACCTCGGGTGTAGAAACTTAGCACCCCATCCATCAACAGCCATGTCTTCAGCAAGATCCTCCTCCATAAGCATTGGCTCCTCAACTGGCCAGTCAGAAGAATCAGGCACCTCATTAGGGATATGGAGATAGATCGGGCATGGTGGGAGATTCTACTCCCAGTCATTTTCTTCATCAACCTCCCAATCCTCTTCGTAATCCTCAGCCATGGTCTCATCCAACTCTCCCTCGTCTTTTATTTCCATTAGTATCACATTAATTGTGTGGTCCGGCAGAGGGTTGGTGGTCACATTGGGGGTTGGAGTAGGGTTCACCGGTTGCAAATCAATGGTCTTGTTGTCGATCAAGTCTTGGATTTTATGTTTGAAGGAAAAGCAACTCTCGATGTCATGCCATTGGCAACCTAAATGATACTCATAGGTAAAGGCGCCATTAAAGTTGTAGGGTAAGGGGCTTGGCAATGGATGGGCCAATATGGGCTTTAGGATGTTGTTTTTTAGGAGGTTGTGGTAGGCTTCAGTTTGGGTGCAGGCTAAAGCATCAAAGTTACGGAAGCGGCAAACCGGCCTATTAAAATTAGGTCGTGCCCTAGTAGGGCCGAAGTTAGATGCTTGGACAAGCATGTTTAGAGTGGGCATGAGTAAGATAGGGTGAGACTGAAGTGAGAGATGGTATTGGGGTGGTTGAATAGGTAAGATGGCAGACACCTTACTTTCCTTCTTGATTACTCCCCTTATAGTAGCCACCTTTTTAGCTATGTTGGCAGAACTTTCTCCAGTTTTCGCGTAGGGGTCAGTAATCCTCCCTATTTTGAGGCCATTTTCTATCATTTCTCCTTGCATGATAAGCTCGAAAAAGCTTTTCCCCATGCTAGTGTAGAGTTTCTCATAGTATATACCTTGGAACGTGTGTACAAACAGTTGCACATACCCCTTTTCTTCCAGTGGGGGATTGACTTGTGCAGCTGCTTCTCTCCATCTAAGGGTATAGCTCTTAAAGCTGTCCTTCTCACATTTACTCATCATCATTAAAGACCAGCGGTCAAAAGTAAGATCGATGTTGTGGCGGTATTGGGCGTTGAACGCGTTGACCAGCTTGATCCAGGTTGTGATCTTTCTTAAGTCTAGTCGGGCAAACCATTGCAGAGCCGACCCAGTAAGACTATGTTAGAACAGCTGCATGAGGAGCTTTGGATCGTTGTCATGACCAATTAATGCCCCAGCATATAGGCGAAGATGGGCAATAGAGTTACCAGCACCATCATACTTTTGAAAGTCAGGTATTTTGAACTTAGCAGGTCTTGGATGGTTTGGAAAGAAACACAACTCATCATAAGATGCAAGCCCAAAAGAATCATGGCCATGAAGGCTTCGTAGTGAATCCTCCAACCCTTGGATTATCAAACTGAGAGGGTATAGGGGAGTTCTTTTCATAGCAGGCGAGAGCGGTGTGGTTTCTTCTTCTTCAGTATTAGCCCCCTTGGCGTCTTCTTTATTTTTCTCAATATTGTCAGATTGTAGAACAACCCTTAGGTTAGTAGGCTCGGGGTCCTTGGGAGAAACAGTGGATGATGACGGGGCTAGAGCAGCTTCCTTTATGGCTATGGACGGGATGAGCTTGAACATCTCATCGATCTTGGTTCTCAATTCATTGACTTCTTCGCGAGAGATAGAAGACGACTCGTTAGAATTGGCGGCCATTCGTGCAGCTCTTTGTCGAGTGATAATGGGGTCTCTAGGTGGATGTAGGTCTTTCTTAGGAGCAATAATGACCTCCTATGGTGTACTTTCTGTAAAAGGAAAACATGGACACAAACCACAAGTTAGTTTTTTGATACTTAGAAAGCTTTATGCAATACATGTCTTAGGGGTATCCCTTCTTGAGAGGGAGACTAAATATGATGGATTTGTCTCACTTTTCAGAGATAGGGGTTTTGGCCTTGTATGTAAATACCTTACCGTTTAAGTAGGAACATGTACTCATTCATTCATTCATGAAACATAAAATAAGTACATAGAACTTTGAAGTTTAAATACAACGAGATTGAAATACCTTCTAATAGGGGGAGAGGGAACAACTTCCTTAGGACTTCCACCTATTTACTTTTACATTTGAGATCCTAAACTACTTTTGAGTCTTCGGATTCACCTTTGTGAATTTGATGTTGAGAAGGTCGTGAGAAACCTTGTATGATTGTCCTTTGTCTTCTTGGCAATCCTATCTCCATAAGCATAGAGGGGTTGGGACCCCTCTTATGAAATGACTTGAAATGTATACTATGAGTCCTTAGGGTTATATGGGAACCCTTAGGATTTTGGTAGGTTTAATGCAAGAGAGAGCGAACTTAGTGTCACTCTCTTTGGGTTATTCTTATGCATGAAGATGCAGTGACTTGAGTTACTTTGGAACTCTTGTCTTGACATGAAATATTGAATGCATGAACATGGATGCATAGAGTAGAGAGAGAGAGAGAGAATACATTTATAAAGTAAACATGGATGCATGAGCAGTTAGATAGGCATTATAACAGCAGGAATACAAGCATTATAAGAATAGGAATAGATAAGTTTAAAGGAAAGAAAAGCAGTCGTCCTTTCCTCCATGGTTTTGAAAATGACGTGTGTCTTAAATCTAACAGAGGTTCGGCTACGCATGGTGTCTATATGAGCATAAGGTTGAGGGTTTACTAATGTTTCCTAAGAAGGCTTGGTTTCTAGATCTTCAAACCTAGGCCCACTGTGCCATGATCAATTGGTGATCAGAGCAGGAGAATCATCAAGAGGTCATAGGTGAAGAAATAGACACAGCATCATACCCACAACTAATATACCATTCCCTCTTCTAACTAGAAAGGACATTTCAAGTAAAGAATGCAAGTATGCAAATGCTTGTGCACATGCAGTGTGTGTATGAAATTTTGAAAAGCAGAGGAAAGGGCCCCCAATATCTCCCATCCATCCTGTTCATTCCATACATTCATGATATACAAGCACTTAATATAACATGAAACAAAATGTGAACAAAGGTCCACCTAAAAAAATAAATATGCAAAAGTTAGTACTTGAATGACAAACTTAATGCAAGGTTGAATAATGGAATGTAATTAAATGCAAGCAATGACATGTTTTTGAATATATCTTGGAAAAACTTGATTTTGAAAGTTTTTGAAGTGGATAGAATTGGACAAATTAATCAAAGACCCTAAATGGGTGAGGGTGAAGAGACAAGACACTGGTCTAACCATCTAAGCATCCCTAGCGGAGTCGCCAGCTGTCACGCCCAATTTTTCACACTCGAATGAAATACACACAAGTGAAAAAAATACAGTACTCTCTCATTAGAACTCATCCTCCTAGAAGGATGAGTGCGACTATATTTGAATTAAAAATTGATATTAAGAAAAAGCTTTTGAAAAAATATTTGGAGTCACCACCTAACTTGATTAAAGTGAATCAAGTCACTTAAAACTAAGCACAGTCCAAAGATTACACTTAGGGTTTTTGAAAAGATTTTAAAAACTTTCTCAAGAGATGGTTTTTGGAAAATAGGTTGTTTGGCAACCTTTAGAAATATTTAAGCCCTTTTTCAAAATAACTCCATTTTGGTCTTTCAAAATAGTGATCTAGGTTCGGAGGTTGGTTACGTGTATGGAAGACGCACTAAGCCATCACCCTACCCTGCCCTTACGGTACCTACATATCTATTTACCCTAGATTCACTCATTCAGAATCTTTGATTAATAAATGTCCAATACTATCCACTTTAGAAAAGAACTATATGATGCATGATGTGCAAGTGCAAGAATTTAATTTGATTTTGAAAGTAGATTTGAAGAGAACATGGTTTGATTTTGAAAATAGATTTGAAAAGACTGATTTGATTTTGAAGTGGATTTGAAAAGATAGATTTGATTTTTGAATGAAGGTTTTTAGAGATTGGAATTAGAGATTTGTAAATAGATTTTAGAATTAGAAACTAGAAATAGATAATGGAATTGGAAGTTTGAAAAAGGTTGTGACCGCACCCATGAGGGTTGCCTACGTATCCCTTTTTGGGAATTAGGTTAGTCGTAGTTCGGACAAAAGTCTAATTGAAAATAGACACTTTGAAATTTTAAAAAGTTTGATTTGAAAGGTTGTGATTCAAAAAGAGGCATGTAATTGAATTGAATTGATATGAACTTAAGAAGTTTGATTTTAGAAAGCTAGTTTTTAAAACACCTAGAATTAGGAAAGACAGGATTTAGGAAAGACTTGAGATTAAGAATGATTTGATTTGATTTAGAAACATTTGACTTGGAATGAACTAGAAAATATTTGACTTGAAAGTTTGATTTAGAAAATTTCGAAAGTTGGAGTTTACGAAAGATTGGATTTAGAAAATCTTGAAATTAGGAAAGTTTCTAAATAGGAAAGTTCCATTTTAGGAAAGTTTTGAATTCATAAATATTTCAATTTAGGAAAGATATGAACTTAGGAAATGTTGGAATTAAGAAATGTTTCAATTAGAAAAGATTTGATTTCTATTTCTTAAAGTAAAAGATTCAATTTTATTTCCAAAAAAAGATGATTTGATTTGGTTTCTAAAATTAAAGGATTTTATTCTAGTTTCCTATTGTGAAACATTTGGTCTAGTTTTCTAATTGAGAAGATTAGATTTGACATGGAATTGGAAAGTTCTAAATTTTGGAAAACTGAAATTTGAAAAGCTATGATTTTGTGTAGAAAAAAGGAGATTTTGGAAATCTAGGAATTGATGTAAAAGATAGCTTTTTGGAAACTTTGATTTGAAGCAAAAGTAGAAGTCATGTTTTTAGGAAAGAAAATTAGGATTTCCTAACCATGGAATCTAGGTCTTGACTTGGACTTTAAGAAAAGAGAGATTTTAAAAACCTTTTGAATAGAGTTTTTAGGAAGAAGACTTGAAGAGAGTTTTTGAAAAGTGAATTTTTGAAGAGAACCTTTGGAAATGAGTTTGAAAAAGAGTTTTTGGAAAATAGATTTTTGTAGAGAACTTTTGGAAAGGGGTTTTTAGAGAGTAGATTTTTGAAGAGAGCTTTTAGAAAGTATTTTTAAAAAGCAATTTTGAAAGGGGTTCGAATGTGGACTTTTTGAAAACCTTTTGAATGTCTCACTTTCCTAAAACGATTCTAACCACGAAGAGGTTATAATCATTCTAAGTTAATGGTTTTAAAAACAATCATGGATTTGAAATATGGGCTAATTTGATCACATTGAACATCACACTTTCCTAAAACAACCCTAACCATGGAATGACTAGAATCATCTTAAGATACTGGTTTTGATGAAAAACAAGTTAGGGTTTTCACAAAAAATATAGACCTTAATGGTCATAATGAACATAACACTTTCCTAAAGTAACCCTAACCATGGAATGACTAGAATCACTCTAGGAATGTAATTTTGAAAACAAGGTTTTCAATGAGAGTTTGAAAGATGATAATTTTGGTGCAAACTTTGAAAACAAGTTTTGAGTGGATGAATGAAAATGATATGCACAATGCATGTAGGGTCGTGAACATATAAGGTTGTCTTCAACACATAATCAAGGGGGCCAAATCCACATGGTCAAGGTTGCATTAGAAGAAAGCCCCGGACACGGTGACTTTCAACCATCCTTCTTACACATGAATTGGGAATTCCCTTGTTTCAAGCATGCAAGAAAAAGTGGAAAAAAGATAGGGAATTAAAATAGAAAAAACCTCAAGTGGGTTAGAAGGAAGAAGAGAGAGGGGATAAATATATAAACATAAAGATAAAGACTACGCCGTATCTTCTTTGCTTTGCTTTTCTTAAACTTTGGAAGCTTCGAAGTTGTAGCATTTCAATCTTCAATGGATGTTGGAGGCTTGTATATGAGTGTATAAGGTGTATATAGGCTAGGGTTAGAGTGTATGGAAGCTAGGGTTTGAAGAGGTCTAAGAAAACTAGGGCTTGGAGAGAGTTCGAGGTCTGTATGCAAAGAGACAGAGTTTTTGGACTTAGATTGCCAACCCTTTTCATGTAGGAAGAGGCTTTGTATTTATAGACACAAGACTGACCTGGCGCTTGTTGTAATGGCGCCAGGCTAAATTTCCTTCTAGCACCACTAAAAGTGGTGCCAGGCTAATTTTTGGCTCAGACACTTAGGAAAGTTCTAAGTTCGGCAAGTAACGTATCTTTCAAACCTTGATACGCAAGACAAAAGATTTGGGCGCCTGTATTGGTAACTACCATGCAATTTTTGGCTTAGCTTCACTAGGAGTTACTTTGAAAGGTCCGAGAATGTTCTGGCTTCACTAGGGGTTACCCTTGAAACGGTGTCCTAGGGGTAACAGATTAAAAAAAGAATGCCGGGATGGTCGACCGAGTTATTAGGGGCAAAACGGTCAACTAGATCAAAAAACTATCGAAATGGACTCGAAATGACTTATAAGAGATCTTGAAGGTTGGAAACACAATCTAGAGTGTTTCAAGGGATTGCCAATTTGATATCCAGGGCCGGTATGGATGGAAGAATCGACCGGCCCATTAGGGGCAAAATGGTCATTTGTACCGGGTTTGCTGGAATAGAACCGAAATGTTTTAGAAAAGTACTAGAGGGTTGGGAATACTGTTAGAAGCATTTTGAAGAGATTATTGTTTTGATACCCAGAGCCGGTGTTGTTCCCAGAAGCGCTCGGATGCCTAGGGACAAAATGGTCATTTTGACCAGATGGTCCCGAATTTAGTCCAGAACTAACTGGAAAGCATTTGAACATGCTGGATCATTTTTGGGATGATCTTGGAGGGTGGACTTAGCGCTTTGAGGACTTAGGTACTTTCTCGAGAAGCGTGCCGAAAAAAGCCCAATGGACAATTTGGTCATTTTTTACCGTAGTGGGCTAATAGGCACTGGTGTTGACCTGGGTTTTGAGTGTTTCGGTCACTCTAACGATTTGTGATGAATTAGTTTTCAAAGGTATCTCATCCTTTGCTTACGTGTCACGGCCAATAGGCGAATTTCGATCCCGTGACATAGGGGTTTTGTTGGCAATTCCTAATGTCGACCTATTTACGAGTGTTTCTGCCACTCTGGCTGTTGCAATGTTTGCGAGTATTTTTGCCACTCTGACGGTTCGCGTTCATTCCAGAGACTGCCTGACCACGGGAAGCTGCTAAGTGGACTTATTGTCTGAGGAATGAACTTTCTCGAAAGACGTGCTAAATAATAGACATTCCTCATCGGCGGGCTAGCAGGCACCAAAGGTGGACCATTCTACCATCTCGGGAACTTGGATTCCATCCCAGTTAATGGGTTTGAAGTGACTTACCGTTTTGAAGAGTTTTATCGAAAGATGTGCCGGAATGGATGGTCTTGTCGCCTAAGGGATCAACTCTCTCGAAAGGTGTGCTGAATTTGATTTGAATTGGAATTGCACTTGAAAGTGAAACGGGGACTTACCGTCTCTAAGAAGACATGCCAACGGGAATTGGACCAATCAATGCCCCAAGAGCATTTTTGTCGTTTTTGCCTCTATTAGGCCCAGCGGGCTTGCGAAGCAATTAATTGATTGAATTGAGTCTAGAAAATTGATTTAGACTTAAATATATATGTGTTGGTTTGAATATGAGTCCAAATAGACCGGAGATTGCCGAGCGAGCAAAAATGGGGTACATACAATTTTCTTCTATTTTAATCCCCATTTTCTATCTCGTATTCTTGCATGCTTGAAACAAGGGACTCCCCGATTCATGCGTAGGAATGACTGTTGAACGTCACCGTACTAGGGGCTTCTTCTAATTCAACATTTGATGGTGTGAGTTTGGCCCCCTTGATTATGTGGTCAAACCTAGCCTTGTATGTCCATGACCCTATTACCTTGTAGTTATCATGTTCATGCATTGCATTCAAAATTGCATTTAAAGTTGTTTTTAAACTTGCATCAAATTTCTCGTTCAAAACTTGCATGCAAAATTTCTTTCTTTCAAACTTGTTTTTCAAAATCACACTCCTAGGGTGATTTTAGCCATTCCATAGTTAGGGTTGTTTTAGGAAAGTGTTACATTCAATGTGACCATCAAGGTCTGAATTTTGGGTTCAAATCCTAAATTGTTTTCATCAAAACCACCATCTTAAGATGATTCTAGTCATTCCATGGTTAGAGTTGTTTTAAGAAAGTGTTACATTCAATGTGATCATTGTGGTCTATATTTTAAACCCTATTTGTTTTCAAAATTACAACCTTGGAATGGTTCTATTTTTTTCATGGTTAGAATCGTTTTAGGAAAGTGAGATATTCAAGGAATTTGTAAAAGTCCATATTCAAACCTTTTTCCAAATAATTTTTGCAAATCTACTTCTTTATAACTCTTTTCAAGGATCTACTTTCTAAAGACTTTTTGTCTTGAAGTCCAAGTCAAGCCCTAGAATCCATGGTTTGGAAGCTCTAACTCCTTTCTTAAAGTCATGACTTTCTATTTTGCATCAAATCATGAATTTTTAAAATCTCTTTTTTTACACCAAATCTTAGATCTCCAAATCCATGATTTTCAAAATTCAACATTTCTAATTTTATGTCAAATAAAATCTTCCAATTTAGGAAACCAAATCAAATCCTCCAATTTTGAAAATAAAATAAAGTCATCTATTTTTGGAAATTAAATCCATTCTTCTACTTTAGGAAATAGGAGTCAAATATGTCCTAATTTCAATCCTTTCCAAATCCCGACATTCTAAAATTCAACTTATCAAATCTTTCCTACTTCTAACATTTCCTAATTTCAACCTTTCAAACCTTTTCTAATTCCAAACCTTCAAATCTTACTTAATTTTGAACTTCTAAATCATATTTCCAAATTTCAAATCTTTCCAAATTCAAACCTTTCTTAAATGAATTTTTTCAAATTCAAATATTTCCAAAATCAACTGTCCTAAAATGAATACTTTCCTAAAATGAAAACTTTTTTAATTTGAAATTTTTCTAAAATGAAACTTTCCTATTTTGAAACTTTTCTAATTCAAAACTTTCCAAAATCAAATCTTTCCTAAGCTCTAACTTTCTAAATTCTTTCAAATCAAATAATCAAGTCAAATCTTTACAAGTCTTTCAAGTTAAGTGTTTCTAAATCAAATTAAATCCTTTCCAAATCTTTCTTAAATCTAACTTTCCTAATTCGAAACTTTTCTATAACAGAGCTTTCATAAAATCTAACTTTCTGAAATCAAACTTTTCAAGTTCAAATCAAGTCTTTCTAATTCAATTGCATGCTTTAAACCGTAGGTTACTTATGCCCTAGGAGACAAAACCCTAGTTCAATCCTGACCCTAAAGTTAGGGAGCTTCAACTCTTTTCTAAAAATTCTTTTCAAAACCAATTTGGTTTTTAAACTCCAATCTAGGTGAAGATGATTTCAAAGTTCAACTCAATCTTTCCAAATCAAGTCCAAAATCAATTTCAAATCCTAATTTCAAATCAAAGTCAATTACGAGTTCAATTTCCAAACAAAGTTCGAATCCAACCCTTTTCAAATACCTCAAAGTGTCTTTTTAAATCAGACCCCAAAGTGTTTATTTTCAATCGAACCCTGTGTTTGAACTACGATTAACCTAATTTCCAACAAAGGGATACGTAGGCAACCCTCATGGATGCGGTCACATCCTTTTTAAGTTTCAATTCCACATGTGATATCCTAAATCTTCATTTATTTATATTAATGAGAATTTCTAGTGTATGTAATATTTACTGTTAATTATTTCTCCTCTTGAGTAAAAAATAACCAATGAGGACTTGTGTTGTAACTTAAGTTCTTGGGGTGAGACACATGGGATTATTTCCCATGTGTATCATCTTATATATCTATGTATATACACACACCCATTTGTAGAGAGAGAGAGAGAGAGAGAGAGAGAGAGAGAAGGAGGAGAAGAAATAGAGGAAGGAGATTGAAGGGAGAAGATCAAGAAAAAGAGGAGGAAGCAAGGAGAGCTCAACTAAGCTTGGAAGCCCATTGGGAAGTTGGAAAAGCTAGAGAGAGAGAGAGGTATGCATTAAAACCTTATATGTATACTTGTGTAAATGTATTGGGATATTGTATATATGCATATATATGAGTTGGGTTTGTTTTGGGGGACTCCTTGAGTCCCAATTATGTGAAATGTTGGAGGATTGCAGAGTTGGGGGTTGAAACCCCCCAAATATGTGAAATGTTGGGGTTTTGATTTATTCTTTAGATCCCCTTGATTTAATTGTTCTTTCTCCCCCATTTTGAGTTATTGTCATCCTTGTGGGCTAATCTTTGAGCCCTAAGAGTGTTGGGAATGTTTGGTTGTGTTTGGAGGGATTTTGGGAGAGTTTTGGGTTGAGAATCATTGCTGCGCGGGAAGGGGCGTTCAAACGCCCAACAGGGTCGTTTGAACGGCCCGAGAGCAGGGTTTTTCTTTTGGCTTAGCATTCGAACGGCCCTTCCGGGCGTTCAAACGGCCCGAGAGGGTGTTTTTTCCATTTTGCCTGGGGTTCGAACGACCATTTTAGGCGTTCGAAAGGCTATGTTCTTTTTGGCCTGGCGTTCGAATGGTCTGCCAATTTCAGTACTGTTTAGTAAAACGAGCATAACTTTCTCTACAAAACTTGGATTGGTGCAAGGTTTAAAGCATTAGAAAGTAGACTCATAGACCTCTTTATCCATATAAAGTGTGTTCTCTAATTCCTTATAGATTGAGAGTCATGGAAGTTTAAATGTGACCTAAAATCCATGCAACAACATTGTTTTCCAAAATTTTAATCCACCTTCCGTGAGGCATAACTTTTTCACCCAAAATGTGTTTTTGGCCCATGACCTATCAAAATAAAGGCCTTTAAGCCTACTTTTATATGGAACTAGCCTTGAGTGTGAACTCATCTTTGAGAGGTGGTTGGGACGCGATGAAAGAGTCGACATTCCGGCTTTCATGTTCAAACCTCAATTTCATGTTCTTATTTTACATCGGGGCTTTGTCCTAGAGTTTAGCCTCGCTCTCCCGTTTTGAGAATGAGGTGTGGTTGAGTCAGGGTCAAAGGATTTATGCGCTTAGTCTCAGTTTATGCGTTATTGCCTTGCCTTAGCATCGTGTATTGATGTTCCATGTTTCTACATGAATCATGTGTAGGAGCACTTTGCTTAACACTCGTTCAGTTGGATAGAGGTGAGTACTAATATGCCATGAGTAAGACTTATTACTTTCTAAATGCTTTCAAGTTCAATTACATTTTATGTATTTCTTTCCATTGATTTCAATGCCTCAATGACTACGTTCTAGTATAAATGTCATACTTTGAATTACATACGAACCTTACCTATGATATGAATTGCAACCCATGGACTAGAATGTTTACATAGAGTAGATGTAAGATTCCTAACGTATGACTCCATGTAAGGTCTTTCGTGGCAAAACCCTAAACTAGCAATCAATCCCTACATTAAGACATGAATTCTATCAATAATTAATATTCACTATACACATAATGCTATCGCCCAACTCACTAAGTTTACTGACCTATAAAGAATCTCACTCTTCTATGAATCAAAATAATAAATACTACATGCACATGTCTAATAATTATATTAGGATTAAGAGCACAAACACTCATAATAATCATGTGGCATTAATTGTTTTAAATAGTCAATATAAAAATAATTACCTTTATACGTTCTTGTTCAATATACATAAAGTGTACTAGTACAAGAAATTGAAACTATACCGTTCCCTATAATCAAGATAAACCAATTAAAACCTTGGATTACGGTTCTACTGATGGTATGTCTAGTTTCATCTAAGGTTGTACACAATAAGCTTAATGTTCCATAAAAATCGATGATCTAATCTTCCGTGTGTAAACCATATTTTACACACCAGATCATCTACTATTAAAATAAGAGATATACATACACAATCATTGAATAAATAATACAAATCAAATATTATTGACACAAATTCTCATTAAAATGGAATAACTAAACTATTAATAAATATTAGAACAATTGCAAAAAATATGTCTTTTAGTAGAAATCCCTAACATGTAACTCATAAGAATAAGTTGCTTCCTCATGCCTAGATCAACAAAAGATGATCAAGAGTTCGATTAAGGCAATTCTTGCAACCTCAGAAAGAAGACTCAAAATTCTACAACTTTATATTTCATAAATATTCCATGAATCGAACTCTAACATGGTAAAAACTGAGTTGCAAGTGGGACATAATAGGGAACTACGAATTTAGTGATTTTTTATTTCTATTTTTAATGGGTTTTTTTGTTTTGTTTCTAGACTCTTTGATTCTTAGGATATACATATAGGAGAGAAGGGCACGAAATACATGACTATTATTATTTTCTTCATCTATTTTTCTTCTAGAGTTTTCTCTATTGTAATGACTAAGGCTAGGGGTGAAACTTTTGATGAATATATAATGTTATTCTTTGATACTTTAATGAATTTTAATGTATAATCTTTTTAAAATGATTGTTTCATATGTTTGGAAAAGTTTTTGTTCTGTAAAATCCCTTGATTCATTATTAACAAGAATATCATTCATTTGCACATTAAATGCTTATGTGTTGGGACCGTTGCCATCACGAATAATAGGCATTTGTGACGGCATTTCAGCCGTCACAAAAGAATCTGTGGCAAATAACCTAATTTCTAGTAGTGACTTATGCAACTACGATTGCTGGTGTGTATACGTGATGGTTTTTTTTTTTTTTTTTTTGTACAATCTTGCTGGTGTGTATACATGATGGTGGCCCTCGTTTGTTAGAGAAAATATTTGTTGTCCTAGTTTGAACAAAACTAGAACTTTCATTCCTTTTTTTGCAAGTGTCCCACATCGTTTACACGCAAACGCATCCGTTCCTTTGTTTACAATACAAGAGGTTCTGTAGGACCTGTTTTCAATGTGGACCAAAATCACATTTTTGGCTGTGTTATCACAAACAATTGTGGGAACTCATGAATAGAAGTACAAAATTTAAATAATATCTATAAACCATAGGTTGAACCGTACCGAACCGATTAATTTTGGTTTGGTTTTAAGTTTACATTAGTTCGGTTTAATTTTGGGTTTAAAAGTAACCCGAACCAAATAGACCCATGTGCACCCATACTACCACTTATGATCATATCATTCACATAAAAACAAATAATGATCCTGAATAAGGAGACATTATTAGAAGTTTGAGTGGGTGTTTGGACACAAATAATGATCCTAAATAAGGAGACATTATTAGAAGTTTGGATGCAATTTTTTTAGCAGTTGATGACTTTTTTTAAATTGTATTTTTGCTCACCGCTTAAAAAAAGTTACTTTTAAAACTAGCTTAAGTTTTAGAAGTCACTTAAAAAGTGCCTTTTTGGAACTAACTTAAGCATTTGGCTATGACTTTTTTAAGCTACAATCCAACCACTCCCTCAGTACTCTTTACAACTTTACCCAAAAAGCACTTAAAAATTCCTTCCTCCCACATAGCCACGAGGAAAAAAAGTCAAAAAGCAAGTTGAATTGAGATCTCCAATACGAGTAATGAACTCTGAGAGGAGCTCAACCTAGTGTTGGATTATTTTCTGGTCAGTAGGGATGCCAAGTCTAATTTGAATATAGTAGCTCAGGAGGGATAGACAAGGAAGGAGAACATGAGTTCGGGGTGGGGGTGGGGGTGGGGTTGGGGGGACGAAGAGTGATGATAACCAAAACTTATATCAATCATAGGTACAAGGTTTGTAACAAAACAAAAAGCGAAGATAGAAGACAGGGCGCACTACAACAAAAACTGGATTTAGTGGCATCATTTTTTGACATTTTATAAGTAAAAAAAGTGACATTAAAAGTACATCCAATGGCATTTTTTAGTAAATGTCATTGAACCAAAAGTTTGTTGGACATTTTCAGTGGCATTACACTAAAAAATGTCATTAGAAATCCAATTCCACTAACGTTTGTGAAAGACGCCACTGATCAAGAGTCATCATTTACCTCCTAGCGACTTACGGAAGTGCCATTTAGAAACTTATCCTCTAATTCTAAGGACAAAAAATGCCACTGAAATAGAGTTACAGTGCAAGTATATCTAGGGAGTTAGAACAGTTCACAACAGGACTCCATTTTTAGATCTCTCTGTCTCTCTCCATCATTGAACCTCTAAGCATCTCTCTCTTCATGACTTTGTCTATGTCCCCCCTTTTTTTTATTGATTCTACATCTCACAAGAGAAAATCAGGTTGAAGCTCTTGGCAGAATGCAACCCTTCCAGCGTTAGTCCAGGATAATTATGGAGGCAGCCAAAATCCATACGGTACTCTTTCATTTATAAATCGTGAATTAAAACTTAGAATGCCTAAGCGTGTATATGTGATATGTCATATCTATAAATGTGTCCTAGGGTTTATGATGTGCCTAAGAAGTGCGAAAGATATGTATACTTACAAACATATTTCATGTATATATATATATGCGTATACAGACATGCTTATAGTGTATATATGTTCTAGGGTTTGTGATGTGCATAAGAATTGTGAATTAAGATATATGTATAAACATATTTCATATATATACATATATTCTCATGCCGTGTATAAATGCTTATACGGATATGTTAACAAGTGTTTGTATCCTTGGATTACGTTTATCCATTTCCATCTTGAATAGTTTATTTATACTTCTAACAGAATCATCAATGGGTATAACTTATTTGAATATTTTGGTTGCTCAAATATGGTTGTCATTTTTTTTGTTTTTTTGATAACTCAAATATGGTTGTCATTGAGTTATCCAAAATCAAATATTTCACATCTTTAAAAATATATCATTTCTCCCTATCTGATTACATATTCCAAGAAGAGAAGACCCCACAAACAATAATTTTCATCTATTCGTTCAAAATGTGTGCATTGGAGATTGAACAACATCTTCACTTACATATGACATACAGGTAATTTACTCCTTCCCATCCCCTATAAATTTTATCAAAACAAAGAATGCAGACCATTTTTTTTACAGTTCTAAAAAGAAAAAAATTGTTTCGTGCATGTTTCATTCCCTTCTTTTTTTATGAAATCATTCCTAATTTAAAGATTAGTCAATGAAAACTTTTGATTCAGTTCAATGTTTGATGGCCTATTATTGTATTCCAGGGGACCACACAAGTGTAGTTCGTGTATATGCCTCTTGGATGGATTATACGATTCCCAAAAAATGGCCTTTCTCAAATTTTTTTGTTTAGGTATGTACAATTTGTCCATTCCATGCATTCAAATTCTGTGGTTTAAATTTTGGAATTCAAACTTGATTTACACCAGTAGCAGGTTAAGTTCTTGGAAGTTTAAGAATACTTGGTTTTCTTACCTTTGTGGCAAAAAGCATTTAGGCAGTAAACAGTTTCAATAGTGTGGACCTGGGAATAGAGGTAAGTGAATTCATCTATGATTCATTAATAGATCTTTATTTTAGCTCTACTTTCATTCTAGTATTATTTTTCAAGCTTTCTTGGTTCTAATTATTTTTGTTCCAACATTTTTTGGCTACAGGTAAAATTGCCAGAGGAACATCAATTGAAAGAAAGTCGGACTATTGAGAATGTGGAAATGTTCAAAATAAAGTCGGAGGAATGCACATGAATGTAGTTCTTGTTAGGAACAAACTATTTGAAAGTTCTTCCATTCCTCAGTATATATTGGCTATTTCTTGAAACTATATTCGTTTTTGTTTTTGTTTTTGTTTTTGAAAGAGTGGAACTATATTTCTTAAATCGATTGTTTGGGATGTTTTGGCTAGTCATAGCAATAACTATATTTGTAATGTGCTTGCCGAAAGCTTCATGGCGGTCCCGTTGGCATTATAACTGTTTGTTGTTCTTAGAACCCAAAGAGAAAAAAAAGAATTTGCTGGAAATGAAGTTGTGTAATTTTTTTTAATATATTTTTATCTAATTTAAGGGCATTCCAAAGTGCGACTAAAAACCCTTGGTTAGTAGTCATAGTGGCATTTTTTTGGATGTTACAAAAAGTAGGTGTAGTGGCATTTTAACATGCCAGTCAAATGTAAAATAGTGGCGCTTGTAGGCGCCGCTCAATAATTCCGAGTGAGGCCATGTGCCCCCAGCATTTTAAAAGCGCCACTATGCCTAAAGTGGTATGGGTATCTTTGGCACTTCTCAAAAATGCCACTACAGTAAGAAATGCCACAAAAGCACTTTTTGGTGGCATTGTTGGCTGGCACTACATCGTAATTTTCTTGAAGTGGCAGGGGTCTTTCAAGGTCAAGAAGACATCACAAGAGAAAAAAAATAAAAAAACAAAAACGACCACCGAGGTGGTAACTTCCGTGCTCTTCTCTCAATAGTTGCGTGTTTGAACCTGCTTGTGGTAGTAGTTGCATAGACCAGATACTGTTGAGAAGGAGATGATTGTCGCTTGCATTTTGGTGGGGCTGCAGTGATGGGCTCACCTTTCCTGAGTAGTAGCTATAGCTCAAACTGAACATTCCCCAGTGGGTGGGACCTATGGTCATGCCCAAGGGGCTTTTTTTTTTTTTTTTTTTGTTTGATCAGCAAAAGAGAATTCCATTATTGGAGAATAAGATACAAACTAGAACATCATTGAAATAGGGAAACCCAAGCCCGGCCAGGCCAAAAGAAAGAGAAGAAGGTTGGCAAGGAGCTAACTTACAGAAACCTAGAAGGGATGGAACATTTAAGACTTCTAACACCTGCAATATTATAGATGAAATCCATCACATTGAATTCAAAGGTGCCTACTTTTGCCTTCATCCAAAATGTCAAGTGCAGTTTTATAGAGCAGATGGTTTCCTACCAATCTAAAGGAGCACCACTGAAGACTATGCTGTTTCTCAAGAACCAAATATTCCAAATTACAGCTATGAAGAGAGATTTCCAAATATCCTTTTCCAAACAATGCAACTTAATCTTATACCACCATGTAGCTAGATCAGACAATGAAGGAGGAGAGACCCATTGAATTCCCCACCAATTAGAAATAGAGGACCAGATAAGCCAAGAGATCTTGCATCTTAATAGCAGATGATTAAAGGTTTTAATCTCTTTTGTACATAGAGCACATTTTAGATTAGAATCAGTAGAAAGAACACCCCTATGAAGAAGCAAATCTGTAGTACATATTTTCCTTGCAGAGCCAACCATCAAATCAGTTGAACTTTAAGAGAAGCAGCATTTTTTGATACAAACAGATTAGAATGACTTGGAAATCCCATAGAATTTTGAACTGAATTGCAGAAAGAACTAACAGAAAAGATTTGGGAGTGATCAGCTTCACAAGATAAGGAGTCACCTTTATTTGGGACCCAGTTGGAAGAATTAAGCATGCTAATAAGTTTATTGAGTTACTCACTTTTCCAAGCTATGAGATTCTTTTTGATGTGCAGCCACCATCTAGCATATCCTTTTGGCTGAAACACATCACTGATCAGTTCTTGTTGATTTAGTGACAGAGAGAAGAGTTTATGGAATAACTCAGCAGCTTCCTTTTGGAATGAACCTGGTTCTAATCCTAACCATGGGTGTACACACCCAAGGGGGTTGCTACACTGATTTCCCCTTTCCAACCTTTTCACCAAGCAAAAAAAAAAAAAAAAAAAAAGGAGAAAAGCAAAAAGACAACATGTCAAAAAAATGAACTAAAAAACAACTTATGGAGAAGAAAAGGTTGAAGGTGAAAGCTCAAGTAGGATAGCACTTAGTTAAAATGAACAAGCCACCATTACAATGGAGCTCCCAAGGC
Source organism: Euryodendron excelsum (assembly GCA_033060915.1). Lineage (NCBI taxonomy): Eukaryota > Viridiplantae > Streptophyta > Magnoliopsida > Ericales > Pentaphylacaceae > Euryodendron > Euryodendron excelsum. The sequence continues at coordinate 39,025,649 of CM065381.1, read as the reverse complement.
CAAACTGAAAGCTTCTGTTGACAGTTTGATCACCCAAGATTTCTTCTTGCCCATGGTTTTGATCTGTTGGAGTGAGACATCATGGTGGCGCTGTTGATGGTTATGTAATCTCATAACCATGTTATTTGGTTTTTCAAATGATAAAGATTGAAGTTTTTATGTGAGCACATTGAACAAAAACTGAAAAAACAAAAACTTCTATAGTTTTTTTCCCTTGTAAAAAGAATATCTACCAGCAATTATCATCTAACGCAGCCTCTGAACGATCTAAAACATCACAATTTTGAAATGAAAACAAATCTTTTGATTAATGTTAAGTGAAGAAAATCTGGAAAGAACTAAACTCTGTAATATAGAGGTCATTGCTTCTGAATTCAACTTGTGTTCAATCGAGGCCAGTAGTTTCAGTTTGTGTTCATCTTTTACATGGCTATTTTGATTGCCTATAAAACTTATCTAGCTAAACTCAACTTGTTTTGAACTTATTTACCAAAGCTAGATCCTTTATGATGTTGTGCTTTCAAGCCACAACTTCAATCAAGTTATGCTTTCAAATTACAACTTAAGCTTCAACTAGACTTTGTTTTACATATTTTGTATGGAAGTCGTATTTTGAGACCATGACTTCAATGAAATACTTGGATTGAAATCACAACTCTATTAAATTTGTGGTTTCAAATCAAAACTTCATCTTGACCTTGTTTTGTATATTGAATGTGAAACTAGTGGGACTAAAACACAATTTGACCTAAAATTGGGGTTTAAAAACTTGACTTTCGTAAGGAGCTAAGTTCGGTAATAAGTTCATGATTGTCCTCTAAAAGTGCAATCATTATGCTTAACTATTTATTTGTTAGACCTAGAGTAGGATTATTTATGTAGTTTTAGTCCTAATTTGTTACTAACTTAGTTTGTTTGATTTAAACAAGAATCTCGGATGAAAAAGGACAAAATTGGACGAAAATATAAAGGAGCATTCGAATGGTTCTAAGACATTCGAACGCGCGTTCGAACAGGACGCGAGTGCGTTTGAATGGAGTGACAAGGCATTCGAACGGTAGTCTAGGCATCAGAAAATATTGTGAGCATAAAAAGAGTTTGAATTATGTTTGAAAAGCGTAAGAATATTCTGTGGCACGAGAAAGCGTTAGATATCCGTTAGAAGCCTGTTTGAATGGTGGTCAAGGCGTTCGAATGGCTTATGGGGTTTACATATTTTCAAGTATATAAAAGCTGGGATTGTCTATGGTTAGGGTTGCTGATTATTTTATGAGTTTTAGGTCTTAGAGAGTAGCTTTAGAGCTTTTAGCACAATTTCTACAAAGCTTTTCCATAGTTTTGCAATTCCTATAATCAAATTCCAGTTTTTCAATAATATTTCAATATATTTTTTCATATCTATTATGATGATAAGTAGCTAAACGCCATCTTGAGATCAATTGTGAATATCAATTGAAGATTTCGGATGAACAATAGAGGTAATTAGAGTTTTAATGTTTCTATCTTCTTCTTCTTAATTCTTCAAGATCAAACCCTAGATATTTATGAAAACTTAGATGTTTGACAAAATTTGGTAATATTTATGCACAAACCGTAGTTTGGTATAGTTATTGCACAAATCGATGGTATGCATTTAGATTCTAAATCGATTTATTCTAGGTTTGATTATTGAAGAATAATAATTTCCATTACTAAATCTTCCGAATCAAAAAACTCATGACATAGTCAATAATTTGAGTTATCAAAAGCCTCCATTAAAATTCCAAGTGAAACAATTGATTGAAATAATTGGTTTCGAGAGTTTTCTTTATTCAGTTAAAACCATTTTCATTGTTTAGTTTAGATTAAACAAACTCTTCCAAAGTATTGATTTTTGGTTTATTTCAAAGGTATTTCAGAAGTTTTGTGCTTTTTGAGAGAGTGTGAGAGCCTTTGCACCTTTTTATCAAAATTTTGTGTAGACTAGACCCCTATTCACTGGGTTATAGTGCTTCACCATCCTATGTTTGGGATTATCTAAAGACACATCCAAAGACACCATTTGGTGCAAGTCAAATTTTGGCGCCGTTGCTGGGGGATTTTGCACTAGATTAACGTAAGAGGCTGCCCAAAGCACAAACCTCAGTCAACGTAAAACAAGCGAATTGCTTCACCACCATCTACAACAATGGAGAAATCGTTAGCCAGGGCCTAACCAGTAACTTCATTCCATCCCTTGTATGTGCTAGAAATTAGGGCTTTTGTGTTATTTTTTTTTAGGGGTCTAGGCATTTTATAGTTAAGAGGCCGATTGCTAGAGGCAACTAGGTTTCTATGCTAAGTCCTTATTAGTCGTCTTGCTTTGCATGTGGAGATTGCTGGTTCGGCTAAGTTTTTATATTAAATTGATTGAATCGGTGGTTTATATTTTGAGGAGATTGGAGGGAAGGAAGGGATTATGAACTTTTGAGTTGTAGAGGTGCAGATAGTCTCTTATGTATGCATTGCATATGTATGTCACATTATATTAGAAACATTCACCAATATCTAGTCAGAATTGACCCTTTGTGTAATCTACCTTCGAGTTATCTTACACCATCACCAACTCAAACTCCTCTAACTGATTTACCGCATTTTCCCTTGATTGTTGATCTCAGACCTATTCTCATGGCTAACATTAATGATGGGGTGATCCCACTCAAACTAAACCCCAATGATGATCCCAATAGAATAGATCCTAAGATAAGGAGCAATTTAGGAGATGCAGTTGCCCAACACCACAGAACAATGCAGGATTACATGAATCCCATAAAGTAAGCCCCTACATCTAGCATAGTATTTCTGCGCATCAAAACACCCTCAATCTTGAGCTGGGTATGCTACAATTATTGCCTACTTTCCTTGGTATGGATTTCATGCTCGATTTTTCAAGATAAATCATGTCCTTAGGAAGTTTTACTTTTAAAACTTTTCTTATTCACACTGAAAAACAAGACCAACATATGGTTCAATACATTAAGGCTAATATCTATACACTCTTGTCATACACTGCAAGGGAAATTCTTGAAAAAGTTTTTCCTTGAATATAAAACTGTAATGATTTGTCACCATATCTTTTAGTTTGCCCCCAAATTAGGTGAAACCTTCTTCCAATGTTGGAAGAGGTTTAAAGACTTGTTACAGTTGTGTCTGCATCACAAGTTTGCCAAATGGCATGTTATTAATACTTTCTATTTTTCATTGACCCCTCAATTTAAGCATTTTATTAAGTCAATGTGTGTAGAGACTTTCTTTGATAAGAATTCCACTGAAGTATATAGCTACTTTGACTACTTAGTAAACTTGGTAAGAGACTGGACTACAATTGCGACCTAAAATCTCAAGGCTAAGCCCACTACACATATTGAGGTAAAGTATCAACTTAGGTAAATTAACAATTGAAATGCTAGAATTACCACACTTTTTCGTATGATAGAGGCCATGGAGATAAATAAGGTTAATGCCATTGAGGTTGAGTCGCATAATTCACCATACATAGTGTATGATACTATGGAGCATAACATTGCAGCATGCCCAATCATACCAGGCATAATAGAGGTCTTACATGGCCAAGCCAATGCTGTTGGCCAATACCGAAGGGGCTTTAATGACCAAAGGAGTGGGGCAAACCCTTACTCCAATATATATTACCCATTGTGGCAGAACCATCCAAACTTTGGTTAAGGAATGACGGTCCACAAAATCCTCAAGCGTACTAAGGAGGGCCTCAAAACCCTTAACTTTACCAACCCTAACCAAAACCACAACCACAACCACAACCACAACCGCAAGCTCAGCCCTTCCAAGCCCTACAACCCCTGCCTTACTGACCCCAACCTACATAGTACCAACCCCTTCATAGACATTCTGTGCATGATAATGTCAACCAATTAACCAATGACGTGAGAGGGGTTACTAATAGGATGAATAGGCAAGAGAAGGTACTTGACCAACACACTATGTTGTTAGAAGACATAAAAAAGTAAATATCTACCTTGACACAAGTTTTAATGCAATAAGTACCAGGGAGATTTTCGGCCCAACCCCAACCAAACCCAATAAGGCCTGCGAACTTAGTTGAAACTAACCATGAACAAGTTCAAGCCATCAAAAGCCTTAGGAATGGGAAGATCATAGACAAAACCATCCCTCCTAAGAAGGAAAGCCCAAAGGTTAGTGCTGAGAGCGTGGGGTTGGGGAAAGACTAAGAGAGAGAGGAGAATAAAAAGAGTGTGCCCAAGTTGGGTAGGAATGAGAACCAAACTAAGCCTCCTATAAAGCCAAAAGATGTATCTAAAGACAAGGGCATGGAGGTTATGAAACATGCCTTGTTTCCTCACAGATTGACCAAGCCTAAGAGTGAGTAATTAAACACTAAGATCTATGCGATATTCAAACAGGTGAAGGTCAATATTCCCATGTTAGATGCCATCAAACAGATACCCTCCTATGCCAAGTTCTTGAAGAACTTGTGCACCATAAAGAAGAAGTTGTATGTTAAAGAGATGTCTTTAATGAATGATAGCCAAAGTGCTTTATTGCAATGTAAGATGGCACCACAATATAAGGACCTTAGTTATCCTACTATTTCATCCACCATAGGGGGACACAAGGTAGATCGTGCACTTCTTGATCTAGGTTTAAGTGTCAGTTTACTACCTTATTCCGTTTACAAGCAACTAGGATTAGGAGAATTGAGCCCAACTAGAATGACCTTGCAACTAGATGATAGATCAATTAAGGTCTCCAAAGCCACAATTAAAGATGTTCTCATTCAAGTAGACACAGTCTACTACCTGGTGGACTTCATTGTCTTAGATACCCATCCTATTGACAATAGTGACATCAAGAATCAATTTTTCATCATTTTAGGATAACCATTCCTAGCAACCTCCAATGCTATTATCCATTGTAGTATTGGGTGGTTAAAACTGTTATTCGATATGAATATCTTTGAGGTGGGTAAACAAATAGGCCAGTATAAGGACATAAGAGAAATATACTTCATTGAGTCTATTGTTCAAGAGCACTTTAAGAATAAGTTCTTTAAGGATCCCATTGAAAGGGCTCTCATTTTGAGTGAACCATATGACTAGTTAAAGAATAACTATGTCAAGTATGGGGACACAATTATATGAGGGGTAGGCATTGAGACTTGTATACAAGTGGGTTGTTAGATCCCATCTATTGGCCCTTTAACCCCTAGTGCTATTAAGCCGGTCCTTGTGAACAACAACCACCCACACCAAAAAAAAAAAGCCTTTACCATTCACTTTGAAGTATGCATTCTTAGGTGAAGGTGAGTTTTACCCAGTTGTTATATCCTCTACCTGTTTGGCAGCTAAGAGGCAAGTCTAGTGAAAGTGTTGGAAAACCATAGGAACACCCTAGGTTGGACAATAACAGACTTACACGACATTAGTTCTCTTGTGTGTACTCATCGTATATATCTTAAGGAAGAGTTTAAACCTGCGTGTCAAATGCAAAGGCATTTAAACCCGAATATGAAAGAGATAGTGAGAAGAGAAGTACTAAAGCTTCTCGGTGCTTGTATTATAGACCCTATCTCCAATTCTAAGTGGGTTAGTCCAACCCAAGTGGTGCCTAAAAAGTCGGGCATAACAATAGTTAAGAATGAGAAGAATGAACTAGTTCCCACTAAGATCCAAACTGGTGGGGAATGTGTATAAACTACTATAATTAAATGTCGTGATTAGGAATGACCACTTCCCACTCCCCTTCTTTGACCAAGGCCTTGAACAAGTGGCGGGTAGAGCCTTTTATTGCTTCTTGGATGGGGACTCTGGCTATAACCAGATTAAGATTGCCCTAGAAGACCGAGATAAAACCACATTCTCGTGCCCTCTGGCTTCTATAATGCACTGGCCACCTTTCAAAGGTACATGATGAGTATTTTCAGTGATATGGTGGAGTGGTTCTTAGAGATATTCATGGATGATTTCTTCTTGTATGGAGATACCTATGAGCCATATTTAGCACAACTTGAGAAGGTGTTAAAGAGATGCGAGGAAAGCATTCTAATGCTCAACAGTGAAAAGTGTCACTTCATAGTGACACAAGGTATAGTTCTTGGACAAATAGTGTCCAACAAAGGGATTAAGGTAGATAAGGCTAAAGTAGAGTTGATCCAAAAACTACATACCCTTAGGACGGTTAAAGACATTAGGCCTTTTCTTCGACCTACCAGTTTCTACTAGCAATCCATTTAAGGGTTTAGTGTCATATCTCACCCTTTGTGCCACCTATTATCACAAGATGTTCCTTTCGAGTAGACATCTTCTTGCCAAAAAGTTTTTGAGATGCTTAAAGGGCTACTAACCACCACCCCTATTATTCAATCAGCCAATTGGTCTTTACATTTCGAGTTGGTGTGTGATGCAAGTAATTATACAGTTGGGGCAGTTTTGGGGCAAAGGGTCGATAAGAAACCTCGTGTTATCTATTATGCAAGTAAAACCCTTAATGAGGCCCAAATGAACTATACCACAACATAGAAAGGGCTTCTCGCTGTGGTCTTTGCATTAGACAAGTTTAGGTCATACTTAGTTGGATTGTTAGTTATCATATAAATCAATCATTCCGTACTTAAGTATTTGCTTAGTAAGGTCGATGTGAAGCCATGCCTCATCTGAATGATTCTCTTACTCCAAGAGTTCCATATTGATATTAGAGATAAGAAGGGGGTCGAGAATATAGTTGCCAACTATCTTTTGTGGCTGCCTACTGATGGGATGCCCAAGACTCTCGTCCCATCAGTGAACACTTTCCAGATGAGCATCTCTTTTAGGTGTAAGCACTTTCATACGCAACCACTCCTTGGTATGTGGATATAGCCAACTTTTTGGCTACCAATAAGATTCACTCACATTTGTCTTATCTAGATAGAAAAAAAGTGCTTTAGGAATGTGAGGTGCTATCCTTGGGATGATCCTTACTTATTTAAGTATTACGCTGATTAGGTGATTCGTCGATGTATTCTCGATGATGAGATAAAGAATGTTGTGGACTTTTATCATTCAAAGGCGTGTGGTGGGTACTTTTCTTCATGCAAAACCACCGCAAAGATCTTGCAAAATAGTTTCTATTAGCCCACTATGTTTAAGGACGTTTATATATTTTGGATATCCTATGATAGTGTTAATGGTTAGGGAGTCCATCAAGATAGCACATGATGCCTGTAAACCCCATTATTATTCTAGATATTTTTTATTGCTAGCGGTATTGATTTCATGGGCCCTTTCCCTAGCTTATTTGGATACCTTTATATTTTAGTGGCTATAGACTATGTGACTAAGTAGATGGAAGCATTCATTCGCGTACCAATGATCACCTAGTGGTGATCAAGTTCTTAAAAGAGCACATCTTTTCGAGCTTTGGTATGTCGTGCGTCATTATTAACGATGGTGGCTCCCCACTTATGTAATAGAGCCATAGGTCCTTTGATGAGAAAGTATGGGGTGGTACACAAGGTAGGTACACCTTACTATCCCTAAACCCAAGGCCAAGTTAAGTTAGCCAATAAGGAGATAAAGCAAGTCTTTGAGAAAACTGTTAACCCTGACCAAAAGGATTGAGGTTAGTGGACGCTTTATGGGCATATAGGACTACTTACAAGACCATCTTAGGTACTTCTCCTTACAAACTTGTGCTCGGGAAGGCTTGCCACCTTCCGATTGAAATTGAACACAAGGCCTATTGGGCCATTCACCAATTTAACAAGAATATTGATGAGGTGGGCCAATATAGAAGGTTGCAACTCAACGAGCTAGATGAGCGCAGTCATGATGTCTATGAGAGTGCAAAGATCTCTAAGGTGAAGATGAAATCCCTACATGACCAACATATTCCTCAAAAATCTTTTGTTGTTGGTCAAAAGGTTTTGGTCTACAATTTTCGATTACACTTGTTTCGGGGTAAGCTTCAAAGTAGATGGTTGAGACCTTACAATGTGAGGCAAGTGTCAGTGCATGGGGCGGTCGAAGTTGAAAATCCCACCAATGGTGAGTTCTTCAAGCTCAATGGACAATGAGTAAAGCCATACTTAGGGATAGAGGTGGGTGAGATTGAGAGTGTGGAACTCAGGGATCCACCATTGTTTGTGTAATTGAGCAATCCGTGTAGAGTAGTGTTGATTAGTTGATTGGTTTAGATGTAGGATCTTCTTTTTGTTATTTTTTAGGTCCTTAGTTTTCCCTAAGTAGGGGGGGTGCCTTTTGGTATCCCCATCTTTGTTCTTCCTTCCTCTTTCATTGTCATTGTTGCTTGTCTTCAAACATTTTCAAACATTTTTTGCTTTTCTTTGTTTTTTCTCAATTTTTTTCAAAATTAGGAAACACTGTCCAAATGAAGTTCCATCTGTTCAAATGGGTGTTCAAACTGATAACATCGTTTATTCAAACATGACACATCAGTGTATTAATGAATATCATCAGACGTGCGTTCGAACTGTTAGTGTCTGACGGTTTTGAAGATCTATATCTAAGAGCATTAGAAATTAGTTTGAACTCATTCAAACAAGTTAAGTCATCAGTTTTGAGAGATTTCTGCGATAGCGAGGCCCTGCCGAAAATCGACCATCGACTTAGCATTGATCCTAGTCTTTTCCTGTCATCCTAGGTACTCCTCTTGCGTTTTTCTTTGCATTCTATTCTTGTTTTCTAGAGTAGTAGTTAGTGTTATTTCATTTGTTTTACTATTATGGCTGGCCGAGCTAGCCAAAATAACAGAGGGGGAGGTAGAGAAGCCCGAGGTGGCCGAGTTGGTAGAGCCAGTTAAGGAGAGGTTTGTGAGCAAGGATGTGTCTGATGCATTCAATTAGACTTAGAGTGTGAGGAGCTATATGTTTAAGACATGACTTGCTCTCCATGACTTTGACAGAGGTATTTATAGATGGCGGTAGTAGTTTTTTGCTAGACATTGGATTCGACTGGCAGAGTTCAAAGACACTTGTGTATTCATGCTAATTGCTAAGTTTATGGCAAACATTGGGAGGGCATTGACTACTCCAGGGCACAAGGTGATAGAGTCATAGGTTAGGGATCATCAGATTATAGTCACCCCTAATATTATTACAGATTTCTTCCATATTCCTCATGTCCCAGATGCTTAGTTTTGCTATTGTTGTGCCCTAATTTTTAGCCTGAGTCCGGGTCTTGACTCGAGCGAACCCGATACTCTTTCTGTTAGAACTCACCCTCCTAAGAGGATGAGTGTGACGGGGTTTGAACTTGAAATGCATTTGGTTAAGGGCTTTTTGAAAAGATTTTGGAGTTGCCACCTAACTTTGATAAAGGTGTGTTAGGTCACTTAAAACTAAGTAAAGCCCGAAGACTAAACTTAGGGTATTTGAAAAGGGTTTTGAAAAACTCCCTCAATAGAGGGTTTTTGAAAAAACAGGTTGGTTGCAACCTTTGGAGACTTTTTAAGCACTTTTAGAAAATGACTCTATTTTGGTTTTTGAAAATTTCTTTTTATGTACCTTATGAAAGGTATGTTGATGTTTCATTGCCTTTGAGAGTTTAATTATGTAGGAACTATACTCCTTGAAGAACATGAGTTTTGGAAAGCATTTTTGGGAAAAGGGACTAGAAACTTCCCTTATTAGAATATCCCACTCGATCTTGGATGACCCTAACCATAGAAGCCCTAGGGTCATTTCAAGAATGTGATGTTTGAAAATAGTTTTTGAAAAAAAAAGGTTTTTCCAAACATTTAGGAGTTGGAACCCTAGCATGAACCTTACAGGTTTCATTTGATGTATCACTTTCCTTAGAAAATCCTAACCATGCAAGGGTTTGAAAACCTCTTTGAGTGAAGTTGGGATTTGAAGAAAAAGTCCTAGAGTTACAATCTTGAAGCCTCCTAATCTTGGTTGGCAAAACTAGGTTTAAGGTAACCTAGGGTTAGGTTGACCTAGGGTTGGACCAATTAGGGTTAGGTTGACGTAGAGTTGGACCACCTAGGGATTGGTTGGCCTAAGGTTAGATAACCTAGGGTTGGAAGTAACTTGGGATGCAAGTAACCTAGGGTTTGGAAAGGATGCCTTGAAGTAGGAAAGATTTGATCTGGTGCAATATGGTAATGTATGATTTTAGTTGAAAAAGGAAAATTTTACTTTTGAAAAGTTTTGAAAAAGGAAAGTTCTATTTTGGGAATGTTTTTCAAAAGGAAAATTTCATTTTAGGAAAGTTTTGAAAAAGGAAAGTTCTAAGTTTGTTTCTAAAAATAGAAGATTAGATTTTGTTTCAAAAAATAGAAGATTTGATTCGGTTTCTAAAATGGGAAGATTTGATTTGGCTTCCAAAATGGAAAGATTTGATTGGTTTCTCAAATGGAAAGATTTGATTTAGAATCGAAAATAGAAAGATTTGATTTGAAATCAAGAAAAGAAAGATTTGAGTTAAAAATCTTATGATTTTATGTGTGACCTTTGGGAAGTAACTCAAGTGAGTTATGCAATTTTTAAAAACATGATGCAACAATAAAGTTGAAAACCATTTTGAATGCAAGGATGCAGGAATGAAGGTTAGAGTGCAAAACTAGACTTCCTAAAACATGGACTTCTAGGGCTTCAAGAAAACAACTTTTGGTTGAATTTCAGGAAAATCATTGAGCATAGAATTTAGAGAAGTTTAAAAGAGAGGTTTTAGGGGTTAAAACCCTAACGTGGCCTTTGAAGGCCTCTTTGAATATGCCACTTTCCTAAAGTGATCCTAACCATGAAAATGCTAGAATCATTTTAGGGTTGTAATTTTGAAAATAATTTAGGGCTTGAAACCCTGATGTGGACCTTGGTAGTCACTTTGAATATGTCACTTTCCTAAGGAAACCCTAACCATGAGTAGGTCAGAATCACTCTGGGGTTGTGAGTTTGAAAATAAGAACAATTTATGAACATGATAAGTATAACGCATTAAGGTCGTGAACATACAAGGTTGAATGTTTCACCGTATTGCAAGGGGCCTTAAGATCATACTGTGATTAGTTAGCCTAAAGGAAGATCCCCGACACGGTGATCTCCCCGAAGCTTCCGCTAGGCATGGACCTAAGTTCCTCCTATTTCAGGCATGCAAGAAGAGGGGGTTTGGATATGGGAATTAAAATAGAAGAATAGTCCTAGTGGACTAAGAGGGAGAAGAGAGAGAGGGGGATTGTACAAAAGTAAAATAGAAACCCTACCATGTCTTCTTCTTAGCTTGAATGCTTCAATGGAGGACTTGCTTGGACCTTTCAATGGCCTTCAACAGCTTCCAAGGGCTAGACTTGATCTCCAATGAAGTAAGGAAACGAGGGTTTTAGTGTTTAGGGATAAAGGGGGCTTGATTACACCCTAAAAGTATAATCATTAGCCCTTAATTTGTACTTTGTTAGACTTATATTGTAATTAATTATCTTATTTTAGTTAGATATTTGTTTGAGTATGTTTTTTTATGTGTTTTGTAGGTTATATAAGCTAATAAATGCAAAAAGAAAGCAAGAATAATCAAAGCGCGTTCAAGGCAAATAATTTGTTCATGAAAATTTCAACCTGTCTCGGTATTCTGGCTATAACTTTTTGTTCCGATGTGCGATTGAGCTGATTTTTATGTCATTGGAAAGAAGACTTCAAGCTCTACAACTTTGTGTCTAATGTGCATCGGCTGAATCGAGTTCTCGCGTGGTCAAATAACACTTCAAAGTTTCTACAGTTGAACAGCCATGAATAGTACCCGTCCGAGTACTGTTCACCGTCCGAACGGCCTTCTAACGGACATCAAACGGGCATCGAATGCACCGTCCAGACGGTATTCGGACAGTTATTGTTCATCTAGATTGTGTTTTTTGCATCCGAAGAGACGTTTTTAGGATTTTTTTTGTAAAGTTTTTGAGTATTTAGGGTTAGTTTGGAGCAAGGGGGCGGCGGGAGAAGCTCCCAAAAGGTTAGTTTTTCCATTTTTCTTCATTTTTAGCTTAGATTTAGCTTTGTAATTGTAGTATAAATATAAAACTTGTAGTTTTCTTTGATTGTATTGTATTTTCCTTCACTTTCTTGCACTCTCTTGCATTTTCTTTGTAACCAAACACTTCTATTGCTCAAGTAAAATTTAGATTTAATTCCTCATGCTTTTTCTTTATTTTCCTTGTACCCAAACACTCTTTAATTTCAAGTAATTTTTAACTTAAATCTTCACATGCTTTGTTTTCATTTTTCATGCTTTTATTATAAGTTTAATTAGCTAGATTTTGGATTTGGTTCAAATGTGAAGTCACCCAAATAATCCAAGGAATTCAATGAAGGTATCTTATAAATTTATTGTCATATTTTTCTAGAATTTGAATTTCTAGTAATTAGCAGTGGAATTTTAGAAAGCTTGAATTATTAACTAAATTTAGGGATTTTCATCACCCAAATCGATGGTATTAATTTAGGACCCTTGACTAGACAAATACTCCACAATTGCTAGAAATTCATTCTCACAAATTGATTGAAGATGCCTTATAAAACCTAGGTTATTGACTATGTTTGGCTAATCAATGCACAAACCAAAAATTTGGTATTGACTAAGTTGAATCGATGGTATTAACCTTTGATTCCTCATTGAACATATATCTAATTTCAATTGTTTGAGAATAATCGGTTTTCAAAGCTAAATCCTCTGAATCAAACACACTTAAATGTTGTGTTTAATTTGAGTTATAAACCCTATTGGAAGCCTTGGATGAAATTGAGTGAATGGATCATTTGAGCCCAATTCCCTTATAATTGCTTTAATTCTATTTACACTTTGCTTTACTTTAATTGTCTAGTGCTAATTGCTTTAATTTCTATTGCATTAGGTTAGTAATTCAAAACCATCATAAAAAATCCAAAACATTTTCGGTCCTTTAATTTTCCTTTTTATTTTAGATCCAATTCCCCATTTTATTGCAATTCAATCCTAGATTAGGTTGGTGTAAGTTGAGTGTTAAAGCCTATATTTGGCTAGGTCCCTTGAGAGAGAACGACACCGGATCTTCCAGTTTATACTTCATCGCGTCCCCCGTACTCTTGCGGAGTGCTAACTCCATTTCGTAGTTTTCAGAGCGAGTCAAGTTTTGGCGCCGTTGCCGAGGACCAAAGGCACGAGGCGAGCACTACTGAGCTTTGGATTGAAGAGTAGTTGGTGGATTTGATCTCCACCCATCTACCACGACGGAGGAATCTTTGGCTTAGGCTATCGGTACCTTTGTTCCATTTTTTGTGTAAATACCATAGTAGATTTTCATTCTTTCTTTTTCTCTTTATTTTAGGCTTATTTCGTTTATTTTGTATATATTTTGTTTTATTTTAATAATCTGATTGGAGGATTGCTAGAGGAGAACTAGGGATTGTTTTTATTGCAAATTGGTGGCATATAACTTTTGGAGATTGGAGGTTCGGTTGGATTGAACTTATTTAAATTGGAGGAATTATTATGCGAAGATTGGAGATTTGGATGAAAACTATTAAGCATTGTTGTGTATGATGTGTTGAGGCGCGGTGCGCTACATTTGTTTGTGCATTGCATCCAATTTTCATTGTGTACTTCATTATGTTTGGTGGTAAATTTTCACAAATTCCCTCATCCAATATGTCCATTAGGGAACACCTTAAAGCTAATGGCCAAAGGGAGCCTCCACGACCACCACCCACTCTTGGGGGTTGTGACTAATTTAACCTTGGTAGGGGAAATGAGAGCACATATTCACATCATTATATTGAGCCTCACCCTTACCAAGAGCCATTTGACTATTACCATGCAACACCTCCACCCTATCAAAATCCACCATGTGAATACCCCCAATCCCAATTTTTACCCTATGAGGAATATCACACTCCTCACATTGGCATATAAGCGGACACCATAGAGGATACTCTAGAGGACACACTTCAACAAGCCATAAAATTTCAAGGAGAAGTGAACTCTAGAATAGATGAGGGTCTTAATAAGATAAAGAGTCGATTGACTCTTTTAATGCAAACCTTGGTTGTTCGAACGGAGGACAAGTCCTTTGTGTCATCTCCAATCATTCCTCCTAATCAAAGGTGTCCAAGTGAACCCGCTCATCCCATCACTAACCATAGGAATGAGGAAATCATTGATCAAAACACCATTCCCCAAGACTTTGAGTCTAAGGAAGACATTCCTAAGAAAAGTGAGACAATTATTGAAAATATATTTCGAGATGAAAATTTCGAGAGAGTGGAGTCCGAAATTGGGGACTCCAAACAAGAAGAGGAGGGTAAGATTACCCTTAATAATGATGTTGGTTTAGATGTTGGGAATGTGCTTATCAATGAGGATGTTGACGGTTTAGAGGACATTCTTACCATGTCTAGGGATCATGTGCTCCCTATTTTTATGCCTCTAACACGTAGTCCTATTTTACCGGAGCCTTTGGAGCCTCATGTCCCAACACTTGAACCAACCATCATTCCAATGGCCGACCAATCAAAAGAAGGGGAGGGTCAAGCACTTCATGGCATGAGCATCATTGGCACCTTTGTGCATAATAATTCTTTATTTTCTACATTCCATGACCCTTTTTACCCTTATGTGCTTCAAGGCTATATCTTAGAATTCATCAAAGTGGTTGCCCTTGTGCATCCCACATTTGTATACAATTTTTGAAAATCTCTAAGTTGGGGGTGTGGGATGATGGCCAATTCTCACTTCGTGGCATTGGGTGATTTACTCTCTTTAATTTGGATAGGAGTAGGAGTAGGAGTAGTTGTGTTATTTCTTTGTTTTTCTTAGTTTGTTTTTTATTTTAAGTAGGGGGTGCCTTAAGCACCCCATTTTCTTTTTCCCACCATGTATGTGCATTTCATGCTTTGTTCTCATACATTGAGGACAATGCATCATTTTAAGTTGGCGGTGCAGTAGAGGTTTTGCCTCTATTTTGTTTGTTTGTTTTTTTTTTTGTTTGTTTTTGTTCATTTGTTTAGCACCCTATAAAAAAAAAAAATCATTTAACTTGTGAAAGTGCCTTTTGAGATTGGACAATAGGAATTTTTGCATGTATCTTTACTCAAGATGATGTTGAATCACTCCTCATACCCAACACGAAGTGGGAGTTGCTTAATTCATGCTTTTGTAGAGGGGATTACATCATTGTGCACAATTATACTTTTTAACACAATTTGTTACTAGTCTTGGCACTTTCACCCTTAAATTAGTGGAGATTATTGCCTTATAAGCTTTAGAGCATTTATCGCCTTTTGGAGCGTTTACATTTAATCAAGGATAGTTCTTCACCCTCACTTCATTCAATAGCTTCATTATGCTTGTTTTTTTATTCATGAGTTGAGTTTTGATCTTGTTATTGACACTTGTACTCTATAACATGTTTTGGTTGTACAACTTTGGATATGATTCTATGCCATTTTCTTCTTCATAGTCATAAGTTTCCCGTTTTAACCGTTCATTTTCCTTTAACCCTTGTTGATCTTCTACTTGAAAATATAGAGGAGATTGATTTGGGAAATTCAATGCAAAAAGAGTATTGTGAAATATGATAAGTTGTTGTTGATTCTAAAGGGGATGATAAAAGGATGGAAACAAAAAGGGAGAAGTAAGAAAAGAAAAAAAAAATGAAGAAGAAAGAAGAAGTAAGAAAAGAAAGAAAAAAAAAGAGAGAGAGAGAGAATAAGAGGAAGAAAAGAGTGAAAGAAGAGTTCAAAAGTTGAAAATATTTAAAGAGAAGAGTGAGTTTGGAGAAAAGTGTACTAAATGTTGAGAAGGGAGAGTTGTAGTTGTTTTGCATTTATCATTTCATGCCTTGATCACACATGATATGACCATTTACTTCATCACTTCACCCTTACCTTTCACCTCTTCTATATTGCCCTCTTCACCTCTACATAGCATAGTTGATCCAAGTTGTGCTTAATTGAAGTTTTCAATAGAGTATAAGTTTTATTTTGTCAATTTCTTTGAATCAATGCTTACCTTTGAACATTCTTTCATAGAGCTATGCTAATGTCGATACTGTAAGCACCCCATTTTTGACCGCTCGACAGTCTACGCTCCGTCCAGACTTGGACTCAAGTCGATATGAACGTATTCTAATTGAAACCAACTCTCTAAGTCCAAATCCCGTCTGTCCATCGCCTCGCGGGCCCAAATAGAGGCAAAATAACCAAAATGCCCTTGGGGGCATTATCTTTTCCAATTCCAACTCCAACCCCTCTCTTGAGATAGTTTATTCCTCGAGATGGTTCCAAGTTAGGCACGTCTTTTCGAAGATGGTAAGTCCCTTTTCCAATCCCTCTCTCGAGACAGTTTATTCCTCGAGACGGTTCCAAATTAGGCACGTTTTTCCGAAGGCGATAAGACCCCTTTCCAATTCCAATCCCTCTCTCGAGACAGTTTATTCCTCGAGAGGGTCTGGCACGTTTTTTGAGAAAAATCTCTTCAAAACGGTAAGTCCCTTTAAACCTGTCGACCGAGACGAGACCCCAAGTCCCCTAGATGGTAGAACGGTCCACCTTTGGCGCATGCTAGCCCGCCAATGCAGAAATGTCCGTTTAGGCACGCCTTCCGAGAAAGTTGACTTCTCAGGCTCTAAGTCCCTTTAGCAGCTTTCCGAGATTAGGCAGTCTTGGGAATGATCACGAATCGTTAGAGTAGCGGAAATCCTCGCAAACATCACAACCGTCAGAGTAGCGGAAATACTCGTAAACAGGTCGATATAGGGAATTGCTAACAAACCCCTGTGTCCCGACGACTGCCGTCAGAGTGGCGGAAACACTCAAAACCCAGGTCAACACCAGTGCCTGCTAGCCCATTTCGGTGAAAAATGACCAAACTGCCCCTTGGGCCTTTTCCGAGACTTTCCGGTCAAGATGACCATTCTGCCCCTATGCATCCAAACGCCCTGGGAACCACACCGGCTCTGGGTATCAAACCGGCAACCTTCTGAGATTACTTCTTATAGTATTCTCAACCTTCCTCTACCTTTCCGGATCATTCCGAGTCAGTTCCGGCAAACCAGGTGCGAAATAACCGTTTTGCCCCTGGAGGGCCGATCGCCTTTTCCAACCACACCGGCTCTGGATATCAAACCGGTAACTTTTCGAGAATGCTTTTTATAGTATTCTCAACCTCTCTTCATCCTTTCAGATCATTTCGAGTCAGTTCCGGTAAACTCGATACGAAATGGTCGTTTTGCCCTTGGTGGGCCGGTCACCTTTTCCGACCACACTGGCTCTGGGAATTAAACCGGCGACCTTTGGAAACATTTTGAATAATGTTCCCAAATCTTGAGTCTTCTTCTATGACAATCCGAGTTCGTCCCGGTAGCTTTCCGACCCGATTGATTGTTTCGCCCCTAAAGGCCCGATCAACCTTTCCGACACATCCTGTCCTCATTTTGCAAGTCAAATACCTCCAGGACACTATTCTAGGTGTTCCTGCTCTTTTCCAGCCTTCCGGGCCATTCCCGGTCCTTTAAATCATTCCCGGACTTTCTGAAGCCAAGCTAAAAATTGCATGGTAGTCACTAGTACAGGCGCCCAAATCTACTCAAATATACGTTGTTTGTCGACCTTAAACATTTCCTAAATGGCTGGCACCACTACTAGTGGCGCCAAGCCAAAAAATGCCCTGGCGCCACTCCTAGTGGCACCAATGTAATTTTCGGTCTGGCACCACTGCAACAGGCACCAGCACATTCCTCCCTCTATAAATACAGAGCCTCTTCCATCGTGAATGAGCTCTGTAAACTCAGTCTAAAAACACCAATATTCGATATACAGAGCTCGAACACTCCTTAAACCCTAGCTTCCTTAGGTTTTCCAAACCCTAGCCACCACACACTAAACCCTAGCCTTCTATATACTCATACACACCCCCATACACTTATACACTAGCCTCCAACCCTCCTTTGAAGACTTGAAGAGCTACAATCTGAAGTTTGAAGATTGAAGACAACTCTTGAGAATTGAAGACGAAGATCAAGACGAAGACCGAAAACAAGCAAGGCGCGCAAAATAAACAAAACATGTGGTAGGCTTTCTCTTTAAATTTCCGCACTTCCCCCTCTCTCTTCTCTCTCCTAACCCACTTGGGTTTTCTCTATTTTAATCCCCCATCTCTTTTCCCCCTTTTCTTTGCATGCTTGAAACAAAGGGACTCCCAGTCCATGTGTAGGATTAGACTATCGGAGGGTCACCGTGTCGGGGGCTTTCTTTTAGGTTAACCGGAGACCACGTGGGTTCGGCCCCCTTGATTATGTGGTAAAGCCTTAACCTTGTATGTTCACGACCCCAAACTTGCATTGTGTATATCATGATCTTGCGTTTTCCAAAAATCGTTTTTAAACTCATTTTCAAAATTTGCATTAAACTTGTTTTCAAAATTACATCAAAATCTCTTTTTCAAAACATGTTTTCAAAATCACAATCCTAAGGTGATTCTAGCTTTTCCATGGCTAGGGTTGCTTTAGAAAAGTGTTACATTCAAAGTGACCAATATAGTCCATATTTTCAAATTTTGTTGTTTTCAAAACTGCTTTCCTAAAGTGGTTCTAGCCCTCTTATAGTTAGAATTGCTTTAGGAAAGTGAGATGTTTTTACACCTTCTAAAAACTCTCTTTTCAAAAGTTTCTCTTTCTAAAACCCTGTTTTTCAACGTGCATTCTAAAAACTCTTCTTTCCAAAGTTGTTTTCAAAAACTCTCTCCAAAAATCTATTTTCCAAAACTTCTCTTTTTAAACTCCTTTCCAAAACGCTCTCTTCAAGGTCCACTTTCCAAAAACGTTCCCTACGTTTCCTTCTTAGAAAAACCTCTTCCTAAATCTCTTTCTAAAAAATTCCTCACTAGGATCTCTTTCCAAAAGTTCTTTCTCCTCAAGATCCACCTTCTAAAAACACTCCCTAAAAATCTTTTCTAAAAACTCTCTCTAACAATCTTCTACCAAAAATTTTTTTAAAAACTCTCTTCCCAAAATCTTCCTTCTAAAACTTCTCTCTACGATTTCCTTCCAAAAACTTGTTTCCAAAAAACACACTTTCCAAAAAACTCTTTTCTTGATGCCCAAGTCAAGCCTTAGAGCCAACAATTAGGAAACCCTAATTTTCTTTCCAAAAACATGGTTTTCAAAATAGCCTAAAAACCTAGGTTTCCAAAAGCTCTTGTTATCTATACCAAAACTTTATATATTTCCAAAACCTATTTTCTATGTCAAAACTATAGTCTTCCCAAATCTAGGGTTTCTGAAACTTCCCCTTTTCAAATCCTTGTCAAATCCAAACTTCCCCTTTAGGAAACCAAACCCAATCTCCCATTTAGGAAACTAGATCCAATCCTCCGTTTTTGGAAACAAAATACAATCCCTTCTTAATCCAAATCTTTTCTAATTCAAATCCTTCCTAATCCTCCATTTTCCTAAATCTTAAGTTTTCAAAACTTGAACATAAAAATATTTCCTAAATTTTAAAACTCAAAATCTAAATCTTTCCTAATTCAATTCTTTCCTAATTTTCTATCTTCCTAAACCATAAGTTTCCTAAAAATCTTTCCCTAAACATTAAGCTTCTAAATCCTTCCTAATTCAACCCTTTCCTAATTCTATCCCTTTCCAAATCTTAATTTTCCAAATCTAGATTTTCAAATCTTCCCTAAACTCAACCTTTCCTAATCTCAAGATTTTCTAAAACTCAAACTCTAAAACTTTTTAAATCCTAAACTTTTTAAGTTCGAAGTTTTCTAAACCCAAATCTTTCTAAAATCCTAACTTTCTAAATTTCAAATCTTTCCAAATTCAACGCTTTTTAAATTCCAAACTTTCTTTAAGTTAAATTTTTCTAAACTTCTAAACTTTCAAAATCTTAAATTTTATAAATTTCAAATCTTTCCAAATTTCAAAACTTTCTTATTTTCAAAACTTCCTTATTTTCAAAACCTTTTCAAATTCAAAACCTTTCTTAAAATGAAACTTTTTTAATTCAAAACTTTCCTAAGTTGAAACATTCCAAATTCAAAACTTTCCTAATTTCGAAACTCTCATAATTTGAAAACTTTCCTAATTTCAAAACTTTTCCTAATTCTGAAACCTTCCTAAAATAACACTTTCCTAATGTGAAACTTTCCTAATTCGAATCTTTCTTAAATCCAATCCTTTCCTAAATCTTCCAAGTCCAACATTCGAGTCAAATCTTTCTAAATCTCAAATCCTTCCTAAATTCCCTCTTTCCTAAGTCTAGGTTTCCTAAAACCAAGTTTTCCAAAGTCAAGTCTTTTCAAATATTCCAATCAAAGTTCAATCTTTTAATCTTCTAATCCAATTTCCAATTCAATCTCTTTCTTCCAAATCAATCTCTTTTCAATCGGACTCTTGTCTGAACTACGACTGACCTGATTCCTCCAAAAGGATACATAGGCAACCTTCATAGGTACGGTCACAACTTCTTTCAAATTTCAAATTCCACAACATGTTTCAAATCTCAAATTCCGCACCATTCTTCAAATTTCTATTTCTACAATTTCCTTCCAGTCTCCAATCCTACAATTTTCTTCAGGTTTCCATTTCTATGATCTATTTTTATTTTCAATCTTCAATTTCAATTTCCAAATTCAATTTCAATCTTCAAATTCAAACTTCTATCTCCTTCTAAAATCAAATCAAATCAAATTCCTTTCAAATCTATTTTCCAACTTCTCTTATCTTGCACTTGCATATCATGCATCATATCTTTTCAAACATTGTTTTTCAAAGTGGATAGGATTGAACAATAGTTAGTTAAAGACTCTCATAGGTAAATCTAGGGTAGATTGACATGTAGGTACCGAAAGGGCGGGGTAGGGTGATGGCTTAGTGCGTCTTCCCTACACGTAACCAACCCCCGAACCTAGAATCACTGTTTTCAAAGACCAAAACGGAGTTATTTTTCAAAAAGGGTTAAATGTTTTCCAAATGTTGCCAAACAACATGTTTTTCTTAAAAACCCTCTCTTGAGGGGGTATTTTCAAAATCCTTTTCCAAAAAACCCTAGGTGTAGATTTCAGATTATTCTTAGTTTTTAGGTGACCTAACTCACCTTAATCAAGTTAGGTGGCGACTCCAAATCTTTTCTAAAAGCCCTTTATTCAAGCTAATTTTCAATTCAAATCTAGTCACACTCATTCTTCTTGGAGGGTGAGTTCTAACGAGAGAGTACAACATTTTTTCCGCTTGTGAGAGTATTCCTCGAGTGCAAAAAATCTGGGCACGACAGATACACTTCTATCTTTTCGATTTTTGTAATTGGTATGCTCACTTATTTTGTCTATTTCCATTTACTCCATTGTTGGGCATATTATTGTGAGAACCATGTAGAACTTTAATTGTGAGTATATATCCTGTGAGGATCGAATCAAAACGAAAAAAGGGTGGATTTGCGTAAATGAGTTTCATTTGTGTTGCTTAGCATGATTCTCCACCCACACACATGAACCTCTCTTTTGTATGACTTGTTGCATATTAATGCAAGTGTGGAGTTTGGAGTGGCATCAATGTTAACTTGAGTAGGATTATGCATCCATTCCTCATTCTTATCTTAACAGGCAATTCATATAAGGATGTTTGTGGATATTATCACTGAAAACCCTCACGAGACTCCACTCGTCCACTAGGGGTAACCTAAGGGTTTAAAGGCTTGGTGCATAAGCTAAATGCACCCGTGACTCCTACGAAAGTGGAGATTATCCTTTATGTTTTTTTTTTATATAGTTTTTGCTAGGGACTAGCAAAATGTAAGTTGGGGGTTGTGATTACACCCTAAAAGTGTAATCATTAGCCCTTAATTTGTACTTTGTTAGACTTATATTGTAATTAATTATCTTATTTTAGTTAGATATTTGTTTGAGTATGTTTTGTATGTGTTTTCTAGGTTATATAAGCTAATAAAGGTAAAAAGAAAGCAAAAATAATCAAAGCGGGTTCAAGGCAAATAACTTGTTCATGAAAATTCAGACCTGTCTCGGTATTCTGGCCATAACATTTTGCTCCGATGTCCGATTAAGCTGATTTTTGTGTCATTGGAAAGAAGACTTCAATCTCTACAACTTTGTGTCTAATGTCCATCGGCTGAATCGAGCTCTAGTATGGTCAAATAATGCTTTGACATTTCTACAGTCGAACAGCCATGAATAGTACTCGTCCGAACGATTACTGTTCATCTAGATTGCGTTTTTTGCGCCCGAAGCGGCATTTTTAGGCTTTTTTGTAAATTTTTTAAGTAGTTAGGGTTAGTTTGGAGCAAGGGGGCGGCGGGAGAAGCTCCCAAAAGGTTAGTTTTTCCATTTTTCTTCATTTTTAGCTTAGATTTAGCTTTGTAATTGTAGTATAAATATAAAACTTGTAGTTTTCTTTGATTGTATTGTATTTTCCTTCACTTTCTTGCACTCTCTTGCATTTTCTTTGTAACCAAACACTTCTATTGCTCAAGTAAAATTTAGATTTAATTCCTCATGCTTTTTCTTTATTTTCTTTGTACCCAAACACTCTTTAATTTCAAGTAATTTTTAACTTAAATCTTTACATGCTTTGTTTCCATTTTTCATGCTTTTATTATGAGTTTAATTAACTAGATTTTGGATTTGGTTCAAATGTGAAGTCACCCAAATAATCCAAGGAATTCAATGGAGGTATCTTATGAATTAATTGTCATATTTTCCTAGAATTTGAATTTCTAGTAATTAGAGGTGGAATTTTAGAAAGCTTGAATTATTGACTAAGTTTGGAGATTTTCATCACCCAAATCGATAGTATTAATTTAGGACCCTTGACTAGAAAAATACTCCACAATTACTAGAAATTCATTCTCACAAATTGATTGAAGATGCCTTAGAAAACTTAGGTTATTGACTATGTTTGGCTAATCAATGCACAAACCAAAAATTTGGTATTGACTAAGTTGAATTAATGGTATTAACTTTTGATTCCTCATTGAACATATATCTAATTTCAATTGCTTGAGAATAATCAGTTTTCAAAGCTAAATCCTCTGAATCAAACACACTTAAATATTGTGTTTGATTTGAGTTATAAGCCCCATTGGAAGCCTTGGATGAAATTGAGTAAATGGATCATTTGAGCCCAATTCCCTTATAATTGCTTTAATTCTATTTTCACTTTGCTTTACTTTAATTGTCTAATGCCAATTGCTTTAATTTCTATTGCATTAGGTTAGTAATTCAAAACCATCATAAAAAATCCAAAACATTTTCGGTCCTTTAATTTTCCTTTTTATTTTAGATCCAATTCCCTTTTTTATTGCAATTCAATCCTAGGTTAGGTTGGTGTGAGTTGAATGTTAGAGCCTATATTTGGCTAGGTCCCTAGGGAGAGAACAATACCGGATCTTTCGGTTTATACTTCATCGCGACCCCCGTACTCTTGCAGGGTGCGAACTCCATTTTTGTAGTTTTTGGAACGAGTCAGAGCTAGGGCTTAAGAAAGCCTTGACAGAATTAGGGCTTCTAGAGGATCCTTTCTTAAGAGAGGCAGCATTTCTTTGTAATTTTTCAAACCTGGTATACGCTGGGGGGTGCACTATATTTATAGGCAAATTTTTTAGGAGGTGGCACCACTAGAAGTGGCGCTTAGCCATTTTATGGCCAAGCGCCACTCACCTTGGTATGGCAATGATCTAAAAGATTTTATTCCGCTTGGGCCGCAAGGCAAAGATCTAAGCACCACTCTTAGTGGCTCTAAACCATTTTTTGGCCTTACTCCACTGTGAGTGGCTCAGGTTTGATCTGGAAAGCTGTCGAGCTACGGGGCTCAGTTGGAAAAGAGATAAAGGCACTCAGAAGCGCCCCAAGGGTTGCCAATTTAATGCCCAAAGTCAAAATGGTTGAAAAAGATGACCGACCACCAAGGGCAAAAAAGTCATTTGATTTGAGAAACACCAGAATTGGTCCGAAGTCAACCAGAATAGGATTCAAAGGTCAAGAACACTATTAAGAGTGTCTCAAGGGTTACCGGTTTAATACCTAGGGCCAACATGGTTGAAAGGGATGACCGACCCATAAGGACAAAATGGTCATTTTGACTAAAAAACATCAGAACAGGTCCAGAATGGATTGGAAGGAGCTTTAGAGATCAGGGATACATGTGGGAGTGCCCTGGGGACTTACTGATTTGATACCTGGAGCCGGGGTGGTTGATAAGGGCGATTGGGCGGTTGGGGGTAAAATGGTCATTTTGACCAGGAATCACCAGAATAGATCCAGAATTGCTTCAAATGGCATTTTTAGGATGCTAGATTGTCTAGGACAATCTTGGAGGGGATGGACTTATCACTCCGAGGACTTAGGTACCTTCTCGAAGAGCATGTCGGGTAGGGCCCACTAGGGGCGAAATGGTCATTAGGCTTCAAGTGGGCCCGATGGGCTCGAGAAGCAACCGGTTGGCTGGAGTGGAGTTTGGAAGACCAGTTTGGGTTTGAATGTGTTCTGATATTTGAAAGTGAGTTCGATTAGGCTGGAGATTGTTGAGGGGGCAAAAATAAGGTGCTTACAACTATCCAGCTGAGGGGACACCTGATTTTGATGTTGTGATCGCTGAGGTCTGCATTCCTAGGACAGAGTGGATTGCTTGTTGGCAGTTGCCAAAGCAGGTGCTCACTCATCGTTATCGGCCTTTGTTTGTATTTACATACCATTCCATACTCCTTATCGCCCATCATACTAATGTCAACTGTCTGAGGGCTTCGCTATTATGGGCCATAGGTATAGGTAGGAGCATAGATTTGCCTAGATACATGTTCATGGCTGTAAACACTAATTATAGGCATACCTTACAGTAGGGGAGCATCTCATTTGGATGTATACTGATTCGACTTATATAGTTGTCTAAAGTCATTGCTCTCCCTAATAAGGTTCGAGTCCTAGCCCCACAACCTATAGATAGTCCCTGCCTCACACCTGATTTTGATGTTATGACTACTGATGTCTGTATTCCTAAGACAGAGTGGCTTGCTCATCGGCAGTTGTCGAAGCGGGTGCTCACTAATCACTATCGGCCTTTGTTTGTATTTGCATACCATTTGATATTCCCTATCGCTCGTCATACTAATGTCACCGTCTGAGGGCTTCGCTATTATAGGCCATAGGTACAGGTAGGAGCATAGATTTACCTAGATACATGTTCACGGTTGTAAACACTAATTATAGGCATACCTTATAGTAGGGGAGCATCTCATTTGGATGTATACTAATTCAACTTATATAGTTGTCTAGAGTCGTTGCTCTCCCTGATAAGGTTAGAGTCCTAGCCCCACAGCCTATAGATAGTCCCTGCCTCACACCTGATTTTGATGTTATGACTGCTGACGTCTGTATTCCTAGGACAGAGTGGCTTGCTCGTCGGTAGTTGTCGAAGCGGGTGCTCACTCATCACTATCGGCCTTTGTTTGTATTTGCATACCATTTGATATTCCCTATCGCCCGTCATACTAATGTCAACCGTCTGAGGGTTTCGCTATTATGGGCTATAGGTACGGGTAAGAGCATAGAATTGCCTAGATACATGTTCATGGCTCTACACACTGATTATAGGCATACCCTACAGTAGGGGAGCATCTCATTTTGATGTATGCTGATTCAACTTATAGAGTTGTCTGGAGTTGTTGCTCTCCCTGATAAGGTTCGGGTCCTTGCCCCACAGCCTATAGATAGTCTGCCCCACACTTGATTTTGATGTTATGGCTATTGAGGTCTGTATTCCTGGGATATAGTGGCTTGCTCGTCGACAATTACCAAAGCGGATGCTCACTCATCGCCATCGGTCTTTGTCTGTATTTGCATACTATTCCATACTCCCTATCGCTCGTCATACTAATGTCGACCATCTGAGGGCTTCGCTATTATGGGCCATAGGTATGGGTAGAAGTATAGATTTGCCAAGATACATGTTTATGGCTCTACACACTCACTATAGGCATATCGTACAGTAGGGGAGCATCTCAATTGGATGTATTTTGATTCGACTTATAGAGTTGTCTAGAGTTATTACTCTCCCTGAAAAGGTTTGAGTCCCTGCCCCACAGCCTATAGATAGTTCGACTGTACGGTGGTTTGAGGGTCATTTAAGAGATCACCAGCCTACTCAGCACAACCCCCACAGCATCCTGAGGCACCACCATAACATCCACCTGCTCAACAGGCACCTCATTGGTAGTTGATTTTAGAGAGACTTGAGCAGCAGTCGCAGATTCTTACTCATCAGTCTCAAATGCTTACACATCATTGTGAGATATTAGAGCAACAGAGCAGGCACTTGTCCAGCAAGGACAGGCCATTACACGACTTAAGGAGCAAGCACAGCAGAGCACAGTGACTCATGAGGCATATACTAATGATTTGGCTATGCTTGAGGGTCACATGACTTGTCAGCAGCCAACAGGGATCACTAGATCAGATGATGTTCTTGTTCGACGTCTGCAGCCACTGCCACCAAGTGCCAATGAAGGATTCTATAATTTGAGTTTAGATACCATGTTATTTTGCATGTACATTTCATCTCATGTATCTAAAACTCTTTTGATCATTAGTGGATATGTCTCTTGCACTTATCTCTTCCATATGGATGATATCTTATTCAGTATACTATACTTCAAACCTCGTTATGTTTCATGGATTAGTACCAGGTGTTATTCTATATTGACGATCTTTTAGACATATGAGTTTCCTTGGTACAAGTTTGAGTATCATATCGTTTTGATTATCATGGTTTGTATCTTTAGCATATTTATCCATGCTTTTATTCATTAGTTATTAGTGATGATAGATGTGTTGAAGAGGATTTTGTGAAAACATAGCAATATTCATGTCAATACAATCTTAGATTTGAGAATGATTAGAGTTAGACATTAGATTAACTTTGAGTTTAATTGTTTATTTACCTTTTTATCATGATGCATTGCAAGTTTTTGACATAAAAGCAGTTTTAAGAGGGAGATTACATTATTGTTAATATTTTGTGTATGCATATTCTTAAAGAGTGTAGATTTTACCTTGTAAGGTTTAGAACCAATTTATTTCTTTTCGGAGTGGATATACATTTACTCTAGGAAAAGATTTTTCTTCAATTCTTTCAGTAGCTTCATTATACTTGGTTTTGATTGACACTTTTACTCTCTTAAATTTCAAACTTGGTATATTTGGGATTTAATGCTAGGCCATCTTGTTTCCTTTTGAGCCATAAATGCCCGGTTTCTTTCTCTTGAACCTCATACATATATGGTATTTAGAAAAAGTATAACATTGTTGAAATATTTTCCATGATAAGAAATATGAAATTTCATTGCTTATAAGAGCTTACAAAAGTCAAGTGGTATGGAGTTGAAAATAGAAGAAAGAAAGAGAAAAAGAAAATATAACTAGGTGGAGAAGAGGCAAACAAATGAAGTTTATATTTGAGATGAAAAGATAGAAGTGGAAGAAGAAGAAGAAGAAAAAAAAAATAATTTGTGTGAAAAAGTTGAGAAATTCAAAGTGTATGCTTATTGATCATTGCATACCGTTTATATGCATGTTTTAGATCTTTTGACCCTTTCTTTCATCTTAATCTTGGTTCTTCTTTCAAATGGCTTTAGCCAATCCAGAATATACATAAGTTGAAATTCTTTTGAGTATAGGTCGTTATATGTCAATTCTCTTATTAGCACTTTAATTGTGGATAATTTTCATGAAGCTAATTTAAGTCGATACACTTACATCTTCATGGTTTTTGTTATTGGATTGCTCGTTTGGTATTTTATGTACATTTACTTCTATGATGAGCTTTCCATTATGAGACCCATGTGTTCAATTTTATTAGGAGTGTATAACCAGTGAGGTTTGAATCAAAGCGTAAATGATATAATTGCATGAGTTTTAGACATTCGAGTTATATGACATTACTAGTACACTCTTATGTGATTTTTTCTTAGGTGTTTTATGTTTGAACCTCGCATGATCTGGGATATAGGGTAAATTAAGAATTATCTTGAGTATGTTTATGTATGCCTTAAGTTCTCCTATTATCTTTGATTACATGACATGAAATGATATTTGTGGGTATCATCACTATAAACCTTCATGAGACACCACTCATCCACTAGGGATAATCTAGGGGTTTAAAAGCTTGGTGCATAGGCCAAATGTACTCGTGACTCCCACAAAAGTAGAGATTATCTTTTAGTTGTTAGTATTTTGCTAGGGACTAGCAGAAAGCTAGTTGGGGGGTGTGATTGTACTCCAAAAGTGGAATCATTATGCCTTAACCAATTTCTTGTTAGAACTACAGTAGGATTATTTATGTAGTTTTAATCCTAATTCATTAGCAACTTAGTTTGTTTGATTTAAACAAGAATCTCGAATGAAAAAGGACAAAACTGGACAAAAACATAAAGGAGCTTTCGAACATTTCTAAGGCGCTTGAATGCGACGCAAGTGCGTTCAAAAGGAGCAACAAGGTGTTCGAACGATAGTCCAGATGTCAGAATATACTAAGTATAAAAAGCATTTGAATCATGTTCGAAGAGCGTCAGAAGATTCTGTGGCATGAAAAAAGCGTCAGATATCTGTCAGAAGCCCTTTTGAACGGTGGTCAAGGCATGCGAACGGTTTACGGGATTTGTAGATTGTCAAGTATATAAAAGTTGGGATTGTCTCTTGTTTTAGGGTTGTTGATTATTTTACAAGTTTTAGTTCTTGGAAAGCACCTTTAAAGCGTTTTAACATAGTTTCTACAAAGCTTTTCTATAGTTTTTCAATTCCTGTAATCAGATTCTAGTTTTTCAATATATATTTGCACATCTATTATGATGATGAGTAGCTAAACGCCATCTTGGGATCAATTGTGAAGATTAATTGAAGATGTCGGATGAACAATAGAGGTAATTAGGGTTTTAATATTTCTATATTCTTCTTCTTAATTCTTTAACATCAAACCTTAAATATTTATAAAAACTTAGATGTTTGACTAAGTTTGATAATATATATGCACAAACCCTAGTTTGGTATAAGTATTGCACAAATTGAAGGTATGCCTCTATAATTCTAAACCGATTTATTCTAGGTTTGATTATTGAAGAATAATCTTTTTCATCGCTAAATCTTTTGAATTAATGACTCACGGTGTAGTCAATGATTTGAATAATCAAAAACTTCCGTTGAAATTATGGGTGAAGCAAATGAATGGAACACTTGGTTTTGAGACTTTTCTTTATTCAGTTAAAACCATTGTCATAGTCTAGTTTAGATTAAACAAACTCTTCCAAAATATTATTTTTTGTTTATTTCAAAGGTAGCTCAAAAGTTTTGTGCTTTCTAAGAGAGTGTGAGAGCCTTTGCACCTTCTTATCAAAATTCCCAATGGACTCGACCCCGTACTCAACAAGTTATACTGTTTCACCATCCTGTGATTGGGATTATCTGAGGACACATCTGAAGACACTTTTTGGTGCAAGTTAGTTCACAACATGCTGAATTTAATAAAAAAGAGCTTTTTTGGGACTGAATTTTGTTAAAAATACTCTCAATAAGAATACAAGTGTTAAATAACTTTCATTAGCTTGCCTACCATGATCTAAAGATTAGAGGTGCACAAAAGACCCAAAATATCCACCAACTGAGCAAACCCAGCCTCCTTGTAACAATTTCTTTTGGTTTTGTTTGATTTGGTTCAGTACTAGCATTCTCATGGTTCGGTTCTGGGTCTAAAAATTACTAACCTGAGTAGTTCGATTTAGTTATGGGGTTAACAATTTTTTAATCTAGACATGAACTAAACTGAACAAAATCGAGACTCAATGCTCTATAACAATAATTGTATCTTTTCTAAAAACTCGTTTCATTTAATATTATGATTCATCCTAGCACGGACTTCAACAAGTTTAATTTATTCATGACTATACAACCTCATAAATAAACACTAATGTATTTATTTTTCAAAAATTAATGCTGACAGTTGCATACAAAATATGTAACTATAAGCATATTTTGGAAAAAGGAACTAAAATAAACTACATGGATGTAACTAAAATAAAATCTTGAAATATTTTCTGAACCCTCTCCTGGGTCTTGTTTTTGTCATTGAAAAAGAAGAAGTTGCTAATAAGTTAACTCCCTCAAGATCATTATCTGGTTTTAGTACAACTTTGCAATTCATTTTTTTTTTTTTTTTATAAACAAACATTGGTAGAACTGACCCAAAACTACTCGACCCAACTATAGAACAGACCGGAACTAAGTCGAGTTGGTTCTGTTTAGTTTCATAGGTCAAACGGTTCAGTTCCAGGTCCAAAACCTGGAACCGATCAAGATCAGTTAAGGCCTTGGTTAGGCACAAGCCCGAACTGAACAGATGACACACACATATACAACTCCTCAGTTGCAATGAAGTACAAATTACACCCACCAGAGTTAAAATTTCTATTTGCTAATTAATTGGTATTTATCTCATAACATAACCATTGGCACGAGACAGTTATATTCGAAATATTACAATATTTGCTGCCACTTAATTCATCTTCAAGAAATCCATTTGGTACAAGATTTTGTTCAAATGGCGACCTAATGACCAATTCAGCTCAATAACTCCAAACAAAAATATATGCAATTTATAAAACCTTCACCTAATCCATAGCTTTGACAATATCTTTAGCTTGTTATTCAAGATTTGTTTCTGTAAGCACCAAACTTATTTTCATGCTGCTCTGGAATGAAAAAAAAAAAAAGCATAATTTTGCCAAATAGTTGGTTTATTAGATAAATTGATTATGCTTCAGAAAAATACTTTAGAAGAGCTAACTAATGATTAATTGGTGCTTGTTACAGGCAAGGTCAACTGATCTTAGTAACATAAAAACTTAGACTAACAGACATGGATGAGTTGTTATTTATATTCTAGCACTACCAGATCGAATATCATTCAGACCAGATCAAGCAAATATAGTATCCAAGTTGTGTCACCATACCTGAAGTGAAAGCAATTAAATACTGCGTAACGACAACCATTCCAGAAATGCTTGAGAGCTATGGTTTCTGCCAAGTATAAAATTAAGGAGATGTATGTTTTGTAGTAATCCATAGCAATCGAAGTAAAGTTCATTCCTTTGTCTCCAGGCATGGCTACTTCAAAGCTTTCATCATGGTTCTTACTTACAATAATCTTCATGGCCTTTGTTTTCAACCTTGCAAATGGGTAGGGCTTGAAAGTGGGGTTTTACGAGAAAACATGCCCTAATGCTAAGGCCATAGTTAAGAAAACAATAGATCAAGTCATCTCAAATACACCAACTCTTGCTGCCCCTTTGCTGAGAATGCACTTCCATGATTGTTTTGTTAGGGTATGTATTATAACTCAATTTCTAAGCTAGTAGTTCTTCATAGCATGGTATTCACTTTCAACAATAGTTGTCTAGTTCCTTGAGTTTTGTCTGTAGGGTTGTGATGGGTCAGTGCTATTGAACTCTCCAACTCATAAAGCGGAAAAAGATGCAGTCCCAAACCAAAGCTTAGAGGATTCCAAATTATAAATAAAGTCAAGTCTGCATTAGAGAAAGGGTGTCATGAAATTGTTTCCTGTGCTGACATCTTAACCAAAAAATAACAGTCTCTCCTACATAAATGTTGTGTGCACTTATCATGACATGAAAGTTTATCTCACAAAGTTACTAAGTGAACTTTTATTGACTCTTAAGTCAAGGGACCATGTTGGGAAGTTGAAACCGGTTGAAAAAGATGGAAGAGTGTCAAATATTACTGAGGTCACGAACAATCTAATACTACCAACTGCAAACATAAGCACATTGAAAACAGGAATTATTTGAAAGGGTCGAAGCGTGGAAGACTTAGTAGTGCTAACAGTTATTTCAACACGACATTACATTTCTATATGACTGTATTAACTTACCAACTCTTTTTCTTTTCTTTTCTTTTCTTTTTTTTTTTTTTTTCTATCAAAGGATACTAATGTACAACTTTTCATTATCTAGGTGGACACACCATTGGAATTTCTCATTGTTCTTCTTTTAACAACCGTCTCTGCAACTTCACTAGAAAGGGTGATATAGATCTCACTGTGGATCCTAAGTACATTGGAAGGGTGAGAATGGAATGCAAGCCAGGAGACCAAAACTCAATTATAGATATGGATCCTGGAAGCTTCAAGACATTTGATGATGACTACTACACACTTGTGGCAAAAAGAAGGGGGCTTTTCCAATCAGATGCAGCTCTACTTAAGGATAGTAAGACAAAAGCTTATGTTAAACTTCAAGTCACCACCCATGGATCCACTTTCTTTAAAGAGTTTGGGGTGTCTATGGTTAAAATGGGTAGGATTGGAGTTCTTACTGGTAAGGCATGTAAAATTAGAAAAGTCTGCACTATGGTTAACTACCAATTGATAAGAAGACCCCATAAAATTTTATCTGTGGGCAAAAGTCTATTGTTATTGTTTTTTACTACATGTTTTTTTTTTTTTTTTATCGTTTTAGTCTTGTACATTTTTTGTATTGCTTTGACTCCTCTATTGAAAGCTTCTCTTGTATTTAGTTCATTGTTTTGGCAAGAATAAGACTATTTTGCTTGTTTTATGTTTATGTTGCTGAAGAAATCAAATCCTTTTGTAATTTTTCGCAGTGTCTGCATTGGATTCATGAAGCAATACAACAATTGAATTCTTTTAATTGCTTTATACTTTTCCACCACTATGTCCCATGTAATCTAATTCTGGACATTTGAATAGCCCATGCTAGACACATTGAGGTTTTTTCCATTTAGTATGATTGTTACTCATAAGATGAAGTTGCTTCCTTATGCCTAAATCAACAAAGGATTATCAAGAATTCGATTAAAGTTATTTATTCAACGTTGGAAAGAAGACTCAAAACTCTACAACCTTATATTTCATAAATATTCCACGAATTGAACTCCAACGTGGTCAAAACTAAGCTGCAAGTGGAAAATAATATAAAAGTGCGTATTTAGCGATTTTTCTTTCCTATTTTGTATGGGTTTCATTTTTTTTTTTTTTCTAGACTCTTTGATTCTGAGGATAAATAAAGGATAGAGGGACACGAAATACAATGCTATTATTCTTTTCTTTATCTATTTTTCTTCTAGAGTTTTCTCTATTGTAATGGATAAGGCTAGGGTGAAACTTTTAATGAATATGTAATGTTTCTTTGATTTTTCAATGGTTTTTAATGCATAATCTTTTTAAAATGATAGTTTCATATGTTTAGAAGAGTTTTTGTTTTGTAAAATCCCATGATTCATTATTAACTTCAAGTACAATGAATGCCTGGAATTTTCGGTGAATCAAATAACTAGTTTTACAAAGTTTTGATCAATTAATCATAAGATTAGTTTTTCGATGGCAGTTTTTTAATGTAATTACTGCTCTATTTTCTGATTGAGTTCACTTCCTAGTTGATTCTCAATTGGTTATAAACAAAGGGATCAATTATAAATATTATAGATTTGTTAAAAGTGAAACATCAATGCCTTAGCATTCACCTTGCATTTTTATCACCAAACAACTTTCTATTGTCACAACTTTATTCTCATTGCTTGTGTTATTTGCTCACCAATCCCTATGATTCGACACTACTCCCGAGAGATTTTACTTCGCAACAACCTGCACTTGGGTTTGCATTCTTTTGGTCACAACATTATGTGAGACAGAGAAGTGTTTTTCTTTTCTTTTCTTTTTTTTTTTTTTTTGCATAGTTCATAAGTGGGACAAGCTCGGAGAAGAACGAGGAAATTCAAAAAAGAGAGAGAGGGAGAAAGAATAAATAACATAAAGGAGCCATTACTAGAAGTTTGAGTACTCTTTACAACCTTACCTCAAAAACCACTTAAGAATTCCTTTCTTTTAAATTGGCAAGTAGGAAAAAAGTTAAGAACCAAGTTGAATTTAAGATCTCAAATACTCGTATAAACTCTAAGAGGAGCTCAACCTAGTATTCTGAGAGGAGCTCAGCCTAGTATTGGATTATTTTCTGATGCAGCCAAGTCTAATTTGAACAGTACCTCAGGAGGGATAGACAAGGAAGGAGAACGTGAGTTGTGAGACGATAACCAAAACTTATATCAATAATCATAGATACAAAGTTAATCTGTAACAAAAAACAAAAAATGAACACAGAAGACCAGGCATGGGGTCTTTCAAGGTCAAGAAAACTTCGCACAAGAGCAAAACAAAAAGGCTACAAGTCAAAAAATGATCTAAAAAAGAATTGATGGAGAAGAAAAGATTGAGGGCAAAAGCTCAGGTAGAATAGCACTCGGTTAAAATGAACAAGCCACCATTACAATGGAGCTCCCAAGGCCAAACTGAAAGCATCTGTTGACAGGCTGATCAACCAAGATTTCTTCTTGCCCATGGTTTTGATTTGTTGGAGTAAGAGACATCATGGTGGTGCTGTTGATGGTAATTTACACATAATCAAGTTATTTGGTTTTCGTAATAATAAAGATTGAAGTTATTATGTAAGCACATAGAACCAAAAAAAAATTCAATTCGATAGGTTTTTTTATTTTCCTATAAAAAGAAGATCTACCAGGAGTTACCATCTAATGCAGCCTCTGAACAATCTAAAACAACACAAATTTCGAAATGACAACAAATCTTTTGAATAATGTTAAGGGATGAAAAGTTGTAAAAAAAAAAAATAAACACCATAATATAGAGGTTTTTGCTCCTGAAACCAACTTGTCTTCAATTGGGACCTGTACTTTCAGTTTGCGTTCAGCTTCTACAAGGCTATGTCTTTTTTCCCCCTACTAATAGCTGGATGTAAAAAGCACAGCCAATGAATGAAAAGAGAAAGCTAATTGGCATCGGCTTTTTTATATTTTTTTCATGTGTCAGGTGGATCCTTGTGATTGCTTTTTTTTTTTTTTTGGAAGAAATTATTGAAGGCAAAATCAAGAAAACTCATAATTTTGCCAGGAACAAAACTGACACTTAAACTTCATGAGTTGTTGAGAGAATAGATGAAGACAAGCTGCGTATTCATTAACAATGGGAGTTTTTTTTTTTTAACAAACCCAACCCTATAAAAATTTGTCTATTTAATTTAGTATGTTTTGAACTTATTTACTAAATCTAGATCATTTCTAAAGTTGTGGTTTCAAGTAGTGGCGGACCCACGTCAGTAGGGCTATAAAATAAACCAAACCACTCAAGCTCGGCTTGTCTTTGACTCCTTAAAAGCTCATTGGAGATCAACTTATTATATAAACAAACCAAGCTTGAACACATTTTCGAACTCGTTAATTTTTTTAGCTCGGCTCAAACTCAACCCGATAAGGTTATTTACATTTAAAAATTCAAGCTACTCGAGCTCCACTTGTGATCAGCTCGATTAAAGCTCGTTTAAGCTCAGTTCGAAAGTTAAACAAATCAAGCTTAAACACATTTTCAAGCTCGTTAAGATTATCAAACCAAACTTGAACAACCCTTTGTTTGGCTCAGCTTAACTCATTTACAACCCCACACACGTGTTCGAGCGGGATCAGCTAGGTCCACTGGATTTTGAAATAAAAAATACAAAATTTTGGCCGACCCATTTAAAAATGAAAATTACCCGACCAAAATCCAAACCCAATACCCATTTCAAAATTTTTTTATCCAACCCAAGTCTCAATTGTTTTAAGCCAACTCAGTGAGTTCATTTAGTTAAAATCTATACATGTATATGATAATTTTGTATTAGCAGTCTAAATTTCATAACGCAGAATTTCTGTTTTGTTTTAAGACTTGAACCTTATGACTGTTATTCTAACAGAACAATTAAAATTGCATATATTCTCCTGTGATGCTGCTGTTGATATATATATATATATCTCCTAATTGCTTGCCTTTTATAAAAGAATTTGTGTTTAATTATTGGATATATATGTTCCTAATTGCTGTTGAAATATTTTTTCTTTCTCATTGTTTTTTTAATTATTGGATTAAATATTGTCTTTTCTTGAAAGTTGTTTTGTGAAATAAACATTTGATATCAATATATAGAGTTTTGAATATTATCGAATTCTTTGCATTTCTTGAAATTTATTATCTTACTTATCCATCTATCTATACTATACTACATGCAAATGTAGTGGAAAGCTCTCAGGTCTCCAAAATTCCATCCCTATTTTTTTTAAAATCCTAATTAACTATGATTGCACATGGCACAGCTAGCACTTCTAACCAATCAGACTCATCTCGCCCTCTCTGAAACAGGAAAACAAAAAAACCAAAGTAATTAAACTAAAAATTATTTAAATAAAATAACTAAAGGATTGAAATTTTGAAAATCCTAAACAACTTATAAGCATTACTAAATTCCCTCTAAACCCTAAAATCTATCTTTAATTATATTTAAAAAAATATTTATAAAAAAGTAAAGATTCTAAACATCTATCAAAGAAACATGAAATACGCTCAACGTTACTCTCATTATAACTGATGAGAAAATCACATCCCTAGAATTACTCGCTTTTTCCACATAAACAAATCCCTTCCTAAAATCCCTTCCCAGATCCGTTCCTAAGATCTCTCATTAATCCCACGGGATATGCCTGCCTCCATTGAAAAACAAACAAGAGAAAAACAAAACATAGAACTCCACTACAGCTCTCCTTCTACTGTCATCTGCATGGGACGTCCACTCGCTCTATATATACTCCGGTGAGCGTCTGTATTTATATATCACCATATTCTTCTCATTGTCTGCATATATCTTCACTTTATATGTGGTAAAGGGGATGGGTGTTGAATCATTGATCATGATGTGGATGCCTTAAGGAAGGAGGAAAAAAGAAAGATTAGCTTATGCATGGAAGATGATTGTTGTTTCATTTATATTATGTAGGCTCCATCTCTTTGTACGAGAAGATGCCATTCATGTGTACCTATTATTTGATGTGAATGTGAATGTTATCAGATAATCATATTTTGCTGACATTTGGACTGTTGCTCTCTCATACATGCTGCAGAAATTTTGTGTTAGTATTCCCTACCTCACGGCAATT
The DNA here is from genome assembly GCA_033060915.1 of Euryodendron excelsum. NCBI lineage: Eukaryota > Viridiplantae > Streptophyta > Magnoliopsida > Ericales > Pentaphylacaceae > Euryodendron > Euryodendron excelsum. Next base: position 38,988,600 of record CM065381.1, on the reverse strand, counting down.
TAAGGAGCAAACTCAATTTTCGGTGGAGAGATTTTACAAGGTGATGTTGTCTTATAAATGATCATCTGTTCCATCAGTTACGTCACCTGTTTGTATGGTGGAGATTAATTTTGTTCACAGACTAATCAAACAACCATATATAAATTGCTCAATGATAATCTACTTGCTTTGTAATTACAATAGTCAAATGATCAGGAAGGCAATCACAAGTGCATTTAGCATATGTACAAAGTCTTTAAACATCTAGGTTACCATTAGTGGACAAGTGGTGTCTCATGAGGATTTTGAGTGATAGTATCCACATATATCTATTCATGTCAAGTGAAAGATAGTAGATGTACATGAAACATACATAACTCCATTAAAGAAAATTCTTGACTCACCCTAAATTGTGAAACATGCAAGGTAAAGGCATAAAACATCTAAGAAAGAATCACATAAACATATACTAGCAATGACATACAACTCAACTTTCTTAAAATTATGCAATTATATCATTTATACTTTGATTCAAAATCTCGCTAGTTATACACTCATCAAAAACATGAAACACATGGGTTTCTTAATGGAAAGCTCATCAATAGAGTAAATATCAATAAAACATCAAAAGAGCAATTCCATTATTAAAAACCGCACATATGTAAGTGTATCGACTTGGCATAGCTTCATAAAAAAATATTCACAATTTAAGCATTAGCTAGAGAATTGACATGTAATGACTTATACTCAAAAGAATTACCAACTTATGTAAATTTCGAATAAACTAAGGCCAAGTGAAAGAAGCCATGAATAATAAGAAAAAAAGAGATAGTAAAACGCAAAACATGCATTGCCACTACATGTAATGATCAATAAGCTTACACTTCCAATTTTTCAACTTTTCAACAAGATTGTTCTTCTTCTTTCACTTCTTTTTTTTGTTTTTGTTTCTTTTTTTTTTCCCCTTTTGTTTTTTCTTTTCTTTCTCTCTTTTATTTTCACCTTCCTTTTGTATATGTATTTTTTTCCTTGTCTTTTCAACTCTATACATATTTTACATTTGTCAAGTCTCATAAGCAATGACATCAAATTCTTCATCATGTGAAGTATTTTAAAATTGATATACTTTTTCAAAGATCATATGTGGATGAGTATCAAGAGAAAAAAAAAAACTAGATATGAATGTTTTAAAAGCAACATAATGGCCTCAACCTAATATCCGAAATACATCAAGTTAAAATTCAAGAGAGTATAAGTGTCAATAACCTCCAATTACTACCCAACATATGAATCAAAATCAAGTATAATGAAGTTATTGAAAAAATTGAAGATTAATGAATTATCCTTGAATAAATGTATATCATCTCCGAAAGAAGGTAATTTGGTTCTACAGCTCACAAGGTAAAATCTTCACCCATTAAAAATATGCATGCACAATAAATCAACAGAAGATGTCATATAGCATGATAGTGCACAACAATGTAATCTCCCTCTTATCATGATTTTATAACAAAAACTTGCAATTCATCACAGTAGAAAGGTGAATCAACAATTAACTCAAACTTAGCCTAATGCATTACTCAAAATACCCTCAACATCATAAGTGCATTGACATAAATATTGCTATGGTTTTCAAAAAACATCCTCTCCAGTACATCTATCATAAATAATAACTAATTAATGAAAATACAGATAAATATGTCAAAGATACAAACCATAATACTCAAACCTGTATTGAATAACTCAAGTGTCTGAAAGATAAGAAATATAAAGCAACACCTGCAACTAATCCCTAAAACATAATAAGATTTGAAGTAAAATAGACTGAGATAGAAAAAATAACAAGCACATAGGAAAGATAACACAAAACATATCCACTAATGTGCAAAAGAGTTTTAGATACATGAGATGATATGAACATGAAAAAATGATATAATATCTAAACTCTACTCATCATCATCACCAGTAGGTGGAAGGCTACATAGGTTGAAGCAAAACCATCATCTGATCAAGTGTACCCTGTTGTGCATGGATTCGGCCCTCTAGCATACTGAGATGATCTATATGCGCCTCTTATGTTGCTGCTCTTACCACCATGGCAGGCTTAATCTTCTCAATCGCAAGTCTCTGCAAAACAAGGGCCTAACTCTGCTATTCTAGTATGACACTATGAGCTGCCAGTGTTTGAGACTACTACTTAAGTCTTACTAGGATAGTCTGAATATTCAAAATATGGTCCAGACCCTGCTGATCTAATTGCCATGCAGGAGGAGAACCCTCTACCTACTGTGGTGTCTGCTATTATGGAGCAGGTAAATGTGCCTCTGAATGCCTCACAGTCACTCCATCTGTAGTTGACTTCTGGTGAACACAGAGTAATCCAAGGATAATGCTGACCCCAGTCTCCTCTATAACATTGTGAGCATGCAACCGTAAGGAATAGCTCCCTGCAACCTCAGATGCTCATACTCAATGTGCAAGGCTATAAACATATAGCGTGGAAGATCTATGGTCCTACCCATACCTATGGCCCGAAGAAGGGATGCTCTCGTGCGCCTCACATCAGTATGACGTGTGATAGGAAGGAGCGAATGACATGAGAATATAAATAAAGTCTAATAACATGGTGCGAGTACCCTCAGTGGCAACTGTTGAAGATCTAACCACTGTGTCCTAACAACACATACCTCTGCAAACACAGTATCAAAATCTGGAGCCCCCTCAGATAAGAACCGAAACTATGCACCAGGAACTCTAGGAATTTGCTATAGCTGGGTAAAAGTGGCGAGGGTAACTCTGTTCTGATGCCCCCTAACCCAAGAGTCAATCACCTCCTGCCCCAGAGTGGTCATAGTCCTCTAAATGTTCGCCATTACCTTGACTATCAATATGAATGTAAACACCCATTTTTGCTCGCTTGGCAATCTTCAGGCCCACCAAACCCACATTTAACTTTATATGCACATTTAATCCCAAATTGGCATTTTAAACTCCACTCCAGTCAATCAATTGCTTCCTGAGCCCACTAGGCCCAATCAAAGCCAAATGACAAGAATGCCTCCTTAGCATCCCCTCACAATCTAGTAGCTTTTTGAGACTGGGCGGTCTCAGGGACCAATGCCACACAAGCAGCTTTCTGAGACCAAGCAATCTCAGGAACCAACATCATATAGGCTGCTTTCCAAGATCAGGCAGTCTCAGGGACCAATGGCACGCAGTAGCTTTTCAAGCCTAGGTAATCTCGGGAACTAACACCACACTGGTAGCTTTTCGAACGACACACTAGCAGCTTTTCGAGACTAGAAGATCTCGGGAACCAACACCACACAAGCAGCTCTCTGAGACTGGGCGGTCTTGGAAACCAACGCTGTAGAAGTAGTTTTTTTAGACCAAGCGGTCTCAAGAACCAACACCACACAAGTAGCTTTTTGAGATTGAGCGGTCTCAGAAACCAACAACACATCACAAGTGGTTCACTTCTGGCGCCTACTAGCCCGCTAATGTAGAATGTCCGCTATTGTCACATCTTTTGAGAAAGTACAAAATTCCTGACAGACGGGAATCCACCCAGTCAAATTCTAGGTTGGCACATTCACCGAGAAAATACAAAATTCTTTAGAATAATAAGTCCCTATCAACACGTTTCTGAGAGGATACAAAGTCCTTGAGATGGAAAGTCCATATCAAATCCAGACCAGTCAACACCAATGCATGTTGGCCCATTTTAGTGAAACCATGTGGCCCCTTGGGCCCTGTCCAACACGCACGTTTGAGAAAGTATCTAAGTCCTAAGAGTAGTAATACCACCTTTCCAAGACTGTCCCCAGATAGTATGACATGCTCAAAATGCCATTCAAACAAACTCTAGACTAATTTTGCTATTTTTCAGTTCAAATGAACTTTTAATAGTGTTCCCAACCCTCGAATGCCACTCCAGTCGACTCTGGGCCAGTTTTGGTTTCTTTTTAATTCAAATGACTGTTTTACCCTGGCAGGCCGGACATTCTTTTCAACCTCACAGGCTTTGGGTATCAAATCGACAATCTCTGCGACACTCCCAAGTGCCCCTATCTCTTTTCCAGCTAGGCCTCGTGGCCTGACGACTTTTCAAATTAAACTGAAGCCACTTGTAATGGAGTTAGGCTAAAAAATGGCTCAAAGCCATTCCAAGTGGCGCCCAAATTTTTGCCTTGCATCCCAAGGTTGGATCAAATCTGCAAGATCAATTCGATAATGAGGGGGCACCACTTGTAGTGGCGCCTAGCCAAAAAATGGACCACTCCTAGTGGTGCCTCCTCCTTCGATTTTTGCCTATAAATATAGTGCACCTTCAGAGTATTCTAGGTCCAAAAAATTTGCAAAGAAGCTCTGTCAAACTCTCTGCAGCCCCTGAAAATCCCAAAAACCCTAAATCTGTCTAAGGGCTTAAGCCTTCCTAGCCCTATACACTCAAACTCTAGCCATATACACTCTAACCCTAGCCCACAACCACCATTGGAGGCCATCTTCAGTTCGTTCAAAGCTCTCGAAGCCCTCTCAAGTCCAAGACGAAGTCTCCATAGAAGCTTAAAGAAGATTTAAAGATAATGTAGGGTTTCTCTTTAAATTTTGTAAACCCCCACTCTTCTCTTCTCTCTCCTAGCCCACTTGGGCTATTCTCTATTTTAATCCCCATTTTCTACCTCCTCTTCTTGTATACTTGAAACAAGAAGAACCTTGACCTAAGGAACGCCTTGGGGAGGTCACCGGTCGGGGACCTTCCTATAGTCTACCTTGTGATGGTGTGGTCTCGAGCCCTCTTGATTATGTGGTGAAACTTTAAACCTTGCATTGTTATAACTATCATGTTCATACATTGGTTACGATTGCTTTGCTTTCAAACTTACAATCCTAGGATGATTCTAACCTCTTTGTGGTTAGGATTTCCTTAGGAAAGTGACATATTCAAAGTAACCACCAAGGTCCACATTAGGGTTTCAAAACTCTAACTTATTTTCAAACTCACAATCTTGAGGTGATCTTAACCTTTTCATGATTAGGGTTCGCTCAAGAGAAGTGGTATATTCAATGAGACTCTCAAAGTTCATATTAGGATTTCAAGCCCTAAAACACCTCTTTCAAAACCTAATTTTTTAACCTATTTAAATTTCTTGTTCAAAAGTTTTTCCAAAGATTGGTCCAAGAGTTGTTATCTTAAAGCCATAGAAGTTCATGCCCGGGGAAACCCTAGCCTTGTCTCCTAACCTTCATTCATCATACTTCATTTTGCATCAAAATGGATTTTCAAAGCTCTGGTTGCATCATGTCGTTCAAAATTGCATAACTCTCTTTAGTTGTCTTCAAAAAAAGTGTCACATAAAATCATACCTTTTTCAAACCAAAAGTTTCACATAAAATCGTAGGTTTTCCATGTAAAAGATTTAACATAAAATCATAGAAGATTTGCACATAAAATCGTTAGATTTTTCAAATCCAATCTTACCATTCTCCATTCTCAATTTTAAATCAAATTAAATATTTTCATTTTTGTAAGAAAATCAAATCTTTTCATTTTTTGAAACAAAATCAAATCTTTCCATTTTAGGAAACAAAATCAAATCTTTCATTTTTGGAAACAAAATCAAATCTTTCCATTTTGAAAAAAAAATCAAATCTTTCCATTTGGGATAAAAAATCAAATATTTTTTTATAACTTCAAATCAAATCTTTTCATTTTTAGCATGAAATCATATCTTTTCTCACATAAAATCATAGATTTTCAAAGTGCATGCGTGTAACCACCTTCCTTAACCATCTCCAAACTATTAGGGTCTACCAAACCCTAGTTTGCCTAACCTAGGTCACCTAAACCCTAGTTGGTCAACCTAACCCTAGTTAGTTAACCCTAATTTATCTAACCCTAGGTTAACCTAACCCTAGTCAACACTAAGTTACTTTAACCCTAATTTACCTTAACCAATGTTAGATGGCTTCAACATTCCAACTCTAAACATCTTTTCAAATCATCTTTCCAACTCAAATGATCTTTTCAAAAACCTCTCACTCCTTTGAGTTTTCAAAATCCCTAATCCAAAAGTATTTTCAAAATACTCTTCCACTCCACTCAAAAATGTTGTCAAAAGCTCTCTTAAACTTGTCTCAATCCAAAATGGGTAGATACTTACCATTTTTCAAAGAACTATTTTCAAGCAATGATTTCAAAAACTCACAATCCTAAGGTGATCCCAACCCTTTTATGGTTAGGGTTTTCTAAGGAAAGTGACACATCAAATGAAACCTATAAGGTTCATATTAGGGTTCCAAACTCTACATGTTTTGCAAAATCTCTTTCCAAAAACAATTTTCAAATATCACATTCTTGAAATAACCTTAGGCCTTCTATAGTTAGGGTTGTCTAAGATAGAATGAGATATTCAAACAAAGGAAGTTTCTAGCCCTTTTTTCTAAAATGTTTTCCAAAACTCATAATCTTAAAGGATCTCAATTCTCAATTAACTGATCTCTTAAAGGCAATGAAACATCAATATACCTTTCTTAAGGTGTTCAAAAACTAATTCCAAAAAACCTTTTCAAGACAAGTTCGCAAGAGCTTTTACAAGTCCAAATCCCTTTTAAAAAATCCCTAATCAAGTTGTCAAAACTTTCCAAATCTCTCTTTATTTACCTTCAAAAGCATTTCAAAATGATCTATGGGAAGTCCCTAATCCTTTTTCCAAAAAGTGTTTTTTAAAATCTCTAAAGTCCTATTTCAAAAGCATTTTTAAAAACTCTCAAGTTCTATTTCAAAAACTGTCCAACATCCAATTTTAAATCCAAACACTCTCAAGTTCAAGGTTTAAAACATTCCAAGACTCCCACAAGTCTCTTTTCAATCGGACCCTTATCTGAACTATGACTAACTTGTTTTTCACCAAATGAGATACGTAGGCAACCATCAGAGGTACAATCACAACTTCCATTTCCAATTCAAATCCCTCTTTCAAACTTCTCTTTTCAATCTCTAAAAACTCCCAAACTCTTTTTAAAACTTGCATCATGCATCATTCATCCCAAAAGTGATAAAAAAAAATTTTCAAAAATTTCATTTTTAAGTTGATATAATTGGACATTTAGGAATCGGAGATTCAAGTGAGTGAATATAGAGTGAATAGATATGTAGGTACCGTAAGGGCGGGGTAGGGTGATGATCTTAATATATCTTCTTTACACGTAACCAACCCTCAGACCATACTGGAGTCACATTTTCAAAAGGGCTTTAAACATTTTCAAAGGTTGCCAAACAACCATATTTTCTAAAACACCTCGTAAGAGGACATTTTCAAACCATTATAAAAAAAAAACCTAAGTTTGATCTTCGGATTATACTTAGTTTTGGGTAACCTAACACACCTTTAACCATGTTGGGTGGGGACTCCAAAAAATTTCCAGAAAATCCTTAATCAAATCAAGTTTTAAAGTTCAAACCCCATCACACCTATCCTCTCAGGAGGGTGAGTTCTAACAGAGAGAGTATTGGGTTTCGTTCGAGTTAAGACTTTGACTCAGGGCAAAAAATCAGAGCGCGACAATGAATACACATGATCCCTAAAAGCTGGCCAATAGAGCCCACTGCCTAGCAACAAACTCCTCTTCCCATCTATAAATACTAGCCCTAAAACCATGAAGAGAAAACTATCTCTCTCTCAGGTAGCCTCTCAGACTCCAAATCTCAACATAGGCATCAGACGCAGCTTCATTGACAAACCTCTCTACATCATTGTAAGCACCCTATTTTTGCCCGCTAGGCAATCTCCGGCCCGACCGGATTCAGTTTCAAATATCACAATACATGCAAGCCCAAGACGAGTCTTTCAAACTCCAATCTAGTCAACGAGTCACTTCCCGGACCCACAAGGCCCAATCGAAGCCATAAACTTCATTATGCCCCTAGGCATTCCAAGCAGTTTTTCGAGACCAGGCAATCTCAGAGACAACCACCTCATCAAATTCTAGACGGTTCACTTCTAGCGCCTGCTAGCCTTCCAATTTAGAATGTCCGTCATTTGGTAACTCTTCAAGACCAGGCGTTCTTGGGGACCAACACCACCGTCGCAAGTAGCTCTCTGAGACTAGGCGGTCTCAGGGACCAACACCGCATAAGCAGTTTTCCGAGACCAGGCAGTCTTAAGAACCAACACCTAGGTCAACACCAGCGCCTGCTAGCCCTATTCGGTGAAAAATGACCAACCCTACAGGTAGCTCTCTAAGACTGGGCGGTCTCAGGGACCAACACCGCATAGGTAGTTTTCCGAGACCCGGCAGTCTTGGGCACCAACACCTAGGTCAACACCGGCGCCTGCTAGCCCGACTTAGTGAAAAATGACCAACCCTGCCCTTTAGGCCTCTAGAAACTTCTTGAGAAAGTTCAAAATCTCTTGAGATGGTAAGTCCCCCTTTCCAAAGTGTTACTAAGTAGTTAGGCATACTCTGCACGCCATTCTGTCCAATTCCGGTCTCATTTCAGGTAACTCCGGTCAAAAAGACCGTTTTACCCCTAGACGCCCTAACACCACACAAATCCCACTGAATAGTGAAAAATTATTTTGGGATCATCACTGAATGACTTGGCACGCTTAACATAACACTCTGGTCCATTCTGAACCTTTTTCATCTGAACCCGATCAAAACGACCATTTTACCACTGGCAACCCCAAATGCGCCCCAAAAACTACACCAGTCCTAGAATATTGAATGGTGGGTCTTATCATACACCCATGTTTAACCTAAGGAGGACCTTACGACACTAAGCACCCCCAACTTAATGAAAGTTCCTTGGAGCATCTCGAAAACGCTCCGCCAAGATTGCCTTTTCTCTTGATTCTCTAGTTGTAACGCACCGTCAAATGACTTGAGAAATGCGTAAACCAGAGAATTCCCGAAAGCTTGTTTGTAGGGCTTTCCATTGATACGGCTCGATTGGATAGATCGCTCCCCGAAATCCCTCATCGCATGGCTCAAAAACTGTTACTTTTAGCAACCCTTGGAGCGTCTCATAAATGCTCTGCCAAGATTGACTTTTTCTCTAAGTCCCTAATTATAATGCACTGTCGAACAACTTGAGAAATGTGTAAATTAAGAAATTCCTGAAAGTATTTTCAGAGTACTTTTCATCGGTACGGTCCGATTAGAGAGATCACTTCCCGAAGGCCTCGATCATGCGGCACAAAAATAGCTACCTTCGAACCCCAGCAGAGCATATCACAGACACTCTGTAAAGATGCGATTTCATGCACACTTCCCGAGATGATATCTCACACTTCCAAACACCATTCAGACTTTTTGAAAACTCAAAAGTTCACGAGAAACCCTAGGAGAACACCGTGAATGCATCCGATTCCTCTGAAATCTTCCCGGTTGGCACAATTATCGAGGCAAAGTTTAAACGAACACCCTTGGCGGCGAAGCGTATGCTTCTTGTGCCCAGATTTTGATCAGATCGATCAAACTTCGCTTAGCCGTTAAGATTTAGCCAGTACAATGGGTGCCACGTGGCATTCTGCCAATGGAACAATACTGGCCCATGTAGCAAATGCGCCAAGGCAAATTTTGCCCAGCGCATGTACTATATGCACCAGGTCTCTCCAAGGCTGCCTATAAATACAGGCCTCCCCCTATACATATTCCAGAATCAAAAATTGTGGGGAAACTCTGCACAAACAACTCTAGAAATCCGAAACCCTCCATATAGTCCCCTCTCCAAACACTTAGGATATAGTTCACCTCACTCTAACCCATACACCTCATTAATTGCTAAGGTTTCTATTCTCTCAAGCTTAGTGGTTAGAATGGCCCTATGAAACCCTCTCTTGAATGGTCTTCCTTTTACATTGGCTATAGAAATCCTAACTTGTTAGAATTGTTTCCTTTAAGAATGGTTTTCAAAATCTTCTTCTCAAAAATGGTTTTCAAAAGTTCATTCTCTCCATCTTTGCATTGAAAATGGTTTTCCAAAAAGTTGTCATTATTGTGTTGATTTTTAAAATTCATACTCTTTTCAAGATAAAGGTTATAATGGTCCTAAGGAAACTTTCTTCGGAATGATTTTCAAGCACCAACCATATAAATCATATTCTTGGCTCGAGTCAAATTTTTATGGAAATGATCTTCAAAAAGGTTTGTTTACAAAAGTCCTTTGCATAACATGATTTGTATTTCAAAACCACCTTCCAACATTTGGTTAACCTAACCCTAGTTCAATCCACCCTAGGTTAACTTGACCTAAGTTGTCCATCCTTAGGTTAGCCTAACCCAAGTTAGTTAACCCTAGGTCACCTTAACCCTAGGTTAACCAAACCCTAGTTAGTTAACCCTAGTTCAATCTGACTCTAGTTAACTTGACCCTAGTTGTCCAACCCTAGGTTAACCTAACCCAAGTTAGTTAACCCTAGGTCACTTCAACCCTAGGTTAACCTAACCCAAGTTAGTCAGCCCTAATTCAACCTAACACAAGGTTAATATGCTTCAAGGTTCCAACTCAAGGACCCCTCTTCAAATGATCCTTTAATTCAAACCTCACATGGCATTCTTTCAAAAACATCTTGCTCAAAAATCTTTTCCAATTCTTCCATACCCTATTCCAAAATATTTTCAAGAATTCTCTTAAACCTTTCTTGACAAAAGTAGCTAGACACTTCACATCTTCCAAAAGCTATTTTCAAAAGTGATTTCAAAACTCACAACTCTAAGGTGATCTCAACCATCTCATGGTTAAGGTTCCCTTAGAAAAAGTGACATATCAAGTGTGACCCCCTAAGGTCCATATAGGGTGTCGAACCCTAATTGCTTTTCAAAAGCCTTTTTCAAAAGTCTTTTTCAAACTTCACATTCTTGAAGCAATCCTAACCTTTTCATGGTCAGGGTTATTCAAGAATAAGTGAAAAATTCAATAATAGTTTTATAACCCCGTAGCCTTAGAAAAACCAAAGGGAAGTCTCTAGTCCCTTTTTTCAAAAATGTTTTCGAAAGTTATAGCCTTAAAAGAATTAGTTATCCATTAACTAACTTCTCGTAGGTGATGAAATATTCAATATGCCTTTCTTACGGTACACAAAAATTATTTTCAAAATTCCTTTTTCAAGACAAGTTCATAAGAGTTCTTGTAAGTCCAAATCTTATCTTCAAGTCCATAATCAAGATTTCAAAGCTTTCAAAACTCACTTGAGCCGTGTTCCAAAACATCTCAAAACAGTTCAAAGTCCCATTTCAAAAACACTTCCAAAAACCCTCAAATTCTATTTTAAAAACACACCAACATCCGATTCCAAATCAAAACTCTTAAGTTCTCTTTTTTCAAAGACCTCAAAGTATCTTCAAACCATTCCAAAGACCACAAAGCATCTTCAAACATTCTAAATGCCCTAATGCGCCTATTTTTTATCGGGCTCTTGCCCGAACTACGAATGACCTGATTCTCGCCAAATGAGAGATGTAGGCAACCTAAAATGGTGTTGTCATACCTTTTATTTCAACTTCAGTCCTTTTTCAAAACTCTCTATCAATTCAAGATTTCTATTTCAAATCCCTTTAAGACTTTCATGTTTCTAAATATTTTTCTCAAAACTTGCATTATGCATCATTCATCCAAAAAGTGATGACTAAATCCCATTTTCAAAAACTCTAAAGTGGATATTAAGTGGATAATAGTAACCGGTTATTCTAGTGAGTGAACAAACGGGTGATTAGACATGTAAGTACCGAAAAGGCAAGGTAGGGTGATGATCTTAGGATGTCTTCCATATACGTAACCAACCCCCAAACCATTGATTTATGTTTTTAAAAGACCAAAATGGAGTTATCTTCAAAAAGGGCTTAAAGTTTTCTAAAGGTTGCCAAACAACCTATTTTCTTAAAAACCCTCTCTTAAGGAGATTTTGCAAAACCCTTTTCCAAAAACCCCAAGTTCGATCTTCGGATTATATTTAGTTTTAGTTGACCTAACTCACCTTAATCAAGTTAGGTGGCGACTCCTATTTTTCTAAAAAGCCCTTAATCAAACTAATTTCAAATTTAAACCTAGTCACACTCGTCCTTTTTGGAGGATGGGTTCTAATGACAGAGTTCCGTACTTTTACTCGAGCCGAAAGGACTTGATCAAAAACTGGGGCGCAACAGTTGGCGACTCTACTGGGGACACTTAGAGGGTTAGGCCACTGACATATCTCTTCACCCTTCACTCAACCAGAATCTCCGGTTACTTTGTCCAGTTTTATTCACTTTTCAAATTTGTCTAGGTTTCCAAAACGATTTTCAAATAAATGTCATCACTTGCATATATTGCTTACATTCATGCTCTTGCATTAACCATCCATTTTACCTTGCATTGAGTTTTTCGAAAAGTTACTAACTCTTTGTATTTTTCTTTTGTAGGTGGACCTTTGTTAACATTTTATTTCATGTCTTATTTATTGCCATGTATGTGATGAATGAACAGGATGTGATGTGTGTTGTTGGGTCTTTTCCTCCATTTTTGAAAACTCCACACACACTTGGTATGCTCACTTGCATTTGCATTTTGCATATATTACTTGGTTACTACCCTTCTAGTTAGAAGGGGGAACAGTATATTGATTGCGGGCGGATGCTATGTTAGTTTCTCAGCCTACGGTCTCTTAATGGTGCCCCCGCTAGAACCACCAACTAAAGATGGAGTTCACCCTTTTGGGGGTGGACGTCGGAGGTTTGAAGGTTCGAGAACTGAGCTTTTTAAGAAGCATTAGTAAACCCCAAATCTCATGCTCATGTAGCACCTCATGCATAGCCGAATCTTTGCTGGATTTAGGACACACGCGTCAATTTCAAAACCAAGGAGGAAAGCGCGACTGCTTTACTTTCCTTTATTTTATATTCAATTCACGCTATTATGCTATTTAATTATTGTCATTATGTTATGTATACATCTTTTCGCATCATAACTGCTCATGCATCTATATTCATTTCAAAACAAGAGTTCCTAAAGTAATTCAAGTCATTGCATCTTCACGCATCTGATTAACCCTTAGAGAAAGGCCCAAAGACCTTCTCACTCAAATCAAGCCAACCAAAACTCCTAAGGGTACCAAGAAACCCTAAGGATTTATGGCATGCATAAAACTCATCTCATAAAGAGGGGCCCTAATCCCTCTTCGCTCATGGAGATAGGGTTGCCAAAGGAAGCAAAGGGGCAATCCAGAATCAAGGTCTCTCACCAGCTTCCATCCAAGAAGGCAGATCCAAAGACTCAAGAGTAGTTTAGGATTCCATGATGTAAATATAGAATAAGCGGAAGTCCCAAGGAAGATGTTTCTCCCCCCCATTTTGATGTATTTTTGAAAAATTTTATGTATAAAGAGAATTCATCTCAATAAAATTGCTATTGTTGTCAAATGATTGAATGTATGAAAAGATGAATTACAGGCGCAGGTATGGTATTGCATAACAGGGGCAAGGCCCTCTCCAAAATTTAAGTCAAATCATCATGCTTAGTTCCCCTCAAAAGGCAGGGGCATCCTTAGGTCATGCATTGCATAAAATCTTTCTAATCCATAACCTAACGTATAATCCCTTTCTTTTTGCTTTTTATTATTTTCTATTCCCCCCTCATCTCATCAAAAGACTAGCAATAGTTTCTGGTGAGAATGCTTGCATTTTAGGTCACCATTACTCCCAAGAAAGGAAAGAGAGGAACACAAGTCTTCTGTACTCCGAACACCAGTCTTTACCCGACAATGAGCAGCTCAAATGTCATGTGAAGGCAATATTCCTGACCAACAAAACTGTATGGGAGACACTGCACGGATCCTTGCCATAAAACGAGGGAAACATCCAATGCAAGAGGCAATGGATCCCGTGGAAAAGATGACCATCCCGCCGACTGATCGAGTCATCAATCCAAGACAAATAGAGGGAAAGTTGGGCAACATTTCTGCAACACTAAAGGCCGTGGCTGACAAGTTATTGAAAATAGTCCAGGATGACAAAAAAGGATGGAACCTTGATAAAGCTTGGCCGGCTCCAGAGCAGCCATCCAAGGGTCTTCAAGAAATCCTCATCCTTAAAGGGATCACCCTCTCGGTCAAAGTTCAAATGGCTAACCTTCTCGAGACTGCATCACTAGAACCTTTTCTAATTGTCCAACCTATACAGACCAGTCTAATCCTAACCACTGAAGCCTTACCCACCTTCCATACTTCCGTATCATTCTCATCCCCTACCAAGAACCGAAAGTCCCAAAGCCCATGGTTGCAATGGTTGGGTTCATCCCGCACACAAACCCTCGACGAGCCATTAGGGCCACACCTCCCATATGCTCCCGCACCTCCAAGCATTCCTCTGTCACCCGTCGCCCGTCACCCTACCTATCTTCCCCAAAATAAAGAACCTGTTTCCCTGCCAATACCTGAAAAGATGACCCTACCACTGCTATACCAATCGCCTATCACCGACTTGCATAGGGTACCTTGGAACTATCCCCCAACTCCTACTCAAACTGTAGAGGAGTCCATTATAGAAATTGGGAGAATGACTAGGTCTAGCTAATGCTACACTTCAGCGGAGGTAGAGAGGAGAAGAAAAAGGAAAGACAAGGAGGGAGAATGTTCCAACCCATTGACCGAGCACGAAATCTCTGAGTTTCCCAAGGCACTAAAGAAGAACAAATACGATGTAATGGAGCAACTCAAGAAAACCCCTTCCCACATCTCCATGTTGGGACTGCTTCTCACATCCAAAACTCATCGCAATGCCTTACTTAAAGTTCTTAAAGAAGCCCATGTACCAGACAGTTTTTCCCCTGAAAATCTACAAAATATTGTAGGAGTCATCATGGCACCAAATGTCATCACTTTTACTAACGATGAGATCCCCACAGATGGGACTAGACACACACAGGCCCTACATGTAACAGTCAAAACCAAAGGGATGATCATATCATGGGTACTGGTGGACAATCGATCAACCCGGAATGTTTGCTCATACTCAACCTTGGAAAGACTTGGGATAGACCAATCTCACTTGAACCACAGTAGTATCATCATACAAGCATTTGACTGGTCTAGAAGGGAAACAATGGGGGAAATTGATATACCTATAGAGATAGGGCCTGTCACCTTCGCCATCAAATTCCAAGTTCTACAAATACCTTCGGCCTACAATATGTTGCTTGGACGGCCCTGGATTCATTCAGCAGGGGTAGTGCCATCCAGTCTCCATCAGAAGGTCAAATTCATTATCAAGGCTAAGCTAATTTCCATCTACGCTGAAAAGGAATTTGCAATTTACAAAATTGATGCCGTTCCTTAAACCGAATTGGCTGCCCCATCCTATTTCCAGTCCCTGGAGTATGTCACTGTAATATATGAGGGAGATATGGTTGAGCCAAAATATTCAGACAACGCACAAATGATCCTCACTATTTTCGAAAGAATGGATATCAGCCACGCAAAGGACTAGGGAAAAGGTTACAAGGGATTCCCGAAATTCCAGACAAATCATCCCAAAAGCATACTTTCGGCCTGGGATACAAGCCGACAAGGAAGGAAATCAAGGGGCAAGTCCAAAAGAGAAAACGGCAAAGGATCGCTCAAGGAAAGGGAGAAGAGGAAGAAATGACACACCAACTCAAAGAGCTTTGCTTGATGGAAGATAACAAAGGTCTTAAGAGGGGAAAAAGGGAGATTGGCGGCTAAACCAATCTGTTTCAAGAAGCCCTGATGATCGATGTACCTCCACCCTCAGACATGGGAGTACCAGAAAATAACACAATCAGGCCAGCTCTTCCTAGAGAGAATCTCGATAACTAGGGCAGTGAAGACCTCCTTTGGGCACGCAAGTTTCAGTTCAAGCTTGCCAGGGCATTCCATGCACTTCTGACTATCTAAAACTTTTTCATCTGTTTATCTTTCTATTGTCAATTAAAAGCTGCAATAGAAATACCCATATATAGAAGGGTTATTTCCCTGTTTGAATGATTCTCCTTGTTGTTTTAAATCAGGAACTTGCATATCCAACGTCTTGGCCAATTAATTGA
Source organism: Euryodendron excelsum (assembly GCA_033060915.1). NCBI lineage: Eukaryota > Viridiplantae > Streptophyta > Magnoliopsida > Ericales > Pentaphylacaceae > Euryodendron > Euryodendron excelsum. The sequence goes on along the minus strand of CM065381.1, from coordinate 38,972,579 downwards.
AAGAATGCCTATTTTGACTAATTGCGATTTTGAAACTAAATTTGACTACCAGCTCTTGGAAATTGAACTTGATATAAACAACATTGATGAGGTCCCGGAGGAGATTTTAGAGTAGTAAGAGAAGCATGATAATCGCAAAACTCCTAATATTGAAGAAATAGAGACAGTTAATTAGGGAAGCAAGGAATCCCCTAAAGAGGTCAAGATTGGAACTGGATTAGATCATTGGCAACGCCAATAAATGCTGGAATTACTGGCCACCTATATTAATGTCTTTGTATGGTCTTACCAAGATATGCCAGGATTGGATGAGTCCATTGTCGAGCACTGACTGCCGATGGATCCCTAGCTCAAGCCCATAAAGCAAAAGCTCTGAAGACTTAAACTCGAATGGAGCTTGAAAGCCAAAGTGGAGGTGGTTAGCAGTTTTATGCTGGATTCCTACAAGTGGTCGAATATCCTCAACGGTTGGCCAACATAGTCTCGGTTCTAAAAAAGGATGGGAAGGTTTTAATGTGCATCGACTTCCAAGATCTCAACAAAGCAAGCCCAAAGGATGACTTCCCCTTACCTCATATAGATATCCTAGTAAATAACACAGCAGGCCATGAGATGTTCTCTTTCATGGATGGGTTTTCAGGATATAACCAGATCAAGATAGCTAAAGAGGATCGAGAGAAAACAGCTTTCATTACCCCATGGGGAGTATATTATTACAAGATAATGCCCTTTGGACTGAAGAATGCTGGGGTAACCTACGAAAAGGCCATGGTCACTCTCTTCCACGACATGATGCACAAAGAAGTGGAGGTCTATGTGGATGATATGATAGTCAAGTCCAGAGCCCAAGAAGACCATTTGATCAACCTACGAAAAGTATTTGATCGGCTCCGCAAGTATCAGCTCAAGCTCAACCCTGTCAAGTGCACTTTTGGTGTTTCTTTTGAAAAACTACTAAGGTTCATTATCAATAAAAAGGGGATAGAAGTAGATCCTACCAAAATTAAGTCGGTCACTGAAATGCCACCCCAAAGGGAGAAACTGAAATTAGGTCCTTTCTGGGCAAGTTGAATTTTATTAGCAGATTGATTTCTCAGATGACTCACCTTTGCGAACCAATTTCAAATTGCTCAAAAAAGATACCCCGAAGGAGTGGGATGCGGACTACCAACAAGTATTTAAAAAAATCAAGGAATACCTTTTGAAACCTTCGATCCTGGTACCACCGACTCTGGGGAGACCCCTCTTAATGTATTTAACAATTCTTGAGACTTCAATGATATGCGTTTTGGGTCAGCATGATGAAATTTAGAGATGGAAGCAAGCCATCTATTATCTCAATAAAAAGTTTTTACCCTATGAGATCAAATACACTATGTTAGAGAAAATTTGTTGCGCTTTGGCATGGGCATCTCATCGGCTTAGGCATTACATGTTGCATCACACCACATTCCTTATATCCCAGATGGATCCAATCAAATACTTGTTTGAAAAACCCACTCTTTCCAGCAGGGTAGCCAAATGGCACACGATTTTGGCCAAATTTGACATAGTCTTCACCAACCCGCAAGGCAATTAAGGGGCAGGTCATAGCAGATTACGTGGTGGAAAACCCTATCAAGGAATACCAACCTATGGAGCCCAGTTTCCTCGACGAAGATACCTTATACAGCTAATCTGAAGCTAAGAAATAAGAAGACCTGGAATGGAAGATGTATTTTGATGGTGCCTCAAACAAGAAGGGAGCCGGAATTAAGGCAACTGTAATATCCGAGAAAGGCAACCATTACCCTATTGTATCTAAACTAAAGTTTGATCTCTGTACCAACAATATCGCTGAATATGAAGCCTACATTCTAGGATTGAGATTGGCAGTAGAAATGAAGATTGAGGAATTGATGGTCTTCGGGGATTCTCATCTGGTGATTCAGCAAACTAAGAAGGTATATCAAACCAAGGATGACAAACTTTCTCCTTATCATCAGCAAATCAAGGACCTTTGCCGAAAGTTTCAAAAAATAGATTTCTACCATATCCCCGAACCGAAAATAGTTTTGTCGATGCCTTGGCTACCTTGGCTGCAGCTATCAAAGTGGATGATGATTCTGAAATTCCTGCTCTCCCAATCTTTGTTCGAGATACCCCGTCTCACTGCCTCAACACGTTTACTGAGTCGAATGGGCGGCCCTGGTTCTATGACATCAAAAGATATATGCAAACTGGGGAGTTCCCTGCTCAAGCTATACAGAACGATAAGAAGATGATCCGGAGGATGGCAGCCTAATATTTTTTAGTGGGAAATGAGCTCTTTAAAAGATCAACCCTAAGGCCACTAAAGTGTGTTGATATAACAGAAGCGGGGGAGATCATGAGAGAAGTCCATGAAGGGACATGTGGGCCCCACATGAATGGTCATACCCACTCCAAAAAGATTCTCGGGACAGGGTACTATTGGACTACCATGAAAATAGATTGTGTCCGGTATATCCTCTGGTGCCACAAATGTCAGATACACGGGGACATGATCAAAACCCCACTTGTCGAGCTCCAGCTGATTATGGCCCCATGACCTTTTTCTATGTGGGGGATGGAAATGATCGGCCCAATCGCCCTAAAAGCCTCAAATGTACACCGGTTCATCTTGGTTGCTATCGATTATTTCACAATATGGGTTGAAGCAACATCTTATGTCCATGTCACCAAAAAGGTAGTCAACAAATTCAACATGAATCACATTATTTGCCGATATGGGATTCTAGAATCACTCATCACTGATAACGCTACCAATCTAAATAATGACTTAATGTCCCAGTTGTGTCGAAACTTCAAAATCACCCACCGAAATTCAGTGAGCTATTGGCCACAGATAAATGGGGCAGTAGAAGCCACCAACAAAAACATCAAGAGAATCCTCTGAAAAATGGTCGACCACTACAAAGATTGGCATGAGAAGCTCCCTTTCACACTCATAGCCTACCGAACCACAATGAGGGTCTCTATCAGTGCAACCCCTTATGAGTTGGTCTACGGCAACAAAGCTGTGCTCCCTATCGAAATAGAAGTTCCTTCCATGAGGGTACTAATGGAGACTCAGCTAGAAGAGGCAGAATGGATTAAAGACCGATATGCACAACGGTGCCTACTGGATGAGAAATAGCTAGCCAATGTTTACCACGCGCAATGCTACAAGAGGAGGTTAACCAAGGCATTTCGTAAGAAAGTGAGACCCCAAAGTTTCCAAGCCCGGGATTTAGTGCTGAAAAAGATCATTTCCAATCAAGAAGAAGCCCGAGGAAAGTTCGCTCCAAACTACGAGGGGCCTTTCATAGTCGAAAAGGTCCTGCCAGGAGGAGCACGCATATTAGCAGTTGGTGGGCAAGAGTTTCCCAACCCACTAAATTCAGACGCGGTCAAGTGCTACTTTGTATAAATCAGAAGTTCTTATTTTCTTTTCAGCAACAAAGAAGTCCATTGCAATGAAGGGAGGTTTGTGAACTTTTGTTAAAAGGAAAAAATATATATGCGTTCCCTTCCTGAATCATCAAAATTCTTACAAAAGAACTTGTGGAGACTAGACAGATTAACTTGATATGATGAGAGGCCATCAATTCATTTTGCCCTATACGCCACCTCCCTTGCTACAACCCATTTTGAGCCAATTACATTTCTTCGACAAACCTGATCTGGTGATCACCGCCCACAGCGGGCGAAAGTAAGTTCAAAAAAAGGGAGAGAAAAGAAAAAAAATGAATGAAATGAAATGATGATGAATGAATGATAAAGCGCCTCGAGAAATCAACAGACCATGTAAATAGCAGCGCTGGGGCAAAACCAAAAGAAACAATGAACCCTACATGGGTAAAGATTTCATGCAAAAATACAACAAAAACCCAAAAAAAGGACAAGGAAAAGACCTAAAGAGGAAGGAATGTTGAAAGAGTGATCACCGGTCCACAATAAACCCAAAATAAGTGCAGCACTTTGGGCCTTTCATACCCTTCCAAGACGCAAAAATGACAGAGCTGGGATCGGTGAAAACCTGCAAAGGTGCCGATGGTAAAAATGGCAACAAAAAAAAAAAGAAGAGAGACTCCCCTTCTCAGGTTTATCTCAATCAACAGATGGATCGTTCCCAGATCATGGCAAGAAAAGACAAGGAAGAAAATCGTAATCATCGAAAAAGGCATTATTTCAAAATCAATGGGCCAAGAATAAGGAACAATGCGGGCCCCTGCCAAGAACACCCTGATGAGAATCTCATTATAGAGAAGTAGTTCCTACCTTAAATGGATGTAATTCTTGCTATAATACATGTTTAAACTAATGAAGTGGTGCAGGAATAGGCATGTGGTAGCATGTCCCGAAAGAAAGGTAAAATCCATTACAGCGAAATCATGATAATTAAGCTAATATAAGCATATTTACAAATGCAGAGAATCCTAGAAGAAAACCCAAACATCCCAAGGCAAGTTAATCAAAATATAAAGGGAAAAGGAAGATAAAATGGAAGAATCGCATCAAGAACGAAGAGCCACGATGTAACTGTCCACATCCTCATCCAATAAGCCCTTATCTGAGCCCCTAGTGGCGAGATTCGCAGGACCAGGGCCAGTAAGTGAAGGACTAGCCTCGCTAAACAGTGGCGTCACCAATCTCCCTCCAGAAGGGCCTGCACTGGTAGAGGCCCTGAAAGATGAGGTCCATAACTAGCTCAGTCCATGACACTGACATCGGTCAAGGAGGCGATCCCTCCCTTGTGAAAGGGTGTGTACCATGCCCCTCAATAGAACTATGAACTCATCCCATGGGTCGACCTCTACTAAAGAAAGGGTGTCTCGAGACCCCCGAGGGCGCCTAAGCACCCATGAGACATTGGGTGAAGGACGATCTCTCACCCTGAGAGCCACCTCAAGCTGCCTCTCTAAATCACTCACTCGCCTCCTGTTGGCCTCCAATAGAGCCTCCAACTCACTCACTCGAGCACGGTAAAGTCTCCGGTGGCTCCTCGCCCTAATGGTAGCAATGGCCAAAAGATCAGCATACCCCACTGGAGGCAAAGGAGACTCTAGGAGAGGATCCCTAACTGTGGCATCCCCCATAATGTACATATAAAACCATTTGTCATCATCAGCAATGGTTATCGAGATGAAGGAAAATAGACCATCTGAGCTGTCATACGCTACCAAAGTTCGCCATAACTCCATTAACTCAGTCACTAAGCCTCTCGGTACATCATCGCCAATATAAGTCTGGTATCTTGTTGCCATGGCTGTGTACGGGATATCCTGTGTCCGACCTAGCTGGCAGAGAACTCGGATGCTGAAAAAGGGGATAACACCCCTCAAGCTGACCAAGGGGATGAAAACCTGACCAGAAGTCCATACTCGCAATGAATCAACATTACAAAAACCCACGAACCACTAAACTGAATCAGATCTCCTCGTCTGGAAGAATGCCACCCATGTCATGTAGGAGTCAGGGTAGTCCACACCGTCAATGATCTCCTGTTGGGACCTCACCAAGGTACAGATAGGGTCGACCTCTGGATACCATATGTGACAAGTGATGCAGTGAATGAATAGATGCTTGAGAGCTCACAGCTGAAAAAGGGGCCGAGATCCCCTAAAGAAAGTATCCTCTCCACTCTGAAACCGAGAAAAGCTCACATAGGTCTCACCCACGGCTAGTAGAGCATAAGAACACCCCTGTTGGATTGACAATAACAAAGAGCAAAGTCTGCTCATCCACCCAGCCATCTCCCAGAGGGAATACTAGAAGGCTCACCAGAATCAGGACAAGGGCGTTCATCCGAGCGATGGGCTACTCCAAAGAAGTATGCCAAACAAGTGGATGAGTAACCTAACTAGTGGGAAACTTAAAATGATCCAGTAGAAAACCCACATCAAGTACCAGAAAAGCGGGATGAGAGTTCGAATCCAAAATCTACCGCCTAAGTCCCAATTGACCGAAAATAACGGACATAAAGCCCCGGGGGAAGTCTGGACCCACAATACCCTCCTGACAGCTCCTCAAACCCAACAAACGCTCGTACTTGTGAGGGGTCGGCGTCATTTCAAAATCACTAAAGTGAAATAAACACAGCTTAGGGCACCAAAGGCTAGTAGAGGCCTCGACTAAGCCTGGTACCAGCCGTACAAAGAGAAGTGATCCCAGATACCCGAAAGCCCTACAAAAGATTCGCCGTTCCTCCTCAGTATAGCTGACATACCAAGCACGGAGTCGAGACATGACGGTAGCATCCTCCTCAACCCTCACACCCAAAGTAACAGAAGACTGTCCCCACGCAGCATTACCACCTCGGGCTGAACCGCTTCTGTTGTCGTTGCCCTCGCCTGGCTCAATCTGCTGCGCCTTCCCACGGCATCTTCTGTCAAAACCATCATCACCTGCCTCCGACATCTTGAAAAAGTAACGACATGTAGAAAGTTGATCAGTCACCGAATATGTATGAAAAGTAAAAAGATAAATATATCCACCAAAAAAAAAAAGAACAAGAAGAAAAAAAAAAAGAGAGAAAAAAAAAAGGAAAAAGAAAGAAAGAAAGAAAAAAGAAGAAAGGAAAAAGAGAAGAAGGAAGCTAAGGCCCTATTCATTCCCGCAACTCATTTCAAAAAATTTTCAAACAGGTTTCCCGGGGTTTCTCCTCAAAAGCCCTGTTCCAAAGATTTTCTAGTGGGTTTCCGAATTTTTTCCTTAAAAAGTCTCATTCAAAATTTTCAACCGGTTTCCATAGCTTTCTCCTTCAAAAGCCCTATTTCTAAATATTTTCTAACGATTTTTCAAGCTTTTTCCTCAAAACATTTCATTTTAAAATTTCAAACCGGCTTCCCGAGCTTTCTTCTCAAAAGCCCTGTTTCAAAGTTTTCAACGGTTTTCCAAGATTTTTCCTCAAAAAGTCTCATTTCACAACTTTAAACCGATTTCCCGGGCTTTCTCCTCAAAAGCGCTGTTTCAAAGTTTTCGATGGGTTTTTGACTTTTCTCTTCAAAAAGTTTCATTTAAAAATTTCAAACTAGTTTCTAGGGCTTTCTCCTTCAAAAGCCCTTTTTATAAATGTTTTCTAACCATTTTTCAAGCTTTTTCCTCAAAACGTTTCGTTTCAAAATTTCAAACCGGTTTTCTCGAGCTTTCTCCTTCAAAAGCCCCATTCCAAAATATTTTACGGTTTTTCGAGCTTTCAAATTAGTTTCCCAGGTTTTCTCCTTCAAAAGCCCAGTGCTCAAAAATAGTTTATTTTTCCCAAAAAGTTTTAGAGTTGGATGTTAAATTTCTAAAGGATCAATAGTTTTTTTGAAAATTTCGGCAAGATACCAACTCAAAAAGTCATTGTCCCAAAATTCAACAAATCACAAAACACCTCATCAAGACACCCCAAACCTTCAACCACATCAACCAAAACGATCCCATCCTCCGCAATACGTGACCCATTCTCAAACGCAATTTTTAAGTTAACTTCTTTGGTTTTCCAAATTTTTCAGTTTCGTTTTTGTTTCCAAAAGTTTCATAAAAATTCTTAAAACATTAAAGAATATCCCCAAAATTTTCTAAAATTGCCCTACAATTTTTTGGCCTTCAACAAGATCAATTTTCTAATTTTTCTTAATTTTTCTTATTTTTCATAATTTCTTAAAATTCAAAAATTTTAAATTTTTTAGAAAATTACAAAACTTCATACGGCTGTTCTGAACATTCTTCTAAGAATCCTAGTACAAAAATACACTCAAACACGCAATATCCGAGCCTATAGAAGCGATTTTCCCAACCTTACAGGAAACCCATTTTCATACATACGCAAAATCACCCTAAACACACTCAAATCTTCACCAAATCGTAAAAACAATCCACCCATTGTGTTCTAAATGTCCTAAAACATAGGTTTACACTAATCATATGCAAAAAACGGATACATATACATCGAAATCGATAAAATTTCAAAAAACTAACCTTTGGCTTCTCCGGCAAGAAACGAGTTCTCCGGCGAGGATCCAGTAACAATGGCGACCTCCGGCGAGCACCCGTTGTCTGTCGGCACTTCGCCAACAATCCCCAGTCGAAATCCCTCAAAAAAACCCTTAGAGAAGCTATCAAATCACTCTTAAAATTCGAAACACGCAATGAAGAACGCAAACCTGCTCTGTTTTTCAACCCATGACCTGGCGCATACAGCAGATGCTCCAGAAGACAATTCAAACTGGTGCATGTGCTACATGCGCCAAGGTGATCTGAGACCATGCACATGTGCTATATGCGCCCGGCTCTTCAGCTTCCCACCAAAACCAACTTTCAATCCTCTAAGTGTCAAAAGTCACTTCTAAAGCTTTCAAAAGCCCAAAAGTTGAGCTTTTAAAAATTTTTGCTTTCAACGGTCAAGTGTTCTAGGCCAAACTTTGTCAAACCGGCAACTCAAATCCTAACCAAAATTTTCAAAACGCAAAGTTTTTCTAAAATTCAAAGTTTTCTAGACCAGCGACCCACAAGGAGTCTAAAGCTTTTCGAACTTGCCAAGTTATCATCCCTCCGATTGCCTCGCAACCAAAAAAGGGATTCTTACTCTGTTATTTTTCTGCCTTCGACAAGTAAAGACTGAAAAAGAGGGGCAGCTGTAAGCACCCTATTTTTGCCTGTTTGGCAATCTCTAGCCCAACAGGATCCAATTTTCAAACATCACAATACATGCAAGCCCAAGACGGGTCTTTCAAACTCCAATCCAGTCAACTAGTCGCTTCCCAAACCCACAAGGCCCAATCGAAGCCATAAACATCATCATGCCCCTAGGCATTCCAGGCAGTTTTCTGAGACCGGGTGGTCTCGGGACCCAACGCCATTCAGGTAGCTTCTCGAGATCGGGCGATCTCAAGGACCAACACCTCATCAAATTCCAGATGGTTCACTTGTAGTGCCTACTAGCCTGCCAATGTAGAATGTCCGTCATTTAGTAGCTCTCCGAGACCCAAGCATTCTCGAAGACCAACACCACCATCGCAGGTAGTTTTCTGAGAGTAGGCTTTCTCAGAAACCATCACCCTACAGGTAGCTCTCTGAGACCGGGCAGTCTCAAGGACCAACATCACACAGGTAGTTTTTCAAGACCGGGCGATCTCGAGAACCAACACTTAGGTCAACACCAGCACCTGCTAGCCTGACTCGGTGAAAAATGACCAAACCTGCCCTTTGGGCCTCCAGGCATGTCTCGAAAAAGTTAAAAATTCCCCGATATGGTAAGTACACCTTTCCAAAGTTTTACTAAGCAATTAGGCGTACTCCGCACACTATTTTGTCCAATTTCGGTCCCATTTTGGCTAACTCTGGTCAAAATTTCCGTTTTACCCCATAACAGAGCACCGCACAAATCCCACCGAATAGTGAAAAACTCTTTCGGGATCAGCCCTAAATGACCCGGCACGCTTAACATAACACTCCGGTCCATTCCTGACCTTTTTCAACCGAACCTGATCAAAATGACCATTTTGCCCCTAGCAACCCAAACGCGCCCCGAAAACTAAACTGGTCCTAGAATATTGAATGGTGGGTTTTGTCATACACCCCTATTTAACCTAAGGAGGACCTTACGACACTAAACACCCCCGACTCAATGAAAGTTCCCTGGAGCGACGCTCTGCCAAGATTCCATTTTCTCTCGATTCCCTGGTTATAACGCATCATCAAATGACTTAAGAAATGCGTAAATTAGGGAATTCCTGAAAGCTTGTTCATAGGTCTTTCCATCGACACAGCTTGATCAGATAGATCGCTCCCCGAAGTCCCTCATCGCATGGCTCAAAAACTGCTACTTTCAGCAATCCCTAGAAAATCTCACAAACGCTCCGCCAAGATTGACTTTTTTTTTTTTATTCCCCAATTATAACGCACCATCGAACAATTTGAGAAATGCGTAAATTAAGGAATTCCGAAAAGTATTTCCAGAGTACTTTTAATCGATACGGTCCGATCGGAGAGATCGCTTCCCGAAGGTCTCAATCATGCGGCACAAAAATAGCTACTTTTGAACTCCTGCGGAGCATATCAAAGGCGCTCCACAAAGATGCGATTTCATGCACACTTCTCGATATGATATCTCACATTTTCAAACACCGTTCAGAATTTTCGAAAACTCAAAAGTTCAAGAGAATTCCTAGGAAAACACCATGGATACAACCAATTCCTTCAAAACCTTCTCGGTTGACACAATTATCGAGGCAAAGTTTAAAAAAAACACTCCCGGCGGCGGAGCGTATGCTACATGCGCTCAGATTTCGAATTCGAAGGAATTGAACCGAGACTTGATCCTATATAAAAATAGTTTTATCTTTTCTAAAAACTCATATCATTTAATGTTATTATTCATCTGACTTCACCAAGTTTAATTTATTCATAACTGTACAAGCTAAGAAATAAACACTTATTTATTCATTTTTCCAAAATATGCTAATAGTAACATATAATTTTGGAAAAATGAACTAAAATAAACTACATGCAAGTAACTCGAATAAAATCTCAAATATTTCCACACACCTTCTGGGTCTTGTTTTCATCATTGAAAAAGAAGTTGTTGCTAATTAGTTGCTTAACTCCCTCAAGGTCATAATCTGTTTTTGTGCAGCCTTCCAATTCAATTTTTTTAAAAAACACTGGCAAAACTGACCCAAAATGATCCAACCAAGTAAAACACTGAAACTGACCTGAACCAAATCGGGTTAGTTCAGTTTTGTTCCATGGGTCAATTGGTTCAGTTCAGTTCAAGTCAAAAACCTAAAGTCTAACAAGATCGGTTTAGGTCTGGGTTAGGCATGAACACCCGCCCGCCCGAGCCTAAACCAACCCATGCGCACACGTATACCACTTTTCAGTTGCAATAAAGTACAGATTACACCCACCAGACTTAAATTTTCTACGTGCTAATTGATTGATATTTATCTCATAACATGACAGTTCGTACTAGACAGTTATATTCGAAATATTAAAAATATTTGCAGCAACTTAATCCATCTTAAAGCAATCCATTTGGTACAGGACTTTGTTAGACTGGTGACCTAATGGCCACATCAGGTCAATAGCTCCAAACAAAAACAAAGCCAATGTACTATTGCAATTTATAAAACGTTCACTTAATCCATAGCTTTGACAATATCTTTAGCTTAACACTCAAGATTTGTTTTTTGTAAGCACGCAAAGTCACTTATTATCGTGTTGCTCTGGCATGAAGAAGCATATAATGCTGGCAACTAGTTGTTTTATTAGCCAAATTGATCGTGCTTCAGAAAAAAACTTTAGAATAGCTAGCTAATGATTAATTGGTGCTTGTTACTGACAAGGTCAACTGATATTATTAACAGAAAAGCTTAGAATAACAGACATGGATGGGTTGTTATTCTATTCTATCACTAGCAGAATATCATTCAGATCAAGTTGTGTCTCTATCCTTGAAGCGAAAACAATTAAAATACCGTGTAACGACAGCCTTTCCAGAACAGCTTGAGAGCTAGGGTTTTGCCAAGTATAAAAGGAGATGTATGTTCGCTAGCATTTCATTGCAAGAGATCCAAGTAAAAGTTCATTGCTTTGTCTCCAGGCATGGCCACTTCAAAGCTTTCATCATGTTTCTTAATTCCAATAATCTTTGTGGCCTTTGTTTTCAACCTTGCAAATGGGCAGGGCTTGAAAGTAGGGTTTTATGAGAAAGCATGCCCTAATGCCGAGGCCATAGTTAAGAAAACATTAGATCAAGTCATCTCTACTGCACCGACTCTTGCAGCCCCTTTGTCGTGAATGCATATCCACGATTGTTTTGTTAGGGTACGAATTATAAAGTCTATTTTTCCAAGCTAGCTTTTTATAGCATGACGGTGGCTTTCAACAATAATGTGTCTAATTCCTTGAGTTTTGTCTGCAGGGTTGTGACGGGTCGGTGCTGTTGAACTCTCCAACTCACCAAGCTGAAAAAGATGCAATCCCAAGCCAATGTCTTAGAGGATTCCAAATCATAGACAAAGTCAAATCTACATTAGAGAAAGAGTGTCCTGGAATTGTTTCTTGTGCTGACATCTTAACCCTAGTAGCCAGGGATGTTACAGTCACGGTAATTATCCCTCCAAGATACATCTTGTGTGCTCTCATTATGACTGGAAATTTTATCTCATAAGTTACTAAGTGAAATTTATTGACTCTCAGGTCAAGGGACCATTCTGGGAAGTTGAAACCGGTGGAAGAGATGGAAGTGTATCAAATATTACCGAGGTCACGAACAATCTAATACCGCCTACTGCAAACATAAGCACACTGAAAACAGGGTTTATGCAAAAAGGTCTAAGTGTGAAAGACTTAGTAGTGTTATCAGGTATTTCAACACGATATTACATTTCTATATATCTTTAATACCTCAACAACTCTTTTTCTTTTTTATTTTTTTCCATCAAACGATACAAATGTATACTTTTTTCATTATCTAGGCGGACATACCATTGGAATTTCTCATTGTTCTTCGTTCAACAACCGTGTCTACAACTTCACTGGAAAGGGTGATACAGATCCTACTTTGGATCCTAAGTACATTAAAAGGTTGAGAACAGAATGCAAGCCAGGAGACCAAAACTCAATTGTAGTGATGGATCCAGGAAGCTTCAAGACATTTGATGAAGACTACTATACACTTGTGGCTAAAAGAAGGGGGCTTTTCCAATCAGATGCAGCTCTACTTAAGGACAGTGAGACAAAAGCTTATGTTAAACTTCAAGCCACTACCATGGATCCACTTTCTTCAAGGACTTTGGGGTGTCTATGGTTAAAATGGGTAGAATTGGAGTTCTTACTGGTAAGGCAGGTGAAATAAGGAAAGTCTGCACTAAGATTAACTAAAAAAATGATTTGAAGCCCACATAAAATTTTATCTGTGGGCAAAAGTACAAGGTTAGTGATGTTTTCTACATGTTTTGTAAACATTTTTTGTATTGTTTTGATTGCTCTGATGAAAGTGCAAATTCTCTTGTACTTAAGTCATATGTTTTGACAAGAATAAGACTATTCTGCTGGTTTTGTGCTTATGTTGCTGAAGTAGCCAAATCCTTTGGTAATTTTTCACAACATTTGTGTTGGATTCATGAAGCAACACAACAATCGAATTCTTTTAAAATGGTTATAACTCAATACAATGGTGTTGCTTCCATGGAGCTTATGGCCATCAATGATCAGAATTATGACTAAATCAACAAAGGACGATCAGCCGATTGTAGTTAATTATGTGCCAAGAATTTATCTTGTATCGATTAACTGACTTTTTTTCCTCTTAATTTTTACATGGCTCAGTATACGGCTGAAAATTAATGGATGATCAAAGTCATTACGTTCAACTGATTTTGCCAATTGTCCTTCGCAAAAAGGAGAATCATGATTTTATTAGAACTGTATTTTGTAAACATGAGGCATTAGGCCATTGTTAGTGATACCCCCTAAGATTGTGGCCATGATTTCGACTCACTCTCCCCTCTCTTCTAGGCATTTGGCCCTCTGGTGTACTAAAAAAAGAATAACAAACAATAATTACACAACAAACTATAGATGTGAGAAGATATTCTGAAACTTTACTTACCAACTAAGGAAAATTTTACCGGAGTACTTAGTTAAGAGTACATCAGAAGTAAATTAATTTTATTTTTTGTAACAAAAGTAGGTCACTGTTAGTGCAGGACAGATCGGTGTTTTAGTAGTAAGCTAGTACTAACTACTGTCATTAAGATTTGAAAATTATTGTGTGGAGTCCCCCACGACATGGCTACCTTCCTACTAGACATTTTTCTTTTAGAATCTTGCTCGATCTAGTGGGCGAACAAGATTGGTGGGTAGGAAGGGTTACTGGGACATTTGGTTCAAGATACAATGTGCCATTCGATACACCAGGGGAGGAGATTGCTTACTACCCATTGGACAAGTTGAGGATGAGCACCTCTCTACTATAATCGTGGCTTTGTGTAGCATTTTCCGTTGAGGATTCATTTGAAGTGTAGGAACGACATTTGGCATACGAATGTTCCTTTAAAACAGATGGTATCTGATTCTGATATGGGCTAAATCGAGTGTAGTGAAAACGAGTGTAGACAAACAACAAGTGCACACTTACTCTATTCACAACTCAAGTGCACACACACTTTATCTTTATAGGAGAGATACTTCTTGTAGAATAAAAAAATAAAATAAAATAAAGTCTAGTGATTGGGTGGTACTGGGTCTTCTATAGTCGACGCTATTAAATTGTACCATCTGCCCATTTGTGGTAAAATGAAGTCTTTTAAGAGAAAAATGCCACACAGCTAAACCTTCTAAATTTGTAAAAAAATGGAAAGACTTTTATGAAAATATGTTACATGGCAAAACCCAGTAGGAATGACTATTGGAGACCTGGTATTAGTGGTTACTTTTTTTTAGAGAGAGCAACCAAGAGACTACATTTGTGTAATTTGTATTTCTCAATGTAGAGAATATGGGGCTTAATTCCCTTAATAATGAAGATAATGGGTTGTTACTAACCTTGTTACCATAACCACGTGCGATGGGTCATGGCCTCATGGGTCTCGGACTATGGGCATGCCCATGAGTGCCCAAATCTGCAACATATATGATCACCATTTTAATTTGCATATTTCCTCAAGAAGGCGGCACTATCCATATCAAGGAGAAGTAGGTAGAAGAAATGTTTTAGAGAGGTTATATCCTTTCCATGTTTGTTTTGAAGTAACAACCAAGTGATCAAGAATACAAAAACTCTCGGGAAATTTGGCAGAATTAAACTCCCCGTCAAAGGCTAAATCAAGCTACGCTTGTTCCCACAGTCAATAAAATATATAATATATGATAATTAATCAAGCCAGAAAATTCATTCCCACAGTCAATAAAATATATAATATATGATAATTAATCAAGCCAGAAAATTCATTCTTTTCATGGACCGATCATTAATTGCAACTTTTTTTTTTCCTAATCAACAATATGTTACTTGATTAACATATTTAATATATGAAACCTGCTACTCTTCTAAAAAATTTGTACGCAAAATAATGTGACAATGACATTTTTATAATTAACAATTTAGTACCACTACACAATATTCCTATCTAGTAGCATTTTCTTTTCAATTCCACAGAGCTTCAATGTCCCAATTACCTACTCCACATACCAAACATTCTGTCTCAAGCAATTAACACACAAGCATCTGATGCCAGCCCAAAGTCCATAGAATTCTTACTGGATATCCAATGCCTCTGGAATTAGATCCTCAACAAAACACACCAAAGAGTCTATTTCGTAAAGGAAGAAACACAATCCATTGGCATTATAATAGATACTTAAGTTGGGCACTATTAGATGCCAGTTCTTGGCATAGCCCTGTTAAACACCAGAGTTGGTATATTTATATATAATTGTGAGAGACATGAAACATATGCAAAGCAAACTACACTACCAGCAGGCCTTAACCAGTGTTCTGCATTCCAGCGGCAATACCCTTCATGGTCAAGATAAGGGTGTCTTCCAGGCCAGGAGCATACTCACTTGTGGGGTTAAGCTTCACAAGCTCTGCAGTTTGCGGCTTGCTGGATTCCATTATTTCCTTGGACAAACGTGGCCTCATCTTCACATCGTAGCTGGAGTCGCGAATACGCTTTAATGTGTAGGCTTGGCTCACATTAAGGGTCGTAATATATGCATCACGAAGACGGAGCCTCTGCTTCAAGTACGGGTCTCCCTCGAGTAGATCCTTGTGCCCAGCAATCTACAGAAAAGCAGGGGAAGAAAAAGAAAGAATAAATTTCCGTTACTTCTAGAGCACCGCTGCTACAAGGAATGTCACATCAAAATACTATTTATGAATGTTATGTTCTTTAGATGTTTCATTATCGTCTAAGTTCTTTAGATGCAGTATTCCAGCAATTTTCCTTTTTATTACCTGGAGTAGAAGGCCCTTTGTTTCTTCATAGTTTGCTCTCAGGCGCTCTCCAAATGGCCATAGGTCTTCTGAAACTAGGAGCTTGTCATACAAAGCAGCAATTCCTGGATCTCCCTTGGCAAACACCATCTCAATCAAGTCAATTGTCACTCTGAAGAAAGGCCACTGGTTGTACATCTCCTTCAGCATGTGGAGATTTTTTACATCCTTCACAATGACATGCTTGAATGCACCGCCAAAACCGAGCCAGACTGGGAGATGAAACCTTGTCTGGGTCCAAGCAAAAATCCATGGAATTGCACGGAGAGATTCAATTCCACCACTAGGTTTTCGTTTTGATGGCCGACTTCCAATGTTCATGCGACCATATTCCGTCTCTGGTGTGGCCTGCCGAATTTGGAGAAAGAAAAGGTATTTATCTCTTTTGTATTATGTTCTTTCTACAATAATCCTCATTGATTTGAATCATACTAACAAAATCAGCAAGACCTTCAACAATATTACAAAACAACAAACCAAAAAAAAGTTTCAACAAGGTAAGTAATGCATATTAGTCAAAGAAAAACAAATGCATTCATTGTCACAATGTTCATTATATTGGTACCATTCAAGAATAATTTAACTAAATGTTACAAATCAAGCATCATACTTTTGTACTTTGTACGAAATGGGGATGAATGTTACAAATTTTTTGAATATAGTCAAAGGACAAAAAAGATGAAGACTGTGAAAGATACTTACAAGGCGGAAGTATTCAACAAATCGGGGTTCCTGGAAAACTGTGGACCGATATTCTTTTGTGGCGACAACTGCCATCTCATCCATGAGTGCACGCCATTCTGGCTTCGGTGAGACTGGGGGACGCATTCCATGCTCCAGAGTAGCTGCCGTGAAACGTTGGAGCGTTCTAAAACACAAGTGCTCCTCGCCAAATGACTGTTCAATAACTTCACCTTGAACTGTCACACGAAGTGACCCCTGAATTGTATCAGGTGGCTGAGACAATATCGCAAGATGGGTGGGACCCCCTCCTCTTCCAACAGTTCCTCCTCGGCCATGGAACATAGTAAGCTTCACCCCAAATTGCTTTGCCACTTTTATGAGTTCTTCTTGGGCCTTGTACAACTGCCAAGCAGCAGAGAGACGACCAGCATCCTTACCTGAATCTGAGTAACCAATCATAACTTCTTGCTTTCCATTGATCCGGTTCCGATACCACTCTATTGAAAAGAGACGAGCCACAGCAGCGGGTGCAGCCACAAGATCTGCGAGTTTTTCAAACAATGGGACAACCCTTAATGGTTGCTGGACTCGGCACTCGCGCTGTAAAAGTTCCACAGCAAGCACGTCAGATGGTGCAGTTGCCATTGATATTATGTAGGCACCAAAGTTATCTGAGGGGAGTTCAGAAATGACGTGCAAAGTGTCCAACACATCAGAAATTTCTTCAGTTTTGGGGAGATCAGGACCAAACAGAGGGCGCTTTCCACCGAGTTCAGATAAGAGCCACTCCTGCCTGCGTTCTTCTGGCCATTCTCTGTATGATCCAATTTCCAGGTGCCTAGTAATAGCATCAATGACATCGGTGTGCCTGTCTGATTCTTGCCGGATATCAAGTCTCACAAGTGACAGTCCAAAGGTGGAAACTTGCCGTAAGAAATCAAGAAGGCTTCCATCAGCAATTGGCCGATCACCACAAGCACAGAGTGATCTATAACAGAGTTCGAGAGGCTCCAGGAACTACAGAAAAATGAAATAAGCAATAAGAAAAGTAATGCACATCACATGCTCTTTCATCCGAAGGGAGAGGCACAACGGAGGGCAATTGTCAAAGCATAATAACATATTTTGAAAAAAGGGTTATGTTCCGTCTTGTTTAAGTTTGGAATAGCAAACTCGCCGTGGAATCAGAACCATCTCATCATTGCTGGTCAAACCGCAAAACAGCCCAAGCAATAGCCTGTGCCTATGTGCCAAGGTAGCCTCAATCACATTAATGTGACATTTCTACGGTATTGCAGCATTATTGTCACTGAACCAGTCACTGATTTTTATACTAAACTATTGCAATAGAGCAATGTAGGAAAAAGTTCAGGACATCCATAATTCAACAAGGCAGGAAGCAAGAGAGAATTATGAGTCCTTCCATGAAATGAGACACACGCCTTAATGTGTAACATGTAAAGTTAAACCATCCTAGTATAACTAATGAATTTTGGAAAATCCTAGAAAGCATCAAGGAAAAACATGTCCGGAAAAGAAAAGAAGGAATGGAGAAGAATAAGAAAAAGATAAATGCATTGTTGATCATAGAAGGTTAACACTTCAAGGTCAAGCCTATTTCTCTGGCGCACTATTTCTTCATATCTTTAGGTACTGTGAAATTTTAAAAATGAAATACAGATAGAAATTCATGAGTTGTACTATCTTGTCAGAAACTATTTATTAAAAGTGTGCAACACTTTACCTAGATTTTCTTAAAAACACAAGAAGTATAGCCCTAATAACAATACCTTCAATCAATATTTATGCAACAGACAATAATAGATGAAATGTTAAAAATATACACATATATATTAAGAAGAAACAGACAAAGAGATCTTCATATTATGTGCCTTAATCCACACCCCTCCATAACCACGCCTAAAAAAAAAGAGCTCCCTGATTCCTCCCTCGTCCACTAAGAGATCTTACGTCATTTAGAGAGGCACATATCTTCATGCATAGAGCAAGGCTCAAGGTGGAAGATTACCCACTGCCTCAAAGTGTCTCACACCAGACCAAAGAACAGGCCTCAGTTAAGTGACAAGCTCATGCCACACGGCATTTTCCATTCAACCTCGCCCTGAGAAAAGCCTCAAGAAATAAGCCTTAACAGCCTTTCTGATGTCCATTGACAATTGAGGTAGGATAAAGCAAAGGAACTTAAAATACACTCAACAAGCCCGAAAAGCTATCTCAATGGGTTGCTAGCCCGTTGGAGCAGAGATTACACATGCGGACCAAATGGCATCAAATTGAGAGAGAAGTCTCATACTTAACTCTCAAATAGAAAAATAAAAAAAGAAAAAAAGAAACGAAAGGAGATAGAGAGTATCCTATTTTCATCAAGACGAGGTTGTAAACCCTTTTCTTAATTTCTTCTTCTTTTCTCTGTTCAAGACATTATTCTCCACATTAATAACATCAATTTTGTTTCTCTAGAATATTAGTAAGGCTAGAGTGACATATACATGGTATGGATGACTGCTTGGTGGAAAACTAATCATAGATGCAAGCCTGTTTCACTGAATGAGCATCTAAACTTAAGCACAAGCAACTACATGGCAAACTTCAGAAAAAATCCAACACAATTACAAAGGTACTTGAGCAAGAATATAACCGTGCATTGCAATGATGGCTATATAGATACCTACTATATATGAATAGTTATGTCAAAGAAAAAAATATTATTTGATGACTCCAAGAAATAGGGTAGAGTTGGTAATTCATCATTCACATTTTCTTGGTAAGAAGAATTGATAAAGTTGCTGAGATGGATAGACCTGCTCAATGTTAGTGAAAGTTGCCTCCTCAGGAATATCAGAGACCCCATTGGCTAATATCTGACGAGCACGTTCACGTGTATGATACAGCTTGTCTCTTACCTCACCAAGTATAACTCGATAGGGCTCATTTGAAGGAACTTGTTTCCAAAACTCTGCGTGAATTAATATATTGATGAGAACAAAACATAAACAAGAACCAATAAAATTTATTTGAAGAACAAATTGGAAAAAAGTAACTCTTTTATAAGTACGTTGGATAAAAATAACTTGATTACAATGTGCATAATAGCAAGTAAGCAGGCCTTGAATTTTTATGAAATACAGGACTTGAACTTTCTAAAGTTAACTTTACATTACACGTTTTCAAAGCTACAATGAAAAGTTGAAGGATTAAAAAAAAAGTTTTACTTTTAAATTTCTAAACAGTTTCAAAATAAAAGTTGAAAACAAAATTTGAAGACATGATTGCACACCAATATAATGTTTCGCGTCTCTCTTTGAGGACCGATGAAGTTCATCTGCACGAGCACGAAGTTCATCACTGCATCGCCACATCGACAACTGCCAAGAAAAGAATGGAAGGAGAAAAAAAAATGGCAAAGTATATGAATATCCATTTAGCGACAGAAAATTATCAAACAACTTAATAGGCCAAAGGTGTTGTTCAAGAGTGGAAGTATCCCTTTGATACCTCGAACATAAGATCCTCTATCTGGGAGAAGTACAAATTAGCAGCCATCATTCTGGCCAATAAGCACACGTCCCTGGTGACTTCAGGAGTTACCCTTGGGTTTCCTGCAGTCCACATCAAAACATATCTTAGGCTACCACAGAATATGACTTGGAAGGCATGACTTTGTACGTTTTCCCTGCGATCTTGTATCCACATTTCCTTCCATAATTCAAAAAAAGTAATAACATCGATGTTCGCTAATTGGTCTCCTATATTTTGCAACTATCAAGTATATGCAAAAGGGTATCCTCATCAAGAAACTTCTTAGGGTAAAGGATCATACCATCACGATCCCCACCCATCCAAGAAGAGAACTGAATTAGAGGGGCATTGTAAGGAACACGCTCATTTATCCCTATGTTTTTCAAAGCTGTGTCAACACGGCGTAAGAATTTTGGGACTCCTTTCCAGATTGTCTCATGGAAGTAGCTCATTCCTGCCCTCATCTCATCTTGTGGAGTTGGAGGTGCCCTCCGGATTTCATCAGTACGAAATGCAGCTTGTATCTGCATGGTAAGGAAGAGATGAGTTAAATTACGAAGCAAAGAGAAAATGGAAAAGGGAAAGGAAAGAAAATGACACCACGCCAAATGAATTATTGTCCATCCAAAACTTGAAAAAGTACATCAAAATTTTTAATGCACATCTCCACACAAAAGGTAAGTAAAATATCATCACATATACAAGAAACTATATATGAAAAAGACTTGGCAACTGGTTATATTCTAGTGTGATGAGATCAAGGGAAGTTTAAGAAGTATGATTATACACTGCATGCAATAAAGAGTTAGACTACAAAGTAAAATATTATTTTTTTCCATATTCAAGTTAAATTATATAAAAAAAAATTAACAAAATTCCATGTTCAGTGATTGGAATTAGACAAATTTTCATTGTGACAAGATCCTTGCAATGCAAATGCTTGTGTCAGTGATCTATAACCCAGAACAACATGACTTTTCCATGGACACATTGCCAGAAGCAGCAAAAATTTCTGAAACAAGAACATTATTGTACATTCTTTGAAGCTGGAATTAACGGAAAGAATTTATCTCATCCTTTTAGCATAAACCTCTAACACATGAGAAGCAAGAACATCTTGCTGTTACTGAACGAAATAATCTAGCTTTCTTCATTCTATTAAGAAGTTCTGAGCATTAGATATGATGAGACACGGTCAATATTTTGAATCTCATCTCTTTCATAATTAACACATTCACAGAATGCCTGCTGAGGGAAGATAAACAGTTCCAATAATCCAGATAAATTGCCTACGCATTCATCCTAATTCCAATGTGCAACAGTGGTTCATAGTAGTTCCTAAAGGAAGCAATAGTATGAGTATAAATTATTCCACAAAACCTAAACAATTTATTGCATGTGTCTGCACACGCAGACAAGTGCGCGCGCGCGCGTGAGAGAGAGAAAGAGAGATAATATGTGCTAATTTCATGTTACTGATGACAGAGGATGGGATGCAAATTCAGTCTCCCAGTATTAGCAGATGGCATGCACCAGTTCTGGAAACATGTCAAATTCCAAACCCAAAAGAATGTGCAATAATTGTTATGCTTATATTTAAAGCTATGTTCAACGAATTATAACTTGTTCTGTTGTGGCTTTGTGAACTGCTACTGCTCATCAAAGAAGGGCCCACACGGGGATAGGGGTGGAGGGTTGTGCATGACTAAGTTCTATATACCAAAATACTACATGGAAGACATCTCTTTCACTACATCTACAATATTTATATGTAATGTTTTTCTTCCCTTTTGTTTTCCCCTTCTTTTATTTCCTAATAGGCACCACATCACATGACTTCAGAGCTCTACCACGTTAGCACTGCTTAGATCGTAAGAAACATGGATTCTTTTTCTTTATTTTTCCACTAATTGTGATAAACAAGCCCAATCAGAATAAATACATGTCAAAGAGTTCTCCCTTTATGAAAATGCAAGAGGTAAAACATGAGAAAGTTAGGGATTGGCAAATTTTTTCTCTTCTTCATGTACCTAACTAAATTACAGAATGTTAGCCTCATCCAAAATCAGAAAAAAGGGCAAAAAAATCTAGGAGTAAAAGCTTAGGCGTTGTCGGTTGTCCAAAGTCGTTCAATTGTATACTTGTATACTTGTCCAAAGTTGTATATATCATTCCTTAGTTTGACTATCATAATACAAATTTGTATTGTGAATTTGTCATTCCAATATATAGTAGCAGGAAAAATAAACTAAATCTGAAGAAAAATACCTCTCTCTGTAGAGCCTCATCAAGCTCCTGTTTATCATCAGGGGTGATATCTTTGGCATGCAACTGGGTCAAACAATTCCGAATCCTGAAACAATAGAAGAGGAAGAATTAAATATCCATAAAAGAGAAACAAATAACACATTTAGCAGATATCATCATGACTTGTTTAAAAATAAATGACAAGTCACCAGTGAGCATCTAAAAATAAAAAAGAAAAACTAAGAAATTAGAAAACCAGAGGGCTGCAAGCTATGACAATTGCAGATTGCAAAACAGACCTTGCATGTTTTTGAAGCAAAGATCTACGCACAGATTGAGTGGGATGTGCAGTAAACACTAAATCTACCGTCTGGTTCTTCAAAGCATCAAAAACTTCTTCAGGGGACTTCTTCAATTGCACCACAAGCCTCTTGAGGGTCTCTTCAATGTCTGATTCAGTTGTTGCAGATGCCTCATCTGCAAAATCACCTTTCTTTAACTTAATCCTTCGTCTGTAAGCTATCTGAACCTCCTCAGCCAAGTTGGCTAAGTTAAGCATGTGGGAGAAAGATTTAGCAACTACAATAGAATCTCCAGCATCTAAACTCGTCAGCACATTCCCAAGTTCCTCCAATTTCTGGGAGTCAAGCTTCCCTTCATACTCAGCAGAAAGCTCATAACAGTCTTGAACCTAATTCATATTATAACACAATATAAAAACTCTTTTCACTACCAGAAAACCCTCCTGGCATCTGCCCCCACTTTCCTATCTCCTTATTAAATGAGTTCATGACATAGCAATGCTAAAAAAGCTTCAAAACATAAATTTTAGAGACCGATTTTTTGCCTTCGACAATGTTGCTGTGAAACAAATTTTATTTGACAGAAAACATATCAAAATGGTAGAAGTATATAGTTTAACTGACATATAACTGCAGTCTTCTCATAAAGCAGCAGACAATGGTACTAAAGAACAAAATCCTACATAGGCAGGAAACCAGAAAGGGAATATGCCTCCTCTCAGCCACTAGAGGTGGGGCATACACGATGCGTGTGCAACTCTAAGTAAATTTTGGAAGTCTAGAGCAGCCCCTAAGATAAGAACGTGAAGAAATTTAAAATTTTTGTTCTGTTTAATTTGCCCCTGCAGTTTTTGAAGAGGATAGGTTTTTTTTTTTTAATTGTTTGTCACTGAAATAAATTAATGTATAAAAGACGATTTTGTAAATTTCACTAATTTGAATAGCGTTACACAGCTTCTAACAGTCATACACGGATTGGAGTTCTCCTTTAGAATAGAATATTAGAATAGATTTTAATGAAACTACAAGAAGAGTACTGTTTCAAAAAAGAAATCCAGAAGGGAGTCAACCTTTTCTTCTTTCCTTTTTTTTTTTTTTTTTTTGGGTTGTGAACAGAAACTGAGCATCTTTACAAACAAAGTTAACAGACCACAAAGAAAATTAGCAAATATTTTATTGAAATGTTAATGAAACTAGCAAAACAATGCAATTTCAGTCAAGAAAATATTAAGTGGGCATGCCTTAATAGGTTTAAATGAAAAATGGATATCTGAGAAACCAGCCAACAAGCAAACTAGCAGAAAGGTTCTCAAAATTGAGGAAAAAGTTACAAACTTTGACAAGGAAACAAAAAAAAAATGGTAACTTTTGGCATAAACCCAAAGTTTGTATTTCCAAAGCCAATAAAAAACACAATTAAAGCTCAGAAAACAGTCAACGCGCACAAACACAGGCGCGCACACACACACACACTCTCTCTCTTTCTCTCTCTCTCAAAATTCCAAAAACCAAAACAAAAATCGAAGGGGATTGCAGTAGATTAGCTATATCTTCCGTTCATTTTACGTTACGAACTAAATCACAGAACAAAACGAAGACAAATGTTTTAAAAAGTCAACAAGAAATTAGAATTCATTACCGTTTCTCTAATTTCCCCTCCATGTAAATCCTGAAGAATATCAAGAAATCGATCCAACAAAAGAGCATCATACTCTACCAATTTGTCATCTTCAGACACCTTCTTAGGTGCCAAAAGCCTCAACTGTGCATCAATTGAGGCCATTTTCTCCAAGTTCCGAGTCCCCATTTCTCACCCTCTCTGTCCTCTGCTCTTTAATTGGCTCAGCAGTTTTTGTGACACTTCAATGGATCAAACCAGGAGTCAAAAGCAGGTGAAATCAACCGAGTTTCAACCACAATAACGGATCAAATTGGGCTTCAGCAGTATTACCATCAACTGAGAGTCAGAAGAATTGGGAAGAAAAGCAGAGCAAAATACTATAGAGAGAGAGAGAGAAGTGCTATAAAATAAATCTCGTGATACCCATTGACAGTTGATAGCAGAGAATGGGTATCTGATGATTCTACACGAGAAAAAGTGAGAAAAGAAAATTGCAAGATCAGATAATTTTAGATCACGAGATATAGAGAGACGTGATGGGAGCCAAAGCTGCTCGCGTGTTTCGATTTCAGAGAGAGAGAGAGAGAGAGGTGGTGTGAGTGTGACCGTGTGAGACGTGGTGTGACCCAAACTTCTCTTATTTCCGAGAGAGAGAGAGAGAGTGCGCGAACTGTTTTCTTGAATTTTCACTGTTGTTGTATTTCAAAAATTGCAAATTATTTTTATTGTATAAGAACTTCTTTTTTGAAAAATTCCTATAGTCAAACATTCGAAACTGTTCCCAGGTGCAAATGGAATATGCCATGGAATTATAAGAGGATCTATTCTATATTCCATAGAATTACAAGAGGACATTAAGTAATTTATGTTTTCTAATTTTTTTAATTCTAAGAAAAAATAAAATCATGAATAAAACAAGGAGTAAACTCATGCTATGCATGAAACATTGATAATAAATTCAAAAAATAAATTTATAATATTAAAGAATTGATTCTTAAACTTTTTGTTGTTATTATGAGTTTATTAAGTAGTACATTACCATTATTACTTAAAAATATAAATTTATCAAAATATGTGCACCTATTTCATAAAATTTTCTTCTTAAAATGGTGGTTCTATTCACTAGAAAGCTTGTAAAAAAAAAAAAAAATCAAATTACATTAGAGTCACATAGTTAAAATTCTTGAAATACTTGCTTCTTTAGTATTTAAGCAACACCTTTCTAAAATTATAATAGAGGAATTTTAAAAAATTTAAAATAACAATTCTAATGTTTCTTAAATTTAAAGAGGAACGTTTTAAAATTATAGAAGGGTAATTTAAGGAAATTGAAAATGACAATTCTAGTTTCTTTAAGTTTAAGAAAGAACTTTTTAAAATTATAAAAGAAAATTTAAAATTTTCCCAAGTAACATAAGATTACTAAATTTAAGCAAAGATTTATTAATCATTAATAGAAAGTAAAGTTTCTAGAACTTATAGTTAAACCAATGCTATTATGACACATGTAATATTAATAATTTAAAGTTTTAAAAAGCTAAAAAAATTAGATTGAGTGTTTTAACATTAAAGACCCATCAACATATTGCTATAATATATAGTATGGATGGATTAGCAAAAATTAAATTTTTATTGAAAAAGCTAACAAATACTACCAAAAAAAAGTTAAATAAGCTCTTAAATAAGTTAATCCAGAAACATATCCTTGTGTTAAAAAAATGATATCCCATAAGCAAGTGGGTCCCATGTATGTTTATTAATGTTGATCTTACCATCTTGCGTCGGGTGCAGCCTAAAAATAATATTAAAAAAAAAAGTAATTGGCTATAATATTACTCTATTTTGATCAATTAATTAAAGCAGTGCTTGGACTTTGGATATATCAAGGTAAAAGAAAAAAATGAAAGAAAAAATAACAAATAAAAGAGGATTTTAGTCTCTTTTCTCTCATTTTTTTCTTTTATTTTTATTCCTTTTCTATCATCAAATTCTTGAATCAACGCAGCAAGTGTTCATAATATGAATTCTCCATATTCTCACTTTTCTTTTTATAAACCTCTTTTTGTTTTAATGATTCCTTTTCATTGCTAAAGACAAGAGAATCGGAAAGATAGTCATTCGAGATTCTATACCATTTTGTTTTCTATAGTCTCTTTTGCTTTCCCACCATCTCTTGCAAAACAAGGAGAAGATTCCAGATGTCTTTTGAGCACATAGCTTCTAACTTTCATGGAAATAATGATTAAAGGCAATTTTGAAGGATCACTCAAATGTTTAACAGTTCGATTCGACTTGCTTGATTAGTTTAACTCAATTCCAAAATAATAAAGTAACCAGGAAACAGAAAAAATTTGTATTCTGAGAATGTACGTGACTCATTCTAAGTCTCACCATATTAAAGTAAAAACTCAACGGATTCGAGTTGTCCCATAAATAAATAGTATCATAAAATTATAAAACAAAAATAGTATACAA
Source organism: Euryodendron excelsum (assembly GCA_033060915.1). Classification (NCBI taxonomy): domain Eukaryota; kingdom Viridiplantae; phylum Streptophyta; class Magnoliopsida; order Ericales; family Pentaphylacaceae; genus Euryodendron; species Euryodendron excelsum. The sequence goes on along the minus strand of CM065381.1, from coordinate 38,945,719 downwards.
TTCATTCAACTTCAAAGTTTTCCAATGTTTTTATGTCTTACTCTCATTTTCATTACATATACTTTTAAGTTAAATTGGTAGGTAAAATTATACTTGTAAACAAAGTTTTAATTTCTTGAAATAAACAAATCTTATGATAAAATATTTTAGTTACTTCCATCTACTGATATTTCAACTGGAGTTTGAGTTTCAAGTTTTGAAATTTGGTGCCACCTACCAAAGTTAGTAGGCATGCGGAAATCATACAATAGAATTAGAATTCAATCATGCATTCTTCTGGGCACTTGGGGAGTCGCAATAGGTAGGGTTACTCATATGCTTATAAAACAAATCAAGTTACTCGAGTTTGGGTCGCGTTCGGCTTGTTAAAAGTTCATTTGAAATCGATTTATTGTATAAACAAGTCAAGTTTAAAAATATTTTAAAGCTCGTTAATTTTTTGAGTTTAACTTGAACTCAACTCGATAAATAAAAATATACTAAAATATTTAAGTTACTTGAGCTGGGCTCATAATTGACTCATGTAAAACTCGTTTGAGATCGTCTCAAAAATTAAATAAGTCAAGTTTGAATATAATTTCAAACTCGTTAAGATTTTCAAACTAAGTTTCTACAACTCATTACTTGACTTAACTCAACTCGACCTTTTACCATCCTAGTTAACCACCTGGTCTAACCCAATGCAAATCGACAAAATATTAAAAAAGAAATGCGTTTGACTTCAAGATTTGCTTAGTTCCTTTTTTAGTTTTTTGTTTTTTCTTGCTCTTTTGAAAAATTGAGTTGGGAATATACACAATCAAATTAGATGATCCATGATTAATTCTTTACCCTAAAAGAAAAAAAAATACTTCTCTTAATTAGGAGAAGAAAAGTAAAAAAAAGTCTAAAAAAATCCAACCGAACAATTATTGTAGATAAACGTTAGTCTACTTCTCACAAGAACAGTAGTTATGAAGGGTTTGATTTAACATACGTGTCGTCTGATAAGCAGCTAGACCTATAAAATAGAGTTTTGTATCAAGTGAGGATTGAGTAGCTGGGGATAATCAATTATGAAAGTTAAGTGGTAATGCATAGGATAGTGCCTAGCCTTAGCATATGCTTGATAATATGCTATGAAGAGTCAGAGTAGTAATAAATTAATATAGAAAGGTTTGTTATAAAACTAAATAAATATTAAGTAGTTCTTTGCAACTGTTAAAAAATAATTAAATAATTTTTTTAAACTATTAGGGATAGATCTTCTTGATCATTTAAGAATTTATTTTTATTATAGAATAAAATATAAAATACAACTTGAACTTAAATATTTTACCTACACTCTTTATTTTCTTTTTTCTTCTTTATTCTCTCTCTTTTTTCTTTCTCTCTTTTCTCTTCTTTTCTCTTTTCTTGTTCTATCTCTTTGCTTCATTTGAAGCGCCATTTATAGATAGGGATGCTAGGTTACTGATCACATGTCAATGAGTTTGGTAAATTGTTAGGTAGTTATCCACTATTCTTCTTTCATAACACTTTTCTTTAGATGACCATCATAAAAAAATCTCATAAAAATCGTAGCGAAGAAAAAATAGGTGCGCTAAAATTATCTCGTTAAAACCTTGCCAAAAAAAACTCTATAGGAAAAAAATTGTTGGCGAAAAAAAAAGAGTACAGTTTACGACTCCTCCTCATTCATATATTTAGTATGAAGATGAAGTTAATGGTTTCAATTGTTCAAAATGAAAAATCTTTGAGACGACTCATGCCAATATTGTGTACCAATGTTTTCAAATATTGCAATTGAGAGTGTTTTAGTAAATAAGTCTGCTAAGTTATCACTTAAACGTATCTGTTGGTTATCAATATCACCATTTTTTTGGATTTCATGTGCATAAAAGAATTTTGGCAATATATGTTTGATTCTATCATTTTTTATGTAGCCGCCTCTTAATTTGTGCAATACATGCTGCATTATCTTCATATAATATCGTTGGGGTATCTTTGATTGAGAATAGTTCGCAACAGTTTTGAATATGTTGGATCATAGATTTCAACCAAATTCACTCTCAACTTTTTTCATGAATTGCAATTATCTCATAATGATTAGAAGAAATTGCAGTTAGTGTTTGCTTCACAAATCGCCAAAATATAGCAGTGTTACCATAGGTAAATACACACCCAGCTTGTGATCGTGCTTTATATGAATAAAAAAGGTAACCAGCATCTACATAGTCAAGTAACTCTAATTTTGATCCCTTTGCATATAACAAACCCATATCTGTTATTCCTCGTAGATAACGGAATATGTGTTTCGCCCTTTTACAATACCTCTGAGTTGGTGCAAAACTATATCTTGCTAATAAATTAACAGAAAATACAATATCGAGTCATGTGCAATTTGCAAGATACATAAGAGCCCCAATAGCACTAAAGTATAGTACTTCAGGACCAAAAAAAATTTTATCATCTTTTTTAAAGCGAAAATGATCTTTTTGTACATCTAGTGACCAGACAATCATAGGAGAACTCAATGAATGAGCTTTATCCATATAAAATCGATTTAGAACCTTTTCTGTATATGTGGATTGATAGATGAGAATTTCATTTGATAAGTGCTCAATTTATAATCCAAGGCAAAATTTTGCTTTTTCAAGATCTTTTATTTCAAACTCCTTCTTTAAATAACTAGTAGTTGTTGTAAGTTTTTCAAGAGTTCCAACAATATTCAAATCATCGACATAGACTACAATAATAACAAATCTAGATGCTGAATTCTTAATAAAAATTCATTGACAAATTATGTTATTCACATATCTATTTTTTAATAGATATTCAGTGAGATGATTATACTACATGCGTTTAGATTGTTTTAACCAATACAAAGATCTTTGAAACTTGATAGAATTTAAGTTTTAAAATTTTTAAATATTTGTTTCAGGCATCTCAAATCCTTTAGGAATTTGCATATATGTATATATATGTATATCATTATCTAATTCACCATATAAGTAGGCTGCCACAACGTCCATCAGACGCATATCTAGTCTTTCTGATACTAACAAACTAATTAAGAATCTAAACGTAATAGCAACCATTATAGGAGAGTGTGTCTCGTCATAATCAATATCAGGTACTTACGAGAAATCTTGTGCCGTGCCTCGGTTTTTGGACTCTAGAGCCCTCTTGGCTCGAGAAAAAGTATAGTACTCTCTCATTAGAACTCATCATCCTAGAAGGACGAGTGCGACTAGATTTGATCTTGAAATAGACTTGAACAAGGGCTTTTGGAAAAAATAAAAGTTGCCATCTAATATAGTTAAAGATGTGTTAGGTTACCTAAGACTAAGTGTAATCCGAAAACTAAACTTAAGTTTTTCGAAAAGTTTTTTAAAATATCCTTTTAAGAAGTTTTTTGGAAAAGAGGTATTAATAACCTTTGGAAAATTCTTTTGAAAGCATGACTCCGATTTTGGTCTTTAAAATAGAAATTTATGGTCTGGGAGTTGGTTACGTGTAGGGAAGATATTCTAAGATCATCACCCTACCTGCCCTTTCGGTACCTACAAGCCTAATCACCCTTAATTCACTCACTTAAATAACTAGTTATTATTATCCACTTAATATCCACTTTAAAATTTTAAAAATGGGGTTTGGTCATCACTTTTTGGATGAATAATGCATGAGAAAGATGTTTGAAAATATGAAAGTTTTGAAGGGATTTGAAATAGAAATCTTGAATTGATAGAAAATTTTGAAAAGAAAACTTGGGTTGAAATAATGGTTATGATTGCATCATTTTAGGTTGCCTACGTATCTCATTTGATGAGAATTAGATCATTCATAGTTCGGGCAAAGGCTCGATAGAAAAGAGGCACATTGAGGCCATTGAAAAATTTTGAAGACACTTTGATGTCTTGGAAAAGGTTTGAAGATACTTTGTGATCTTTGAAAAAGGAAAACTTGAGAATTTAGAAAAATGTCTTTGAAATCAGACTTGGGATGTTTGAAATGTTTTTGGAATTGGGAATGAAGACGATTTTAAACATTTTTGGAACTAACTCAAGGGAGTTTTGGAAGTGCTTTGAAACAACCAAGGGAGTTTTGGAAAGATTATGGAATAGCTCAAGGTAGTTTTGAAAATGCTTTAAAATCTTGTTTTGAAAACTTTGGAGGTAGAGTTTGAATTGAAAATGTTCTTGTGAACTCGTCTTTGAAAAACTTTTGAAAGCTATTTTTTGAATACTTTATGAAAGGCATATTTAATGTTTCATCATCTTAAGAGGTTAGTCATTAAAGAACTAAACTCCTTTAGGATTCTGAGTTTTGAAAAAATATTTGGAAACAGGGGTTAGAAACTTCCCTTTGGTTTTTTTTTTAAAACTTTAGTGTTAAAGAACCCTTTTTGAATGTCTCACTTACACTTGAACAATCCTAACCGTTGAAGGGTTAGGGTTGCTCCAAGAATGTGATGTTTGAAACTTATTTTCGATAAGAGCTTTTGAAAACACTTAGGGTTTTGGAACCCCAATATGTATAACCTTAAAGGTTGCATTTAATGTAATACCTTCCCATGGAATCCCTAGCCATAAAAGGTTAGGGACACTTTAGGGTTGTGAGTTTTTACAAATATTTTAAAAATAGTTGTTGGAAAATGTTAAGTGTCTAGCCATTTTAGTCGAAACAAGTTTAAGAAAACTTTTTAAAAATATTTTTGAAGATAAAGTATGGAAGTATTTGAAAAGATTTTGGAGTTGATTTTTAAAATCTCAAGAGAGTAGAAGGTTTTTAAAAGTATGTTATGATAGTAGTTTTGATTTGAAAGATCACTTGAAAATGGGTCTTTAAATTGGAACCTTGAGGTTTACTGACCTGGGTTGGGATGATCTAAGGTTAACTAACTATGGTTAGGTTAACCTAAGGTTAAGATGACTTAGGGTTTATTAACTTAGGTTAGGTTAACCTAGGGTTATTATGATCTAGGGTTAACTAACTTGGATTAAGTTTATCTAGGATTTGACAACTAAGATCAAATTAAACTAGGGATGGAAGGTGGTTTTGAACTAAGGTTTGGATCTAGTGGTTTTGGAAATGTGGTTTTGAACTAGGGTTTGGATCTATTGATTTTGAAAAGGTGGTTTTGAACTAGGGTTTAGACCTAGTTGTTTTGGAAAGGTGGTTTTATGCATGCAACTTGAAAGTGTGTTTTGAAAAACCATTTTATGAAAACCACATAAGTGAGTGTTGGGTTCATATGGTTGGTATTTGGAAACCACTAAAGAGAGGGTTAGCTTGAAACCATTTCAACCAATAACTCAAAATAGTAAAACTTGAGAAAATTCATATTGAATAGATAGTTTTGAAGACTTCTTTGATTGGGAAATTAAAGAGAATGAAACTTTGAAAAACTATTTTTGGAAAGGAGGTTTTGAAAAACCACTTTTGAGATTTTGAAGACCACTCTAAAGAATAAGGGTTCATATGATGAATTTGAAGGAAATCACTTTAAAGAGGACTCCATGGGACCATTCCAACCACAATATTCAAGAGAGCAAAACTTCTAAAAATCAAGATAAAAATTGTAGTTTAGGGAAATCAATTCTATGCAAATTAAAGACAATGAAATTTGAGAACCCTTCTTGAAGAGGGTTGTTTTGAAACTACTACACACCCCATTTTTACCCGCTCGGCAATCTCCGACCTCACTGGACTCACATTGAAATCGACACTAACACATTCAAGTCAAAATTAGGTTTCCAGACTCAATCCATTCAATCAATCGCTTCGTGGGCCCACTAGGTGCAATAGTGGCAAAATGACCAAAATGCCCTTAGGACATTGCTCGGTCCGTTTCTAGTTGGCACGTCTTCCTAGAGACAGTAAGTCTTTATTTTAACCTCAATTCTCACTTCAATTCCAATCTAGACCAATTAAATTTAATCTGGCATGCCTTTCGAGAAAGTTAATCCCTCAGGCGGTAAGTCTATCCTGTCCGACACGTTTACTAAGAAAACTCCTCAGAACGGTAAGTTCCTTCAAATCCATCGACCGAGACAAAATCCAAGTCCTGGAGATGGTAGAACAGTTTACTTCTGGTGCTTGCTAGCCCACCAATGTAGAGTGTCCATTATCCGGCACATCTTTCGAGAAAGTTAATTCCTCAAACGAAAAGTCCATCTAGCAGCTTCCCAAGATTAGGTAGTCTTTAGAATGAAAGGACATCGTCAGAGTGACGGAAACACTCGCAAACATCGAAACTGTCAGAGTGGCAGATACACTCGCAAACAAGTTGACATTGGGAATTGCCAACAAACTCCCTATGTCACGAGACCGAACTCGCCTCTGGGTCGTGGCACATTTACCAAAGGAGAGATACATTTGGAAACTAACTCATCACACACCATTAGAGTAACGGAAACACTCAAAACACAGGTTAACACTAGTGTTTCCTTAGAGCGGTAAGCTCACCTTTCCAAGATTGTCCCAAGGACAATCCGGTATGTTCAAGTACCTTTCAGTCAATTCTGGGACCATCTGGTCAAAATGATCATTTTGCCCCTAGGCATCCAACTGCCTCCAGGAACCACACCAGTTGTGGATATCAAACTAGTAACCTCCTGAGGATGCTTTAATAGTATTCTCAATCTTCTAGCACGTTTTCAAAACATTTTGAGTCCTTTTTGACATGCCTAGTATAAAATGACCGTTTTGCCCTTGGCAGGTCGGTCACCTTTTTCAATCATACCGGTTTTGGGTATCAAACCGATAACCCTCTGGAACACTCTCAGTAGTGTTTCCAACCTTCAAGCCTGCTTACAGGTCACTCTGAGTCCATTTCGGTGTTTTTCTGGTTTAATTGACCGTTTTGCCCCTAACGGGCTGGTCGACCTTTTCAAACACTCTGGCATTACTTCTCAAGCTAGTTACCTCTGAGACACTCTCTCGAGGTTTCTCGTCCATTTCTGGCCGAGTCTAGTTACTTAGAATCTTTCGGATCATTCTTGGACTTTTCGGAGTCACTCCTAGTGGAGCCATGCCAAAAATTGCATGGTAGTTACTCGGACAGGCTCCCAAATCTTTTGCCTTATGTCCCAAGGGTCAAAGATATGTTTCTTGCCACTTTAAAACTTTCCTAAGTGGCTGGCGCCACTGCAAGCCAAAACATGGTCTAGCACCACTAAGAGTGGTGCTAGTGGATTTCTTGCCCTGACGCCACTACAACAGGCACTAGGCTATTCCAGTTGCTTATAAATATAGACCCTCGCCCTGTGTGAAAAGGGTCCGCAAACTCAATCTAAAAACTCTGTTTTTCAAAATACAAAGCTAGAAGTCTTTTCAAACACTAGCCCTTTCTAGTCTCTTCAAACCTAGCCTCTATACACTTAAACCCTAACATTTATACACTCTATACACTCAAACACAAGCCTCCAATGCCTTTATTGAAGCCTCAAGGTGCTGTAACTCCAAGGTTTTCAAGTTTAAGTAAAGCAAAACAAATAAAGCAAGCAAACCAAGAAGAAGACAAGGTAAGCTTTCGATTTACGTTTATACAATTCCCCATTTCTCTTCTTCCTTTTAACCCACTTGGGTTTTCTTTTATTTTAATCCCTCATCTTCTACCTCCTTTTCTACCTCCTTTTATTTTAATCCCCCATCTTTTTGTTGCACTTGCATATCATGCATCATCTATAGTTCTTTTCAAAGTTGATATAATCAGACATATGTTAATCAAAGATTTTAAATGAGTGAACCTAGGGTGAATAGACATATAGGTATCGCAAGGGCAGGGTAGGGTGGGGTGATGATCTTAGGATATCTTCCCTGCACGTAACCAACCTTCGAATGTAGATCACTATTTTCAAAAGCCAAAATGGAGTATTTTTAAAAAAGGGCTTAAATTTTTTCAAAGTTTGCCAAACAACCTATTTTATAAAAAACATCTCTTGAGGAAGTTTTCAAAACATTTTCAAAGTGTAATATTCAGATTGTGTTTAGTTTTAGATGACCTAACTCATCTTAATCAAGTTAAGTGGCGACTTCAAACTTTTTCCAAAAGCCTTAATCAAATCAATTTCCAATTCAAACCTAGTCGCACTCCTGCTTTTAGGAGGATGAGTTTTAACGAGAGAGTATCGTATTTTTTCCACTTGTGTGTATTTTTCCTCGAGTACGAAAAATCGGGGCGCAACAGCTAGCGACTCCACTAGGGACGTTTAGAGGGTTAGGCCAATATCATGTCTTTTCACCCTTCACTCCTCTAGAGTCTTCGATTAATTTGTCCAAACTTTCAAAATCAAGCTTCTCAAAGCTATTTCCGAAACATGCCATTGTTTGCATTTTGTTCATATTCATTTTATCTTGTATTAAGTTTATCATTCAAGTGTTGATTCTTTGCATCTTTATTTTTGTAGGTGGACCTTGGTTCACACTTTTATTTTGTGTCATATTATCTGTCATGTGTGTCATGAATGTATGAACGGAATGGTCAAGATAGATGGGAGTTGTTAAGATCTTTCCTCAAAATTTCACACACACACACACACATACTGCATTGTGCACAAGCATTTGCATACTTGCATCTCTACCTGAATATGTCTCTTCCAGTTAGAAGGGGGAATGGTATATTGGTTATGGGCAAGATGCTATGTCAGTTTCTTAGCTTACGGCCTCTTGATGGTTCCCTCGCTCGAATCACCAATCGATAATAGCATCACATCGGGGAGTGGGCCTAGGTTTGAAGATCTGGGAACCGAGCCTTCTTAGGAAGTATTAGTAAACCCTCAACCTCATGCTCATGTAGAAATCATGCATAGTCGAACCTTTGTAAGATTTAAGACACGCACATCGATTTCAAACTATGGAGGAAAGGACGACTGTTTTACTTTTCTTTATTCGTGTCTATTCTTACTGTTGTAATGCTTGTCTAACTGCTCATGCATACATGTTTACTTTACAATCGCATTCTCTCTCTCTACTTTATGCGTATATGTTCATGTATTCAATATTCCATGTCAAGACAAGAGTTGCAAAGTAACTCAAGTCATTGCATCTTCATGCATATGATCAACCTAAAGAGAGTAACACCAAGTTCACTCTCCTTTGCATTAAACCTACCAAAATCCTAAGGGTTCCCACATAACCCTAAGGACTTATAGCATGCATTTCAAATCATTTCATAAAGAGGGGCCCCAATACCTCTATGCTCACAGAGATAAGGTTGCCAAGAAGATAAGGGGCAATCAAACAACAAGGTCTCTCAATGACCTCCTCAACATCAAACTCAAAAAAGGAGAATCCGAAGACTTAAGAGTAGTTTAGGATCTCAAATAAAAAGTAGATAAGTAGAAGTCCCAAGGAAAGTGTTCCCTCTCCCCTTATTAAAATGTATTTCAAATTCCATTGTATTTTAAACTCAAAAGTTCAATGTACTCCTATACTCTTTGTAAATCAATGAATGAATGAATATATATGTCCCCCTCAACGGTAAGGTATCTGCATACAAGGGTAGACCCCCTATCTCCAAAAAGTGGGCCAAATTCATCATGTTTTGTCTTCCTCTCAAGAAGGGACACCCCTAGGACATGCATTGCATAAAAACTTTCAAATCAAGACATTAATTTAGTTTTTGTTTCTTATCTTCTATCCTTCCCGCCTCATCTATAAGTACCAAGAGAGCCAAAGGCAGAAGCAAGACAAGAAATGGGACTTCTAAACCATTCATTTACTATTACCATGATGCTCATATATTCATTTTCATTATGCTTATGCATCCATATCTATTCCAAGATAAGAGTTTTAAGAAACTCAAGTCATTGCATTCTCATGCATTTAATCAATTATAGAGAGAAATGAGCAATCCAATCTCATGTTAATCAAACCTACCAAAACTCCTAGGGGTTCCTTAACCTTAAGGATTCATGGCATGCATAGAACTGTATCTCAAGAGAGGCCTAAATCTCTCCCTATCCGTAGAGGTGGGATTGTCCAAACGAAGAAACATTAATCGGTCCTTGCCGAAGAGGTATTGTATTGTATATAAGGGCAAAACTCCATCTCCAAAATGGACCTAGCATCATGCCTAGATCCCCTCAAAGAAGGGACCTCCATAGGACATGCATCCATAAACCTTTTAACTCCACATGCTAACTGCATTTTATTTTTTATTTATTATTTTTTTCAGGTCAAAGAGCACAACTGAATTCGTAGAACTCCTCCAACATCTCACTCAATTCAAACTTATGTAAGGATAAGCCCAGTTATTGGAAGAGGCCTAACCAACATTGAAAAGTAAGAAGAACTGGCCATCTATCTATAAGACATTACCTCCATATCATGTCGCGACAATCACCATTCATGCAGAAGAAGACTTCACGATTTGCAAAGTTCTATTAGTCCCATGCATATCCACATCAAAACCTTCCAACTTCTGAGCTTTCAAATGCCTCTAACAGCCCAAAAAGATTTGGCTCATTCTAGTCATTCAACAATTGAGAATATGGTCGCTAACCACTCAGCAGTAGAGGCTTCCAACGTGGAGAAAGGACTAGGGGCACAACTATAGGGTGATCTTCATCTGCAAACATTCAACGGTTAGCATCATACTCGTAGGATGGGGTATTGTCCCCTTCCAAAGGAGACTAAGCAAAAGGGTTAGCCCAAAATCCAACTATTAAGCAGCTGACAGTAATCTACAGTCTACCGCCCATGCACATCAGTTCAAATCTCAGAGGACTCATTATCAAGCTTGTTCCACAAAAGAGATGCCTCAGCCCTAGGCACTGATCCCTCAGCATCAGCTTATCTTCCTCAAGCAGCATTAGATAAAAGTTGGTAAATTGGACTGCCTTTCATATTCCTAGACCCTGAAGGCCTTGGTAAAGTCTACAAGAGGAACCCTTTAATTTTAGCTTATCAAAGTATCATGTAAATATCAAGTACATAACGGGCTAATATGAAATAAATGACTCTTGATCATAAAATGCTTTATTTTTCATGTTAAAATCTTTTTTTAAAAAAAAAAACTTACAGGGTGTCCAACGTTTGGCATCTTTTGACCCTAAAGACTTTCAGACGTCCTTTATAGACTCAGCCTCTCCGACTCCATCATTACAGATAATGCAAGCATCCCCAACAATGACATAACATCGTTAAACCTTCCCAATCAATCCCCATAACTCGGTAGTCTACTGTCCACAAGCAAATGGAACCATTGAAGCAGCAAAACAAAAAGCGTCTAAAGAACCCTTCATAAGAAAAATGATAACCACAAGGATTGACACGAGCAGCTATGCTTTACGTTGATGGCGTATAGAAGCCCAATCAGAATCTCAACTAGAGCACCGCTATTCTTCTTGATCTAAAGCAATGAGGCAGTCTTAGTAAAAATCCTCTCTCTTTAAGTCCTCATGGGAATTCAACTCATTGAAGCAGACTGGATTAAAAGCTGGCATGAACAACTTTGTCTCCTAGAAGAAAAGAGAATGACAATCATCTACCATGCCCAATGATATTAAAAATGCATTGCCAGACCCTTCAACATAAGCCCCGCCAATTTAAAGAAGGTGATGTTGCTCTTAAAAAGACAATTCCAAGTTAGCAAAAAGCCAAAGGCAAGTTCACTTGCAACTATGAAGACCTGTTCTTGGTTCACAAAGTCATGTCAAGAAGAGCATTGATCCTAGTAGAGGTGGAAGAAGAAATCTTTGTAGCACTCATCAACTTAGATTAGGTAAAGTACGACTAAGTGTAATAAAAAACTTTGATAGAGCAATGATAGCAATGATTGAAATGAAGAGAGACTCTCAATTCATCTACCATACAATTAAAAGCATCTTATTGCGAAACCCAATTGAGCCGATTACTTTCCTTTGAAAAACCTGACCTAATGATCAGTGACCACAATGTGTTGAGACAGAGCAAATAGTATAAGGGAAATAAAGAGCGAATATAGGTTTAGGACTGCTAAGAAAAAAAAAAGAGGTATGACCTCGTTGACATAGTGAAAATCTGAAAAGACATTGTAAGTAAAAAGGTGGAGACATGGCAAAATACAAAAATTGTCAATTTGGTGAAAATCTATAAGAACACCATAGTGCAAGAGTAACAATCTGGGATCATAAACAAAAGAGCCCGAGTATGTTTAAGTCCAAAAGCAAAAAAGGGGAAGCAGAGAGTGAGTAGCAATAGGAGAGTGAGTTTAGCTGTCCAAGGTGATCATAGGTCATAGAAAGCCAAATAAAAGCAAAATATTTTGAGTCTTAATCCCTTCCTTTCAAATACCCCATAACCAAGCCCACATTATAATCTAAAATAAAGACCTTTCAGATCGATCGTTGCTATCATTGCTTTTCAAAAGGAGATGGTTACGCTAGAAAGTGCTCTATCTAGCAGAAATTCTAACTTAGTTCTAGGCTCAATGTCAAAAGTAGCATCAACAGGCTTCAACTAAAGCAGCGATTTCAATTAGCAATGGATTTCATCATCAATCACTCTTCCAAATCAAAGCATTCAACATTCCTGCTCTTATTAGGCAAGGGGTCATCTTCATCAGCATCAACGAGAGAAATCAAGAGAAAATGCATAGCCTAAGAAATAGTGAAAACCCTCCAAGGCGTTATGGGTAAAAGAGTAAGGTCATGGCAAGATATAAAACTATTAACGTAGTGAAAACCTAAAAACGGGCATTGACGTGCAAAAATGGTAGAACCAACATCCATGAAAACCCACAAGGGCGCGAGTGGCAAAAATGGTTTGAAAAAAAAAAGAATAAAAAAGGTCAGCTCTCCAGATCAGCAATCCAAGTAACAGTAACAAAACAAGCCTTAGCTAAACAGTCGAGTCTCATGCCTCAACAATGGGTCAAGGGGTGCCAAATATGAAGAACCTGCATTGGTAACAAATTTCTAAACTCAGCATGACAAAGTAATGAGCACTAATATCATAAGTCATTTATTAAGATTAATCTATTATATCTTGATATTTGCTAGTGAGATACTACGATTGGTACAAGTTCAAGGGGCATCTCCCTAAGCTTTCTTTGGTTCCAAGGTGTCTTCAAACACAACGCTTTGATAGTGTAGCTAAGGAAGTCCGGTAGCCATCTGTCTAGAGCATAATAAACTAGAGCAGCCAACAGAATTAGTCCTGACAGCCAAACCATGATCCTGCCCTTCACAGCCAACAAGAAATAGGGAATAGGGCAATGACCCACCCTCAACCTTCTAATCAAACAGAAAGTAGTCTCCCAAGAAGCTACCAACCAAAGACGAATCAATGTCCTCTCCTTTAAATTCTAATGCAAGAGAGTCACACGCACGAAGTAGTCTCCAATGGTGCTCCGCGCTAAGTTTTGCTGAGAAGCTTCCTAACTAACAGTTCTACCATGTTCCCCCTCAAAAGCTATATCAACCTCAACCTTAGCATCAACTCCGGCAGGGGCAGTTTAAAAATCTACTTTCAAAAAACTCTCCACAAACTTCTTTCCGAAAAATTCTCTTCAAAAGATCTATTTTCCAAAAACTCTTTTTCTTGGAGTCCAAGTTAAGCCCTAGATTCCATGGTTAGGAAACTCTAGTTCTTTTTTTTTTTTCTAAAAAATATGACTTCTTGTTTTGCCTCAAAATCATAAATTTCCAAAAACTATCTTCTAAATCAAATCTTAGGTTTCCAAAATCTCTTTTTCTACACCAAATTATATATTTTCAAATCCTAAATTTTCAAAATTTAACCTTTCCAATTCTAGTTCAATCAAATCTTCCAATTTAAGAAATAGAAATAAAATCTTTCTTAATTTCGAACCTTTCCCAATCTCAACTTTCTAAAGCTCAACTTTTCAAATGTTTCTAAATTCTAAATCTTTCCAAAGTTCAAATCTTCCTAAATTCAAAACTTTTCAAAACTCAAATCTTTCTAAAGTTGAAAATTTCTTAAATTCAAATATTTCCTAATTCAAAATCTTTCCTAATTTAAGAATTTTCCTATTTTGAAACTTTCCTAATTTAAAGATTTTCAAAATTCAATCTTTCTTAAACCTTAACTTTCAAAACTCGTTCAAATCAAATAATCAAGTCAAACATTTTCCAACCATTCTAAGTCAAGTGTTTCTAAATCAAATAAAATCCTTTCCAAAATTCAACTTTCCTAATTCGAACATTTCCTAAATCTAACTTTCTAAAATCAAACCTCTCAATTCTAAATCAAAACTTTCCAATTCATGTACATGCTTTAACCCTAGGTTACCTAAACCCTAGAAAGCCAAACCTTAGTTCAACCCTAATCCAAAGTTAGGAAGCTTCAACTACTTTCTAAAACCTTTTTTTTTTTTTTTGTTAAACCAAGATGGTTTTCAAACTCCAATTTAAGTCAAAGATGTTTTCAAATCTTAATATTTCCAAATCAAGTCCAAGTTCTTTTTTGAAGTTCAATCTTTTCAAATCAAAATCAATTTCAAATCATCAAGTCAAAATCAATTCTAGGTCCAATTTCAAATCTTCTATTCAAAGTTTAAATTAAACTCTTTTCAAATAAAATCTTTTCAACTCAAGCTTTTCAAAAACTTCAAAGTGTCTATTTTTAAACGAACTCTTGTTTGAACTACGACTGACTTGATTCCCAACAAAGAGATACATACGCAACTCTTATGGGTGCGGTCGCAACCTTTTTGAGTTTCTATTATCAAAATCAAATCTTTTTTTGGCACTTGCATATCATGCATCATATATAGTTCTTTTCAAAGTGGATATATTCAGACATATGTTTATCAAAGATTCTAAATGAGTGAACTCAAGGTAAATAGACATATAGGTACCGCAAGGGCGGGGTAGGGTGATGATCTTAGAATATCTTTCCTACACGTAACCAACCTCTGAACGTAAATCGTTGTTTTCAAAGACTAAAATGGAGTTATTTTAAAAAAAAAAGGCTTAAACCTTTCCAAAGATTGCCAAACAACCTATTTTTCTAAAAACCCTCTCTTGAGAAAGTTTTAAAACCTTTTCAAAAACCCTAAGTGTAATCTTCAAATTGTGCTTAGTTTTGGTGACCTAACTCACCTTAATCAAGTAAGGAAGCGAGTCCAAACTTTTTGGAAAAGCCCTCAATCAAATCAATTTTCAATTTAAACTTAGTCGCACTTGTCCTTCTAGGAGGATGAGTTCTAACAAGAGAGTACTATATTTTTTCACTTGTGTGTATTTTTTCTCAAGTGCAAAAAATCGGGGCTTGATAGGGTGTAGAAAACCACTCTAGTAAACTAGGGTTCCTATGGTCAATAAATAAGGAGACCATTCAAGGGAGGGTTGCATGAGGACCATTTCAACTATAAGACTCAAGAGAGCAAAACTTGAGAAAATCAAATTGAAAACAAGGTTTGAAAACCATTTTAATGCAATTTAAAGATTGTAAAATGAGATGACGCAAAATGAAGTCAAGGGACAACAAAGGGGAAAGGGTGGGGGGGGGGGGGGGGGGGTGGGGGGGGGGTTTCTTTAGGATATGAAAACTAACCTAGGCTTCAAGGAACTAATTCTTAGAACCCTTTTTAGGAAAACACTTGAATATGAAATTTAAAAAATGTAAAAATGAGAGAGTGACGGTTTTGAAAAATGATGATGAACATGAAAATAGGGCCAAACATGCAATACATGAATATGGTAACCATATGCAAAGGGGGTCGTGAAGTCATACAAGGCTATAGGCCACACTAAATTGCAAGGTGCTCCACACAGTGGCTCTCACAAGCTTCCCTCTAGGCATGAACTAGGAGTTCACTTGTTTCAAGCATGCGAGAGAGGGGGGGGGGGGGGGAGGGTAGAAGATAGGGGTTTAAAATAGAGAATAACTTAAGTAGAGTAGAAGGGAGAAGAGAAGAGTGGGAATGGCAAAATGTAAAAAAGAACACAGTCTTTATCTTCCAAACATTTTCAAGCTTTCATGGATGACTTGTCTTGAACTTGAATTGCCTTAAAGAGGCTTGAAGGGGCTGAAAATGGGTATTCTAAGACATTAGAAGCCTTGTAGGTGGAGTGTATAGGCTAGAGAGAGATTAAATTTAACTTAGGTGCTTGAAGGGTAAGGTGTATATAGAATTTTGGAGTTCAGAGGCTATTTTTGCAGAGCTTCGCTGCTGTTTTTTATTATGGAATATTGACAAATTTTGTTTTTTGAAAAATAATGTTTGTTTTTACAAGCTTAAAATTTTTGAAAAACCTTTTTTTTTTTTGTTTTTTTTTATGTTTGGGAACTTAGAAAAATTTTAAAAAGTAGATAAAACTAGACAAAGTAACGCGAGATTCTGGGTAAGTGAAGGGTGAAAAGACATGATAATAGCCTAACCCTCTAAGTGTCTCCAATGGAGTCGCTAGTTGTCACGCCCCAGTTTTTGGACCTCAGAGCCTTCTTGGCTCGAGAAAAAAGCACAGTACTCTCTTCTTAGAACTCATCCTCCTAGAAGGACGAGTGCAACTAGGTTTGATCTGAAAATAGACTTGAACAAGGGCTTTTAGAAAAAATAGGAGTCACCACCTAACATATTTAAAGATGTGTTAGGTCACCTAAGACTAAGTGTAATTCGAAGACTTAGGTTTTTTGAAAAGTTTTTGAAAATATCCTTTTAAGAAGGTTTTTGGAAAAAGAGGTATTAATAACTTTTGGAAAGCCCTTTTGAAAATGTGACTCCAATTTTGGTCTTTGAAATAGAAATCTATGGTCCGAGGGTTTGTTACATGTTGGGAAGATATCCTAAGATCATCACCCTACCCTACTCTTTCGGTACCTAAATATCTAATCACCCTTAATTCACTCACTTGAATAATCGGTTACTATTATCCACTTAATATCCATTTTAGAATTTTAAAAATGGGGTTTAGTCATCACTTTTTGGAAGAATGATGCAAGATGCAAGTTTTGAGAAAACTGTTTGAAAATACGAAAGTTTTAAAGGGATTTGAAATAGAAATCTTGAATTGATAGAAAATTTTGGAAAGGAAACTTGGGTTGAAATAAAGTTTATGACCGCACCATTTTAGGTTCCTTACGTATCTAATTTGGCGAGAATCAGGTCATTTATAATTCGGGTAAGGGTCTGATAGAAAAGAGGTACATTGAGGCTATTGAAAGTTTTGAAGACACTTTGAAGTCTTTGGAAAGGTTTGAGGACTTTATGTGGTCTTTGGAAAAGGAGAACTTGAGAATTTAGAAAAATACTTTTGAAATAGGACTTGGGATGTTTGAAATGTTTTTGGAATTGGGATTGCAGATGATTTTAAATGTTTTCGGAATTAACTCAAGGGAGTTTGGAAGTGTTTTGAAACAACCCAAGGGAGTTTTGGAAAGATTATGGAATAACTTTAGGTAGTTTTGAAATGTTTTGAAATCTTGTTTTGAAAACATTAGAGGTAGAGTTTGGATTGAAAATGTTCTTGTGAACTTGTCTTCGAAAAGCTTTTGAAAGTTGTTTTCTGAATACCTTCTGAAAGGTATGTTTAATGTTTTATCACCTTAAGAGGTTAGTCATTGAAAAACTAAACTCCATTATGGTTATGAGCTTTGAAAACATGTTTGGAAAAGGGTTTGGAAACTTCCCTTCAATTTTTTTTTTTTAAACTTTAGGGTTATAGAACCTTTTTTGAATGTCTCACTTACACTTGGACATTCCTAACCAGGGAAGGGTTAGGGTTGCTTCATGAATGTGATGTTTAAAAATCATTTTTGAAAAAAGCTTTTGAAAACACTTACGGTTTTGGAACCCTCATATGGACAACCTTGAAGGTTGTATTTAATGGAACACCTTTTCTTGGAATCCCTAGCCATAAAAGGTTAATGACACTTTAGGGTTGTGAGTTTTTGGAAACATTTTGAAGATAGTTGTTGAAAAATATTAAGTGTCTAGCCATTTTAGTCAAGACAAGTTTAAGAGAACTTTTTGGAAATATTTTTGAAAATAGAGCATGGAAGTATTTGAAAAGAGTTTGGAGTTGATTTTTTAAATTTCAAGAGAGTAGGAGGTTTTCAAAAGTATGTTATGACAATAGTTTTGATGTGAAAGATCATTTGAAAATGGGTCTTTGAATTGGAACCTTAAAGTTCACTAACATTAGTTGGGATGATCTAAGGTTAACTAACCATGGATAGGTTAACCTAGGGTTAAGGTGACCTAAGGTTAACAAACTTGAGTTAGGTTAACCTAGGGTTAAGGTGACTTAGGGTTAACTAACTTAGGTTAGATTAACCTATGGTTAAGATGACCTAGGGTTAACTAACTTGGGTTAGGTTCACCTAGGATTGGACAACTAAAGTCAAATTAACCTAGGGGTGGAAGGTGGTTTTAAATAAGGTTTGGACCTAGTGGTTTTAGAAAGGTGGTTTTGAACTAGAGTTTGGAATTATTGGTTTTGAAAAGGTGGTTTTGAACTAAGATTTGGACCTAATAGTTTTGGAAAGGTGGGTTTATGTATGAACTTGAAAGTGTGTTTTGCAAAACCATTTTATGAAGGCTACTTAAGTGAGTGTTGAGTTTATATGGTTGGTAGTTGAAAACCACTCAAGAGAAGGTTACCTTGGAACCAGTTCAACCACTAACTCAAGAGAGTAAAACTTGTGAAAATCCATAATGAATAAATTGTTTTGAAGACTTCTTTGATTGGGAAATTAAAGAGAATGAACCTTTGAAAACTATTTTTGGAAAGGAGGTTTTGGAAAACCACTTTTGAGATTTTGAAAACCACTCTAAAGAGTAAGGGTTCATATGGTTGATTTGAAATAAATCACTCAAAAAAGGACTCTATGAGACCATTCCAACCACAATATTCGAAGAGAGTAAAACTTCTAAAAATTAAGATGAAAATGGTAGTTTAGGAAAATCATTTCCATGCAAAATAAGAGAATGAAATTTGAGAACCCTTCTTGAAGAGTGTTGTTTTGAAAACCACATTTAGGGTGTAGAAAACCACTCTAGTGAGCTAGGGTTTCTATCGTCAATAAATAAGGAGACCACTCAAAGGAGGGTTCCATGAGAACCATTTCAACCATAAAACTCAAGAGAGCAAAACTTGAGAAAATTAAATTGAATACAAGGTTTGAAAACCATTTTAATACAATTTGAAGATTGTAAAATGAGATTTGCAAAATGAAGTTAAGGGACAACAAGAGGGGGGGGGGGGGGGGGCGCGGGGTTCTCTAGGATATGGAAATTGACATAGGCTTCAAAGAACGAATTCTTAGAACCCTTTTTAGGAAACACTTGAATATGAAATTTGAAAAAGACATAAAAATGAGATAGCGATGTCTAAGCACCCCATTTTTGCCTGCTCGGCAATCTCTGGCCCGACTGGGCTCATTTTCACATATCACATGCATATTCAGACTCTAACTCGACTTCTAAACTCCAATTTAGTCCACCGGTTGCTTTTCGGGCCTGTAAGGCCCATTTAAAGCTAAATGACCATTTTGCCCCTAGGCATCCAAAAGCCCCGGGAACCACCCCGGCTTTGGGTATCAAATCGGTAACCTCCTGAGAATGCTTCTTATAGTATTCCCAACCTTTCTTTATCTTTTTGGATCATTCGGAGTAAATTCCGGCAAACCCGATGCAAAATGACCGTTTTACCCCTAGTGGGCTGGTCGCCTTTTCCGACCACACCGGCTCTAGGTATCAAACCGGTAATCTGTGAGAACATTCTAAATAATGTTTCTAAATCTCAAGTCTTCTTCCAGGACATTCCGAGTCTGCCCCACCAGCTTTCCGGCTCGGTTGATAGTTTTGTCCCTAATGGCCCAGTAGACCCCTCTAACAAACCCTAACATCCTTGTTCAAGTCTACTACCTCCTGGACACTGTTCTAAGTGTTCCTGTCCCTTTCCGGCCTTCCGGGCCATTCCCCGTCCCTTAAATCCTTCTTGGACCTTCCGGTGTCACTCCTAATGAAGCCAGGCTAAAAATTACATGGTAGTCACTAATATAGGTGTCCAAATCTTCTGAAGATACATTGCTTGCCGACCTTAAAACTTTCCTAAGTGGTGCTAAGCCAAATATTGGCCTGGCGCCACTAGGAGGAATTTTGGCCCGGCGCCACTGCAACAGGCGCTAGGTCATTCTTCTTTCTATAAATACAGAGCCTCCTCCAACGTCAAAAGGGTCTGCCAACTCAGTCTAAAAATCCTATGATTCAATATACAGAGCTTATAGCCTCCCAAAACCCTAGTCTCCTTTAGGTTTTCCAAACCCTAGCCTCCATACATAAACCCTAGCCTCCTATACACTCATACACACTCTCATATACTCATACACTAGCCTCCAGAGCCTCCATTGAAGACTTGAAGTGCTGCAATTTGAAGCTCCTGAAGATCGAAGACAAGTTATTGACGTCTGAAGCGAAGACCGAAGCAAAGCAAGAAAAGTAAAGCGCGCAAAGCAAAGCAAAGCAAAATAAATAAGACACAAGGTAGACTTTTTCTTTAAGTTTATGCATCTTTCCCCTCTCTTCTCTCTCCTAACCGACTTGGGTTTTCTTCTATTTTAATCCCCTATCTTCTTCCCCCCCTTTCTTGCATACTTGAAACAAGGGACTTCCCGGTCCATGTGTAGGATTAGGCTATTGGAAGGTTACAGCGTCAGGGGCTTTCTTTTAGTCTAATCAGAGACCACGTAGGTTCGGCCCCTTTGATTATGTGGTGAAGCTTTTAACCTTGTATGTTCACGACCCCAACTTGCATTGTGCATATCATGAGCTTGCATTCTTCCAAAATTCATTTTCAAACTCATTTTCAAAACTTGCATTAACATCGTTTTCAAACTTGCATCGAAACCTTCTTTTTCAAAACTTGTTTTCAAAATCACAATCCTAAGGTGATTATAGCATTTCCATGGCTAGGGTTGTTTTAGGAAAGTGTTACATTTAAAGTGACCAATATGGTCCATATTTTCAAATCCTTGTTGTTTTTAAAACCACTATCTTAAAGTGGTTCTAATCTTCTTATGGTTAGAATCGCTTTAGAAAAGTGAGATATTTTATATACTTTCTAAAAAATCTCTCCAATCTTCTTTCTAAAATTGTTTTTAAAAACTCCCTCTAAAAATCTATTTTCCAAAAACTCCTTTTAAGATCTCCTTCCAAAACTTTTCTTTCCAAAAACTCTCTCAAAGTTTTACTTTCCAAAATCCCTTTCGAAAAACTCTCTTTTCAACACACTTTCTGAAAACTCCTCTCTAGAATTTTCTTCTAAAAATCTCTCTTTCTAAAAACCCACTTTCCAAGATCTTCTTCCTTAGAGCCCAAGTCAAGTCCTAGAACCCACAATTAGGAAACCCTAATTTCCTTTCTTAAAACATGTTTTCCAATCTTGCCATAAAACCTAGGTTTCCAAAACCTCCTCTTTTACATCTAAATCATAAGTTTCCAAAACCCCTTTTTCTACGTCAAAATTATAGTCTTCCAAATCGAGGGTTTCTTAAACTTCACCTTCCAAATCCATGCCAAATCCAATCCTCCCTTTAGGAAATCAAATCGAATCTTCCCGTTTAGGAAACTAGATACAATCCTCTGTTTTTGGAAGCAAAATCAAATCACCTCTTTAGAAACAAAATCCAATCATTTGTTTTAGGAAATAGGAATTTTAATCCTACCTAGTCTAAACCTTTCCTAATTCAAATCCTTCCTAATCTCCTACCTTCCTAAACCATAAGTTTTCCAAACTTAAGCTTTTAAATCTTTCCTTAAACTTTAAGCTTCCAAATCTTTCCTAATTCAACCCTTCCCTAATTCCATACCTTTCCAAATCTAAAACTTTTTAAACTCAAAACTTTCTTACTTTCAAAACTTCCCTATTTCAAAGCGTTCCAAGTTCAAAACTCTCCAATTTCAAAACCTTCTTAAAACGAAACCGTTCCTATTTCAAAACATTTCTTAAAATGAAATTTTCTTAATCCAAAACTTTCCAAGTTCAAAAATCTTTCTTATTTCAAAACTTTCCTATTTTAGAATACTTCCAAATCAAAACTTTTCTAATTTGAAAACTTTCTTAAAATGAAACTTTACTAATTCGAAAACTTTCCTAATTCAAAAACTTTCCTATTTTGAAACTTCCCTAATTCGAACCCTTCCTAAATCCAATCTTTCCTAATATTCCAAGTCCAATATTCGAGTCAAGTCTTTCTTAATCTCAAGTGCTTTCTAAATCCTCTCTTTCCTAAGTATAGGTTTCCTCAATCTTTTTAAAACAAGTCCAAATCTTTACTCCAAGTTCTATCTTTCCAAATCAAAGTCCAATCTTTTCAATTCCAAATTCCAATTTTCTATTCTAAATTCAAATCAAATCCAAATTCCAATTCAATTTCTTCTTCCATATCAAATCTTCTATTTTCTATCGGACTCTTGTAAGAACTACCACTGACCTGATTCCTCAAAAAGGACACGTAGGCAACCCTCCTGGGTGCAGTCACAACCTTTTTCAAATCTCCAATTCCATAACTGTTTTCCAATTTCCAATTCTATGTTCTATTTCCAACTTCCAATTCTAAAAATCTATTTTCAATCCTTAATTTCAATTTCTAAACTTTCTTTCCAATTTTAAGCTTCGATTCTTCTTTTCCAAATCTATTTTCCAACTTTCTTTTCTTGTATTTGCACATCATGTGTCATGTCTTTCCAAAAATTATTTTCTAAAGTGGATAAGATTGGACATTTGTTAGTTAAAGACTCTCATAGGTGAATCTAGGGTGAATAGACATGTAGGTACTGTAAGGGCGGGGTAGGGTGATGACTTAGTGTGTCTTTCCTACACGTAACCAACCTCTGAACCTAGGATCACTGTTTTCAAAGACCAAAATGGAGTTTATTTTCAAAAAAGAACTTCAATATTTTCCAAAGGTTGCCAAATAACCTGTTTCCCTAAAAACCCTCTTTTGAGGAGATATTTTCAAAATCTTTTCCAAAACCTTAAGTGAGTCTTCGGATTGTGCTTGGTTTTTAGGTGACTTAACTCACCTTAATCAAGTTAGGTGGCGACTCCAAATTTTTCCAAAAGCCCTTTATTCAAATCAATTTTCAATTTAAACCTAGTCGCACTCATCCTTTTAGGAGGATGAGTTCTAACGAGAGAGTACAATATTTTTCCCGTTTGTGTGTGTATTCCTCGAGTGCGAAAAATCTGGGCGCGACATAATGGTTTTGAAAAATGATGATGAACATGAAAATAGGGCCAAGCATGCAATACATGAATATGGTAACCATATGCAAAAGGGGTCATGAAATCATACAAGGCTATAGGCTATACCAAATTGCAAGGTGCTTGCAGACCATGCCATCTTAAAGTAGGCTAGTGAGAGATCCCGCTACACGATGGCTCTCACAAGCTTTCCTCTATGCATGAACAAGTAGCTCACTTGTTTCAAGCATATAAGAAGAGGGAGGGATAGAAGATGGGGGTTTAAAATAAAGAATAGCCTAAGTAGGCTAGGAGGGAGAAGAAAAGAGTGGGAATGGCAAAATGTAAAAGAGAACTACCTTTGTCTTCAAAACACCTTCAAGTTTTCTTGAATGACTTGTTTTGAACTTGAATGGCCTTAGAGAGGCTTAAAGTGGCTGGAAATGGTTCTTTTAAGGTATGGGAAGCCTTGTAGGTGGAGTGTATGGACTAGAGAGAGGTTGAATCTAACTTAGGTGTTTGGAGGGTGGGGTGTATATAGAATTTTGGAGTTCATAGGATATTTCTGCAGAGTTTCGTGTTGTTTTCAATTCTGGAATATGTAGAGGGGGAAGCTTGTATTTATAGGCAAATTAGAGAGGGCTAGCACATGTAGTACATGTGCCAAGTACTATTCCATTGTTTGAATGCCACGTGGCACATTATGTACTAACTCAACCTTAGTGAGCAAGCAAATTTTAATCAATTTGATCACAATCTGGGTGCATGTAGCATATGCTGCACCACCAAAAATTTGTGTGCACGCTTTGCCTCAATAATTGTGTAATCCGGGAAAGATTTGAAAAAATCGGTCGCATCTATGATGGTCTCCTATTGTTTCTCAAGGATAGGGAATTTTTGGGGAGTTTGAAAAGTGTTCGAAAGAATGAGATATCATCTCGGGAAGCATGTATGAAAACATATTTTTGTGGAGCGTTTGTGATATGCTCCGTGGATGTTCAAAAGTAATAGTTTTTAGGCCATATGATCAGGGCCTTTGGGAAGTAATCTCTCCAATCTGACACTACTGATGGAAAGTGCTCTGAAAATAATTTTGGAAATTTCTTAATTTATGCATTTCTTAAGTCGTTTGACAGCGCGTTATAATGAGGGAATTGGAAGAAAGACAACCCTGGCAGAGTTTTGTGAGACCCTCCAAGGGTTATTGAAAGTGCAGTTTTCGAGCCATACAATTGAGGGCCTCGGGAAGCAATCTATTCAATCAAGCCATATCGATGAAAAGACCTATGGATAGGTGTAAGCACCCCTCTTTTGGCCACTCGGCAATCTCCGGTTCGTTCAGACTTATATTCAACCCGACACAAACATATTCAAGTTAAAACTAGCTTTCTAGACTCAATCCAATCAATCAATCGCTTCGTGGGCCCATCAAGCCCAACAGAGATAAAATGACAAAAATGCCCTTGTGGCGTTGCTCGGTTCTATTCCAGTTGACACTTCTTCCTAAAGATGATAAGTCCCCATTTCAATCTCAAATTCAATTCAAATCCAATTCCAATCCAGATCAAATCCGACACACCTTTTGAGAAAGTTAATCCCTCAGGCAGTAACTCTATCTAGTTCGGCACATTTTTTGAGAAAAATCTTCAGAACGTTAAGTCTCTTCAAACTCGTTGACCGAGACAGAACCCAAGTCCCCAAGATGGTAGAATGACCCACCTTTGGCGCCTGCTAGCTATAAGCACCTCATTTTTTACCGCTCGGTAGTCTACGGTCCGTCCAGACTTATAGTCAAGTCAATATAGATGTATTCCAATCGAAATCAACTTTCCAAGCCTAATCCCATCTATCCATCGCTTTGTGGGCCCCCCTAGGCCCAAATAGAGGCAAAATGATCGAAATGCCCTTAGGGGCATTGTTCGATCCAATTCCAAATCAGGCACGTCTTTACGAAGACAGTAAGTCCCCTTTCCAATTCCAAATCAGGCACGTCTTTCTGAAGACGGTAAGTCCCCTTTCCAATTCCAAATCAGGCACGTTTTTCTAAAGACGGTAAGTCCCCTTTCTAAATCCAAATTAGGCGCGTCTTTCCGAAGACGGTAAGTCCCCTTTCCAATTCCAATTCCAATCCCTCTCTCTCGACAGTTGATTCCTCGAGACGTTAATTCTATCCAATTCGGCACGTTTTCCAAAGAAATCTCTTCGAAACAGTAAGTCCCTTTAAACCTGTCGATCGGGACGAGACCCAAGTCCCCTAAATGGTAGAACGGTCCAGCTTTGGCGCCTGCTAGCCTGCCAATGCAGAAATATCCGTTTAGGCACACCTTTCGAGAAAGTTGATTCTCAGGCTCTAAGTCCTTTTAGCAGCTTCCCGAGATCAGGTAGTTCGGGAATGATCGCGAACTGTCAGGGTAGTGGAAATACTGGCAAACATCGCAACTGTCAGAGTAGCGAAAATACTCGCAAACAGGTCGATATAGGGAATTGCCAACAAACTCCTGTATCACGAGACCGCCGTCATAATGGCGGAAACACTCAAAACCTAGGTCAACATCAGTGCCTACTAGCCCATTCTGGTGAAAAATGACCAAACTACCCCTAAGGCCATTTTTTGGCACGTTTATCGAGAGCACACCTAAGTCCTTAGAATGATAAGTCCACCCTTCCTTGATCATCCCAGAGATGATCTGGCATGATTAGGTGCCCTCCAGTCAATTTTGGGTCAATTCTGAGACTTTTCGGTCAAGATGACCATTTTGTCCCTAGGCATCCGAATGCTCTGGGAACCACACCGGCCCTGGGTATCAAACCGGCAACTTCCCAAGAATGCCTCCTATAGTTTTCTCAACCTTTCTTTACCTTTCCAGATCATTCCGAGTCAGTTCCGGCAAACTCGGTGTAAAATGACCGTTTTGCCCCTAGTGGGCCGGTCACATTTTCCAACCACACCAGCTTTGGGTATCAAACCGGCAACCTTTGGGAACATTTTGAATAATGTTTCCAAATCTTGAATCCTCTTCTAAGACGTTCTGAGTCCATTTTGTCAGCTTTCCAGCCCGGTTGATTGCTTTGCCCTTAATGGCCTGGTCAACCCTTTTGACACATCTTATCTTCATTTCTCAAGTCAAATACTTCCAAGACATTGTTCTAAGTGTTCCTGCCCTTTTTCGGCCTTCTGGGTCATTCCCGGTCTCTTAACTCCTTCTCGGACTTTCTGGAGTCACTCCTAGTAAAATCAGGCTAAAAATTATATGGTAGTCACTAGTACAGGTACCCAAATCTTCCCAAGATACGTTGCTTACCGACCTTAAAACTTTCCTAACTTGTTGGTGCCACTAGTAGTGGCGCCAAGCTAAGAAATGGCCTGGAGCCACTCCTAGTGGCGCCAAGAGGAAATTTGGCCTGTCGCCACTGCAATAGGCACCAGGTCTATCCCATCTCTATAAATACAGAGCCTCTTCCAGTGTGAAAAAGGTCCGCAAACTCAGTCTAAAAACCCTAATATTCGAAATACAGAGCTCGTAGTCTCCCTCAACCCTAGCTTCTCTAGGTTTTCCAGACCCTAGCCTCCTATACACTCATATACACTCCTATATACTTATACACTAGCCTTCAACCATCCATTGTAGACTTGGATTGTTGCAACTACAAGCTTTGAAGATCAAAGACAAGCCCTCGAAGACTGAAGTGAAGTGAAGACCGAAGAAGCAAGGCGCACAAAGCCAAGCGAAATAAACAAGACATACGGTAGGTTTTCTCTTTAAGTTTCTGCACTTGCCTCTCTCTCTTCTCCCTCCTAACCCACTTGGGTTTTCTCTATTTTAATCCCCCATCTTCTTCCCCCCTTTCTTTGCATGCTTGAAACAAGGGGATTCCCGGTCCATGTGTAGGATTAGACTATTGGAGGGTCACCGTGTCGGGGGCTTTCTTTTAGTCTAACCGGAGACCACGTGGGTTCGGCCCTCTCAATTATGTAGTGAAACCTTAACTTTGTATGTTCACGACCCCAAATTTGCATTATGCATATCATAATCTTGCATCTCTCCAAAATTGTTTTCAAACTCGTTTTCAAAACTTGCATTAACATTGTTTTCAAAATTGTGTCAAAATCTTTTTTTCCAAAATTTGTTTTCAAAATCACAATCCTAGGGTGATTCTAGCCTTTCCATGGCTAGGGTTGCTTTAAAAATGTGTTACATTTAAAGTGACTTTCATGGTCCATATTTTCAAATCTTGTTATTTTCAAAACCACTATTCTAAAGTGGTTCTAGCCCTCTTATGGTTAGAATCGCTTTAGGAAAGTGAGATATTTTATATATATTTCAAAATCTCTTCTAAAAAATCTCCTCCTAAAAATCTCTTTTCCAACATGCTTTCCATAAACTCTCTTTAAATTCCTTTCCAAATTTGTTTTCTAAAAACTCTCTCCAAAAATCTATTTTCCAAAACTTCTCTTTTCAAACTCCCTTCCAAAACACTCTCCTCAAAATTCACTTTCCTAAAAACTCTTTCCTAAAAGCTTCTTCTAAAATTTTGTTTCTAAAACTCTCTCAAAGTTTTACTTTCCAAAAACTTCCTTCCTAAAATTCTTTTCAAAATACGCTTTCTAAAATCCCCTCTTTAGAATCTTCCTTCAAAATCTTCGTTTTCAAAAATGCACTTTCCAAAAAACTCTTTTCTTAGAGCCCAAGTCAAGCACTAGAACCCACAATTAGGAAACCCTAATTTTCTTTCCAAAAACGTAATTTTCAACCTTGCCCGAAACCTAGGTTTTCAAAACCTCCATTTCTACACCAAAATCATAAGTTTCCAAAAAACCTTTTCTCTATGCCAAAACTATAGTCTTCTAAATCTAGGGTTTCTAAAACCTGCCTTCTCAAATCCATGCCAAATCCAATCTTTCCTTTAGGAAACCAAATCCAACCTCCCATTTAGGAAACTAGATCCTATCCTCCGTTTTTGAAAAAAAAAAACTCAAAACATCTCTTTTTAGAAACAAAATCCAATCCTTTGTTTTAGGAAATAGGAATCTCAGTCCTTCCTAGTCTAAACCTTTCCTAAATAAAATCCTTCATAATCTCCTACTTTCCTAAACTTTAGGTTTCCAAAACTTACACTTTTAAATCTTTCCTTAACTTTAAACTTCCAAATCCTTCTTAATCTAAACTTTTCCTAATTCTAACCTTTCCTAAATTCCATACCTTTTCAAATCTTAGCTTTCCAAATCTAAATCTTCAAATCTTTCTTAAATTCAAATCTTTCCAAAACTCTAAACTTTCTTAAATTTAAATCTTTCTAAAATTCTAAACTTCCTAAATTTTAAATCTTTCCAAATCCAAAACTTTCTAAATTCGAAACTTTCTTAAGTTGAAACTTTCTAAATTCTAAACTTTCCAACATTCAAAACTTCCCTATTTCAAAACATTCCAAATTCCAAACTTTCCTATTTCGAAAACTTTCCTAAGTCAAAACCTTCCTAAGATGAAACCTTCCTAATTCCAAAACTTTCTTAAATCAAAACTTTCCTAAATCGAAACTTTCCTAAATTGAAACTTTCCTAATTCGAACTTTCCTAATTCGAACCTTTCCTAAACCTAATCTTTTCTAAAACTCTTTCAAGTCAAGTCAAATCTTCCTTAAACTTCAAGTCTTTTCTAAATCCTATCTTTCTTAAGTCTAGGATTCCCAAATCTCAATCTTTCCAAAACAAGTCCAAATCTTTCTTCTAAGTTCTATCTTTCCAAATCCAAGTTCCAATATTCTATTCTAAATTCAAATCAAATCCAAATTCCCACTCCAACTCTTTTCTAAATCAACTCTTCTATTTTCAATCGGACTCTTGTTCGAACTACGACTGACTTGATTCCCCCAAAAGGATATGTAGGTAACCCTCATGGGTGCGGTCACAACATTTTCCAAATTTCTATTTCCACAACTTCTTTCATATCTCCAATTCTACAATCTTCTTCAAGTTTTCAATTCCATAATCTATTTTGTTTATTCTAAAAATCTATTTCTAAATCTCTATTTTCAATTTCTAAAACTTTCCAATTTCAAATCTTTTTCCAAATCTATTTTCTTACTCTCTCTCTTGCATTTGCATATCATGCATCATGTCTTTTAAACATTCTTTTTCAAAGTGAATAGGATTGGACAGTTTGTTAGTTGAAGACTCTCATAGGTGAATCTAGGGTAAATAGACATGTAGCTACCGCAAGGGCGGGGTAGGGTGATGGCTTAGTGCGTCTTCCCTACACGTAACCAACCTCCGAACCTAGATCACTGTTTTCGAAAGACCAAAAGGAGTTATTTTTCTAAAAAGGGCTTAATATTTTCTAAAGGTTGCTAAATAACCTATTTCTTAAAAACCCTCTCTTGAGGAGATATTTTCAAAATTGTTTTCCAAAACCCTAAGTGTAGTTTTCGGATTATGCTTAGTTTTTAGGTGACCTAACTCATTTTAATCAAGTTAGGTGGCGAATCCAAATCTTTTCTAAAAGCCCTTTATTCAAATCAGTTTTCAATTCAAACCTAGTCACACTCATTCTTCTAGGAGGGTGAGTTCTAACGAGAGAGTACAGTGTTTTTCCCGCTTGTGTGTGTATTCCTTGAGTGCGAAAAATCTGGGCGCAACACTAGCCCGCCAATGAAGAATGTTCGTTATTCGGCACGTCTTTTGAGAAAGTTGATTCCTCAGACGATAAGTCCACATAGTAGTCTCCGAAATGAACAGGCACTGTCAAAGTGGTGGAAACACTTGTAAACATCGCAACTGTCAAAGTGGCTGAAACACTTGCAAATAGGTTGACATTGGAAATTGCCAACAAACCCCCTATGTCATGAGACTGAATTTGCCTCTTAGCTATGACATGTTTACCGAAGGACGAGATACCTTTGGAAACCAACTCGTCGCAAACCGTTAGAGTGACAAAAACACTCAAAACTCGGCTCAACACCAGTGCCTCCTAGCCCACTTCGGTGAAAAATGACCAAACTTGCCCCTTGGACATTTTTCTACACGCTTCTTGAGAAATTACCTAAGTTCTCAGAGTGGTAAGGCCACCTTTCCAAGATTATTCTAAAGATGATCCGACATGTTCAAGTGCCTTCCAGTCGGTTCTGGACCAATTCCCAGACCATCTAGTGAAAATAACCATTTTGCCCCTAGGCATTCGAGAGCTTTCGGGAATCACATCGGCTCTGGGTATCAAATTGGTTACCTTCCGAGGGCGCTTCTAATAGTATTCTTATTCTTCTAGCACCTTTCCGGAACATTTCAAGTCTATTCCGGAAAACTCGGTGCAAAATGATCGTTTTGCTCATAGTGGGCTAGGTACCTTTTCCAACCACACTAGCTCTAGGTATCAAATCGGCAACTCCTTGGAACATTCTAAATAGTATTTCCAAACTTCAAGTCCTCTTATGAGACATTTCAAGTCCATTCCAGTAGTTTTTTGGTCCAGTTGACCGTTCTGCCCCTAAGGGCTCGACTGACCACTTTGACAATCCTGACCTTATTTTTCAAGTCCGTTATCTCCAGGGCACTATTTTAAGAGTTTCTATCTATTTTCGGCCTTCCGGACCATTCCTGGCCTTCCGAAATATTTTTGGACCTTCTGAAGTCACTCCTAATGGTGCTAGAAGGAAATTTATCCTAGCACCACTGCAACAGCCACCAGGTCAATCTTGTGTCTATAAATATGGAGCCTCCCTCTGTGTGAAAAGGGTCCCCGAATTCAATCTGGAAACTCTGTTTTTCAAATTATAGTTCTCGAAATCTCTCCAAAACCCTAGCCTCTCTAGTGACTTCAAACCCTAGCCTCCATACGCTTAACCCTAATATCTATACACACTTCATACACTCATACGAAAGCTTCCAAAGCCTCCATTGAAGACCCAAAGTGCTGCAACTTGGAAGCTCTCAGGGATCATGCAAAACAAAGTAAAGTAAATAAAGCAAGAAAACAAGAAGAATACAATGTAGGCTCTCTCTTTATGTTTATGTACTTCCCCGCCTCTCTTCTTCCTCCTAACCCACTTGGATTTTCTTCTATTTTAATCCGCTATCTTCTTCCCCCCTTTCTTGCATGCTTAAAACAAGCGATTCCCTGATTCATGAGTAGGAAGGATTGTTGAAAGTCACTGTGTTGGGGGCTCTCTTCCAATTTAACCTTAGACCACGTGGATTCGGCCTCCTTGATTATGTGGTGAATCCTAAACCTTGTATGTTCACATCCCTACTTGCATTATGCATATCATGTTCATTCATCCCTTCAAAACTAGTTTTCAAAATAGTTCTCAAAACTTACATTAAAATTATCTTGCAAAACTTGCATTCAAAAACTCATTTTCAAAATCACAATTTTAAAGTGATTCTAGCCATTTTATGGTTAGAGTTGTTTCAAAAAAGTGTTATATTTATTATGATATTCAAGGTCCATATTTTAGGTGTACACCATAACCTGCTTTTCATCAAAACCACAATCTTAAGGTAATTCTAGCCATTCCATGGTTAGGATTGTTTTAGGAAAGGTGTGATACTCATTATGATCATTTTGGTCTATATTTCAAGTTCATGTTGTTTTTAAAACCACCAATTTAGAATAGTTCTAATCTCTTCATGGTTAGAATCATTTTAGGAAAGTGAGACATTCAAAAGGTTTCAAAAAGTCTATATTCAAACTCCTTTTCAAATTGTTTTTTAAGTTCCTTTCCAAAATCTCTCTTCAGGCCCCTTTCCAAAAATAAAAGTTCTATTCAAAATACTTTCTAAAAGTTCTATTCAAAAACCCACTTTCTAAAAAGCTCCTTCCTAAAAGCTCTTCTCAAATAGCTACTTTCTAAAAAACTCTTTTTAAACTTCTTTCCAAAACTCTCTTTCTAAAAAACTATCATCATGTCTTCTTCCTAGAAACTCTATTCAAAGATCACCTTTTCGAAAATTCTTTTTCTTGGAGTCCAAGTCAAGCCCCAGATCCCATGGTTAGGAAGCCCTAATTTTCTTTCCTAGAAACATAACTTCTACTTTTGCTTCAAATCTTAGATATCCAAAACTTCTTTTTCTATACCAAAATCATAACTTTCTAAATTCTAGACTTCCACAATTCAACTTTTTCAATTTCGAGTCAAATCAAATCTTTCAATTTAGGAAACTAGATCAAATCTTCCAATTTTAGAAACTATATCAAATCATCTCTTTTTGAAAATAAAGTTAAATCTTTCTTAATTCAAACATTTTCTAATTCCAATCTTTCTATATATTCAAAACTTTCCTAAGTTCACACCTTTCTAAATTCTAATTTTTTCTAAAATGAAATTTTCTTAAAATGAAACTTTTCTTCAATGAAAATTTTTTAAAATGTAACTTTCCTAATTTGGCACTTTCCTAAAATGGAACTTTCCTAATTCGAAGATCTTCAAATCCAATCTTTCTTAAGCCTTAAGTTTTCTAAACTCCTTCAAATCAAATAATCAAGTGTTTTCTAAATCAAATCAAATCTCTTTTCAAATCTTCCATAAATCCTACTTTCCTAGTTCAAACCTTTCCTAAATCCAACTTTCTAAAATTGAACTTTTTGAAATCTAAATCAAATCCTTTTCAATTCAACTGCATGTTTCAATCTTAGGTTACCTAAACCGTAGGATACCTAAACCCTAGTTCAACCCTAATCCCAAGTTAGCAAGACTCAACTCCTTTTTAAAACTCCTTTCTAAACCAAGATGGTTTTCCAATTTCAATCTAAGTGAAAATGTTTTCAAAACTCAACTCCTTCTTCCTAAATCAAGTCGAAGTTCTTTTTGAAAGTTTAAACCCTTTTTCAAAGTTTAATTCTAAATCCAAATTCAATTTCAAAACTTCTTTTCCAAGTTCAAATTGAATCCCCTTTTTTTCCAAATCAAACCCTCTTTTCAAATCAAATCTTTTCAAATCAAACTTTTCAAAAATCTCAAAGTGTTTATTTTTCAATCGGGCTCTTATCCGAACTACGACTAACCTGATTCTCAACAAGTGATATGTAGGCAACCCCAATGGGTGCGGTTACAATCTTTTTTAAGTTTCCATTTTCACAACTTTTTTCCAACTTCCAATTCCACAACCTTTTTCAAACTTCTAATTCCATGATCTATTTGAACCGTCTAATTCTAAAATCTATTTTCAAATCTCCAATTCTAATTTCTAAAAACTTTCTTTCAAATTTCAAATTAAGTCTTTTTAAAATCTAATTTCAAAATCACATCTAATTTCAAAATCAAACCTTTTTCTTGCACTAACATATCATGCATTATATAGTTCTTTTTTAAAGTGGATAGTTTTTGGACATTTATTAATTAAATATTCTAATTAGTAAATCTAGGGTGAATAGACATGTAAGTACTGCAAGGGTGGGATAGGGTGATGGCTTAGTGTGTCTTCCCTATACATAACTGACCTCCGAACCTAGAATCACTGTTTTCAAATACCAAATAAAGTTAGTTTCAAAAAGGGCTTAAATATTTTCAAAGGTTGCCAAACAACCTATTTTCTTAAAAACCATCTCTTAAGGAAGTTTTTAAAATCTTTTTAAGAACTCTAAGTGTAATATTTGGATTGTGCTTAGTTTTAGGTGACCTAACTCACCTTAATCAAGTTAGGTGGTGACTCCAAACTTTTTCCAAAAGCACTTATTTAAAATCAATTTTCAATTCAAACCTAGTCGCACTCATCTTTTCGAAGAGTATGAGATCTAACGAGAGAGTACTATATTTTTGTCACTTGTGCATATTTTCCTCGAGTACAAAAAATCGGGGCGCGACAGCTGGCGACTCCACTGGGGATACTTAGAGGGTTAAGCCATTGTCATGTCACTTTGCCCTCCCTCATCTAGAGTCTTTGATTTATTTGTCCAATTCTATCCACTTCAACTTTTCAAAATAACACTTTTCAAAGTTGTTTTCAATTTTCAAAACATGTTATTGCTTGCATTCAATTACATTTAATTATTCAATGTTGCATTAAGTTTGTCATCTAAGTACTAACTTTTTGTATCTTTATTTTTGTAGGTGGACCTTTGTTCACATTTTTATTTCATGTTATATTAACTGCCATGTATGAATGAATGTATGGAATGGAAATGATGGATGGGACTTATTGGGCCCTATCCTTCATTTTTCAAAATTTCACACACACACACTGCAAGTGCACAAGCATTTGCATACTTGTATTCTTACCTGATTGTGTCCCTTCTAGTTAGATGGGGGAACGGTACATTGGTTGTGGGCAAGATGTTGTGTCAGTTTCTTCGCCTATGACCTCTTGATGGTTTCCCCGCTTGGATCACCAACAGATAATGGCACCACCTCAGGGAGTGGGCCTAGGTTTGAAGATCTCAGACCTAAGCCTTCTTAGGAAGCATCAGTAAACTCTCAACCTCATGCTCATGTAGACACCATGCATAGCTGAACCTCTGCCAAATTTAAGACATGCACATCGATTTCAAAACCATGAAGAAAAGGGCGATTGCTTTACTTTCCTTTATTCTCGTCTATTCCTGCTGTTATAATGCCTGTATAACTACTTGTGCATCCATGTTTACTTTACAATCACATTCTCTCTATCTTTAATCTATGCATCCATGTTCATACATTCAATAGCCCATGTCAAGTCAAGAGTTCCAAAGTAACTCAAGTCACTGCATCTTTATACATATGATCAACCTAAAGAGAGTGACAACAAGTTCACTCTCCCTTGCATTAATCCTACCAAAACCCTAAGGGTTTCCACGTAATCCTAAGGACTCATTGCATGCATTTCAAGTCATTCCATAAGAGGTACCCCAATCCCTTTATGCTCACGAAGATAGGATTGCTAAGAAGACAAGGGCCAATCAATTAACAAAGTCTCTCAACGACCTCCTCAACACCAAGCTCAAAAAAGGCAAATCCGAACACTCAAGAGTAGTTTAGGATTTCAAATGTAAAAGTTGATAGGTGGAAGTCCCAAAGAAATTGTTCCCTCTTACCCTATTAAAATGTATTTCAATTTCGTTGTATTTAAACTCTAAAGTTCAATGTACTTTTTTATTTTTCATGAATGAATGAATGAATGTATGTTCCCACTCAAACAGTAAGGTATTTGCATACAGAGGCAAAACCTTTATCTCCAAAAAGTGAGCCAAATGCATCATATTTAGTTTTCCTCTCAAAGTAGGGGTACTCCTAGGACATACACTGCATAAAAACTTCCAAATTAAGACATTAACTTATATCTTATTTCTTGTCTTCTATCCTCCCCCCTCCTCTCCGAGTGTTAAGAGAACCAAAGGCAGAATCAAGATAAGAAGCGGGTTTTCTAAACCATTCATTTACTATTATCATGTTGCTTACATATTTACTTCCATTATGCTCATGCATCCATATCTATTCCAAGATAAGAGTTACAAGAAACTCAAGTCATTGCATTCTCATGCATTTAATCAGCAACAAAGAGAAAGGAGCGATCTAATCTCATGTTAATCGAACCTACCAAAACTCTTAAGGGTTCTTCAACCTTAAGGATTTATGGCATGCATAGAACCATGTCTCGAGAGGGGCCCAAATCCATCTCCGTCAGTGGAGGCGGGATTGCTCAAACAAACAAATATTAACTGGCCCATGCCAAAGAGGTATTGCATTGCATATAGGGGCAAAACCTCCTCTCCAAAATGGACCTAGCATCATGCCTAGATTCTCTCAAATAAGGGACCTCTATAGGACATGCATCCATAAAACTTTCAACTCCACATGTTAACTGTGTTTTTTTTTTTCATTTTCTTTTTTTAGGTCAAAGAGCATAATTGAACTCATGGAACCCCTCTAACATCCTACCCAATTCAAACTTATGCAAGGATAAACTTGGTTATTGGAAAAGGCCGACCTTACAAGAGTAAGAAGAACTAACCATCCATCAACAAGACATTACCTCTAAGCAATTACCTCCGTGCCATGCCGCGACAATCACCATCCATGCAGAAGAGGACTTCACAATTTGCAAAGTCCTGTCAGACTCGTGCATTGCCATAACAGAATCGTCTAACTTCCAAATGCTTGCCAAATGCCGTAAAAGATTTGTCAACTCGCCCTCTATTGATACACATGGAAAAGGAAGCACCAAGGAGGATGGCATAGTCCCAAAGACCTATTAAGGGTTCTCACCAAAAGGCTCACAAGAAAAGGGATGTTTCCACCAAATTTGTTCATTTTTATTTATATCTTTCTATTTCTTGCATATCTTATCTTAATGAACATTGCATGCCATGCCATCATGATTTGAAATGGAAAAAGAAGTAGTTTTCAGTTTATCCCCTTTGTCTTATACTCTCGTAGATGATTATAGCTTTTAGGGATTCTTTCCCATTTTGTAATGACTTAACTTGAAGGATGGGATAGCATAAGCAACTGATTCAATGGGGGTTAAAACCTTTGAGAAAAAAACAGAGTGTGAGAGAGAGGAGTGAGACACACTTAACAAAGAAGTGTGGAACTTATCAAAGATGTGACACTTGAATGATATCCTAACTAACTGATAGGCAGCTGAGTCCTTAAAAGGATAAGAAGCCTTTGTTTAATTCATCCAAAAAGAAATAAACATGATCCTTTGCTTAGCCCATTAGAGACGTAATTGATTTCTATTTAGATATCCCTGAACCAAGAACCATCTCCCACACTGGGGGTACGCAAAGTAGTTGATTTGATAGAATATATAGGGATTTACTGGTAGAAATATACCATCTCTAGGAACACTGTCTAAATTTTGTACAAAGGCTTTATAGACTAAGATTTTCAATTTGAAATGATGAGAGACTTTCAATTTTGCTACCATACAAAAAAAGAAAAAAAAACTCCCTTTGCTTAACCTACTAATGCCTCGCAGAAAGTGAAGATTTCATATCAACCCTAATCTAACACCATCCCCCCACACTGGGCCAGACAGATAACTAAGGTCTCCACAAAGAATGTCACTTATCCTCCATCTGGCTGAAGCAATGTGAAGGCTCTTTAGATCAAGCAATCGGGTTCAAAATAAAGAGGGGCTCTCATTTCATTCTCCATATAGTAAAAAACAACCATTGTCAAACTTGTTGAGCTGACTATTTTTCTTTTCAAGAAAACCCCAACCTAGGGATCACCGCCCACAATGGGCTAGAATGAAACACTAAGGACAAGTTCTAAGAGAAAAGGAATTGTAGAAGTGTTTGTCCCAAAAAGAAAAAGGAAAGCAAAAAGAAATAGCTGTCTAAGGGCAAGCTGCCCTAAAAGGGTGGGGGGTCATTTCGTGCCATCTTGAAAAGCGTATAGTAAAAAAAAGAAGGGAATCTAAAGGTGATCCTAGGTGATAAAAAAAAAGGCCTAGTAGAAGCAATAGGTTTGAGTCTTTACCCTTTTTTCGTAAAAAAAACCCAAAACCATGACCTACATTACAACCCTATTAAAGTTTGCTCTGATTGAAAACTGATTGCTTTGTCTAAATGAGCCAGACATGTTGCTGAGGCAAAGGAAAGATAACAAGAGACCAAACCCCACTGGGAGACGAATCAAGGATGGTATGGATCTAAACCCTACTGAAAGCAACATCAAATTTGAGCCTTTATATCCTTTTATTCATAAACCCCTTAACCTAGCCTACGTTACGGTCCAAATCAAAATCCTCTTTGATCAAAGAAAATTTCTTAGTCCAAATAAGCCTAAACAAGAGCAAGACAAGTAATTGAAACATGGAGGATGGTAGGGGCAACCTCATGCCCCAAAGTGTGCTAGAATGGTTTTGGTTTAAATAACCCACTAAAAGAAAATCTTTGAGCCTCAATATCCCTTCATTTCTTACAACCCCTAAACCCGGCCTACACTACAATCCTAAAACAAGTCTTCTCGGATTGAGAGTTAAGCTGCTTATCGCTCTGTAAAGGGCATGCGAGTTGTCGGTTAAGCCATGGTGACATTTGAAGATCTAAGAGAGAAAACCAAGTGAGGACAGAAAATTCCCAAATAGCAACCTTATAGAAAGTAGAGATAAGATAGCAGATGGAAAACCAAAAGATCAAGATCCCCTGAGAATGGTGCAAATGCTATCACACCCCTATAAGAATGGGACAAAACCGAAGGGGTAGAATCCTGGAAGGGAAACAGAATCCTGAGAGTATTGGCCCTGGGGTAATCCCGAGACATTCTTTCGTAAATAGCCTATATACATATAGTACTAGTGCATCCATGTGATGTATAACCTGTATATCCATTAAATTCTTGTGTAGTTTGTATCTATTCATGTATTCATGAAAAAAGTATGGCATGCATTCAATTATATTTTTGTAGGTGCATTCGTCCAACAGTATAATATACATTCAATTCCATTCTTGTATGAACTTGTACATTCATAAAGAGAGAGAGAGAGAGAGAGAGAGAGAGAGAGAAGAAAAAAGTAAGACATGCGTTCAATTCAATTCTTATATAAACTTGTGCATTCATCAAAAAGTAAGATGTGCTTTTAATTCTATACTTGTATATGCATTCATCAAAAGGTATAAACATGCATTCAACCCTTTACCTGTGCATTTTTAGAGTTGGCATAATTAAACTGTTTTTGCAAAAAACTTACTTTATGTCTCTCTCTCTCTCTCTCTCTCTCTCAAATAGGAAACAAGGAATGAGGTAAAGCACAAAAAGAAGCTAAAAAGCCACCACACGACCAAGTAACCTCAGACATCTCCAACACCAGCATACACCTTAGAAAGCTAAGACTTCCATAGCCGAAAAAAAAAAACAAAGAATGAGGCAATGACCCACCCTCAACCTCCCTAATCAACCTTAGACTTTCCTAGAGTAGCATCGCTAAAAAGCCACCCCACGACCAAGTGACCTCAGACATCTCCAATACCGGCATACACCTCAGAAAGCTAAAACTTTCATAGCCCAACAAAAAACAAAGAATGGGGCAATGACCCACCCTCTACCTCCCTAATTAACCTTAGTCTTTCCTAGAGGAGCATCGTTCCATAAGACGGAGTGCTGATTCAAGAAGTAGCAATTTCAAGGAATAAACCTTGGACTTTTCCTATAGCAGCATCGTTCTGCAAGATAGAGTGTTGGTTCAAGAAGTAGCAGTTTCAAGATATCAACCTTAAACTTCCCTATAGTAGCATCGTTCGGTAAGATGAAGTTTTGGTTCAAGAAGTAGCAGTTTCAAGACATCAACCTTTGATTTTCCCATAAGAGTATTATTCTACCAAACAGAGCATCAATTCCCTTAGAAGAGTATTATTCCACCAAATGGAACACCGGATATCGACCATAGGGCCTCCTTAAAAAGCTACCTCAACCTTAACCTTAGCAATTAACTCCAGCAGGGCAGTCCTAACATCTCCAACAGCCTCATCTAGGGCATCTTCTATAGTAGCTCTAGCGAGGCCACCCTTTCCTCATCAGCAACACTAGTCCTCTACTCGACCAAAGCAAATCTCATTATTACCCCCGACGTAGATTATTGTCTCTTGCATCAGTCACCTAAACAAGCCCTTGCTTAGACTTGACGTTAATCAATATGGTCATTTGAGCGTGCCAATCATCCCTATCAGCCCATGCATCAACAGTAGTAGTCCTTTTATTGGCCAGAGTAGCTCGCATCGTCGTTAGTTAAGCTTTCAGTCATGCCCCCTCAACTCCAGATTCAATCAGCAAGGCGACCTCTCACGTGTCAATCATCCTGAAGATAAGGCAGAGGAAAAGGGAAAATGTAAGAACTTATTAACCCGAAGTTAAAAAAAAAGAAAAAAGAAAAGAGAGAGAGAGAGAAGACAGAACAAAAAGAGGATGCACAAAAAAGGAAAAAAGGAAAGAAAAAAAATAGGAAAAAGAAGAAAAGAATCTTAAGTTTCAAGTTGAAATAAATTTTCTACACTGTTTCCTCAAAAAGTTTCAACTTTCAATTTTAAATGATTCTTCTAAACCTTCCCTTTTCAAAAGATTTCAATTCTCAAGTCCAAATGAATTCTCTACACATTTTGTCTTTAAAAAAAAATTTCAAGTTTCGAGTCAAAATGAATTTCCTATACATTTTGCTTTCAAAAGATTTCAAATTTCGAGTCAAGATGAATTCTCTAGACATTTTGTCTTCAAAAATTTAAATTTTGAGTCAAAATGAATTTTCTACACATTGTGTCTCCAAAAATTCAAATTTCAAGTTAAAATAAATTTTCTACACATTTTGCTTTCAAATGTTCATAACTTTAAGTCAAAACAAGCTTTCTACATGTTTTGGTCGAGTGTCAAATCAAAATAGTTTCTAAACCTTTTCCTTCTAAAAGTTTATTTCAAAATCAACTCGTAGGTCTTTTGGCTTTCCCTTTCCAAAGTTATTTCAAATGCAAAAGTTCATTTTAAAAATTAAATCTCAAAAATTTTCAATCAAAGTCCATTTCCAGCTTCTTTAAAAGATTTATACTCCAATCAAGTTTCAAGGTTTTCTAAATATTCTTCCTCCAAAGAAGTCTTCTTCAAAATCAATCCTCTAAATTTTCAAAGGTTTCAAATTCCCAAAATTTCTCCCTTCCAAAGTTCTTATCAATTTCAAACTTTTCTAAACCCCAAAATCCATTTTCAAAAATTTCCTAAGTGTTTCCCTCAAGAGTTTTATCCAAAATTCCATTTAAAAAAAAAACATTCCTAGGTTTTTCTTTCAATAGTTTTATTCTAGGGTCCTCCGAGTTTCTCGGGTCCTTCTTGGCCAAAAAGGCCCTGCATTCAACGGTTTTTTTCCATTTTTCTTTCAAAACGATTTCATTTCAAGATTTGTAACTCTTTCTTCACCTCGAATTTTTTTTTCCAAGTTTCTCGGGGCCTTCTCTACCAAAAAGGCCCCACCCTCAAAAGTTTTATATCTGTTTTCTTCAAAAATATTTTATTTCAAAAATTTCTAACTCTTTTCTCATTTTAAAAATTTTGTCCGAGTTTCTCGATGTCTTCTCTACCAAAAAGGCCTCACTCTCAAGGCTTTCTTAACTTTTTTCCTTTAAAAATTTTGATTTAAAAAATACTGTTCCAGGTTTTCTAACTCCTTTCTTCATAAATAAAAATAAAACAGGTTTCATTTAAGAATCTTTTCCTTGATTTTCCAAAAGCTTTTGCCTTCGAAAAAATTTAATCTTAAAAGCATTTTTCGGGTTTTCCGAGTTTTATCCTTCAAAAGCTTTGTCCTAAAAAGTGTTCCAAAGGTTTTCAAACTTTCTTCCTTAAAAGTTTCCTTCTCAAATATATATATTTAATAAATTTCCTGAGCTTTTTCTTTCAAAAGCTTCGTTTTTAAAATTTTATGGGTTTTCAAGCATTCACCTCAAAAAGCCTATTTTCAAAATTCAAAGTTTTCAAACTTTTTTCTCAAAAGTTTTGTTCCAAGTCTCAAAAGGTTTTCCAGAACCCTTCTAGTTCAAATCTAAATCAATCAATTTTAGAAAGTGATTTCAAAATCATTTCAAACAATCAGCTTAAATTTCAAAAATCATTTAAAAATCAAGTTTTCAAATTTTTAGATTTTAAAAATCAAGACAATTTAGTTTTCCAAAATGAAAATTCCAATTACTCTAGTCTTCAAGATATTCTAAATTCTATCCCTCTGATCGCCTCGCGGTCGACATGAAACTCTTACTTTATTGTTTTCTACCTTCGACAAGCAAATACAGAAAAAAAGGGGCAGCTATAAGCATCACATTTTTGCCTACTTGGCAAACTCCAGTTCGTTTGGACTTATATTCAAAGTGACACCAGCACATTTAGCTCAAAACCAGCTTTCCAGACTCAATCCAATCAATCAATCGCTTCGTGGGCCCATTAGGCCCAACAGAGGCAAAATAGTCAAAATGCCCTTATAGTGTTGCTCGGTCCTATTCTAGTTGGCACGTCTTCCTATAGACGGTAAGTCTCCATTTCAATCTCAAATTTAATTTCAAATCCAATTCCAATCCAAATCAAATCTGGCACGCCTTTTGAGAAAGTTGATCCCTCAAGCGGTAAGTCCATCCAGTCTGCCACATTTTTTAAGAAAACTCTTTGGAATGGTAAGTCTCTTCAAACTTGTCGACCGAGATGGAACCCAAGTCCCCAAGATGGTAGAACGGTCCACCTTTGGCGCCTGCTAGCCCGCCAATGAAGAATGTCTGTTATTCAGCAGGTTGTCGCGTCCAGATTTTTCACACTCGAGGAATACACACACAAGTGAAAAAAATACTGTACTTTCTCGTTAGAACTCATCCTCCTAGAAGAATGAGTGTGACTAGGTTTGAATGAAAAATTGATTTGAATAAAGGGCTTTTGGAGAAAGTTTGGAGTCCCCACCTAACTTGAATAAGGTGAGTTAGGTCACCTAAAACTAAGCACAATCCGAAGACTACACTTAGGGTTTTTTGAAAACGATTTTTGAAAATAATTC
Organism: Euryodendron excelsum; assembly: GCA_033060915.1. Taxonomy (NCBI): domain Eukaryota; kingdom Viridiplantae; phylum Streptophyta; class Magnoliopsida; order Ericales; family Pentaphylacaceae; genus Euryodendron; species Euryodendron excelsum. The sequence continues at coordinate 38,903,170 of CM065381.1, read as the reverse complement.
CTCACGAGAGGGTTTGTAAGAAAATAAGTTGTTTGGCAACCTTTAGAAAATATTTAAGCCATTTTTTGAAGATAACTCCATTTGGTCTTTCAAAAACAGTGATTTAGGTTTGGAGGTTGGTTATGTGTAGGGAAGACATACTAAGCCATCACCTTACCCTGCCCTTGCAGTACCTACATGTCTATTCACCTTAGATTCACCCAATAAAGTCTTTAATTACTAGATGTCTAAAACTATCCACTTTAGAAAAGAATGTTTAAAAACTATCATAATGCATGATATGCAAGTGCTAGAATAAGATTTGATTTGAAAAGAGATTTGAAAAGAAAATTTGATTTTGAAAAGAGATTTGAGAAAAGGCTTAATTTGATTTGAAATAGACTTGAAAAGACTGGATTTGAAATTGAAAGAAAATTTTAGAAATTGAAAATAGATTTTTGGAATTGGATGTCTGAAAATAGATTATAGAATTAGAAACTTGAAAAAGGTTGTGACCGCACCTATGAGGGTTACCTACGTATCTTTTTTGAGAAATCAGGTCAGTCGTAGTTCGGATAAGAGTCCAATAGAAAATAGAATGTTTGATTTGAAAAAGAGATTGATTGGAAAAAGAAGTTTGATTTGAACTTAGAATAGAATATTGGAATTTAGAATTTGGAATTGAAAAGATTGGACTTTGATCTGGAAAGATAGAACTTGGAAGAAAGATTCGGACTTGTTTTGGAAAAATTGAGATTTAGGAAACCTAGACTTAAGAAAGATACGATTTAGGAAGGTCTGGAGACTCAAGAAAGATTTGACTCGAATATTAAACTTGGAAGATTAGAGAAATATTGGATTTAGGAAAAGTTCGAATTAGGAAAATTCCGTTTTAAAAAAGTTTCATTTTAGGAAAGTTTCGATTTAGGAAAGTTTTGAATTAGGAAAAAATCAAGATTAGAAAGTTTTAAAATTGGAATGTTTTTGGAATAAGAAAGTTTCGAATTAGGAAAGGTTTCGTTTTAAGAAGTCTAGAATTTAGAAAGCTCTAACTTAAGAAAGTTTTGAATTTAGAAAGTTTTAACTTAAGAAAGTTTTGAATTTGGAAAGGTTTGAGATTCAGAAAAGTTTCGTGTTTAGAAGGTTTTGACTTAAGGAAGTTTTGGATTTTAGAAAGATTCGAAGTTTGAGTTTTAGAAGTTCTTGAAATTAGGAAATGTTTGAGTTTAAAAAAGATTGAAAAATTTAAATTTGGAAAGTTAAAATTTGGAAAGGTATGGGATTAAGAAAGGTTGGAATTTTAAGAAAAATTTAGAAGCTTAAAGTTTAAGGAAAGATTTAAATGTTCAAGTTTTGGAAAACTTAAGATTTAGGAAAGTGTGAGATTAGGAAGGAGTGGATTAGGAAAGGTTTAGACTAGGAAGGATTGAGATTCCTATTTCCTAAAAACAAGGATTGGATTTTGTTTCTAAAAAGAGATATTTTGATTTTGTTTGCAAAAATGGAGGATTGGATCTAGTTTCCTAAATGGGGAGGTTGGGTTCGGTTTCCTAAAACGGAGGATTTGATTTGGCTTGGGATTGGGAAGATGAAGTTTTGGAAATCCTAGATTTTGAAGTAGAAAATAGGTTTTGAAAATATATAGTTTTGATGTAGAAAATAGGATTTGTAAACCTAAATTTTGAGGCCAAAACAGGGAATTGGAAATTATGTTTTTGGAAAGGAAAATTAGGATTTCCTAATTGTTGGCTCTAGGGCTTGACTTGAGCTCCAGTATAAAGAGTTTTTGGAAAGTAAATTTTTAAGGAAGAAGATTTTTGGAAAGAAATCTTAGAAATGAGTTTTTAGAAAGTGAATTTTGAAAAGAGAGTTTTTGGAAAGGGATTTTTGGAAAGAGTCTTTGGGAAGGAGATTTTCGGAAAGAGTTTTTTGGAAGGAAACCTAGGGAGCGTTTCTAGAAAGGAAGCTTTAGAAAGTTAAGTTGTTGAAGGGAATCCTTAGAAAACAATTTTGGAAAGGAGATTGGAGAGAGTTTTTTGAAAAATATATTGGAGAAGAGATTTTAGAAAATAGATGTAAAAGAGATTTTGGAGGGAATTTTAAAAAGAGGTTTTAGAAAGTAAGTTTAAAAAGATATTTTGGAGAGGATTTGAATATGGACTTTTGTAAGTCTCTAAAAAATATCTTTCCTAAAACGATTCTAACCATAAAAAAATTAGAACCATTCTAGGATTGTGGTTTGAAAACAATAATGATTTGAAAATATTGACCATAATGGTGATTTTAAATGTAACACTTTCCTAAAGCAACCCTAGCCATGGAAAGGCTAGAATCATCTTAGGATTGTGATTTTGAAAACAAGTTTTGAAGAAGAAGATTTAACACACATTTTGAAAATGGTTTTGATGCAAGTTTTGAAAACAAGTTGGAAAACGAATTTTGGAGGAATGTAAGATCATGATATGCACAATGCAAGTTGGGGTCGTGAACATACAAGGTTAAGGCTTCACCATATAATCAAGAGGGCCAAACCCACGTGGTCTCTCGTTAGACTAAAAGAAAGCCCCCAACACGGTGATCTTCAATAGCCTAATCCTACACATGGACCAGGAAGCCTCTTGTTTCAAGCATGCAAGAAAGGGGGGGGGGGGAAGAAGATGGGGGATTAAAATAGAAGAAAACCCAAGTGGGTTCAGAGAGAGAAGTGAGAGGGGGAAGATACATAAAAGTAAATAGGAAACCTACCTCGCGTCTTCTTTTATTTGCTTTGCTTCGCTTCAGTCTTCATCTTGATTTTTGAGAGCTTCGGGTTGCAACATTTTAAGTCTTCAACAGAGGCTTTAGAGGCTAGTGTTTGAGTGTATAGGGGTGTATGTGAGTGTATGGGAGTGTATAGGAACTAGGGTTTGTGTATGGAGGCTAGGGTTTTGGAAAACCTAAAGAAAACTAGGGTTTAGGGAGGCTACGAGATATGTATATCAAAGAGGGGAGTTTTTAGACTGAGTTTTTGGACCTCTTTTACATTGGAGGAGGCTCTGTATTTATAGAGAGAAGAATGACTTGGTGCCTGTTGTAGTGGTGCCAGGCTAAAAATCCTTCTAGGCCAAAATTTGGCTTGGCGCCACTTAGGAAAATTTTAAGGTTGGCAAGCAACGTATCTTGAGAAGATTTGGGCACCTGTACTAGTGACTGCTATGCAATTTTTAGCTTAGCTTCATTAGGAGTGACTCCGAAAAGTTTAGGAATGATTAGAAAGGACCGGGAATGACCCAGAAGGTCGGAAAGGGACAGGAACCCTTAGAACAGTGTCCCGAAGGTAGTAGACTTGCAAAATGATGACAAGAGGTGTTAGAAGGGTTGACTGGACCATTAGGAGCAAAACGGTCAATCGGGCTAGAAAGCTACTGGGATGGACTCAGAATGTCCCGCGAGAAGACTCGAGCTTTGGAAGCATTACTTAGAATGTTCCAGGAGGTTATTGGTTTAATACCCAGAGTCGATGTGGTTGGAAGAGGCGACTGGCCCACTAGGGGCAAAATGGTCATTTTGCATCGGGTCTGCCGGAACTGACTCAGAATGATTCAAAAAGATAATGGAAGGTTGAGAATACTACAAGAAGCATTCTCGGGAGGTTACCGGTTTGATACCTAGAGCCGGTGTGGTTCCCGGGGCACTTGGATGCCTAGGGGCAAAATGGTCATCTTGACTGAAAAGTCTCGGAATTGGCTCGAAACTGATTGGAAGACACCTAATCATGCCGGATTGTTTTTAAGACAATCTTGGAAATGTGGACTTACCGTTCTGAGGACTTAGGTACTGTCTCAACAAACGTATCAAAAAATGGCCCTAGGGGCAGTTTAGTCATTTTTCACCGAAGTGGGCTAGCAAACACTAGTGTTGACTTGGGTTTTGAGTGTTTCCATCACTCTGACCGTGGTCCCGTGACATAGGGGTTTTTCGGTAATTCTCTATATTGACTTGTTTACGAGTGTTTCCGTCATTTTGACGGTTGCGATGTTTACAAGTATTTTCGTTTCTCTAACGGGTCGCGATCATTTCAGAGATTGCCTAATCTCTAGAAGTTGCTAGGTGGACTTAGCGCATGAGGAATCAACTTTCTCAAAAAGTGTGCCGAAACGGACATTGCTTCATTGGCAGGCTAGCAAGTGTCAAAGGTGGACCGTTCTACCATCTTAGGGACTTGGGGTCTCGTCCCAGTCAACGGGTTTGAAGGGACTTACCGTTCCAAAGAGTTCACTCAGAAACGTACCGAACAGGATGGACTTACCACCTCGAGGAATCAACTTTCTCGAGGGATGTGCCAAATTTAATTGGAATTGGAATTGGAATTGGACCAAAAAAGGGGATTTACTGTCTTCAAGAAGACGTGCCCAATGGAATTGCACTAAACAATGCCCCCGAGGGCATTTTAGTTATTTTGCCTCTATTTGGGCCTAAAGGGCCCGCCAAGCGATTGATTGACCGGATTAGACTTAGAAAATTGAGTTGACTCAGAATATGTCCATATTGACTTGAATACAAGTTTGGATGGACTAGAAACTGCTGAGCGGGCAAAAATGAGGTGCTTACACACATCTTTCGAGAAAGTTAATTCTTTAAATGATAAATCGACGTAGCAGCTTCTCAAGATCAAGCAATCTCTAGAATGAACGCGCATCGTCAAAGTGGTGAAAAAACTCACAAACATTGCCACCGTCAGAGTGGCAAAAACATTCATAAACAGGTCAACATTGAGAATTAACAACAAACCCCCTATGTCACGAGACCGAATTCGCCTCTTGACCATGACACGTTTACCAAAGGTCAAGATACATTTGGAAACCAACTCGTCACAAACTGTCAAAGTGACGAAAACATTCAAAACCCAGATCAACACTAGTATCTCCTAGCCCACTCCGGTAAAAAATGACCAAACTACCCATTGGGCCTTTTTTGGTACACTTCTCAAGAAAGTACCTAAGTCCTCAGAGCGGTAAGTCCACCTTTCCAAGATCATCCCAAAGAAGATCTGGCATGTTCAAGTGCCTTCTAGTCGATTTCGAACCAATTCCGAGATCATCCGGTCAAAATAATCATTTCGCCCTTGGGCATCTGAGCGCTTCCGGGAATCACAATGGCTCTGGGTATCAAACCGGTTACCTTCCGAGGATGCTTCTAATAGTATTCTCAATCTTCTAACACCTTTCTAGAACATTCTGAGTCTTTTCCAGTAAACTTAGTGCAAAATGCTCGTTTTGCCCTTAGTGGGCCGGTCGCCTTTTCCACCCACACTGGCTTTGAGTATCAAACTGGCAACTTCTTGGAACATTCTAAATAGTGTTTCCAAACTTTAAGTCCTCACATGAGACATTTCAAGTCCATTCCAGTGGTTTTCCGATCTAGTTGACAGTTTTGCCCCTAAGGGCTCGACTAACCACTTTGACAATCCTGACTTTGTTTTTCAAGTCCGTTACTTCTGGGGCACTATTTCAAGTTCTACCCAATTTTGGCCTTTCAGACCATTCCTAGCCTTCCGTAACATTCCCAGACCTTCCAGAATCACTCTTAGTGGTGCCAGAAGGAAATTTACCCTAGCGCCACTACCATGGGCGCTAGGTCAGTCTTGTGTCTAAAAGTACAGAGCCTCCCCCTGCGTGAAAATGGTCCATAAACTCAGTCCAAAAACTCTGCTTTTTGAATTACATAGCTCGAAGTCTCTCCAAAACCCTAGCCTCTCCAGTCACTTCAAAGCCTAGCCTCCATACACTTAACCCTAATATCTATACACACTCTATACACTTATACACAAGCCTCCAAAGCCTCCATTGAACTCCCAAAGTACTGCAACTTGGAAGCTCTCAAGGATCAAGCAAAGCAAAGCAAATAAAGCAAGAAAACAAGAAGAATACAACGTAGGCTCTCACTTTATGTTTATGTACTTCCCCCCTCTCCTTTTCCTCCTAATCCACTTGAGTTTTCTTTTATTTTAATCCGCTATCTTCTTCTCCCATTTCTTGTATGCTTGAAATAAGGGATTCCTCGATTCATGTGTAGGAAGGATTGTTGAAAGTCACTATGTCAGGGGCTCTCTTCCAATTCAACCTTAGACCAGTTGGATTCGGCCCTCTTGATTATATGGTGAAGCCTAAACCTTGTATGTTCACGTCCTTGCTTGCATTATGCATATCATGTTCATTCATCCCTTCAAAACTTGTTTTCAAAATAGTTTTCAAAACTTGCATTAAAAAACTCGTTTTCAAAATCACAATCTTAAAGTGATTCTATCCATTCCATAGTTAGGGTTGTTTTTAAATTTTTTTATATTCATTGTGACCATCAAGGTCCATATTTTGGGTATAAACCCGAACTTGCTTTTTGTCAAAACCACAATCTTAAGGTGATTCTAGCCATTTTATGGTTAGGATTGTCTTAGGAAAGGTTTAATATTCAATGTGACCATTTTCGTCTATATTTCAAGTCCATGTTGTTTTCAAAACCACCAACTTAGAGTGGTTCTAATCTCTTCGTGGTTAGAATCATTTTAGGAAACCGAGACATTCAAAAGGTTTTAAAAAGTCCATATTTAAACTCCTTTTCAAATTGCTTTCTAGTTACTTTTCAACAACTCTCTTCAAGCCCCCTTCCAAAAATTACTTTTTAAAATACTTTCTAAAAGTTCTCTTCAAAAATTCACTTTCTTAAAAACTCCTTTCTAAAAGCTCTCCTCAAAAAGCTACTTTTTAAAAAACTCTTTTTAAACTTCTTTCCAGAAACTCTCTTTCTAAAAAACTATCTTCAAGTCTCCTTCCTAGAAACTCTTTTCAAAAATCTCCTTTTCAAAAGCTCTTTTTCTTGGAGTCTATGTTAAGCCCTAGATCCCATGGTTAGGAAACCCTAATTTTCTTTTCTAAAAACATGACTTCCACTTTTGCTTCAAATCAAAGTTTTCCAAAATTATCTTTTACATCGAATCTTAGATTTTCAAAATCTTTTTTTCTACACCAAAATCCTAACATTCTAAATCATAGACTTCCAAAATTCCACCTTTCCAATTTCAAGTCAAGTCAAATCTTTCAATTTAGGAAACTAGATCAAATCTTCCAATTTTAGAAACTATATCAAATCATCTCTTTTTGGTAATAAAATCAAATATTCAACTTTAGGAAATAGAAATCAAATCTTTCTTAATTCAAACATTTTCTAATTTCAATCTTTCTATATATTCAAAACTATCCTAAGCTCAAAACTTTTCTAAGTTCACATCTTTCTAAATTCAAAAGTTTCCTAAGTTCACACCTTTCTAAATTCAAAATTTTTCTAAATGAAACTTTTTTAAAATAAAACTTTCTTAAAATGAAACTTTCCTAATTTGGCGCTTCCCTAAAATGAAACTTTCCTAATTTTGCCCTTTCCTAAAATGAAACTTTTCTAATTTGAAGATTTCCAAATCTAATCTTTCTTAAACTTAAAGTTTTCTAAACTCTTTCAAAACAAATAATCAAGTGTTTTCTAAATCAAATCAAATCCCTTTTTAAATCTTCCTTAAATCCCGCTTTCCTAATTTGAACATTTCCTAAATCCAACTTTCTAAAATCAAACTTTTCAAAATCTAAATCAAATCCTTTTCAATTCAACTACATGTTCCAATCTTAGGTTACCTAAACCTTAGTTCAACCCTAATCCCAAGTTAGGAAGCCTCAACTCCTTTTTAAAACTCATTTCTAAACCAATATGGTTTTTCAATTTCAATCTAAGTGAAAATGTTTTCAAAACTCAACTCCTTCTTTCCTAAATCAAGTCCAAGTTCTTTTTCAAAATGCAAAGCCTTTTTCAAAGTTTAATTCTAAATCCAAATTTTAACTTCAAAATTTCTATTCCAAGTTCAATTCGAATCTTTTTTTTTTTTCAAATCAAACCCTCTTTTTAAATCAAACTTTTCAAAAACCTCAAAGTGTCTAATTTTCAATCCGACTCTTGTTCGAACTACGACTGACTTGATTCCCAAAACGGGATACGTAGGCAACCCCCATGGGTGCAGTCAATACATTTCACAACCTTTTTTTCAACTTCCAATTCCATAACCTTTTTTAAATTTTCATTTCCATGATCTATTTCAAGTGTCTAATTCTAAAATCTATTTTCAAATCTCTAATTCTAATTTTTAGAACCTAATTTCAAATTTCAAATCAATTCTTTTCAAAATCTAATTTCAAAATCAAACCTTTTTTTTGCACTTACTTATCATGCATCATATAGTTCTTTTCTAAAGTGGATAGTTTTTTTACATTTATTAATCAAAGATTCTAATGAGTGAACCTAGGGTGAATAGACATGTAGGTACCGCAAGGGTGGGGTAGGGTGATAGCTTAGTGCGTCTTCCCTACATGTAACTAACCTTGGAACCTAGAATCTTTGTTTTCAAAGACCAAACGGAGTTATTTTTAAAAAGGGCTTAAATATTTTCAAAGGTTACCAAACAACCTATTTTCTTAAAAACTCTCTTAAGAAAGTTTTCAAAAACCCTAAGTGTAATATTCGGATTGTGCTTAGTTTTAGATGACCTAACTCATCTTAATCAAGTTAGGTGGTGACTCCAAACTTTTTCAAAAGCCCTTATTCAAAATCATTTTTCAATTCAAATCTAGTCACACTCGTCTTTGTAGGAGGATGCGTTCTAACAAGAGAGTACTGTATTTTTTCCACTTGTGCGTATTTTCTTCGAGTGCAAAAAATCAGGGTGTGACAACAGGCTTTTGGAAATTTCTTGATTTAAGCATTTCTCAAGTCATTTGATGGTGCATTATAATCTGGGAATCGAGAGGAAAAGACAACCCTAGCGGAGTGTTTGTGAGACGCTCCAAGGGGCTTTTATTGACTTGGAAGTGTTTGAAGTCATGGGACTCACCTCGGATTGAATAGGGGCATATGATAAGATTGCCGGTTTGGTACCTAGAGTCGGTGTGGTTTTGAGGCGCGCTCGGGCACCAAAGGTGAAACGATCATTTTGACTGAAAATGGTCAAAAAGGGTCAGGACGGAGTGGAGTGGCATATGAAGCACGCCAAATTGTTCAGGGATGGTCTTGGAAGATGTTTTCAATGTTTAGTGGGATTTGTATTGTGTTGGGGTGTCTAGGGGTAAAACAGTCATTTTGACCAAAGTTGACTGGAATGGGACCAAAATCAAACCGGAGTTGGATAGGATGGCGTATTGAGTACGCCTAATTGTCTAGGAACACTTTGGAAGGGTGGACTTGCCATCTTAAGGAATTTTGAACTTTCTCAAAGATGTGCCTAGAGGCCCGAGGGGCAGGTTTAGGCGTTTTTCACTGAGTCAAGCTAGTAGGCACCAGTGTTGACCTAGGTGTTGGTTTCCGAGACCGCCTAATCTCGAAAAACTACATGTGCAGTGTTGGTCCCTGAGGCCGCTCGGTCTCAAAGTCGTTGCTACCTTTTTTGTCACGTTTGAGAAACCTTTAGTTGTCTTTGAATAAGGGTTTGTGATCCTGCCCTTTTTCTAACCCGTACTTGATCATTTCCCCATGTATTATTAATTCAGAGAAACTCTTCCCAATGCTTAGGCATAAGCGTTCATATTATAGGCCCTGGAAGGTATTCACAAATAGCTGCACATATTCTTTCTCCACTAGTGAAGGGTTGACTTGAGCGGCTGCCTCTCTCCACCTTAGAGCATAGCTTTTGAAACTCTCCTTTTCTCCTCGGGTCATCATCATTAGGGCACATCTATCTAAGATGAGGTCACTGTTGTGATGGTACTATGATTGGAAGGCCATGACTTGCTCATTCCAAGTTGTTATTTTTCTCAAATCCAAGCAGGCAAACAGCTATAAGGTAGATCCGGGCAGGCTATGCTAAAATAGCTGTATTAGAAGTTTGGGATCCTTCCCATGACCATTTAACATGCCTGCATATAATCTCAGATGAGCTAAGAGATCTCCACTTCCATCATATTTTTGGAAATCAGGCATCTTCAATGTAGGCGGCCTCAAATGATTGGGGAAGAAACATAGTTCATCATAAGATGTCCCACCAAAGGTATCATGGCCTTGTAAGCTGCACAGAGACTCTTCTAGACCTTGTACTTTTGATTGAGGGGATCTGGTGTAAGTATCTCATTTTTACCTACTCGGCAATCTCTAATCCAATCGAATTCACATTCAAACCGACACAGACAAATTCAAGTCAAAACCAGTTTTTCAGACTCAATCAAGTCAAACAATCGCTTCGAGGGCCTATCAGGCCTAATAGAGGCAAAATAACTAAAATGCCGTTAGGGCACGTCTTCCTAGAGATAGTAAGTCCCTTTTCAACCTCAATTCCAAATTCAATTCCCATCCAAACCAATTAAACTCAATCTAGCACGTCTTTTGAAAAAGTTAATCCTTCAAATGGTAATTCCATCCAGTTTGGCACATTTACTGAGAAAACTCCTCAAAACAGTAAGTCCCTTCAAACTTGTCGACCGGGACGGAACCCAAGTCCCCGAGATGGTGGAATGATTCACTTCTGGCACCTACTAGCCCGCCAATGTAGAATGTCTGTTATTTGGTACGTCTTTCGAAAAGTTGATTCCTCAAATGATAAGTCCATCTAGTAACCTTTCGAGATCAGGCAGTCTCTGAAATGAACGCACACCATCAGAGTAACAGAAACACTCACAAACATCGCAACTGTCAGAGTGGCGGAAACACTCACAAACAGGTTGAAATCGAGAATTGCTAACAACCCTCCCCCCCCCCCCCCCCCCATATCACGAGACCGAACTTGCCTCTTGGCTGTGGCATATTTACCAAAGGACTAGATACCTTCAGAAACCAACTTGTCATTGTTGTGCCTCGTTTTTTTTTTTTTTTTTTTTTTAACAAAGCCCTTTTGGCTCAGGAAAAAGCACGGTACTCTCTCATTAGAACTCATCCTCCTAGAAAGACAAATGCGACAGGGTTTGAATTTTTTAAATGAAATTGATTAGGACTTTTTGAAAATGGCTTTGGAGTCGCCACCAAAAGACATTTTAAAGATGTGCTGGGTCATCTCCTCCAAGTAAAACCCGAGGGTTAAACTTAGGTTTTGGAAAGCATTTTTGAAAGATGTTCTCATGAGAGGGTTTTAGAAGGTAGGGTTGTTTGACAACCCTAAAAATGTTAGAAAGTTCTTTAAAAAATTGACTCCAGTTTTTGGTCCTTGAAACAAAAATTCTTAAATCCGGGGGTTGGTTACGCGTAGAGAAGATGTCATAAGACTATCACCCTCCCCCGCCCTTGCGGTATCTATATATCTATTCGCCTTTTCCTCACCTAATTATGACTCACCGGTTATCTAAGTTTAATGCTATCTACTAAGAAAAGATTTGAAAACAAAGTTTGAAAGATGGAATTGAGTTTGAAAAATGGTTATGAAATTAAAAATTTAAAAAGAGTTATGGAATTGAAAATTTGAAAAGGATTTTGGAATTGAAAGTTTGAAAAAGGTTGTGGAATTGAAATTTTGAAAAGGGTTGTGGTCACACCCCATGAAGGGTTGCCTACGTACCTCCTTAAAGAAGATCAGGTCAGCCGTAGTTCGGATAAGAGTCTGAAAGAGTTAGAATTTTGAAATGGGTTTTTATTTCTAGAAACTTTTCATTTTTAGAAAGTTTTCTTTTTAGGGAAGTTTGAGTTTGAAAATGTTTCTTTTTTAGGAAAGTTTTACTTTGAAAGATTTCCTTTTAAGGAAGATTGGATTTTGAAAATGTTTCCTTTTTAGAAAGATTTAATTTTTGAAATGTTTTCTTTTTAGGAAGATTGGATTTGGAAATGTTTCCTTGATTTGAAAAGATTAGATTTAAAAAGATTGATTTGAGAAGATTTTATTTCCCTTTTGGAAAAGATTTGTTTCCTTTTTTGAAAAAAGATTTGATTTGTTTCCTTTCGGAAAAATTTGAAAGGTTTGGAAGATTTGAAAGAGTTTGAAAAGATTTGAAAATGTTTTGTTTCCTTTTTGAAAAAGTTTTGATTTGCTTGAAAAAGATAAGTTTGGATGGTTTCCAAAATTGGAGGAGTTGATTTAGGGTTTAAATTTGGAAGGTTTGAAAAAGGAGTGACTTGGGAGATTTGAAATAGAAGTTTTTGATTTGATCCGTTCAAAAATGAAAGTTTGAAAAGGAAAGGTTTGATTAATTAAAAAATTGAGGATTTTGATGGTTTTGAAAAAATGTATGATTTTGGTTTAAAAATGGAAGGTTTATAAGTTGGCAAAGATAAGATTTTCCTAGGATTGAACTTCTAGGGTTTAACAAATGCGAGTTTTGTAAATGGTTCAAAAACCGAGTCTTTTGAAAACATGTTTTAGGGCTCGAAACCCTCACTTAGATTTTAGACATCCAAATGAATATCGCACTTTGCCTAAAGCCATTCCAGCCATTAGAAGGCAAGAATCACTTTAGGCTCGTGACTTTAAAATATAATAAAGGCACGAGGCAAAAAATGTTGACCTTTTCTAGTCATTTTAAATGTCACACGTTTCCTGAGACAACCTTAGTCATAGAATAACTAGGATCATTTCGGGATTGTGTTTTTTTAAAAAAAAAAATTGGCTATTAGAAGTCATTTCAAATGTCACATTTTTCTAGAAAAATCCTAGCCATGAAAGGGTTAGGATTAACCTAGAACTATGGTTTTTAGAAAGTAACTTTGAAATCGGTTTTAAGGGATAAAGTGATTACAAAAAATGCAAATGTATGACAATGATAGTAACGACATGAATCACACAAGGCTAGGTATCACCACCTTACAAGAGGGCCCTAAGGCCATGTTGTAAGGTGAGTGAAAGTAAAGAAGAGAGTCCCGAGCTGTAGTCCTCACTTGTCCACTCTCGACATGGACTTAGTGTCCTCTTGTTCCAAGCATGCAAGAAAGGCGGGTTTAGAAGATAGGGGTTAAAAATGAGAAGAACCCAAGTGGGCTCAGAGGGAGAAGAGAGAGTGGGGAATATGGAAAGGTAAATGGAGGATTACCTTATCTTGTTTCTTCTTTCTTTGATAGAGGCTCGGGCCTTGGTCTTGAGAAGACGTCGGGAGCTTCTAGGTAGTGAGGTGGACCTTCAGTGGAGCTTGGAGGCTAAGGCTTCAGAGCTTTGGGCTGGGGCTTGGTCGACAGGACTTTAAGAGAGAAAGATAGGGCTCCGGGAGCTGTATGAAGAGAGGGAGAGTGTTTCTGGATTTTTTTTCACCCAGAACGGTGAGGGAGAAAGTCTGTATTTATTGTGCAAAACTAGAGAATTTGTGCGCCACTCCCAGTTGCGCACGCCTTAGCTTTGGTTGTGCGCCACTAAGAGTGGCGCAAACTCATTTATTGAGGGTTGAATACGAGGATTGTTGGGTGGTAGTTGATTTGTAACCACTTTTGATAGCCTGGGGGTTGGTGTGAGCCTCTAGAAGTGGCTCTAGGATAAAAATTAGTCATGCTTTACTCAAAGTAGAACAGAGAGGTTTTGGTTCAAAAAGGAAAGTGCTAGACGGTAGGGCCCGACCAAAAATGGAAGGGAATACTTTGTAAAGTGCCGTGGAGGTTGCCGGTTTGATTCTCAGAGCCAGTGTGGTTGAAGAGAGTGACCGGATCACGGTATCCTGGGAGCTCCAAGGTTGACCAAGATTGGTCGAGGTTGACTGGGTTGACAGGGGTTGACTAGAGTTGACTGGGTTGACCAGGGTTGACTAGGGTTAATTAGAGTTGACTAGATTGACCAGAGTTAACTAGAGTTAACAAGAGTTGATTGGGGTTGACCAGAGTTGACCGAGGTTAACCAGAGTTGATTGGGGTGACCAGAGTTGACTGGAGTTGTCCAGGTTTGACTGGGGTTAACTTGAGTTAACTAGGGGGGTTGCTGGTTTGATATCTAAAGCTGGTGTAGTTTCCTAGGGCGTTTGGATGCTTAGGAGTAAAATGGTTATTTTGAGCAAAGAACCTTTAGTAAAGAATTGGGGTTAACTGGATGGCACTGAACATGCCGGATCGTCTAGGGATGGCCTAAAAAGGTAGTTTTACTATTCTATGGACTTGGTACTTTCTTGAAGAATGTGTTGGGCCTGCTAGGGGTAAAATAGTCATTTTTCACTAGGACGGGCTAGCAAGTGTTGGTGTTGACTAGTCTAGATTTGGTGTGAACTTCTATCCGAGGAATTGGTACTTTCTCGGTGGACAAGTTTGAAAGGGTCTTACCACCTTGAGGGACAAACTTTCTTGAAGGTCATGCCAGATTTGGATGGTCTTCCATTCTCGAGGGGTTTGTGTTTTCTCAAGGAACGTGCTGAACTAGCGGACATTTTACATAGGTGGGCTAGCAGGCCCCAAAAGTGAACCGCTCTTTCATCTTGGGGACTTAGATACTTTCAGAAGATGAGTGTGAAAGGGCCTTTACCGATCCGGGGAATAAACTTTTTCAGTAATTGTGCTGTACTGGGTTGAATGATCTTACTGTTAATAAGGGATCAACTTTCTCGAATGACGGGACTATTAGATTTGACTTTGAATTTGAATGGACTTATCATTTTATGGAAGACGTGTCGGGTTCGATTGGATTAACTAATGTATGAGAGGCATTTTGGTTATTTTGCCTTTATTAGGCCCAATGGGCCCGCAAAGTAGTTGACAGATCAGATTAGATTTAGAAAACCGTTTTGGGCTTGATTATGCTTGTATTGGTTTATAAGTGCTTCCGGTTGGGCTAGAGATTGTTGAGTGGCTAAAATGGGGTGCTAATAGCTGCCTCTTCTTTTCTATCTTTACCTATTGAAGGTAGAAAATGATAAAGTAAGTACCCAATGAAGGTTGCGAGGCGGTCGGAGGGACTGGAGGTTTGAAAATTTGAAAATTGGAGGTTAAAGCTTAAAAATGGGGTTAAGAGGCCATTTAAAACTGGTTTTGGCTGGCAAAAGGCCGAGGCAGGCCTAGCTTGGCTGTGTACCACTCACAATGGCACCAGGCTTGGGTTTCCTCTTGCTTCACTAAAAGTGGTGCATGACCTGCGGGATTTCTTAAAATAGCAGCTACGGGTTTGAGGGTTTTTGCTTAGTTTTGTGCCATTTTTGGGATCTCTCTCCAAAACTCTTGGGATGATTTTGCTTACGCATTGTTGAGAGTTGTTTGTGGAATGCCAGAGAGTTGTCGGGAAGTGATGTCATCACCGAAAAGTCTCCGAAGAAGAAGAAATCGTCGAAAAATCCTAGAAAGTGAATTTTCTTATTTTTGGTTGATTTTAATGTGTAGATTTCCATTTGAAGCATATGTATAGTTGAAATTGAGGTTCTTGAATGTTTTGATCTATGGAGTCATTTTTGTTTTTTGGTGATCATTTGAGTGAGTTTGTATGAATTACCATGTTTTAGTACAAAGGGCTTCTTGTAGGCTTAGAAAAACTAGTGATTTGGGCATTGGGTAATGTATTTTCTTGCAAAGTTTTTGAGTAGGATGCCTTAAAAAAAATGTTTTGAATAACCGTGTGAAGTTTCGTAATTTTCTAAAAGCAATTCTATTTTTTTTTATTTTTTAAAAATTAGAAAAAGGTTAAAAAATGTGGAAAGTTGTGAGAAAAATTGAGGAATAAATCTCGGGGGTGTTGGATTGTTGCTAGAAAATTCTAGAAATATTTTGAAAAGTTTTGCGTATGTTTTTGAAAAACATGTGAACTTTTTTGAAGGTGTTTGAAAAAAAAGGTGAGAAAATAGCCTCAAGAAAGAAAAATTGGTGTTTGCTAGTTTATATCTCGTGTTAGCCAAGTGGTAAAGTATTACGTGTTTGGTGGCATTGTGGAGGTCTATTATAAACGAGACTTTGCCGGATTTTTCAGAAAATTTGGCACTTGGAATTTTTGTGAGAAAAGGTTTAGAGAAACTTTTAAAAGGATTCTTTAGAACGGGGAGAGGGATAGACTTTTGAAGGGAAAGCCTTATAAACTAATCGAATTGAGACTTTTGAGGGAAAGCCCTAAGAAATCGTAGGACCCGAGCTTTTGAGAAAAAGCCTTAAGAAACCTTGCTTTTTTGGAGGGGAAAGCTTTTTGAAAACCTAGGCTTTGGGCCCAGATTGGTTGACTTTTTGAGGGAAAAGTTAGAAAATCGAGTAATTTTGAAAACAACTTTTTTTTAAGGATGAAAAGTTTATAAAACCAGTTTACTTTTGAAACCAACTTTTTGAGGTTAGAAGTTTAGAAAAGCGGGATTGAAATTGAAACCAACTTTTTAGAGGATAAAAAGTTTAGAAAATCGAGAATGATTTTGAAACCAACTTTTTGAGGACAAAAAGTTTAGGAAATCGGGATTGAAATTGAAATTAACTTTTTTGAGGATAAAAAGTGTAGAAAACCGAAGATGTTGAGAAACTGTTTGGGAAACTTGAGACATTTTATGGCCCTATCCCGCTTTGTTTTTCGTATTATTTTCTTTTCTCATATTGCTGATTGATAGATCTTGACATGTTTCGTTTCTTTTCCCAAGATGGTTGATGCAGGTGTTATGGCTCGTTTGAGAGTTTGGTATGACGGGTACACTCTTGAGGAGTAGGATATCTTTCATCGGAGCTTTGGTTATATTGCATCCCTGCTCATAGTACGGTTGGTGCCATGGTTGATTAAGGTAGTCCTTATGTTTTGGTGCCCTAGTTTGAGCCTCTTTCGATTTGGAGAATCTGAAATGACCCCTACTCCACACAAGTATGACCGTTTGCTAGGTTCCGTGAAAGGTCTTTCACAGTTGATAGCTCCGATTTTCTATAGAGGTTTCTTTTCTCCAGTCTCATCTCAGTTGGGCATAGTGCGTCCTCCTTTGGGTTTGGACTTCATTCCTGAGTTTCCTTTCATTCATGCTTTCCTGATTTGAGCTCATTCACAGTGGGGAAGATTTCCCAGGGATTTGGCATACTCCAGGCCACTGGCTTCGCTTCAGGATGAATGCTCTTGCTTTGCTCCTACTCGAGGTCCTACTTTGCTCTTGCTTTGCTTCTACTCGGGGTCCTGGTTTTTCCTAGGGAGCATGGTTTGATTAACGGGAGGTTGAGTGCTTCGCTTCCCTGGATCTGGCAAGGATGGTCTTATGCCCACGGTTATAGGTGAGACTCATATCAGTTTCACTCGTTTGTAGCAGGGTGTAGATTTCAGTTTTTGAGGTGTTGCGCCCCAATTTTTTGCACCCAAAAAAGACAAGCGAGAAAAACACAGTGCTCTCTCGTTAGAACTCATCCTCCTAAAAGGACGAGTACGACTAGGTTTGAATTGAAAATTGATTTGAATAAAGGGTTTTTGGAAAAATTTTTGGAGTCGCCACCTAATTTGATTAAGGTGAGTTAGGTCACCTAAAAACTAAGCACAATTTGAAGATTACACTTAAGGTTTTTAAAAAGATTTTGAAAACTACCTTGAGAGAGGAATTTTTTAGAAAACAGGTTGTTTGGCAACCTTTGGAAAAATGCAAGCCCTTTTTTTTAAATAACTCCATTTGGTCTTCGAAACTAGTATTCTAGGTTCGGAGGTTGATTACGTGTAGGAAAGACGCACTAAGCCATCACCCTACCCCGCCCTTGCGGTACCTACATGTCTATTCACCCTAGGTTCACTCGTTAGAGTCTTTGATTAATTAATGTCCAATACTATCCACTTTTGAAAAGGACTTTTGGAAAAAAAGTTTGACATGATGCACGATATGTAAGTGCAAAAAAAGACTTCGATTTTGAAAATAGATCTGAAAGAGCTTGATTTGATTTTGAAAGAAAGATTTTGAAATAGAGATTTGAAAATAGATTTTTGGAATTGGAAGTTCGAAAATAGTTATGGAATTGGAAACTTGGAAAAAGGTTGTGGAATTAGAATTTGAAAAAAAGTTATGACCGCACCTATGAGGGTTGCCTACGTATTCCTTTTCGGGGAATCAGGTCAGTCGTAGTTCGGATAAGAGTCTGATAGAAAATTTGATTTGAAAAAAGAGATTTGATTTGAACTTAGAATGGAAGATTTGAAATTGGAATTTGGAACTGCCTTTGATTTGAAATTGAACTTGATGATTTGAAAAGATTGGACTTTGATTTGGAAAGGTAGAATCTTGGAATAAGAATTTGAACGTATTTTGGAAAGATTGAGATTTAGGAAACCTAGACTTAGGAAAGATAGAATTTAGGAAAGACTTGAGGTTTGAGAAAGATTTGGTTGGAAAGTTTGATTTAGAAAACATGAAAAGTTGGAGTTTAAGAAAGATTGAATTTTAAAAATCTCGGGTTTAGGAAAGGTTCAAAATAGGAAAAATTTTATTTTAGGAAAGTTTTATTTTAGGAACGTTGTGAGTTAGGAACGATTTTGAAATTGAAAAGTTTTGAATTTGAAAAGTTTTAACTTAAGAAAGAGTTGATCTTTGGAAAGATTTGAATTAGGAAAAGTTTTGAATTGAGAAAGGTTTGAAATTTAGGGAAGTTTGCTTTTAAGGAAAAGTTGATTTTGGAAATGTTCAAATTTGAAAACTTAGATTTAAGAAAGATTTAGATTTTAGAAAGATTTGAATTTAGAAAGTTTAAGATTTTGGAAAGGCTTGAATTTAACAAAGATTTAAAGTTTGAATTTTGGAAATAGTTGAAGTTAGGAAGGATTTGAATTTAAGAAAGATTTGAAAATTTAGAATTTAGAAATTTAAAATTTGAAAAGGTATGGAATTAGGAAAGGTGGGGATTAGGAAAGATTTGGATTCTTATTTCCTAAAAAAAAAGATTGAATTTTGTTTCTAAGAAAGAGATGATTTGATTTTGTTTCCAAAAACGGATGATTGCATATAGTTTCCTAAATGGGGAGATTGGATTTGGTTTCCTAAAGGGAATATTGTATTTAGTTTTTTAAAGGGAAGATTGGATTTGGCATAGAATTGGAAGATGAAGTTTTGAAAATTCTGGATTTTAAAGTAAAAAATAAGATTTGGAAATATATGATTTTGATGTAGAAAATAGGATTTGAAAACCTAAAATTTGAGGCCAAATACGAAATTGGTAATTATGGTTTTCAAAAGAAAATTAGGGTTTCCTAACCATAGTTCTAGGGTTTAAATTGGACTCCAAGAAAAGAGCTTTTTGGAAAGTAGATCCTTTGGAAAGAAAGATGTTTGGAATGAGATCTTATAAGGAGTTTTTAGAAAGTAAACTTGGAAAGGGATTTTTGGAAAGGGATTTTTGGAAAGAGTTTTTAGGAAGAAAACTTAAGAAGCATTTTTAGAAAGTGAATTTTGAATAGTGCTTTTTTGGAAAGGAGTTTGAAAAGAAGTTTTGGAAAATAGATTTTTTGAAGAGAGTTTTTAGAAAGCAATTTTGAAAAGAAGACTGGAGAGAGTTTTTAGAAAGTATGTTGGAAAAGAGATTTTGAAGAAGACTTTAAAAGAGGTTTTGAAAAGCAAATTTGAAAAGCAATTTGGAAAGGAATTTGAATGTGGACTTTTGCAAGCCTCTAAAAATATCTCACTTTCTTAAAACGATTTTAACCATAAGAAGATTAGAACCATTGTAGGATTATGGTTTTGAAAACAACAGGGATTTAAAAATATGTACCATATTGGTAACTTTAAATGTAACACTTTCCTAAAATAACCCTAACCATGGAAAGGCTAGAATCACCTTAGGATTGTGATTTTGAAAATAAGTTATGAAGAAGAAAATTTTAATGCAAGTTTTGAAAACATTTTTGATGCAAATTTTGAAAATAAGTTTGAAAATGAATTTTAGGGAGATACATGATCATGATATACACAATACAAGTTGGGGTTGTGAACATACAAGGTTAAAGGCTTCACCACATAATCAAGGGGGCCGAACCCACGTGGTCTCCGGTTAGACTAAAAGAAAGCCTCCGATGCGGTGACTTTCAATAGCCCAATCCTACACATGGGCCGGGGAGTCCCTTGTTTCAAGCATGCAAGAAAGGGGGGAAAGAAGATAGGGGATTAAAATAAGAAAACCCAAGTAGGTTAGGAGAGAGGAGGGGGGGGGGGATTGCATAAACATAAATAGGAAGCCTACCTTATGTCTTCTTTTATCTGCTTTGTTATGTTTGCTTTCTTTACTTCAATCTTTGCTTTGCTTTGCTTTGCTTTGCGTTAGTCTCCGAGAGCTTGCTTTGATCTTCCGGAGCTTCGGAGTTGTAGCACTTCAAGTCTTCAATGGAGGCTTTGGAGGCTAGTATATGAGTGTATAGGAGTGTATGTATGCTAGGATTAAGTGTATAAAGGCTAGAGTTTGTACATGGAGGCTAGGGTTTGAAGAACCTAAAGGGAATTAGGGTTTGGAAGGACTTCAAGCTCTGTATATCGAAGGGAAGGGTTTTTGGACTGTGTTTGCGGACCATTTTTATGCTGGAGGAGGCTTTGTATTTATAGATAGAAGATTGACCTGGCGCCTATTGTAATGGCGCTAGGCAAAATTTCCTTCCAACGTCACTAGGAATGGCACCAGGCCAAATTTTGGCTTGGTTCCACTTGTAGTGGCGCCAATCACTTAGGAAAGTTTTAAGGTCGGCAAATAACGTATCTTCATAAGAATGGCACCAGGCTAAAAAAAGACTCGAGATTTGAAAACATTACTTAGAATGTCCTAGGAGGTTACTGGTTTGATATCCAGAGCTGGTGTGATTGGAAAAAGAGTCCAGCCCGCCAGGGATAAAACGGTCATTTTACGTCAGGTTTGTCGGAACTGACTTGGAATGATCTGGAAGAGTAATGGAAGGTGAGGGATACAATGAAAAGCATCCTCGAGAGGTTACTGGTTTGATACCCAGAGCCGGTGTGGTTCCTGAGGTGCTCAGATGCCTAGGGGCAAAATGGTCATTTTGATGGGAGGGTCTCGGGAATTGGCCCGAAACCTACAAGAAGGCACTTAATCATGTCGGATTGTCTTTACGACAATCTTGGAAGGGTGAACTTACTGTTCTGAGGACTTAGGTACTTTCTCAAGAAATGTGCCGAAAAATGACCCTAAGGGTAGTTTGGTCATTTTTTACCGGAGTGGGCTAGCAAGCACTGGTGTTGACCTGGGTTTTAAGTGTTTTCGTCACTCTGGAGGCGGTCCCAAGACACAAGGATTTGTTGGCAATTCCCTATATCGACGTATTTATGAGTGTTTCCGCTACTCTAATGATTGCGATGTTTACGAGTATTTCTGTTATTCTGATGGTTCACGAATCATTCCAGTAACTACTTGATCTCAGAAAGCTACTTGGTGAACTTATTGCCTGAGAAATCAGCTTTCGTAAAAGGCATGCCAAAACAGACATTCTTCATTGGCGGGCTAGCAAGCGCCAAAGGTGGACCGTTCTACCATCTAGGGGACTTGGGGTCTCGTCCCGGTCAACGGATTTGAAGGGACTTACTGTTCTAAAGATTTTTCTCGAAAGACATGCCGGACAGGATGGACTTACCACCTTGAGAAATTAACTTTCTCGAAAGGCGTGTCAAATTTAATTGGAATTGGAATTGGAGTTGAAATTCGATTTGAGATACAAATGGGGACTTACCGTCTTCAAAAAGACATGGCCATCAGAATTGGACCGAACAATGCCCCCAAGGGCATTTTGGTCATTTTGTCTCTATTTGGGCCCGGTGGGCCTGCGAAGCGATTAATTGACTGAATTAGGTTTGGAAAACTGATTTAAATTGGAATATGCCCCTATTGACTTAAACTTAAGTATGGATGGACTGGAGACTGCCGAGCGGGCAAAAATGGGGTGCTTACACGAGGTTGTGTGGCTCTTTTCTAGTTTTGGATGGTTTGCCATTTGTTCCTGCAACATTTGCCTTGGCCAGTTTGGTATCCCATGGTGGATTATGTCTATACTTTTGTAGAGGCTCAACAGTCTGTCATGGCGGATGAGAGTTTTCCTATTGCCCCCAAGGATTGGACGACTTTTCTTCAAGAGAGACGCACTGGAGATGTCTTGTGGTTTGTGGATTTGTGTAACTAGGATCCTTTGAAGGTACAAACTTTAGATAGGATTTTTGTTCTAATAGTGGGTTTGCGAGGGGTTGCTCCGTTTTTTGGAATTAGAGTTCTCTACTAGCTGGGGTTGTCACAGGATATTCCACGCATAGGGCTTACTAATGAGTTCGATCTATTCTTTGACATTGTGATCCTAACTGAGTTGGTGAAAGAGGTGATAACCATGTGGCACGCCCTGACTTCTCATGATGACATACAAGGTCCTTTCCTGGAAGAACTGTACGCAACCAAAGCTTACAGGAGCTAGTTTAAGAGGTATATACTCGGGGATGCCAAGATCCATGATCTGCTTTTTGAGTCTCCAAGTCCTACTGTGGGGTACACCGACTTGCTTGCGGCTGTGATTGTCTAGGAGCACCATCATCGAAGGGGTTCTAATATCTTCTGGGGAAGGCCATGATATAGTTGTAGACTCGTGAGGTAGAGATTGAGTCCTTAAGGGCGCAGCTAGTTGAGGCTTTATGCAGCGAGGATAGTCCTAGTGCTTTTTATTGGCGGAAGCGATTGCATAAGGCTCATACAGTTGTCCTTCAGTCTATTGAGGTGGCAGGGCCTTTAGGATCTAGAGTGGCTATTGGTGACCAGGCTGATCCTACTCCCTCATTTGGTTCTTCTTCTGATGATGATAGGAGTCGCTTGATTCCAGCTTCCTGCCGTCCGCCTAGGGTTTGATCGTGTCCCTGAGTTCCTGTAGTTTTGAAATGACAACTTTTTAGTTTTGTTATTTAAAACAAAATGACCTTTATCATTCTTGGCCGTTTTGGCCTTTAAAGAGATTTTTCCCTGCATGGTTAACACATTATCATGTATTTCTTTTCATTGAATGACAGGTATAATTGAAATGTTATTTGCAAAGTTTCATGTCTTCTTTTGTTGTGCTCGTTTGGTCTCAAGAATGCTCTCTTTTGGTTAAAATGTACACATATATCTGTTTCTTTTGAGATTCAAGTAGGTGTCTCGAGCTTGTGCCAATGTCTCATATCCTTGGGATGATGCCTCTTTTGTGGGACCTCGTCACTTTTCTGGTCGCGGCCTTTTTCACGTCGAGCTGTCTCAATATATACCCCCCATTCTTGCTGGACTCGCATCCTTTGACAGTTGTTCTTTAATCTCGCTTTCTGTAAGGTTGGTGTTTAGGGTTTTCTTGTTTGAGCTCTCTCCCTTTTCACCCTATTCTGATAATGGCTTTGAGCAATAACTTTCATGGCTATTAGCACAGTGATGGGCAGCTAGGCCCTCAATCTGAGGAGACTTTCCTTTAGATCGTAATATAGGTTGGGTTCATGGGTTTGTCGCTCCCCGTTTTCGGACGTTGGGCCCTCTTGGCTCGGGGGGAAATTGGTACGGTGCTCTCTCATTAGAACTCATCTTTCTAGAAGGATGAATGCGATAGGGTTTGAATTTTTGAAATGGAATTGATTAGGGCTTTTTGAAACGTCTTTGGAGTCGCCACCTAACATATTTAAATATATTTTAGGTCATCTATACCAAGTAAAACCCTAGGGTTAAACTTAGGTTTTGGAAAGTATTTTTGAAAGACGTCCTCATGAGAGGGTTTTAGAAGGTAGGGTTGATTGACAACCCTAAAAATGTTAGAAAGCCCTTTTGAAAATTGACTCCGATTTTGGTCTTTGAAACATAAATTCTTAAGTCCGATGGTTGGTTACGTGCAGGAAAGATGTCCTATGACTATCACCCTACCACGCCCTTGCGGTACCTATATGTCTATTCATCTTTTACTCACCTAACTATGACTCATCGGTTACCTATTTTTAATGCCATCCACTTAGAAAACTTTTGAAAATAGAATTTTAAGAAGAGTTTGAAAGAGAGAATTGAATTTGAAAAATAGAATCGGGAATTTGGAAAAGGGTTGTGACCACACCCGTGTAGGGTTGCCTACGTACCTCCTTAAAGAGGATCAGGTCAATCGTTGTTCGGAGAATAGTCCGAAAGAGTTGGAATTTTGAAATGGGTTTCTATTTCTAGAAAGTTTTCATTTTTAGAAAGTTTCCTTTTCAGGAAAGTTTGAATTTGAAAGTGTTTCCTTTTCAGGAAAGATTGGACTTAGAAAACGTTTCCTTTTCACGAAGATTTGATTTGATTTTTGAAATATTTCCTTTTCAAGAAGATTGGATTTGATTTTTGAAATGTTTTCTTTTCAAGAAGATTGGATTTGAAAATGTTTCTTTTTCAGGAAGATTTGATTTGATTTTTGAAATGTTTCATTTTTAGAAAGATTGGGTTTGGAAATGTTTCCTTTTTAGGAATATTGAATTTGGAAATGTTTCTTTTTTAGGAAGATAGGATTTGATTTTGAAATGTTTGATTTTTAGGAATATTTGATTTGATTTGAAAAGATTAAATTTAAAAAGATTTGATTTGAGAATTTTGAAAAGATTTTATTTCCTTTTTTGAAAAAGATTTGTTTCATTTTTTGAAAAAGATTTGATTTGTTTCATTTTGGAAAGATTTGAAAAGATTTGGAAGATTTGAGAGAGTTTGAAAAGATTTAGAAAGGTTTTGTTTCATTCTTGAAAAAGATTTGATTTGCTTGAAAAAGGTAAGTTTGGATTGTTTCCAAAATGGGATGAGTTGATTTTGGTTCTAAATTTGGAAGGTTTGAAAAAGGAGTGATTTGAGGGATTGAAATAGAAGGTTTGATTTGATTGATTTTAAAAAGGAAAGTTTTGGAAAGGGAAGTTTTGATTGATTTGGGAATTGAGGATTTTGAGAGTTTTGAAAAAGGTATATTTGAGTTTAAAAAAGGAAGGTTTCCAAGTTGGCAAAAATGGGTTTTTCCTAGGATTGGACTTCTAGAGTTTGACAAATGAGAGTTTTGTAAATGGTTTGAAAACTGAATCTTTTGAAAACATGTTTTAGGGCCTGAAACCCTAACTTGAATTTTAGACATCCAAATGAATATCGCACTTTGCCAAAAACCATTATAGCCATTAAAAGGCTAGAATCGCTTTAGGCTTGTGGCTTTGAAAAACAATAAAGGCACGAGGCAAAAAATGTAGACCTTTCCGAGTCATTTTGAATGTCACACATTTCTCGAAATAACCCTCATCATGAAAAGACTAGGATTATTCTGAGACCGTATTTTTGAGAGGAAGCAAGTTTAAAATGTCACACTTTTCTAGAAAAACCCTAACCACAGGGTTAGGATCAACCTAGAATCATGGTTTTGATAAAAACAACTTTCAAAATGATTTTAAGGGATAAAGACATGGCAATAATGCAAATGTATGACAATGATAATAATGGCATATAGCATACAAGGCTAGGTATCACCATATAGCAAGAGGGCCCTGAGGCCTGCCGTGAAGCAAGTGAAGGCTAAGAAGAGAGTCTCGATTGGTAATCTCCTCTTACTCACTCTTGACATGGGCTTAAAGTCCTCTTGTTCCAAGCATACAAGAAAGGAGGGTTTAGAGATAGGGGTTTAAAAAAGAGAAGAACCCAAGTGGGATCGGAGGGAGAAGTAAACGGGGAATTTGCCTTGTCTAGTTTCTTCTTTCTTTGACGGAGGCTTGGGCCTTGGACTTGGAAAGACTTTGGGAGCTTTTGAGCAGTGGGGTGAACCTTCGGTGGAGCTTGGAAGCTAGGGCTTCAAAAATTCAAACTCAAGCTCGGCCAGTGGGACTTCAAGAGAGAGAGAGAGAGAGAGAGCTCAACGAGCTGTCTGAAATAGAGAGGGAGAGTTTCTAGATAGAATTTTCAACCCAAAACAGTAAGGGGGGAGGTTTGTATTTTTAGTACAAAATCAGAGGGACTGTGCGCCACTCATAGCAGCGCATGTGTTGAGTTTGGCTGTGCACCATTAAGAGTGGCGTAGGGAGACTTGATGAGGGCTTAAAAAAAGGCTGGATATGGGGCTGGTCGATTCGTAACTGATTCTGGGGGACAATACACCACTATTAGTGGCACATGGCCAAAACCAAACCATGCACCACTAATAGTGGCACAGGTTCATTAATGGGGGCTGATCAGAAGGTTGGTTGATTTGTAACCGTCTTTGACAGTTGGCATGCGCCTCTAAAAATGGCTCAAGGGCAAAAGTTGGTGATGCTTCACTCGAAGTGGAGTAGGGAGGCTCTGCTTTGAAAACGAAAGCGCTGGAAAGCGAGACTCGGCCATAAATGGAAGGGGACACTCTGGATAGTGTCCCAGAGGTTACCAGTTTGATTTCCAGAGTCGGTATGGTTGAAGAGAGTGACTGGATCGCAGTCACCTCATCCTAAGAGCTCTAGGGTTGACTAAGATTGACTGGGATTGACTAGGTTGACCAGAGTTAATGGGGTGTTGCCAGTTTGATACCTAGAGGTGGTGTGGTTTCTTAGGGCATTTGGATACTTGGATGCAAAACAGTCATTTTGATGGGGGAACCTCCAAGAAAGGACCGGGGTTGACTTGATGGTACTAGACATGCCGGACCATCTAGGGACGGTTCTGGAAGGTGGTCTTACCGTTTTGAGGGCTTTGTAATTTCTCGAGGAATGTGCCAGGCCCACTGGGGGCAAAATGGTTATTTTTCATCGAGACGGGCTAGTTAGCATCAGTATTGACTAGTCTGGATCTGGTTTGGACTTTTATTTAAGGAATTTGTACTTTCTTAGTGGACAGGCTTGAAAGGGTCTTACTACCTTGAGGGATAAACTTTCTCGAAGGTCGTGCTGAACTGGGATGGTCTTCCATTCTTGACGGGTTTGTGCTTTCTCAAAGAACGTGTCAGATTAGCGAACATTCTACATTAGCGGGCTAGCAGGTGCTAGAAGTGAACCGATCTTCCATCTCAGGACTTAGGTACTTTACAAAGACGAGTGTAAAAGGGGCTTTACCGATCTGAGGAATAAAGCTTCCCGGTGATTGTGCCGTGATGGATTGAACGACCTTATCGTCAATGGGAGATCAACTTTCTCGAATGCTTGGACAAATGGATTTCAAAATTGGATTTGAATGGACCTATCGTCTTATGGAAGATGCGCTGGTCTAGATTGGACTGACTAATGCAAGATGGGCATTTTAGTCATTTTGCCTCTATTGGGCCCAATGGGCGTGCGAAGCAATTGTTTGATTAAACTGGATCTGGGGAGCGAGTTTGGGCTTGAGTATGCTTATGTTGATTTGGAGGTGCTTTCGGTCGAGCAGGAGATCGCTGAGTGGGCAAAATGGGGTGCTAACAGCTGCCCCTCTTTTTCTGTCTTTACCTGTTGAAGGCAGAAAATGAAAAAAAAAAGTAAGTACCCAATGAAGGTCGCGAAGCAGTCAGAGGGATTGGAGGTTTGTAATTTTTGAAAACTGGAGGTTGAACCTTGAAAATGGAGCTAGGAGGCCATTTAAAACTAGTTTTGGAGGGCAAAAGGCCGAGGCGGGCTTGACTTGGCTATGTGCCACTGGCTGAGGCTTTGTGTAGCGAGGGTGGCTCTGGTGCTTCTTACACGAGGAAGCGGTTGCATACGACTCATACGACTATTCCTCTGTTTATTGAGGAGCCATCACATGTTAGAGCAGCTGATGGTGGATGAATCATGCCTTTTCATTTGATTTTTCTTCTGATGAAGGTGGGGATCACATCCTTCTCGCTTCCCGCTGTCCATCTAGGATTGTGTCCATGAGTTTTGCAAGTTTGAGAGAGTAGTTTCTTTAGTTTGTTTTGTGACTATCAACAAATGATTTACACCATTCGTAGTCGTTTTGTTTTTGAATAAGCTTTTCCTTGCAAAGTTAGTACAATATTATGATTCACTATTTTTTATGGTGATTTGACAAGTCTTGTTTAGAATGTTGTTTACAAGGCTTCCCTTCTTCTTTTGCTATGCCTAGCCGATCTTAAGAATGCCTTTCCATGATCCCTTGACTTCTTTATTTGATTTCAACTATCAACACTTTGGAATATCCTTGCTGAGAACCAACATTTGGAGCTGGAGGAGTTTTCTTTTTTTGGCTCATTTTGCTATTAATGCCCTTGCGGGTTTTTACCAATACCAACCCTGCCATTGTTGCACTAAGGTGCCCTTTGCGGGTTTTCACCTAGTTGGCAGCTTTGTATTTTGCTATGCTCCAGACTTTTTTACCGATGATGCCCTTTCAGGTTTTCATCATGTCCTTAGGGTCATGCTTTTTCTTTTTTTTTTCAAAAATAAGAGTTCAGAAGCCATAAGACATGTTCCTATCATCTCCTTCACTCTTTTTAAGCATTGTCCTCCTTTCTCGCGAGGAGCTCTTTTGAACTAAGTAGTCTATTCTAATTAGAGAGGGCTTTATCGGGGTTATATTATGGGTTTGGTTTCATGGGTTTTTTGGAAGGAAAAGGGTAGAGGCTCCAACTTATCGCTCTACTTTTGCCTTGGACTCTTTAGGGGGAAATTTATATACTTTCGCTTGCAATAGCCAGCCCCCCCCCCCCCCCCCCCCCCCCCTCTTTTTTCCCGATAAGGGTAGTGGTCTTAAGGCTGGGCTGATACTTTTTGAATGAAAGTGAAATGACTCAAATGGGTTTTGCTATGGTTATATATATATATATATTTTTTGAACTGTGTGGGGACAAGAATGATGGCCTCTCTTTATTTTGGATTGCACTACTTAGTTTATAGAACTTCCATTATGTAAATTCAGACTTTGCCTTAAAAGGTAAAAGAAGATGATAAGAGCTGTGAAAGATACTCTCTTCATTACTTGCGGAGATTGCCTTTGCTACATGAAAAAAGGCGTGACTGCATCAGAGTTTAGCAGGTTTAGGAATTCCTGACTATCCATTTCTTCCAGAATGAGGGCTCCTCGAGTTAAAACCTTCTTTACTATGAATGGCCCTTTGTAGTAGAGGGGGAACTTTTCTCGGGCTTCCTTTTGGCTTGGGAGAATTTTCTTTAATACAGGAGCCCCTAGTTGGAAAGATGGGGGTCGAACCTTTTTATGAAGGTTTGCCTCATCCTTTTTTTGTAGTACTGGGCATGGTGGATAGCTACCAACCGTCTTTCATCTTGTAAGCAGATTTGAGCAAAGTGATCTTGAACCCACTCTCCTTCTTTTAGCTTTGTTTGTATTATGATCCTCAGGAATGGGATTTCCACTTCAACTCGGAGAATGGCTTCTGTCCCATAGACCAGCTCATATGGGGTTCCTTTGGTTGATACTCTCATGGTTGATCAGTAAGCCATCAGTGCAAATGGGAGCTTCTCCTACCAGTAGCGGTGGTTGTCAATCATTTTTTGGAGGATCCTTTTGATGTTCTTATTAGCTACTTCTATTGCTCCGTTCATTTGCAGACGATAAGCAACAGAATTTTGGTGAGTGATATGAAACTTGGAGTAGAGTCGGGATATCATCTCATTATTCAGATTGGAGACATTATTTGATATGAGAGACTCTAGGATTCCAAACTGGTAGATAATGTGATTCTTAATGAACTTGTTGACTACCCTTTTCGTAACTTGGGCATACGAGGCAGCCTCTACACATTTGGTGAAATAGTCTATAGCAACTAAGATGAATTGGCAGCCATTGGGGGCCTTGGGAGTGACGGGACCTACCATGTCTATCCCCACATGGAGAAAGACCATGGTGCTGACATAGACTAGAGCTTAGTCGGTGGGGCTTTGACCATATCCCCATGTATTTGACACTTATGGCACTGTAGAACATATCTGATGTAGTCTGATTCCATAGTTGACTAGTGTTGCGCTCAGATTTTTCGCACTCGAGGAATACACACACAAGTGAAAAAAATATTGTACTCTCTCGCTAGAACTCATCCTCCTAGAAGAATGAGCGCGACTAGGTTTGAATTAAAAATTAATTTGAATAAAGAGCTTTTAGAAAACAATTCAGAGTTGCCACCTAACTTGATTAAGGTGAGTTAGATTACCTAAAACTAAGCACAATCCGAAGACTACACTTAGGGTTTTGAAAATGATTTTGAAAATACTTCCTGAATAGAGGGTTTTTAAGAAAACAAGTTATTTAGCAACCTTTAGAAAATATTTAAGGCATTTTTTAAAAATAACTCCATTTTGGTCTTTCGAAAACAATGATTCTAAGTTCGAGGGTTGGTTATGTGTAGGAAAAACCCACCAAACCATCACCCTACCCAGCCCTTGTGGTACCTACATGTCTATTCGCCCTAAATTCACCTATTAAAGTCTTCAACTAATATATGTCCAAAACTATCCACTTTAGAAAAGAATTTTTAAATGAAATGAAGCATGATATGCAAGTGTAAGAAAAAATTTGATTTGGAAAGAGATTTGAAAATACCTTGATTTGATTTCAGAAGAGAGATTTGAAAAGATAGAATTGGTTTCCAAGAAAGGTTTGAAAAGATAGAATCGATTTGAAAGAAAACTTTAGAAATTGGAAATATAGATTTGAAAATAGATATTTGGAATTAGAAAATTGGAAATAGATTATGGAATTGGAGATTTCAAAAATATTGTGGAAAAGAAGCTTGAAAAAGGTTGTGACCGTACTTATGAGAGTTGTTTACGTATCCCTTTTGAGGAATCAAGTCAGTCGTTGTTCGGACAAGAGTCTGATAGAAAATAGAAAGTTTTGATTTTAAAAAGAGTTTGATTGGAAAAAGGAGTTTGATTTGAACTTAGAATAGAAGATTGGAAATTGGAATTTGGAATTGAAAAGATTAGACTATGATTTGGAAAGATTGAGGTTTAGGAAACCTAGACTTAGGAAGATAGGATTTAGGAAGGCCCTGAGATTTAAGAAAGACTTGACTTGAATGTTGAACTTGGAAGATTAGGGAAATATTGGATTTAGGAAATGTTCGAATTAGGAAAGTTTCATTTTAAGAAATTTTTCATTTTAGGAAAGTGTCAACTTACGAAAGATTTCATTTTAGTAAAATCTCAAGTTAGGAAATTTTTGAATTAGGAAAGTTTCGATTTGGAAATATTTTAAAATAAGAAAATTTTGAAATAGGAAGCTTTGAAATAGGAAAGATTTGAAATAAGAAAGTTTAGAATTTAGAAAGTTTAGAATTTAAGAAAGTTTTGGATTTAGAAAGTTTTAACTTAGGGAAGGTTTCGTTTTTAGAAAGTTTTGACTTAAGGAAGTTTTGAGTTTGGAAAGATTTGGAAATTTAGAAAGTTTGGGATTTTTAGAAAGAATCGAAGTTTAAGTTTTAGAAATACTTGAAATTAGGAAATGTTTGAGTTTAGAGAAAGGTTTGAAAACTTAGATTTGGAAAGTCGAAATTTGGAAAGGTGTGGAATTAAGAAAGGTTGGAATTAGGAAAGATTTGGAAGCTTAAAGTTTAAGGAAAGATTTTTAAGTATTGAAAACTTAAGGTTTAGGAAGGTATGAGATTAGGAAGGATTTGAATTAGGAAAGATTTAGATTAGGAAGGATTGGGATTCCTATTTCCTAAAACAAAAGATTAGATTTTGTCTCTAAAAAGAGGTGTTTTGATTTTGTTTCCGAAAACGGAGGATTGTATGTAGTTTCCAAAATGGGGAGATTGGATTTGGTTTCTTAAAACGGAGGATTTGATTTAGCATGGAATTGGAAAGATGAAGTTTTAGAAATCCTAGATTTGGAAGACTACAATTTTGATGTAAAAAATAGGTTTTGGAAACTTATGATTTCGATGTAAAAAAGGAGGTTTTGGAAACCTAGGCTTTAAGGCAAGATTGAAAATTATGTTTTTGGGAAGGAAAATTAGGGTTTCCTAATCATTGGCTCTAGGGCTTGACTTGGGCTCTAAGGAAAAGAGTTTTTTGAAAGTAGAATTTTTAAGGAAGAAGAGTTTTTAAAGGAGATCTAAAAAGGAGTTTGTGGAAAATGAAAAAGAGAGTTTTTGGACAGGGATTTTTGGAAAGAGTTTTTCTGGGAAGGTGTTTTTTGGAAAGAGTTTTTAGGAAGGAAACTTAGGGAGTGTTTCTAGAAAGTGAATCTTTGAAGAAAGCTTTTTTTGGAAAGGAGTTTGAAAAGAGTTTTGGAAAATAGATTTTTAAAGAGAATTTTTAGAAAACAATTTAGGAAAGGAGATTGAAGAGAGTTTTCAGAAAGTATGTTGGAAACGAGATTTTTTAGAAAGAGAGATTTGAAAAGAGAGTTTTGGAAAGTCTATAAAAATATTTCATTTTTCTAAAGCGATTCTAACCATAAGAAAGTTACAACCACTCTAAGATAGTGGTTTTGAAAACAACAAGGATTTGAAAATACAGACCACATTGGTCACTTTAAATGTAACACTTTTCCTAAAGCAACCCTAGCCATGGAAAGGCTTGAATCACCCTAGAATTTTGGTTTTGAAAATAGGTTTTGAAGAAGAAAACTTAATGCAAGTTTTGAAAACGGTTTTGATGCAAGTTTTGAAAACAAGCTGGAAAACGAATTTTAGACGAATGCAAGATCATGATATACACAATGCAAGTTGGGGTCGTGAACATACAAGGTTAAGGCTTCACCACATAATCAAGGGGGCTGAACGCACTTGGTCTCTGGTTAGACTAAAAGAAAAGCCATCGACGCGGTGACCTTCAATAGACTAATTCTGCACATGAACCGGGAAGTCCCTTGTTTCAATTATACAAGAAAGGTGGGGAAGAAGATGGGGGATTAAAATAGAAGAAAACCCAAGTGGGTTTGGTGAGAGAAGAGGGGGGGGGGGAGTTGCGTAAACATAAATAAGAAGCCTCCCTTGTGTCTTCTTTATTTGCTTTGCTTTATGTGCTTTGTTCTTCTTGCTTTGCTTAAGTCCTCGCTTCGCTTTGCGTCAGTCTTTAAGGGCTTGTCTTGATCTTTGAGAGTTTCGGGTTGCAGCACATCAAGTCTTCAATGGAGGCTTTGGAGGCTAGTATAGGAGTGGATATGAGTATATGTGAGTTAGGGTTTGTGTAAAGAGGCTAGGGTTTGTGTATGGAGGCTAGGGTTTTGGAAAATCTAAAGAAGACTAGGGTTTAGGGAGGCTACGAGCTCTGTATATTGAAGAGGAGAGTTTTTAGACTTATTTTGCGGACCCCTTTCATGCTGGAAGAGGCTTTGTATTTATAGAGAGAGGATTGACCTGGCGTCTATTGTAGTGTTGCTAGGCAAAATTTTATATTAGCGCCACTAGGAGTTGCACCAGCCACTTAGGAAAGTTTTAATAGTGGCGCCAAGCCACTTAGAAAAGTTTTAAGGTCAGCAAGCAACGTATCTTCAGAAGATTTGGGGGCCTGTACTCGTGACTACTATGCAATTTTTAGCCTGGCTTCACTAAGAGTGACTCTGGAAGGTCTGAGAAAAATTTAAAGGACCGGGAATGGCTTGGAAGACAAGAAAGGAACAGCAACCCTTAGAATAGAGTCCTAGAGGCAGTAGACTTGAAAAATGTTGACAGGATTATCGGATGGGTTGATCGGGCCATTAAGGGCAAAATCGTCAATCGGGCCGGAAAGCTACCGGGATGGACGTGAAATGTCTCGTAGGAAGACTCAATGTTTGGAAACATTACTTAGAATGTCCTTAGAGGTTACTAGTTTGCTACCCAGAGCCGGTGTGGTTAGAAGAGGCGACTGGCAGACAGGGGTAAAACGGTCATTTTACACTGGTTTTGCCGGACTGATTCAGAATGATCCGAAAAGATAATGGAAAGTCGAGAATACTATAAGAAGCATTCTCAGGAGACTATCGGTTTGAAACCCAGAGTCGGTGTGGTTCCTAGGGCGTTCGAATGCCTAGGGGCAAAATGGTCATCTTGATTGGCATGTCTCGGAATTGGCCCGAAACTGACTAGAAGGCACCTTATCATGCCAGATTGTCTTTAAGACAATCTTGGAAGGGTGGAATTACTGTTCTAAGGACTTAGGTACTTTCTCGAGAAATGTGCCAGAAATGGCCCTAGGGATAGTTTGGTCATTTTTCACCGGAGTGGGCTAGCAGGCATGGGTGTTGACTTGAGTTTTGAGTGTTTCCGTCACTCTGATGGTGGTCTCGTGATGTAAGGGTTTGCTGGTAATTTCCTATATTAACCTATTTACGAGTATTTCTGCCACTTTGGTGGTTGCGATATTGATGAGTATTTTTGTTACTCTAACGGGTCACGATAATTCCAAAGACTGCCTATTCTCTGGAAGCTGCTAGGTGGATTTAGTGCCTGAGGAATCAACTTTCTCGGAAGGCATGCCGAAACAGACATTGCTTCATTAGTGGGCTAGTAGGCGCCAAAGGTGGACCGTTCCACCATCTCGGGGACTTGGGGTCTAGCCTTGGTCGACGGGTTTGAAGGGACTTACTGTTCCGAAGAGCTATCTCAGAAACTTGCTGGATTGGATGGTCATACCACCTCGAGGAATCAACTTTCTCGAAAGGTGTGCTGAATTTAATTGGAATTAGAATTAGGAAGGGGACTTATCGTCTTCGAAAAGACGTGCCTATTGGAATTGGACCGATCAATGCCCCCATGGGCATTTTGCCTCTATTTGGGCCCAAAGGGCCCATGAAGTGATTGATTAACAAGATTAGACTTGGAAAGTTGATTTAGATTAGAATACGGACATATTGACTTGAATACAAGTCTGGATAGATTGGAGACTGTCGAGCGGGCAAAAATGGGGTGCTTACAGCTGCCCCTCTTTTTCTGTCTTTGCTTGACGAAGACAGAAAACGATAGAGTAAGAGTTCCATGTTGACCGTGAAGCGGTCGGAGGGACAAACTTAGGAAATTTTCAAAAACGAGAGTTTGGAAATGGATATTGGGCCTAAAAGGCCTTTGAAATCGAGTTTTGGCCAGAAAAAGGGCAAAACTGCCCAAAATTTGGAACTGGTGGTGCCTTTGGTAGAATTGACTTGGCGCTGCTACTAGTGGGGCCAGGCCTAGGATCAAAATCAGAAACATTTATGATTCGAACACTTGAGGGAGTTGAAGGGTTTTTGAAAAATCGAGAGGCATTGTGAGGAAATCGACTTAGACATTAAAGAAACACTTTTTAGGGACCACAGGGGATTGCCGAAAGTAAACACCATCTCTGGAAGAGAAGATTTCGCCGGAGAACTCCAAGGGGTGAGTTTTTTTATTTTATGTTGATTTTGATGTGTAGAATTCCATTTAAACCATGTGAATAGTAAAAATTGATGTTTCAATATGTTTTGAACGCTGTGGTGAAGTTATTTCTGCATTTCGATGCTTGTTTGATTGAATGTGAGTGACTTTATGTGTTTATGTAAAGGGAGTTTCTGCAGGAATTGGAAGTTTGTTCCTACAGCTTTGGGTATTGAGCTTTTAAGCTAGATTTTTATACCATGTGCCTTAGAAAAATGTGTTTAACAACCATATGAAGTTTCACGATTTTTTAAAAACTTTTTAAATTTTTTATTTTTTGAAAAATAGAAAAATAGAAAAAATGGAGAAAATTGAGGAAGTAATGAAATTAATGGAAATTAAAATATAGAAAAAAAATAGGAATATTTTAGAAAACATTTGAAATGATTTTGAAAAATTTTAGGATAACTTTGAAAACCATTGATTTGTTGGAACATAAAACAAGTCTTTCGAAAAATTTAGAAATTTAAAAAGTGTGCGCAGGTGTTATGTTTTGTATTGATATCGTAGGTGTTGTAGGGACCATTTTTAAACAAAACTTTGTCAAAATTTTTTGAAATCAAGGAAAGAGTTGGAAAAGATTTTGAAATAATTTTTTTTTTAAGGAAAAAGACAGAAAACCCTTGAGATTTGACTTGAAGTTGGAAAATCAAAATGTGTAGGAAATTCATTTTTTGACTTACCACTTGAAATCTTTTTATTAATTGTTTTATTTTTGTTTTTTTTTATTATTTATTTATTTATTTAATTATTATTTTTCTTCTACTTTTATTTTCTTATTTGCATATACCGTATATTAACACCTTCTACTTGGATTACCTTTGCAGGATGGCAGATGTGGGTGATGATGGTTCTGAGAGGAGATGCTGCTCTGGGAAGGCAGCCCAGAGAGATTCTGCCAGTGGTTCTAGTTGATCCAGGGGTAGCTGGCGATCTGCTGGACAGTCATCGTCTAGTCAGAGTGGACGGGGGAGTAGACCACCTATCGACCCCCTTCCTCCCATTGAGCAAGCCTTTGAGGAGGAGATTGGTGTAGAGGAGGAGGTACCGGGTCTTGGTGATCAAGTGACTGGTTACGTGAGAGCCTCCATCTGACACAGAAAGACGGACGCTGAGCTAGGCGATTTGGAGGTACCAGACATTCCACCGCTGGGGGATCTTGCCTATCATTCCAGCGTGTATTCTTGACAGCATTTGCCCCCACCGCGGGTACACACAGCTTTCAAAGGGGCCCTCCATTAGGTGTTTGTGACCATGCAGTGAGCCGCTCCATCTTACCATGCCTTCTTAGCCAAGATTGAGTTCGGGGCTTTCATGGGATTAGAGGTTAACTGCCTGAACCGACATCTGGTGCTGGCGCTTATCGAGAGGTGGTTTGGAGAGACCGGGACCTTCTATTTTGTTGGCTTTGAGTTGGGACCTACTCCTTTGGATTGGGCTATCATCACGGGGATTTCCTTCGTCCGTCGGCTGATCACTTTGCAGTCAGTTGGCAAAGACGACGTGTGTATTTTGTTGGACTTACCCCCTCCTAAGCATTTTGCTTTCCTAGTTTCCTAACTCAGTTAGGATGACAATACTTTTGTTGTTGAGCCATCACTTGCCCGGCGAGACATCATGAGGCGGCGACTTGTTTTGTACATCATCTTCAATTGCTTCTGCAATAACAACAAGTCGCTCGTACCTTTTCATTTGGTGAGTATAGTGGCTGATCTTAGGGCTTTGTCTGAACTGGATTGGGGGCCTTTCTCCTTCAGTTGCTTCCTGCAATTGATACGGGTCCGGACCTCCTCTTGTTGGGGTAATATGACTGGTTTCTAGCCTTTCGTTGTTTGGTGAAGCTACGAGTACCTGTCTATTCGTCGCCCTACAGTTATCGAGGAAGACCTTTATCCATGTGTTTTGAGGTGGGCTCGTGACCGGGTAGCCCAGCGATCGGAGATCACTGACTTTGTGATGCTTTAGGCTAACTTGGAGCTTATTGAGGCGAGGAACGTGACTTGGTGGCCCTTCATTGGATTTGTTCATTATGAGATGGTGTGGTACTTGGTCCCATTATCTCTATTGAGGACTACCTTTCTCATCGATGATTCTTGGGAGTCCTACCTTGGAGATCATCACTGGCGCCAATTTCACGAGGATTTCAGGACAGCAGGAGATCTGCTGGAGTATATGTTTGGAGCTTTGGTGGTGGGAGTGCCTATTCCCTATCAGGAGCGCCAACTGGGTGCCGGGTTCTTGCTTCCTCCGGATACGGACTACGCTACACACTTCGGGGCTCATTCTGTCGGTGCCTTCATTGGGTTTGAGGTAGTAGTTGGCGAATATGTTGTTGGCCAGGAGGTGGTTGACTTATGGCGCCGTGTAGGGGGATACGTGTCCCAGGCTGAGTTTACTGCTGTGAGAGACTAGAGGGATCGATACCAGATAGAGTGAGATTAGTACCAGGCAGAGGTAGCTTCCTTGACAGCTTGGTTAGCCCAGATGGGAGGTGGCGGGGTATGTCGTCTTTTCCTTTATTCTTTTTCGCTCTGCTTTTGTTTAGTTATTCTTTCATGTGGCTAATTTCGGTTCTGTCTTCTTTGCAGGATGCTGGTGCCTTTAGTAGTTATCCGCCTCCTCCGGATCCAGGTTTTAGAGATTTCAATCCGAGGATATTGATTTTGGTCTTTGATGGATGCCGCTGGTAGAAACCCTGACCTTCTTTTGCCCCTGTCCTGGAGATGCATTTATTTTAGACATTTTTATTTTGTAAATTTTGTACGAAGATGGATATTTATGATAGTTAAATACATGGACAGGGAAAGATATTTATAATTTTAATAACTAATTTTTATAATTTTTGGAAAGAGTTTTTAGGAAGGAAACTTAGGGAGTGTTTCTAGAAAGTGAATCTTTGAAGAGAGCTTTTTTGGAAAGGAGTTTGAAAAGAGTTTTGGAAAATAGATTTTTGAAGAGAATTTTTAGAAAACAATTTAGGAAAGGAGATTGAAGAGAGTTTTTAGAAAGTATGTTAGAAATGAGATTTTTTAGAAAGAGAGATTTGAAAAGAGAGTTTTGGAAAGTCTATAAAAATATTGTACTTGAACAATCCTAATCATGGAAGGATTATGGTTGCTTTAAGAATGTGATGTTTGAAAATCTTTTTTGAAAAGAGCTTTTGAAAACATTTAGGATTTTGGAACCCCTAATATGGACAACCTTGAAGGTTTTATTTGATGTATCACCTTCTTTTTTGCATCCCTAACCATAAAATGTTAGGGACACCTTAGGGTTGTGAGTCATTGAAAGCATTTGGAAAATAGTTTTTGATTAATGTTAAGTGTCTAGCCATCTTAGTTGAGACAAGTTTATGAGAAATTCCTGGAGACATTTTTGAATATTGAGTGTGGGGATATTTGAAAAGGTTTTGGAGTTGATTCTCGAAACCTTAAGAGAGTAAGATGGTTTTTGAGTTGAAGGATTATTTGAAAGGGGTCTTTGAATTAGCACCTTGAAGCTTACTAACCGAGGTTAGGTTGACCTATGGTTAACTAACTCAGGTTAGGTTAGCTCAGGGTTAAGGTGAACTAGGGTTAACTAACTAAAATTAGGTTAACCTAGGGTTAAGGTGACCTAAGGTTAACTAACTTGGGTTAGGTTAACCTAGGGTTTGGTTTACCAAGGGTTAACTAACCAAGACTGGATTAACCTAGGGCTAAGATGACCTAGGGTTAAACAACTAAGGTTAGATTAACCTAGGATATGGTTGACCTAGGATCAAGTTAACCTAGGGTTGAATGGTGGTTTTGAACTAGAGTTTGGACCTAGTGGTTTTGGAAAAGTGGTTCTATGCATGCACTTTGAAAATGGATTTTGAAAAATTATGGTGTAAATGTAGAGAACTTGGAAAACAAATTTAAGAAATTATGTAAATTTGAAGAAGATCATTTCCATGAAAATTTGTCTTAAGAAAGTGTTGGGTTTGTATGGTCAAGAATGAAAAATCATTCCAAGGAAGGCTTATGGGGACCATTATAACCTCTAACTTAAGAGAGTGAAAACCTTGAAAGTCAATATATTGAAAATTGAAGAAAATAAACTCTTAGAAACTACTTTTGGAAAAGAGGGTTTGTAAAACCATTTTCAATGTGACAAAGATCACTTTAAAGAATAAGGGTTCATATGGCTGATTTAAGAGAAATCACTCCAATGGGGACTCTATGGAACCATTCCAACCATAATATTCAAGAGAGCAAGACTTCTAAAAATCGAGATAGATATGGTAATTTTTAAAAAATCATTTTTGATTAAAAATTTAAGAGAATGAATTTTTGTCAACCTTTCTAGAAGGGTTTTGTTTAGAAAAATAATTTTACAGTGAATAGGACCAACTCTAATGAACTAGGGTTTATATGGTCAAGATAATGGAAAAACCACTCAAGAGAGATTTTCAAGGGACCATTTCAACCACAAAGTTCAAGAGAGTAAATCCTTAAAATTAATATAGAAGAAGAGGGTTTGAAGGCTATTTTAATGCAATTTGGAAAAGCAATGAAATGTAGGGTTGCAAAATGAAGTTAAGTGCCTTAAGGGGGTTCTCCAGGGTGTAGAAATTGAGAGTATGACCTAGGCTTCAATGAACCAACTCTTGGACCATTTTTAGAAAATATTTGAATATGGAGCTTGAGAATGTCATAGAAATAGAGATAGTGAAAGTTTTGGAAAGATGGGCTTAAACATGAAAATAAAGCCAAGCATGCAAAACATTAACTAGATAGCCATATGCAAGGGGGTCATGGAATCATGCAAGGCTAGAGGTTTCACTAAATAGCAAGGTGCTCTAAGGCCATACCATCTTAAAGTAAGTTTGTGAGAAGTTCCCTACACAGTAGCTCTCACAAACTTTCCTCTAGGCATAAACTAAAACCTTCCTTGTTTCAAGCATGCAAGAAAATGGGGTAAAAGATTGGGGTTAAAATAGAGAATAGCCTAAGTAGGATACGACGGAGAAAACAAGAGTGGGGATTGCAAAAATGTAAAGAGGATACTACCTTTTGCCTTTTAACACTTTCAAACCTCCATGGGTATTTTGACTTGAGCTTGAATAGCCCTAAAGAGGCTTGAAGGGGTTGGAATGAGGCCTTATATGGCATTGATGGCTATATAGGTGTAGTGTATGGGTTAGAGGGAGAAGGAATCTAGCCTAAGTGTTTGAAGTGTGAAGTGTATATAGGAATTTGAGATTTTGGAGCAGTTTTTGCAAAGCTTCACTACCAATTTTTGTCCTGGAATATGCAAAGGGGGAGGTCTGCATTTATAAACAAAGTTGGAGGGGCTTGGCACGTGTAACACATGTGCCTGGGCAAAAATTACCTTAGTGCATGTGTTACATGCGCCAGTACTGTTCCACTGGCAGAATGCCACGTGACACATATTATACTGGCTAAATCTTGAACACTAAGTAAAGTTTGATCAATCTGATTAAAATCTAGGTGCACACTTTGTTGTCGGAAATGTTCATTTAAACTTTGCTTCAATAATTATGCTACAAGAAAGATTTGGGAAAATCAGTTGCATCCATGATGTTTTTCTAGTATTTCTTAAGAACTTTAAATTTTCGGGGAGCTTGAAAGGTATTTGAAAGAGTGAGATATCTTTTCAAAAAGTGTACATGAAAACACACTTTTGCGGAGTGTCTGTGATACGCTCCGTGGGTATTCAAAAGTAGCCGTTTATGTGCCATGTGATCGGGGCCTTCGGGAAGCGATCTTTC
This sequence comes from Euryodendron excelsum, assembly GCA_033060915.1. Lineage (NCBI taxonomy): Eukaryota > Viridiplantae > Streptophyta > Magnoliopsida > Ericales > Pentaphylacaceae > Euryodendron > Euryodendron excelsum. The sequence goes on along the minus strand of CM065381.1, from coordinate 38,862,392 downwards.
CGATTGGACCGTATCGATGGAAAGCGCCCCGGAAATCTTTCAAGAATTTCCTAATTTACACATTTCTCAAGTTGGTTTGACAGTGCGTTATAATTAGGGAATTGGAAAAAAAGACAACTTTGGTGTAGCATCTGTAAGATGCTTCAAGGGTTACTAAAAGTGACAGTTTTTAAGCCATGCGATAAGGAGCTTTGAGAAGCGATCTATCCGATCAAGCCATATCGATGGAAAAACCTATGGAAGGGCTCCTGAGAATTTTCTAATTTACGCATTTCTCAAGTCATTTGACGGTGCAATATAATTAGGAAATCAGGAGAAAAGACAACCCTAGCAAAGTGTCTATGAGACGCTCTAGGGGACTTTTGTTAAGTCGGGAATGTTTAGAGTCATGGGGATTACCTTGGGTTAAATAGGGGTATATGATGAGACACGCTATTCAATACCCAGGGCCGGTGTAGTTTCAAGATGCGTTCGGGCCGCCAAGTGTAAAACGGTTATTTTGATTGAGATTGGTTGAAAAAGGCCAGAATGGGTTGGAGTGGCATGTTAAGCATGCCGGACTATTCAGGGGCAGTCCTGGAAGAGGATTTCACTTTTTGGTGGGATTTGTACCATGCTGGGGCATTCAGGGACAAAACGGTTATTTTGATCAGAATTGACCGGAATGGGATCGGATTGGACAGGATGGCTTGTTGAGTATACCTAACTGTTTAGGAATGCTATGAAAGGGTGGAGTTATCGTCTTGAGTGATTTTAAACTTTCTCAAGACGTGCTTGGAGGCCCAAGGGGTAGGTTTGGTCATTTTTCATAAAGTCGGGCTAGCAAGCGCCAGTGTTGACCTAGATGTTGGTTTCTGAGACCGCTCGGTCTCAAAAAGCTACCTGTGCTGTGTTGGTCGCTGAGACCGTCTGGTCTCAGAGAGCTACTTGTAGGGTGGTGTTAGTTTATGAGAATTCCTAGTTTTCGAAAGCTACCTGTGAGGGTGGTGTTGGTCCCCGAGAATGCCTAGTCTCAGAGAACTACCAAATGACGGATATTTTACATTGGCGGGCTAGCAGGCACCAAAAGTGAACTGTCTGGAATTTGATAAGGTGTTGGTCCCCAGGATCGCCCAATCTCGAGAAGCTACTTGAATGGCATTGGTTCCCGAGACCGCTAAATCTCGGGAAGCTGCCTGGACGGCATTGTTTCGGAGACCACCTAATCTCGGAAAGCTACCCATGGTGCCTAAGGGCAATATGGTTCTTTTTAACTTTAAATGGACCTTATGGGCTTAGGAAATGACCAGCTAATTGGATTGGAGTTTGAAAGAGTCGTCTTGGGCTCATATATGTTGTGATGTTTGAAAACTAGATCCGGTTGGGCCGAAGATTGCCGAGCGGACAAAAATAAGGTGCTTACAGCTGCCCCTCGTTTTTCTGTTTTTGCTTGTCGAAGGCAGAAAAATAACAAAGTAAGAATCACTTTTTTTTTTTGTGGGTTCGTCTTTTGAAAATGCCTGCTTGTGGAAGTTTGGCCTAGGAGGCTTGATGGATTTATTTTTTTGAAAACTTGTTTTTAGCTTTAGAAAGCTTTAAAAATGATTTTTGACATTTGGAGCATTTAAAACTTGTTTTAGCTAGAATTTGAAGGGTCAAGTGCATGTATTACATGAGCCTAGCCAAATCGGCCTTGGCACATGTACTACATGTGCCGGGCTTAACTTACTTTTGGTACATCTGCTACATGTGTCAAGCCTCAGGTTTTAAAAACATAGTAATTGCATTTTCTAGTTACGGGTTTCACTAGTTGGAAGGAGATTTGAGAGCCTGGTTGAGGGATTCTCGAGGGGTTTTTGACCGGGTACTATTTGGTGAGTATCGGAGGACATCGGGTACTTGCTGAAAGTCGACATTATCGCTAGATTCTTGCCGGCAAGCTCGTTTTTGTCGGAAAACTCAAAGGTTAGACTTTTCAAAAATCCATTGATATGGATGTATATGTGCTCGTTTTTCGTATATGATTAGTGTAAATCAATGTTTTAGGATGTTTAGAACGCAGTAGCCCGATCATTTTTGTGATTTGATGATGATTTGGGTGTATTTGTACGATTTTGCTTATTTATGTAAAAACATTTCTTGCAGGGTTAAGAAAACTGCCTTTATAGCCTCGAGTTTTGCATGTTTGTATTTGATTTTTATACGTGGTGCCTTAGAAAAATGTACAAAACAATTGTATGAAGTTTCGTAACTTTTTAAAAAATTTTGAATTTTTGATTTTTTAAAAAATAAGAAAAATAGGAAAATTAAGGAAAATTAAAAAAATTAACTCTATTGAAGTCAGAAAAATTGTAGGATATTTTTAAAAAATTGTAATGATCCTTTTGAGTGCTTTGGGAATTTTTAAGAATTTTTAGAAAGTAAAATTGAACCAAAAACTTTTGGAAAAGTGGATAAATAGACTTAAAAATTGTTTTCATTGTGGGTCATGTGCGATGGAGGATGGAATGGTGTCGGTTGACATGGTTGAAGGGTTGGGGAGCCTTGGTGAGGTGTTCTACGATTTGTTGAATTTTGGGATAATGAATTTTTTAGGCGAAACTCTGCCGAAAATGTTTCAAAAAGTATTAACCCTTTAAAAATTCAACATTCGATTCTAAAACTCATAGAAAAAAGCAATTACTTTTGAGAACTGTGCTTTTGAAGGAGAAAGCTTAGAAAACCTTAGAAAGTCTTTGAAACTGGGCTTTTGAAGGAGAAAGCCTGGGAAATCGGTTTAAAAACTTATAATAGAACTTTTTGATGAAAAAGCTTGAAAAACTGTTAGAAATTTTTTGAAACAAGGCTTTTAAAGGAGAAAGCTCGGGAAACCGGCTTGAAATTTTGAAATAAAACTTTTTGAGGAAAAAACTTGAAAAATGGTTGGAAAATTTTGAAATAGGGCTTTTGAAGGGGAAAGTCTAGGAAACCAATTTGAAATTTTGAAATGGAACTTTTTGAGGAAAAAGCTCAGAAAACCATTAGAAAACTTTGTGAACTGGGGCTTTTGAAGGAAAAAACCCAAGAAACCGGTTTGAAATTTTAAAACAAAACTTTTTGAGAAAAAAGTTTGAAAAACCGTTAGAAATTTTTAAAACATGGCTTTTGAAGGGGAAAGCCCAGGAAACTGATTTGAAATTTTAAAATGGAACTTTTTGAGGAAAAAGCTCGAAAAACCATTAGAAAACTTTGTGAAATAGGGCTTTTGAAGAAGAATGCCCGGGAAACCAGTTTGAAGTTTTGAAATATAACTTTTTGAGACAAAAAACTTGAAAAACCATTAGAAATTTTTGAAACAGGGCTTTTGAAGGAAAAAGCCTAGGAAACCGATTTGAATTTTTGAAATGGAAATTTTTGAGAAGAAAGCTTGAAAAACCATTAGAAAACTTTGTGAAACGGAGCTTTTGAAGGAGAAAGCCTAGGAAACCGTTTGAAATTTTGAAACGAAAATTTTTCAAGAAAAAGCTGAGAAAACAGTTCGAAACTTTTTGAAACAAGGCTTTTGAAGAAGAAAGTCTGAGAAACCGGCTTGAAATTTTGAAACGAATCTTTTTGAGGAAAAAGCATGAAAAACCATTAGAAAATTTTGAAATAGGGCTTTTGAAGGGGAAAGCCCGGGAAACCAATTTGAAATTTTGAAATGGAACTGTTTGAAGAAAAAGCTTGAAAACAATAGAAAACTTTGTGAAATGGGATTTTTGAAGGAGAAAGCCCGGGAAACCAGTTTGAAATTTTAAAATGAAATTGGAGAAATGGATAAGGCTTTATCTCTTTTTTTTTTATTCTTTCTTTTCTTTCTTCTCTCTCTATTTTTTTTTCTCTTTCATCCTCTTTTTTGTTCTTTTTTTCTTTTTTTTTTTCTTCTTTTCTCTCTTTTTTTTTTTTTTATTGTATATATATATATATATATATTTTTTGCTTTTGCTTTCATGCATATCTTGTTACTGATCAACTTTCTACATTTTTTTTTTGATTGTTGCTTTTCAGGATGCCGGCGATGATGGTTCTGATAGGAGGCGACGCGGGAAGGCACCGGAAGTTGAGCCTAGGGAGGGTAGTGGTAGCAGGAGTGGTTTTGCCCGAGGTGGCAGTAGTCGGCCTTAGCGATCTGCGAGCAGAACGGCTTCAAGTAGTAGTTCTGCGATGGGATAGTCCTTTGTTGCTCCAGATGAGAGGGTTGCGGAGGACGTAGGTACTGCCGTTGATTTGAGGATGGGGCATGGTATGGCATCTGTCTGGGACAGTTGGAAGGATACTTCTTTTACAGATGACCAGTTAGCAATTCTTGATGTCCTGTCTTTACGAGATCTAGCTTACCATCCGAGCTTATTCTCGCATTATGGTTGGATGCCATCATCCACCCACATTTCATTCAAAGGGGTTAATATCTCTACCTTGAGAACTATGCAAGCGTCAGCCCTATCTTATCAGGACTTCCTTCACCGGATTAGCATTGGTGCCTTCATGACACTCCAGACAAACAAGCTTGATCACAGGATAGCGATTGGGCTATTAGAGAGATGGTTTGGGGAGACCAATAGCGTACATTCAGTAAGTTTCGAGTTGGGGCCTACTCCCGTCTATTGGGCGATGACCACTGGCTTGTCTTTTAGGGGTATCCCGATTTCCTTGCGGTTTGTGACTGTTGCTGAGGCTTGCCTTCTCTTAGGTTTGCTAGGGATTATGGGCTCGAGTTTTTCGACTTCGCTTCTACATCTAGCAGAGACAGCTTTCGCTCTTAAGCCCTTTCTAGTTGATCAGGTTATCATGAGGCACTGGCTGGTACTGTATGTCATCTTTAGTTACTTTTGCAACAATAATAAGTTGGCAGTTCCTTTACCATTGGTGAGCCTAGTGGGGGCCTTGGATGCATTGGACTATATGGACTGGGGTGCCTTCACTTTTGCTAGTTTCTTGCGGGGGATGAGTGTTAGGATGTCCAAGGCATGGGGGAGCTTAATTGGTTTCTGGCCTTTTTTGATATGGTGGAGTTATGAGTATTTGCCCGTGCGCCGGCTAGAGGTACTAGCTGCAGATGTATTTCCACAGGCCACGGGGTGGGCAAGACATTAGGTGGTCTAGTGGTCCCTGCTTATAGATTTTGTCACCCTCCGGGCTAACCTAAAGCTGCTAAGGCCCCAGGATGTGACTTGGGTGCCTTACCACCGGTCCCCCCAGTATGCTGGGATGAGGGACCTCATACTCTTGTCTAGGTCACAGGTCACCTTTCCTCTTTTCATAGGAGACATACTTGGGGGAGCGTTATTGGTGACAGCTGCACACTAACTTTCATGCTGCTATGGAACCTGTTCAATATATATTCGGATTTTATCGAGCTGGGGTTAAGATCCCTTATATAGTTAGGGCACCTGGTGAACACTTCGTGCTTCCACCTAGTGTGGATTACGAGGCTCATTTTAGGGCGAGGTCTATTGGTGCCTTTACCAAGCTGAATCTAGTGGTTGGAGAGCAAATAGCCAATCATGAGGTGGTCGAGCTATGGCGTCGAGCCTAAGGTTTTATTTTCCAAGAGGAGTATGCAACAGCTTGCCAGGCTCGAGACTAGTATCATGTCGAGGTGGAGGCTTTAACTCCCCGTATATCTCTGATGGAGGCCCGCTGGGTATGCTATCTGTGATTCATTTTTCTTGTTCTTTAGGCATCTTCTCTTTCTAATTATGGGTTTTTTTTTCCTCTTGTTTTCTTGGTCAAGGCCCTTATGATGGCGGAGCTTCTTCCAGTTAGCCCTCTCCATATGTGCTGGATACTGGCGACTTTGACTTGAATGATGACCCCGCTTCCTAAGGTGCCTCTGTTGACATAGTTGTAGTTTTGTTAGACTGGCAGGATTATTTATGTTTTGAGGCCGTGTGTTGGCCCTTGGGGACGATGATTATAAGATGATTTTATGTATATTATTTTTCTTTACATGGCATGATGATTGGTTTTCCTATTTAATCTTGTCTTGAATGTATGCATGTGGAAACATAAAGAGTAGGAATATAAACACAAGAATACAGGAATCATGACATACACAAGAAATGGTGGGAATGTACAAGTTTTAAATAGTCATGGAAAACATTGGTGCATTATCGCATGTATGGATTTAGGCAAAGCACACAGATATACAAAGCTTTACAAAAACAGGCTCAGAGGTGGGCTCTAATTTTATGGGTTTAACCGAGTGTCCACCAGGAGCTAGCCGTTTTGGACTTTTGCGTCTTTTCTCGAGGATTCCTTTCTTTTTTATGCCCTTTTCTTGTCATGACGGGATAATAGTTGGCCCATTCTCAGGGTTTCCATTGTCGAACCTATCCCCCTTCTCTCTTATCTAAGAAGGGGAAAACCTTACCCATATCTTGCTCGACTTCCTCTCAAGGATCTCATATTTGGACTACTAAAATCTCCAGGCGACAACTGAAGTAGTCTTGAGCAAATGAGCGAGCAGTTTCTATCCTCAATCTAATAAGGCTTTACTTTGGACCGTAATGCAGGCTAGGCTAAGGGTGAGAAATAAAAGGCATACAGGCTCAAACAAATTTTCCATTTCCAGTAGGGGTGACATGAACCGAAACTATCTTGAGTGCTATTTTATCCACCTTTCTTTTTTTAGATGTCGCTTATTTTCTTTCAAACTTGTTTAGACTAAGGAATCTTTCCTAATCCAATAGGACTTTGTCTCAGGTTGTAATATGGCTAGGTTATAGGGGTTTTTGAAAGGAGAGGTACTGAAGGTGTAAGCACTCTATTTTTGCCCGCTCGACAATCTCTGGTTTGACCGGACTTACATTTAAACCGACATAGATACATTCAAGTAAAAATCATCTTTTTAGACTTAATCCAATCAATCAATCACTTCCTAGGCCGACCGAGCCAAATAGAGGTAAAATGACCAAAATGCCCTTGGGGCATTGCTCAGTCCAATTCCAGTTGGTAAGTCTTCATAGAGATGGTAAGTCCCCATTTCAATCTCAAATCCAATTCCAATTCAAATAAAAAATGGCATGCCTTTCGAGAAAGTTAATTCATTAGGCGATAAGACCATCCAGTTCGGCACATTTTTTTAGAAACTCTTTGGAATGGTGAGTCCTTTCAAACCAGTCGACCAGGACAGAACCCAAGTCCCCGAGATGGTAGAACGGTCCACCTTTGGCACTTGCTAGCCCGCCAATAAAGAATGTCTATTATCCGGCATATCTTTCGAGAAAGTTGATTCCTTAGACGATAAATTCACATAGTAGCTTTCGAGATCAGGTAATCTCTAGAATGAATGCACATCATCAGAGCGGTGAAAACACTTACAAACATCGCAATTGTTAGAGTGGTAGAATCACTTGCAAACAAGTTGACATGGGGAATTGCCAACAAAACCCTTATGCCATGGGACCGAACTCACCACTTAGCCGTGACACATTTACAAAAGGATGAGATACCTTTGGAAACCAACCTGTCACAGACTGTTAGAGTGATGAAAACACTTAAAACCCAAGTCAACACCAGTGCTTGCTAGCCCACTTTGGTGAAAAATTACCAAACTACCCTTGGGCCTTTTCTGGCATGCTTCTCGAGAAAATTGCTTAGAGCAAAATGATCGTTTTGCCCCTGGTGGGCCAGTCGCCTTTTCCAACCACACCAGCTCTGGGTATCAAACCGGCAATCTCTCAGAACACTCTAGATTGTGTTTCTAACCTTCAAGTCCTCTCATGAGTTATTCCAAGTCCATTCCAGTGGTTTTCTGATCTAGTTGACCATTTTTCCCCATAATAGCTCGGTCGACCATCTTGACATTCTTTTTCAAGTCCGTTACCCCTGGAACACTATTTTAGGGGCTTCTACCCATTTCTGACCTTCTGGACCATTCCCGACCTTCTAAAATATTCCCAAACCTTCCGGAGTCACTCCTAGTGAAGCCAAGCTAAAAATTGCATGGTAGTCACTAATACGAGCGCCCAAATCTTTTGCCTTGCATATCAAGGGTTGAAAGATACGTTGCTTGCTGACCTTAAAACTTCTCTAAGTGGCTGGCACCACTGCAAGTCAAAGATTGGCCAGAAAGAAATTTACCTTGGCACCACTACAATAGGTGCTGGGTCAATCTTCTATCTATAAATATAGAGCCTCCTCCTACGTGAAAAGGGTTCGCAAACTCAATTCAGAAACTCTACTTTTCAAATTATAGTGCTCGAAATCTCTTAAAACCATAGCTTTCTTTGGTTTACTCAAACCCTAGCCTCCATATACTTAACCCTAACACTTATACATACTCCATACACTCATAGACAAGCCTCCAAAGCCTTCATTGAAGACTCAAGGTGTTGCAACTTAGAAGTTCTCAAAAATCAAGCAAAGTAAACCAAACCAAATAAAGCTAGCAAAATAAGAAGAAAACAAGGTAGGCTTTCTTTTATGTTTACATACTTCTTCCTCCTAATCCACTTGGGTTTTCTTCTATTTTAATTCTCAATCTTCTCCCTCCCTTTCTTGCATCTTGGAACAAGAGAATCTCTGATTCATGTGTAGGAAGGATTGTTGAAAGTCACCGTGTTGGGGGCTTTCTTCTAATTCAACCTTAAACCATGTGGATTCGACCCCCTTGATTATGTGGTGAAGCCAACGTTGTATGTTCACGACCCTACTTGCATTGTGCATATCATGTTCATACATCTCCTCAAAATTGTTTTCAAAAATTGTTTTCAAAGTTTGCATCAAAATCTTCTTTTAAACTTATATTCAAAATCACACTCCTAGAGTGATTCTAGCCAACTCATGGTTAGGGTTGCTTTAGAAAAGTGTTATATTCATTGTGACCATCAAGGTCCATATTTTGGGTGTAAACCCTAACTTGTTTTTCATCAAAATCACAATCTTGAGATGATTCTAACCATTCCATGGTTAGGGTTGTCTTAGGAAAGGGTGATATTTAATGTGATCATATTGGTCCATATTTCAAATCCATGATGTTTTCAAAACCACAAACCTAGATTGGTTCTACTCTCTTCATGGTTAAAATTATTTTAGGAAAGTGAGACATTCAAAGGGTTTTCAAAAAATCCATATTCAAGCTCCCATTCAAATTGCTTTTGAAGTTCTTTTCCAAAAACTCTCTTCAAGTTTCTTTTCTATAAACTCTCTTCAAAATATCTACTTTCCACAAACTCTTTTATTGGAGTCTAAGTCAAGCCCTTGATTTCATGGTTAGGAAACCCTAATTCTCTTTCTTAAAATCATGACTTCCTCTTTTGCTTCAAATCAAGGTTTCTAAAAACTATCCTCTATATCAAATCTTTCATTTTCAAAATCTCTTTTTCTACTCTAAATCATAACTTTCCAAATCCTAGATTTCCAAAACTCAACATTTCCAATTCTATGCCAAATTCAATCTTTCAATTTAGAAAACTAGATTAAATCTTTCAATTTAGGAAATTAAATCAAATCATCCAATTTTAGAAACCATATCGAATCATTTATTTTATTTTATTTTTTATTTTTTTGAAATAAAATAAAATCTTCTACTTTAGAAAATAGAAATCAAATTTTTCTTAATTCAAACATTTCTAATTTCAACCTTTCTAAATTGCAAAACTTTCCAAATTCTAAACCTTTTCTAAGTTCACATCTTTTTAAATTCAAAACTTTCCCAAGTTCAAACTTTCTAAATTCCAAATCTTTCCAAAGCAAAAATCTTTCTAAATTCAAAACTTTCCAAAATCAAAACTTTCTTAAAATGAAACTTTCCTAATTTGGCACTTTCCTAAAATCGAACTCTCCTAATTTAAAAATTTTCAAATTCCAATCTTTCCTAAACCCTAACTTTCCAAATTATTCCAAATGAAGTGTTTTCATATCAAATTAAATCTTTTTTCAAATCTTTCTTAAATTGAACTTTTCTAATTCGAACCTTCCCTAGGTCTAACCTATTTTAAATCCAACTTTCTAAAGTCAAACCTTTCAAATTTAAATCAAACCTTTCCTATTCAACTACATGTTCCAAGTTTAGGTTGCCTAAACCTTAGGAGGCCTAAACCATAGTTCAACCCTAACCCTACAGTTAGGAAACTTCAACTCTTTTCTAAGACTCCTTTTTAAATCAAGATGGTTTTTCAATTTCGAACTTCAAAATTCAAAACTCAACTCCTTCTTTCCTAAGTCAAGTTCAAGTTTTCTTTCCAAGTTCAAACCTTTTTTCAAGTCTATGTTCAATTTCAAATCAAATCTCGATTTCATATCTTCTATACTAAGTTCAAATCAAATTCTCTTCAAATCAAACTCTTTTCAAATCAAATCATTTCAAATTAAACTTTTTAAAATCTCAAAGTGTCTATTTTCAATCGGACCCTTGTCTGACCTACGACTAACCTAATTCCCAAAAATGGATACATAGGCAATCCTCATGGGTGCGGTCACAACCCTTTTGAAGTATCTATTTTCATAACCTTTTTCAAACTTCCAATTCCACGATCTATTTTAAGTTTCTAATTCTAAAATCTATTTTCAAATCTCCAATTCCAATTTCTAAAACCTTCTTTCGAAAAAAAATCTATCTTTTCAAATCCATTTTAAAATCAAATTAATCTTCTTGTCAAGTCTATTTTCAAAATCAAGTCTTATTCACTCACTTGCATATCATGCTTTATGTCAAGCTTCTGTTTAAAAGTTGTTTTTCAAAGTGGATAGTATTGAACATTTATTAATCAAAGATTCTGAGTGAGTGAACCTAGGGTGAATAGACATGTAGGTACCGCAAGGGTCGTGTAGGGTGATGGCTTAGTACTCTTCCCTATACGTAACCAATCTCTGAACCTAGATCACTGTTTTCAAAGACCAAATGGAGTTACTTTAAAAAATAGCTTAAATATTTTCAAAGGTTGCCAAATAACCTATTTTTCCAAAACCCTTTCTTGAGGAAGTTTTCAAAACATTTTCAAAAACCTTAAGTGTAATCTTTAGATTGTGCTTAGTTTTAGGTGATCTAACTCACCTTAATCAAGTTAGGTGGCGACTCCAAACGTTTTTCAAAAGCTCTTACTCAAAATCAATTTCAAATTCAAACCTAACCGCACTCATCCTTCTAGGAGGATGAGTTTTAATGACAGAGTACCGCATTTTTCCCACTTGTGTGTATTTTCCTCGAATGCTAAAAATTGTGGTGTGACAGTTAGCGACTCCCCTAGGGACGCTTAGAGAGTTAGGCCATTGTCATGTCTCTTCACCCTCACCCATTTTGAATCTTTGATTAATTTGTCCAATTCTATCCACTTCAAACTTTCAAAATCAAACTTTTTAAAGTTGGTTACAAAAACATGTCATTGCTTCATTAATTACATTCGATTATTCAATCTTGCATTAAGTTTGTCATTCAAGTACTGACTTTTGCATCTTTATTTTGTAGGTAGACCTTTGTTCACTTATTTATTTCATGTTATATTAACTTCCATGTATGTCATGAATGTATGGAATGGATAGGATGGATAGGAGTTGTTGGGCCCTTTCCTCCACTTTTTAAAATTTTACACACACTACATTGTGCATTTTCTACCTGATTATGTCCCTTCTAGTTAGAAAGGGAAACAGTATATTAGCTGTGGGCAAGATGCTGCGTTAGTTTCTTCGCCTACGGCCTCTTGATGGTTCCCCCGCTTAGGTCACCAACCGATAATGGCACCACCTCGGGGAGTGGGCCTAGATTTGAAGATCTGGGAACCGAGCCTTCTTAGGAAGCATTTGTAAACCTTCAACCTTATGCTCATATAGACACCATGCATATCTAAACCTTTGCCATATTTAAGACACGTATGTCGATATCAAAACCATGGAAGAAAGGACAACTGCTTTACTTTCCTTTAAACTTGACTATTCCTGTCATTATAATACTTGTATTCATGCTATTATAATGCCTATATAACTACTCATGCATTCATGCTTACTTTACAAATGCATTCTCTCTCTCTCTCTCTACTCTATGCATCCATGTTCATTCATTCGATATTCCATGTCAAGACAAGAGTTCCAAAGTAACTCAAGTCATTGCACCTTCATGCATATGATCAACCCAAAGAGGGTGACACCAAGATCACTTTTCCTTGCATTAAACCTACTAAAATCCTAAGGGTTCCCACGTAACCCTAAGGACTCATAGCATGCATTTCAAGTCATTCCATAAGATCGGCCCCAATCCCTTTATGCACATGGAGATAGGGTTGCCAAGAAGACAAGGGGCAATCAAATAGTAAGGTCTCTCAATGACCTCCTCAACATCAAACTCAAAGAAGGCGAATCCAAAGACTTAATAGTAGTTTACGATTTCAAATGTAAAAGTAAATAGGTGGAAGTCCCAAGAAAAGTGTTCCCTTTCCCCCTATTAAAGTATACTTCGATTCTCTTGTCTTTTAAACTTAAAGTTCAATGTACTCTTCTACCTTTTGTAAATGAATGAATGAATAAATGAATGTATGTTCCCACTCAAACGATAAAGTATCTGCATGCAGAGTCAAACCTATATCTCCAAAAAATGAGCCAAATGCATCATATTTAGTTTTCCTCTCAAAGTAGGGGCACCCCTAGGACATGTATTGCATAAAAACTTTCAAATCAAGGCACTAACTTATCTTTTGTTTCTTGTCTTCTATCCTCCCCATCTCTTTTCCAAGTACCAAGAGAATCGAAGGCAAAAGCAAGATAAGAAGGGGATCTTCTAAACCATTTACTTACTATTATCATGCTGCTCTCATATTCACTTCCATTATGCTCATGCATCCATATCTATTCTAAGATGAAAGTTTCAAGAAACTTAAGTCATTGCATTCTCGTGCATTTAATTAATCGTAGAAAGAAAGGAGCAATCTAATCTTATGTTAATCGAACCTACCAAAAATCCTAAGGGTTCCTCAACTCTAAGGATTCATAGCATGCATAGAACCATATCTCAAGAGTGGCCCAAATCTCTCTCTATCCATAGAGGTGGGATTGCCTAAACAAAAAAACATCAAAACCAGCCCATGCCAAAGAGGTATTGTATTGCATAAGGGGCAAAATGTTGCCTCCAGAATGGATTCAGCATCATGCCTAGACTCCCTCAATGAAGGGACCTCCATAACTCCTAACTACATTTTGTTTTTCTTTTCCTTTTCCTAGGTCAAAGAGCATAATTGAATTCATGGGACCCTCTTACGTCCCACCTTGCTCACAACTCATGTAAAGACGAACCCAATTATTGGATGAGACATGAACCACATTGAAGAACAAGAAGGAGTGGACCATCCATCCACAAGATGCTCTTTCTCAGTCATCATGTTGTCACTCCATCTAGTCCTCACGCTTAGCCACCCTTGCGTAATCAGATGCAACACACAGTAAAGAGAGTATGGAAGACACCAGCATGATTCTAAAACCTGCCTAGGGGGTGATTTTGGAAAAGAGGGATTTCTTTTGAGCTCGTCTTTCGACTTTGAATTCAAATTTGAACATGAAAATAATATCATATAATGAAAAGGATTCAAAATTTTCATGTTTATATAAACTATTTCATCACATTCCATGAATGATGTTTTCTTTTAGGGATTTCGTTCGAAATTTTATCCTGACTTGGAGGATGGGATAGCATAAGCACCACTCCAGAAAAAAGGGAAAGAAAAATAGAAAATGTAGAGAAGGGAGGGGGGATACAAATGGGTGAGAGAAAAATATCAATTCCATACTCGTAGCAACCCCCGAAAGATGTCCGGGCAAAGCAACAAGTAGCTATTTCCTCAAAAAGAAGATTAGAGCATATTGGCAAGCATAGGATGATTGAATCTTTGAAAAAAAAAAGCCTAAAAAGAGTTTTGATAGTGTTTGTCTTACACATGCACAATCACTGGGGCAAATATTCAATTATGAACAGATTGATGTGCATGCTTATTTGAGGTTAAATTTTGTGTGCATGATCACTTACATAAATATGAGTCAATGGTTTTGATGATCTTTACCATATTGGTGTTTCATGTTCATCTTAATACACACTTCTTAAGACTTCTTAGAAGATGGAATCCACCTTTATGATCTATTTTAGATAGTTCCTCCATTGTTAAATACTTTCGGATTATCACACACTTAGATTGACCTTTTGTTGATTTCCTCTCCCATCACTTATAGAAAGGGCTACCAAGTGTAAGCACCCCATTTTTGCCCGCTCGGCAATCTCCGGCCCAACTGGGCTCATTTTCACACATCACATGCATATTCAGACTCTAACCCGACTTTTAAACTCCAATTTAGTCCACCGGTTGCTACGGGCCCACTTGAAGCTAAATGATCATTTTGCCCCTAAACATCCAAAATTCCCAGGAACCACACCAGCTCTGGGTATCAAACCGGTAACCTCCTGAGAATGCTTCTTGTAGTATTTTTGACCTTCCATTATCTTTTCGGATCATTCTGAGTCAATTCCAACAAGCCCGATACAAAATGGCTGTTTTTCCACTAGTGGGCCGGTCGTCTTTTCCAACCGCGCTGGCTCTGAGCATCAAACCGACAACCTCCTGGAACATTCTAGCTAATGTTTCCAAGCCTTAAGCCTTCTTTCGGGACATTCCAAGTCCTTCCCGGCAACTTTCTGACCCAATTGACCATTTTACCCTTAATGGCCCGGCTAACCATTCCAACACATTTTGACACCATTCTTCAAGTCTACTACCCCTGAGACACTATTCTAAGGGTTGATGTCCCTTTCTGGACCTTTGGGCCATTCCTGGCCCTTTAAATCATTCCCGAACATTCTAGAGTCACTCCTAGTGAAGCCAGGCTAAAAATTGCATAGAAGTCACTAGGATAGGCACCCCAAATCTTTTGTCTTGCGTGCCAAGGGTCAAAAATACGGTTCTTGCCTCCTTAAAAGGTTTTCAAAGTGGCTGGTGCCACTAGTAGCAGCGCTAAGCCAATATTTGGCTTGGCGCCACTCCTAGTGGAGCCAGTATATATTTTGGCCTGGCGCCAGTGTATTTTTTAGCCTGGTGCCACTGTAACAAGCGCCAAGTTGGTTTAAGATGCCTATAAATATAAACACTTCCTCTTACATAAAAGGTTCCGCAAACTCAGTCCAACATCTTTGTTTTTCGAATTATAGAGCTCGAAGCCCTTCCAAAGCCTAGCTCTCTTTAGGTTTTTCATACCCTAGCCCCCATACACTAAACCCTAGCTCATATACACTGTTATACACCCATATACAAGCCTCCAAAGCCTCCATTGAAGACTTGAAGTGCTGCAACTCCAAAGCTCCCGAAGACTAAAGCAAGCTCTCAAAGACCACAGCAAAACAAAGCAAACAAAAGCAAGTAGAAAAACGAAGACACAAGGTAGGTTTCCTACTTACATTTACGCAATTCTCCCATCTCTCTTCTCTTTCCTAACCCACTTTGGTTTTGTTCTATTTTAATTCCCCATCTTCTTTCCACCCTTTCTTGCAGGCTTGGAACAAAGGACTCCCCAGTTCATATATATGGTTAGGCTATTAAAAGTCACCATGTCGGGAACTTTCTTTTAGTCTAACTAGAGACTGCATGGGTTCGGCCCCCTTGATTATGTGGTGAAACCTTTAACTTTGTATGTTCAGAACTCCAACTTGCATTGTGCATATCATAATTATGGATCTCTCTAGAACTTATTTTCAAACTTGTTTTCAAAACTTGCTTCGAAAATCATTTTTAAAACTTGCATTAAATCTTCTTTTTCCAAAACTTATTTTCAAAATCACAATTCTAAGGTGATTCTAGCCTTTACATGGCTAGGGTTGCTTTAGGAAAGTGTTACATTTAAAGTGACCTTTATGGTCCATATTTTCAAATCCTTGTTGTTTTTAAAATCACAATCCTAGAGTGGTTTTAATCCTCTTATGGTTAGAATCGTTTTCAGGAAAGTGAGATATTTTTAGAGGCTTGCAAAAGTCTACATTCAAATCCCTATCCAAATTGCTTTTCAAACTTACTTTCAAAAATCTCTTTTTAAATCCTCTAAAAAATCTCTTTTCAAACTTGCTTTCCTAAAAACTCTTTTCAAATTCCTTCCCACAAGCTCCCTTGAAAAATTCACTTTTTAAAAACTCTCTTCAAGTTTACGTTCCAAAAATCTCTTTCCTAAAAATTCTTTCCAAAAATCCCTTTCTAAAAACTCTATTCAAAAGTTTTACTTTCTGAAAACACTCTTCAAATTGCCTTAAAAAAAATCTCTCTTTTCAAAAAGATCTCCTTTCCAAATCTCTTTTTCATAGAGTCCAAATTAAACCTTAGAGCCATGGTTAGAAAACCCTAATTTTCTCTCCTAAAACATGATTTCCAATCTTGCCTCAAAACATAGATTTCCAAAACCTCTATTTTCTATGTGAAATCTTAGATTTCCAAAATCACTTTTCCTATACCAAAACTATAGTTTTCCAAGCCTAAGTTTTCCAAAATTTCTCCTTTCCAATTCGATGTCAAATCAAATCTTCCATTTTTGAAAACTAAATCAAATCCTCCGTTTTTGGAAACCAAATCAAATCACCTCTTTTTTGGGAAAAAAATCAAATCTTCAACTTTAAGAAATAAGAATTAAATCATTCTTAATTCAAACCTTTCCTAATTTCAAACTTTTCTAATTTCAACTTTCTAAATCTCAACTTTTTCAAATATTTCTAAGTTCAAACATTTCCTAATTTCAATTTTTCTAAATTCCAAACTTTTTATATTTCAAAACTTTCCAATTCCAAATCTTTCCAAAATGCTAAGACTTTCTAATCTTTTTTAATTCAAATTCATTAAATTCCAAATCTCTCTCTAAATTCCAAATATTTCCAAAATCCAAATCTTTCTAAGTTCTAAACCTTTCTTAATTCCAACCTTCCAAATCCGAATATTTCCAAAATCAACTTTTTGTTAAAAGTAAATTTTCCAAATTTCAAATCTTTCCAAATTCAAAACCTTCTTAAAATGAAATTTCTTAAAACCAAAACTTTCCTAATTTGGCACTTTCCTAAGTTGAAACTTTCTTAATTCAAAACTTTCGTAAAATGAAACTTTCCTAAAACGGAATTTTCCTATATTGAAACTTTCCTAGTTTAAAGATTTCCTAAATCCAATCTTTCCTAAACTCTAATTTTCCAAATTTTCTAAATCAAACATTGAAGTCAAATCTTTTTCAACCGTTCCAAGTCAAGTATTTCTAAATCAAACCCAATCACTTCCAATCTTTTCAAATCCTAAGTTTTCTAAAATCAAATTTTAATTTTAAATCTTCTATTCCAAGTTTGAATCAAATCTCTTTTTTCAAATCAAACTCTTTTCTAATCTAATCTTTTCAAATCAAACCTTTCTAAAAAATCTGAAAGTATCTATTTTCAATCGTACTCTTGTCTAATCTACGACTGACCTGATTCCCTAAAAGGGATACGTAGGCAACCCTCATGGTTGCGGTCACAACCTATTCCAAGTTTCCAAATCTACAACCTTTTTCAAGTTTCAATTTCCATAACCTTTTTCAAACTTCTGATTTTAGAACTTTTATTAACTTCCAATTCTAAAAATCTATTTTCAAATCTCTATTTCAAATTTCTAAAAATCTTCTTTCTTTCAAAATCAAATCTATCTTTTCAACTCCATTTCAAGAATCAAGTCAAGTCTTTTCAAATCCATTTTCAGAATCAAATAAAATTCTTGCATTTGCATATCATGTTTCATGTCAAACTTCTTTGAAAGCTCTTTTCTAAAAGTGGATAGTTTTGGACATATATTAATCAAAGACTCTAATGAGTGAACTTAAGGTGAATAGACATGTAGGTACCGCAAGGGCGGGGTAGGGTGATAGCTTAGTGCGTCTTCCCTACACGTAACCAACCTCCGAACTTAGATCACTATTTTCAAAAGGCCAAATGGAGTGTTTTTTTTTTAAAAAAAGGCTTACACTATTTCCAAAGGTTGTCAAATAATCTCTTTTCTTAAAACCCTCTATTGAGGAAGTTTTCAAAATTGTTTTCAAAAACCCTAAGCGTAATCTTTGGATTGTGCTTAGTTTTAAGTGACCTAACTTACCTTAATGAAGTTAGGTAGTGACTCCAAATCTTTTTCCGAAAACCCTTTCTCAATATTAATTTTCAATTCAAACCTAGTTCCACTCGTCCTTCTAGGAGGATGAGTTCTAATGAGAGAGTACTATATTTTTCTCATTTGTCTTTTTCGAGTGCAAAAAATCAGGGCACAACACTAGTGAGTGCGAGTGCAGCTGCTATTGTTATGTGACAAAAGGAAAAAGCTACCTACTCATGTGTGTGAAAGCTGCCATATCTTTATCTTTCAATGTTTCTATCATTAGAGAGATAAGGTCAGAATTCCACAAAAAAAAAAAAAAAAAGAGAAGTGCAAACCAAGATCACAGGATGAGACAGGTTTGACTTGTAGGTGTGTTAATTTGTTAGCTGTTAAACATGGTATGCCATCCTAGATCATGCCTAGGGTCTGTATTCTCATTAGTTTCAATGAAGTTCACCCCTATACCACTGCATTGTCACTGATATGGTCTTGATCATCTCATGACCAATTGTGCTCATTTTGTGTGGTTTCATACATGTTTGATGTTGATCTCTTCAAGCTAAGCTGCATCTGAATATTCATAAATCTATATTTGTCTTTCATTGATTGATCGTGTCTTTAGAAGGTCCCTATAATTTGAAAAGTTCAATAGTTTTACCAAAAAACTGGGCTTGCCTACACTTCTTAATAATTTTCAAGGTCTTCTTGAATTGAGGAAGGAAGCTACCTATTGCTTTGCCAAAGGGCGATGCCGAGTGTCACTCAAGAGAGCCCACCGATCCAAAGAAGAGTCTTACAAGAAACCGAGTAGTCCATTGAAGAGAGTTTTTCCTACCAACAAGAGCCAATGGGTTGAATCTTGAAAAGTGGTGCAAGTACTATCATATCCCAACAAAAAAAGGACGAAATTAAAAAGGAGAATCCCAAAAGAGAAACCGAAATTTAAAAGACTACCTGATTCTAGGACATAATACTTATAACTAAACATGAACCCTAAGGCAAACCCAAGGGGGGCATGCATCCATTCCCATCCTTATGTAAAATACGTGCATTTATAAAAAAGAATAACATGCATTTAATTCTATTCTTGTATGCACATTCATAAAAAAATATGACATGCATTCAAGTTCCATGTGCATTTATCAAAAAGTAAGTATGACACGCATTCAAGTTCCATGTGCATTTATTAAAAAGTATGACATGTATTCAATTCCATTCTTATATGTGCATTTATTAAAATGTGCATTTATAAAAAAGTATGACATGCATTCAATTCCATTCTTATATGTGCATTTATGAAAAAGTACAATATGCATTCAGCCCTTTTACCTGTGCATTTTTAGAATTGGTATAAATAATTGTTTTGGGACAAAAACTTGATTTCCGTCAAAACTTACTTTATGTCCTTCTCTCTCTCTCAACTAGGAAACAAGGAACAAGTAGAACATAAAAAGGAGCTAAAGCCACCTCGTGACCAAGTGACCTTAGACATCTCCAACACTGGCATACACCTTAGAAAGCTAAGACTTCCATAGCCGACAAAAAATAGAGAATAGGGCAATGACCCACTCTCGACCTCCCCAATCAATCTTGGACTTCCCCATAAGAGCATTGTTTCGCAAGACGCAGTGCCAGTTCAAGAAGTAGCAGTTTCAAGACATTAATCTTGGACTTTCCTAGAGGAGCATCGTTCCACAAGATGTAGTGCCGATTCAAGAAGTAGCAATTTCAAGACATCAACCTCAGACTTTCCCTATAGGAGCATCATTCCACAAGTTGGAGTGTTGGTTTAAGAAGTAGCAGTTTCAAGACATCAACCTTGGACTTCCCTATAGGAGTATCGTTCCACAAGATGGAGTTTTTGGTGCAAGAAGTAGCAGTTTCAAGACATTAACCTTGGACTTCTCTATAGGAGTATCGTTCCACAAGATGGAGTTTTGGTGCAAGAAGTAGCAGTTTCAAGACATTAACCTTGGACTTCTCTATAGGAGTATTGTTCCACAAGATGGAGTTTTGGTGTAAGAAGTAGCAGTTTTAAGACATCAACCTTGGATTTTCTCAAAAGAGTAGCATTCCGCCAGACAGAGCATCAATTCCCCCAAAAGAGTATTATTCACCAGACGGAATGCTAGATATCAACCATAAGGCCTCTTCAAAAAGCTATCTCAACCTCAACCTTAGCAATCAACGCTAGCAGGGGCAGTCTTAACATCTCCAATAGCCTCATCTAGGGCATCCTTTATGATAGCCCTAGTGGGGCCACCCTCTCCTCATTAGTAGCACTAGTCCTCTAATCGACCAAAGTAGATCTCAGTGTAGATCATTGTCTGTTGCATCAGCCAACCACACAAGCCCCAGCTCAGACTCAATGTCAATTAATGTGGTCATCTGAGTGTGCCGATCATCCCTATGAGCCCAAACATCAACAACAGTAGTCCTCTCCTCGGCCAAAATAGCTCGCGTCATTGCCAACTCAACTTTTAGTCGTGCCCCCTCAACTCCAGATTTACTCAGCAAGGCAACCTCTCCAGTGCCAATTATCCCGAAGGTAAGATAGAGGAAAAGAAAAAAGGTAAGAACTCATCAACCTGAACAATAGGTCAGTAAAAAAAAAAAGAAAAGAATCTCAAGTTTCAAGTTAAAATAAATTTTCTACACTATTTCTTCAAAAAGTTTCAGTTTTCAACTTCAAATGTTTTTCCTAAACTTTTCCCTTCAAAAGAATCCAAATTTCAAGTCAAAATGAGTTTTCTATGTCGAAACAAATTTTCTAAATATTTTGCTTTTAAAAAAAATCAAAATTTCAAGTTTCAAGATAAAACCAATTTCCTAGACGTTTTGCTTTCAAAACAAGTCAAATGTTTCGAGTCAAAATGAAATTTCTATATATTTTGTCTTCAAAGTGTTCAAATTTCAAGTCAAAATGAATTTTCTATATATTCTGTCTTCAAAAATTCAAGTTTCGAGTCAAAATGAATTTTCTATACATTTTGTCTTCAAATAGTTCAAATTTCGACTCAAAATAAATTTTCTACACATTTTTGTCTTTCAAAAATTCAAGTTTCAAGTCAAAATGAATTTTTTAAACATTTTGTCTTCAAGTATTCATAGTTTCGAGCGAAAACAAATTTTTTACACGTTTTGTCTAATTATCAAATCAAAATAGTTTCTAAAATTTTTCCCTCTAAAAGTTCATGTTACAATCAATTCCTAGGTTTCTTAACATTCCCTTTCCAAAGTTATTTCAAAATCAAAATTCAAAGTTCGTGTCAAAATCAAATCTCAAACGGTTTTAATCAAAATTCATATCAAAACTTTTCCAAGCCACTTATTGGAAAGATTTCTGTTTCAATCAAGTTTCATGATTTTCTAAAATTTTCCCTCCAAAAAGTCTTCTTCAAAACCAATCCTCAAAATTTTTCAAGGCTTCAATCCTAAAAAATTCTCCCTTCCAAAGTTTTTATCAATTTCGAAGTTCTGTAAATTCAAAATCTATTTTCAAAGATTTCTCAAGCCTTTCCCTCAAAAGTTTTCTTCAAAATTCCATTTTCAATGATTTTTCAAATTTCTTCTTTCAAAAAGTTCTCTTCTAAGCCCCCCGAGTTTCTCGGGGCCTTCTTCGCCAAAAAGGCTCCATGTTCAAAAGTTTTATCTCTTTTTGTATTTAGAAAGATGTAATCTCAAAATTTATAACTCTTGCGTCGTTTCAAAAATTTTAGCCGAGTTTCTCGGGGGCGTCTCTGCCAAAAAGGCCCCAGTCTTAAGGCTTTCTTAACTTTTTCCTTCAAAAATTTTTATTTCAAAAATACTTTTCTAGGTTTTCTAACGCCTTCCTTAAAAAAAAATATTAAAAATAAAAATAAAAATAAAAATTAATCTTAAGAGCATTTTTCGGGTTTCCTGAACTTTATTCTTTAAAAGGTCCGTTCTAAAAGATATTCCAAAAATTTTCGAAACTTTATCCATAAAAAGTGTTATTCTAACATCGAATTCTAGGTTTTGCAAAATCTTTCTTTAATATTTTCATGTCAAAATTCTAGGTTTTCAAACTTTTTCCTCAAAATTTTCGTTCTAAGTTTCAAAGGTTTTCCAAACCATTCTAATTCAAGTCTAAATCAATTCATTTCAAAAAAGCAATTTCAAAATCTATTAAAACAATCAATTTCAGTTTCAAAATTATTTGCAAATCAAGTTTTCAAAATTCCAGATCTCAAAAAATAAAGACAATCCAATTTTCAAACTCAAAATTCTAACTACTCTAGTATTGAAAAATCTTCAAAGTCTATCCCTCTGATCACCTTACGGTCAACATGAGACTCTTCCTTTATCGTTTTCTGTCTTCGTCAACCAAAGACAAAAAAGAGGCACAGCTGTAAGCACCCCATTTTTGCCTGCTCAGCAATCTCCGGTCTAACCGGACTCATATTTGAACAGACACAGACACATTCAAGTCAAGACCAGCTTTCCGGACTCAATCCAATCAATCAATCGATTGGCCCACCGGGCCCAACAGAGGCAAAATGACCTAGGGCATTGCTCAGTTTAATTCCAGTTGGCATGTCTTCCTAGAGACGTTAAGTCCCCATTTCAATCTCAAATTAAATTTCAAATCCATTTCCAATTTAAATTAAATCCGGCATGCCTTTCGAGAAAGTTAATCCCTTAGGCGATAAGACCATTTAATCTGGCACGTTTTTCAAGAAACTCTTCAGAACGGTAAGTGCTTTCAAACCTATCGACCCGGATAGAATGCAAGTCCCTAAGATGGTAGAATGGTCCACCTTTGGCTCCTACTAGCCCACCAATGAAGAATGTCCGTTAATCGGCATGTCGTTCGAGAAAATTGATTCCTTAGATGATAAGTCCACATAGTTGTTTCTCGAGATTAAGCAGTCTCCAGAATGAACGCGTACTATTAGAGTGGTGGAAACACTGGCAAACATCGCAAACATTAGAGTGTCAAAAACACTCATAAACAGGACGACATGGGGAATTGCCATAACACGTTTACCAAAGGACAAGATACCTTTAGAAACCAATTCATCATAGACCATTAAAGTGACGAAAAAACTCAAAACTTGGGTCAACACTAGTGCTTGCTAGCCCACTCTAGTGAAAAATGACCAAACTGCCCCTTGGGCTTTTTTTGGCACACTTCTTGAGAAAATACCTAAGATCTCAAAGCAGCAAGTCCATCTTTCCAAGATTGTCCCATAGACGATCTGGCATGTTTAAGTGCCTTCTAGTTGGTTCCAGACCAATTTCGAGACCATCCAGTCAAAATGATCATTTTGCCCCTAGGCATCTGAGCGCCTGCAGGAATCACACCGACTTTGGGTATCAAACCGGTAACCTCCCAAAGATGCTTCTAATAGTATTCCCAACCTTCCAATATCTTTTTGGATCATTCCAAGTCGATTCTAGCAAACTCAGTGCACAATGAACGTTTTGCCCCCGTAGGCCAGTTGCCTTTTCCAACTGCACCGGCTCTTATCAAACTAGCAATCCCTCATAATACTCTAGATAGTGTTTCCAATCTTCAAGTCCTCTCATGAGTCATTCCAAGTCCATTCCAGTGGTTTTTTGATCTAATTGACCGTTTTGCCCCTAATAACTCAGTCAACCGTCCCGACATTATTTTTCAAGTCTGTTACCCCCAGAACACTATTTTAGAAGTTTCTACCCATTTTTGGCCTTCCGGATCATTCCCGGCCTTTCGAAACATTCTTGGATCTTTCGGAGTCACTCTTCCTGAAGCCAAGCCAAAATTTGCTTGGTAGTCACTAATACAGGAGCCCAAATCTTTCGCCTTGCGTATCTAGGGTTGAAAGATACATTACTTGTCGACCTTAAAACTTTCCTAAGTTGCTAGTGGCGCCAAGCCAAAGATTTGCCTAGTGCCACTCCGAGTGGCACCAGAACGAAATTTACCCTGGCGCCACTACAACAGGCGCTAGGTTAATCTTCTATCTATGAATGCAGAGCCTCCTCCTGTTTGAAAAGGGTCCACAATATCAATTTAGAAACTCTGCTTTTCGAATTACAAAGCTTGAAGTCTCTCAAAACCCTAGCTCTCTTTAGTTTCCTCAAACCCTAGTCTCCATATACTTAACCCTAACACTTATACACACTTTATACACTCATACACAAGCCTCCATTGAAGACTCAAGGTGCTGCAACTCGGAAGCTCTCAAGGATCAAGCAAAGCAAAACAAATAAAGCAAGCAAAACAAGAAGAAAACAAAGTAGGCTTTCTTTTATGTTTACGTAATTCCCCCTTCTCTCTTCTTCCTCCTAACACACTTGGGTTTTCTTCGATTTTAATCCCCTATCTTCTCCCCCTATTTCTTGCATGCTTGGAACAAGGGAATCTCTGATTCATGTCTAAGAAGGATTATTGAAATTCACCATGTTAGGGCCATTCTTCTAGTTCAGCCTTAGATCATGTGGTCACACTCCTAGAGTGATTCTATCCAATTTATGGTTAGGCTTGCTTTAGGAAAATGTTATATTCATACTGACCATCAAGGTCCATATTTTTGGTGTAAACCCTAACTTCTTTTTCGTCAAAACCACAATCTTGAGATAATTTTAGCCATTCCATTGTTAGGGGTGTCTTAGGAAAGTGTGATATTCAATGCAGTCATATTGGTCTATATTTCAAATCCATGTTGTTTTCAAAACCACCAACTTAGAATGGTTTTAATCTCTTCATGGTTAGAATCATTTTAAAAAAGTGAGACATTCAAAGGGTTTTCAAAAAGTCCATATTCAAACTCCCTTTCAAATTGCTTTTTAAGTTCTTTTCCAAAAACTCTCTTCAAGTTTCCTTCTTAGAAACTCTCTTCAAAAGGTCTACTTTTCAAAAACTCTTTTTCTTGAAGTCTAATTCAAGCTCTAGATTTTATGGTTAGAAAATCCAAATTCTCTTTCTTAAAATCATGACTTCTTCTTTTGCTTCAAATCAAGGTGTCCAAAAACTATCCTCTATATCAAATCCTACATTTTCAAAATCTCTTTTTCTACTCTAAATCATAACTTTCCAAATCCTAGATTTCCAAAACTTAGCCTTTCCAATTCTATGTCGAATGCAATCTTTTAATTTTGGAAGCTAGATTAAATTTTTCAATTTAGGAAACTAAATCAAATCCTCCATTTTTAGAAACTATATCAAATCATTTATTTATTTTTTTAGAAATAAAATCAAATCTTCAACTTTAGAAAATAGAAATCAAATATTTCAGAATTCAAACATTTCCTAATTCCAACCTTTATAAATTTCAAAACTTTCCAAATTTCAAACCTTTCCTAAGTTTACATCTTTCTAAATTCAAAACTTTCCAAATTCCAAATCTTTCCAAAGTGGAAATCTTTCTAAATTCAAGACTTTGCAAAATTAAAACTTTCTTAATATAAAACTTTCCTAATTTGGCACTTTTCCAAAATGAAACTTTTCTATTTTAAAACTTTCCTAATTTAAAGCTTTTCAAATTCCAATCTTTCCTAAACCCTAATTTTCCAAATTATTCCAAATCAAGTGTATCAAATCAAATTAAATCTTTTTCCAATCTTCCTTAAATCCAACTTTCCTAATTTGAACTTTTCCTAAGTCCAACCTTTACTACATCCAACTTTCTAAAATCAAACCTTTTAAATCTAAATCAAACATTTCTAATTCAACTACATGTTCCAAACTTAGGTTATCTAAACCTCGGAGGCCTAAACCCTAGTTCAACCCTAACCCTAAAGTTTGGAAACTTCAACTCTTTTCTAAGACTCCTTTCTAAACCAAGATGGTTTTTTAATTTCAAACTTCAAAATGTTTTCAAAACTCAAGTCCTTCTTTCCCAAGTCAAGTTTAAGTTTTCTTTCCAAGTTCAAAACCTTTTTTAAGTCTAAGTTCAATTTCAAATCAAATCTAGATTTCATATCTTTTATACTAAGTTCAAATCAAGCTCTTTTCAAAACCTTAAAGTGTTTATTTTCAATCGGACTATTGTCCGAATTACGACTGACTTGATTCCCAAAAAGAGATACGTAGGCAACTCTTATGGGTGCGATCACAACCTTTTTCAAGTTTCTATTTTCATAACCTTTTTCAAACTTCTAATTCCACAATCTATTTCAAGTTTCTAATTCTAAAATCTATTTTCAAATCTCCAATTCTAATTTCTAAAAACTTTCTTTCAAAAATCAAATCTATCTTTTCAAATTCATTTCAAAATCAAATAAAATCTTCTTGTCAAGTCTATTTTCAAAATCAAGTCTTATTCTCTCACTTGTATGTAATGCACCTTGTCAAGCTTCTCTTTAAAAGTTCTTTTACAAAGTAGATAGTATTGGACATTTATTAATTAAAGATTCCGAATGAGTGAACCTAGGGTGAATAGACATGTAGGTATAACACAGGTGGGGTAAGGTGATGGCTTAGTGCGTCTTCCCTACACGTAACCAACCTCCGAACCTAGATCACTGTTTTCAAAGACCAAATGGAGTTTATTTTTAAAAAGGACTTAAATATTTTCAAAGGTTGCCAAACAACCTACTTTCTTAAAAACCCTCTTTTGAGGAAGTTTTCCAAACCTTTTTCAAAAACCCTAAGTGTAATCTTCGGATTGTGGTTAGTTTTAGGAGAATTAACTCACCTTAATCAAGTTAGGTGGCGACTCCAAACGTTTTCCAAAAGCCCTTACTCAAAATCAATTTCCAATTCAAACCTAGTTGCACTTGTCCTTCTAGGAGAATGAGTTTTAACGATAGAGTACCACGTTTTTTCTACTTGTGTCTATTTTCCTAGTGCAAAAAATCGGGGCATGACAGAAGGCCCAAGGTGTTGTACTTCTCCCAGGTTTATCACATACCGATGATCACTCTTGGCAACTCTTCTACTTCCTCAAGCTTTTTCTTTTTCAGTTTTCTCTTTTGGGTATTTGCTATGTTTCTATACAGGCTTCTGCCCATTTTGGTTTATTGTTTCTTTTTTTTTTTTTTTTTTTTTTGCCCCATAATTCATATTTGCATAGTATTTGCCCGTGCATAGTCTTTGCTATTTTTTTTTCCTAGTACCGCATTGTTTCTCCCCTTCTTCAAATGTGTGAGGGGGTTTTTGTTTGTCTCAAGTTCCTTTTTCCTCTTTTTCTTTCTAATTTTACTTTCACCCATTATGGGTGGTGATCACCAAATCGGGTTTCTCAAAGGAATGTAATTCGGCTCAAAATAGGTTTTTCAAAGGGGATTCTTTTAGCTGTATGGTGGAAGAATAGATGGCCTCTCTTCCTTTCAAACAAGATTTTTTTAGTCCATGAAATTCAATCCTAGAAATTTAGTGTCATCCTTTGAGATAGGTGAATGTTAGTTTAAATGTTCTGTTACCCGTGCTTGCCCCAATGTGGGGGGTGGTTCCTGGTTAAGGTGTTTGAATGAAAACTACTTGTGGCTCAGTGGGCTATTTAAAGGAATTGATTTGTTGTTTATGGAATCTGAAATGAATGCTTCTCTTCCTTTCGAGGGTCTAACTGCTGACCACTTTGCTAGGGCATCCTTCAGGTGCTGCCCTTTTTCTGTGATCCACTCTCTCTCTTTTCTTTCTTTAGTGTTTCCTCTCTTTGGATAAAAAATGGTTCCCATTGGTGAGGACATTCAGCCTATTCCCCTTTTCAAGTCAAGGCATAACAATGAAAGGGGAAACTTCTAAGAAAAAGACAAACACCAAAAATGATAAACATAAACTTCAAATTCTTTTTTCACTTCAAAGGTTTTGTGTACATGTAGAATTAAAAGTATAATTGACCAAAACAAGATTAACAGAAAGTATTAGGTGGGCTTCAGGACCACACCTACCTCCTCCATGCTCCATCCTCCAACGTCTTCACTAGGTTCTGCTGGATGGATTGATGCACTGATTGTAGAATGGTAGAGGCGAGCGGTCATAGTACAAATGAGGATGCCTCCTTTTTCCTTTCCCTTCTCCAGCTGGGACATTAAGGTTGCACATCCAGTCTTGAGAACCTTAATGGTTTTCCTTCGATTGGTTGGTTTTCTCTTGCTCAACTTCTACGGCTTCCTTAAGTTTCGTGCCCAAGCTTCCTCCCAAGACTTATAGTGGCTTTCTTTTGATTTTCTCTTTTCAGCTTCTTCCTTGTCGATTTCAGTGAATAGGCTATCCAGATCACCCTCACTAAATTCAAATGTTGGTACAGGTATTTTTGGTTCATCAATGCCCCATCCCATATCTTCGTAGTTAAAGAGATACTCTATTAGGCGGTGCTCAACCTCAACATATTTGGGGTATAGGAATTCATCTTCTCTACCATTAACAAGCACAGTATCAGTGGGAACGTTCTCCATGGATTCTTCTATAGCGGTAGCTCTTCTTCCCAGTCACTTTCTTCCTTACTGTCTGCCTCTCCCTCAAAATATTATGCAGCTATGATGCCATCTGAGTCTACTTCCCCTTTTGTAACTATGTTGATGGTGTGATCCGGTAGGGGATTAGTTATGACATTGGGCGTGGGGGCCGGTTTTGCTTCCTGGGTGTTGATGACTTTACTATCAATAAGGTCTTGGATTTTGTGCTTCAGAGAGAAACAAGACTCTATGTCATGCCCCTGTCCTTTAGAGTGATATTCATAAGTAAGAGTCGGATTGAAGGTTGGAGGGAATGGACTTGGCAGTGGCCGTGGGGGTATAGGGTTCAGGTGCATAGCTTTGAGGAGTTCATAATAAGCCTCTATTTGAGTGAACGCTAAGTGAGTGAATTCTTGATTTCTCCGGTTGTTTTTTGTTAGCGTTGAAGTACGGTTAGGCTACAACGGGTCCAGGAGCAGGTGCTTGGACATTGGCGACAAGGATGTTGTCGATGGGAGCAGGTGGTTGCAGTTGAGCCTGATATTGGGCATAGTACGACTGCTACTTGTAAGCACCCTATTTTTTACTGCCCAGTGGTCTCCAGTCCGTCCAGACTTGCATTCAAGTCGATATGAACGTATTCCAATCCAAATTAACTTTCTAAGTCTAATTCCGTCAATTCATCGCTTTGCGGGTCCACTTCGCCCAAATAGAGGCAAAATGACCAAACTGCCCTTAAGGGCATTGTCCTTTCCAAATCAGGCGCACCTTTTCGAAGGCGGTAAGTCCCCTTTCCAATTCCAAATTAGGCACATCTTTTCGAAGGCAATAAGTCCCCTTTCCAATTTCAAATTAGGCACGTTTTTCCAAAGGCAGTAAGTCCCCTTTCCAATTCCAAATTAGGCACGTATTTCTGAAGGCGATAAGTCCCCTTTCCAATTCCAAATCAGGCACGTCTTTCCGAAGGCGGTAAGTCCCCTTTTCGAATACAAATCAGGCACATCTTTCCGAAGACAGTAGGTCCCCTTTCCAATTCCAATTCCAATCCCTCTCTCGAGATAGTTGATTCCTCGAAATGGTCCAGCACATTTTTTCAAAGAAAATCTCTTCGGAATGGTAAGTCCCTTTAAACCTGTCGATCGGGACGAGACCCTAAGTCCCCTAGATGGTAGAACGGTCCACCTTTGGCGCCTGCTAGCCCGCCAATGCAGAAATATCCGTTTAGACATGCTTTTCGAGAAAGTTGATTCTCAGGCACTAAGTCCCTTTAGCAGAATCCTGAGATTAGGCAATCTCAGGAATGATGGTAGAAATACTCATAAATATCGCAACCGTCAAAGTAGCGAAAATACACGCAAACAGGTCGATATAGGGAATTGCCAACAAAACCCTGTATCACGTGACCGCCGTCAGAGTGGCAGAAACACTCAAAACTCAGGCCAACACCAGTGCCGGCTAGCCCACTTCGGTGAAAAATGACCAAACTGCCCCTACGGCCATTTTTTGGCACATTTCTCGAGAACACACCTAAGTCCTCAGAATGGTAAGTCCACCCTTCCAAGATTGTCTTAAAGGCAATCCGACATGATTAGGTGCCTTCAAATTAGTTTTAGGCCAATTTCGAGACTTTTTGGTCAAGATAACCATTTTGCCCCTTGGCATTCTAATGCCTCGGGGACCACATCGGCCCTAGGTATTAAACCTGTAGCCTCCTGAGAATACTTCCTACAGTATTCTCAACCTTTCTTTACCTTTTCGGATCATTTTGAGTCATTCCGGCAAACCCAGTGCAAAATGACTATTTTGCCCTTGGTGGGCCGGTCGCCTTTTCTAACCACACCGGCTCTGGGTATCAAACTGGCAAGCCATATTCTATGGTATCAGAGCCATATTCTTTGTAATTGTATTTATTAGTCACTTATTGTGAATCTTTCAAGTATTTGTTTTCAAATTATATATCTGATTCTTATCCTCTGTGTTGTCTGATGAACCTGTAAACCAACTAGTCACGTAGCCGCTATAAGTCCCAAGGTTGAGGCAATAGGTGTAAAACGTTGACCGGCTAGGGTACATCTAGATCACCCATAGGTATTAATCTTTATATAATTTTGAATCTAAATACTTAAATGATAAACAATTAAGTTCCCTAATGAATCATTAACGAGAACCATGTCTTCGGTATCTAGGCAATCTCGTAGTAGTAATGACACTTCAATACTTAACCAAGAAGAACAATGTTTTCCTCCTCCCAATTGGACACCTCCTCGTGTCTCTGTCCATCAAGTTTATCAAATTAAACCTTTTGATTTTTTGTCCAATTATACTATCAAAACTGTCGAACAGACAATTCCTTTTACAGAATCATCTCAACAAATTCAACTTCTCAGTCAAAATCTTATTAACAAATACAAACAACAAAAATACAATTATTTACACTTAGGATTAGTACAAGTTGCTGTTGTTCCCTTAACCCGTCAGGGTCAAAATACTGCAATTCTTTTAACTTTACAAGATAAAAGACACACAACATTTATCAACAGTACCTTAGGTTTAATTGAAACAAGTCTTTATAGTGGGCTTGTCCATTTTGATTGTTATCCCGGATATGCTGTATGTCTCCAAGATACTGGTATTCTTAAAGTCCTCACACTTAAAATTAAAACTTCTGGTTATGACTTAGGACCCGGCAATATCCCTTTTTCCATTATTTATCGAATCCACCTCAAAGCCATGACTACATTTATAGATCCACGTTGTAAGATCACAAGCCCCAAAGGCGAAACACTCCTTATTTATACGAATAGTGACTCCAATATTAGTACTCCCAAGACCATACGTTGGGAAGATGTTAATCTGCCATTAGAATGGACTTTAGACAATGAAGTTCCATCTACAACCATAGAAAACAAAAATTTAGAATATATTCATGAAAGCACTGATGGCAGTGTTCATATCAAATTCACCAATACTACGGCAGGGTCATCTCGACCACGATTCTCAAATGTTGGATCATCTGCTAGCACTCAATTTCAATCTTTCCCACCTAGGAGTTCTTTTTCCTCTGTCCCTTCTTCTTCAATGCATTTTAGATCTCCTGTCTTACAATCTGTCACAACTTCTAATGTTGCACAACCTATCTATACACAAGATGATTTTCCCCAATCTCCCACACTATCTCAAATGCTTCCAGATCCTCCTCTTGATCCTCAAATAAATATGATAGAACAAGAATTTATTTTTGACAAATCTATTTTAGTTCGTGATTTTAATTCTCCCCAAAATATACAAAAGAAGAATTGGTTTTTAAAAACCTTTGATGAAATTGCTCGCCTTCCTATACGTGAAGAATACTATCAGTTTGTTCAAAATAACAAAATTTATTTAAGTTTCTTTGACTGGTTTGAATATTATTCTAATTATTTTGACCAACTTAATGTTATTACCACTACTGAAAACCAATGGGTTACTTCCAATGATATTATTAAACCTTCTATTCATTCCCCTCTAGAAGAAATTCATATTCAACACCGATCTAGTATTATTACTGCTTCCCCTTTCAAACTTAAGCCTGATACTTCACCTCCTAATGCCAAAGATATTTCTAATATTTTACAACAAAATAATTTTACAAATCAAACACTTAAAACTATAGGTGACCAATTAACTCGTGTAGAAAACTTTATCAGCAAAGATCAAGTCACTACACTCACCACTACTGAAACCCCTCTATTTACACCACAT
The DNA here is from genome assembly GCA_033060915.1 of Euryodendron excelsum. Classification (NCBI taxonomy): domain Eukaryota; kingdom Viridiplantae; phylum Streptophyta; class Magnoliopsida; order Ericales; family Pentaphylacaceae; genus Euryodendron; species Euryodendron excelsum. The sequence goes on along the minus strand of CM065381.1, from coordinate 38,830,254 downwards.
GAAGTCCCTTCACATCTTCAAAATGAATTACGTAATCAAGACTTTTCTTCTCAAATTGATCATAAACTTGCACAACTTGATCATATTCTCCGTGTCGTCATTGCACCTAACACACCTCCATCTACTTTTAAAACTCTTAATACTATATCTCAACCAACCCTTTCTGAAGTTGAAGAGATTGAACAAACCATGAATGATTCCCAACCTTTAGAACTCAATGCTACCCAGAATAAAAAACAAAAATGGAAATATCAAAACCGCTATGAAACCAATACCACTAAAAATTATTATCCCCGTCCTACTCTTCCTGATATGCAATATGAAGAAAGAAATCAATTCACTCAAGCTGCTTATCATGGTGGTACCATTTATGAATGGAATTTTGATGGTATGACTGAATATCATATTCTTAACAAACTCCAAGAAATGACAATGGTTGCTTTAGCCTACAAAACTAAACAAAAATCTTCTGATTTTGCTGTTGCTCAAGCTTTAGTTGCTGGTTTTACTGGTCATCTTAAAGGATGGTGGGATCATTTTCTCACCTCTAGTGAACGTACTCAAATCCTTACTGCAATCAAAACTGATTCAAATGGTACACCAATCAAAACTGAAGACAATCAAACAATTGAAGATGCAATTAGTACCCTTATCTTTTCCATTTCTAGGCACTTCTTAGGGCGTCCTTCCAAAGTCCAAGCTGTTACCTCTGAAATCCTCAATAATCTTAGATGTCCAAAACTTCAAGATTTCCGTTGGTATAAAGATGTTTTCTTAACTAAAGTTATGTTACGTGATGATTGCCGTCAAACACATTGGAAAGAAAAATTTTTAGATGGTCTTCCCAAACTATTTTCTCAAAAAGTTAAAGACAAACTCAAAGAAAACAACAATGGCATTGTCCCTTATGAACAACTCACTTATGGTGACTTAATTAATGCCATCCAAACCCAATGTCTTGAACTTTGTACCAACTTCAAACTTAACCAACAATTACAAAAGGATTTAGCCACTTCCAAATGTGAATTAGGTACCTTTTGCCAACAATTTGGATTTAAAAATACCACACAAATCATACCCCCTTCCCGACGTAAACCTCGCACTACTTCTGCACGACGATTCTTTCGAAAACCCAAACCAAGTTCTAATGTTTTTTACCAGAAACCCCATGCACAACCTCCTGTAAAAACTTCTCCATCTAAACCTAAACATGTTTCTAAACACACCAGAAAAGTCCCCACATGTTACAAATGTGGTAAAGTTGGCCATTATAAAAATCAGTGTCGAATGAATCAAAAAATTAATTCCTTAGATATTGATGAAACACTTAAACAACAACTTATGCATTTATTCTTAAACTCTGATGCTTCTGATAATCCTTCCCTCTCTGATGATGCATTACAAATAGATGAAATTGTATCCCAATCTTCTTCTGATGAAGACGAACCTCATACTTCTTCTTCTTCCCCTGAACCTGACCAAATTATAAAAACCAATTGTCAATGTCCAACCACACGTACTATTAATGTTATTACAAAAGAACAAGAATTACTTCTTGATGTTATAGATAAAATTTCTGATCCTCAAGTTAAAAAAGATTATTTACTCCAACTTAAACAAAGTTTAACTTCTGCTGACAAACCTACCCAAGATATTTCATTATTAAATAACCCTTATAATCTTAATGATATTCTCAAGAGATTTGATCAAACTTCTAAGTCTTCCCCTATAACTATTCAAGATTTACAAACTGAAATCAACGCTGTGAAAAAAGAATTACGTGATTTAAAACTTGAACATAATATTTTCAAAATTGATCTTGATAATCTTAAGAATCAAGTGTTATTACTTCAACACTCTTCCTCTTCTTCTAGCCAGCCTAATATTCCCAATCCTACAGATATTTTCTTACTTTCCCAAATCTCTTATCAAAAATGGAATGTCAAAATTACCCTTGTTGTTAACCAAGAATTTAGATTTGACACTATTGCCCTTTTTGACTCTGGTGCAGATCTTAATTGTATTCAAGAAGGTTTGATCCCTACTAAATATTTTGAAAAAACACGTGAACGTCTCTCTGCTGCTAGTGGAACTCCACTCCAAATACAATATAAACTTTCTACTGCTCATATTTGCAATAATAATATATGTATCAAAACTCCTTTTGTACTTGTCAAAAACCTTTCCAGGGAAGTTATATTAGGGACTCCTTTCCTTAGTCTTCTACAACCCTTTCAAGTTACTACTAAAGGTATCACTACTACTCTTAATAATAATCAAATTATTTTTCCCTTTGTAAGTCCTCCTCGTACTAAAGATCTCAATACTTTAAAAAATTTTGCTATTTCCCATAAAACTCTCAATCTTATCATTCGAAAAGAAAAACACTTATTATTTTTAAAAGAAGAAAAAATTAATACTCAAATTGAACGTATCTTACAAAATGGTACTTTACAATTAACCATCGGTAAATTTTTAACCAAATTACAACAAGAAGTTTGTTCTGATGTACCCAATGCTTTCTGGTCTAGGCACAAACATGTTGTTACTTTACCGTATACTTCTGATTTTTCTGATGCCAAAATTCCTACCAAAGTTCGTCCAATCCAAATGAACCATGAACTTTTTGAATATTGTAAAAAAGAAATTCAGGATTTACTTGATAAAAAATTAATTCGCCCTAGTAGATCTCCATGGAGTTGTGCTGCCTTTTATGTTTATAAAAATGCTGAGATTGAACGAGGTGCTCCCCGTTTAGTAATTAATTATAAGCCTCTAAATGATGCTCTTCAATGGATTCGGTATCCTATTCCCAATAAAAAAGATCTTCTTCAACGTCTCTGTCATGCAAAAATCTTCTCAAAATTTGATATGAAATCTGGTTTTTGGCAAATTCAATTAGCTGAACAAGATCGATATAAAACTGCATTTACTTTACCTTTTGGACATTATGAATGGAATGTAATGCCATTTGGTTTAAAAAATGCTCCCTCTGAATTTCAAAAAATTATGAACGATATTTTCAATCCCCATTCTCAATTCACAATTGTTTATATTGATGATGTTTTGATTTTTTCCAATTCTATTATTCAACACTGGACACATCTTGAACAATTCTTCAAAATTGTTAAACACATTGGTTTAGTTCTTTCTGCAAAGAAAATTAGTTTATTTCAAACTCGTGTCAGGTTCTTAGGACATTATATTTATCAAGGTACAATTACCCTTATTGAAAGATCTATCCAATTTGCTAATAAATTTCCTGATGAAATTAAAGATAAAAATCAATTGTAAAGGTTTTTAGGAAGTCTTAATTATGTCTCTGACTTTTATCCCAATTTAAGTCAAATTGCTGCTCCTCTCAGGCAACGTCTTAAGAAAGACCCTCCTGCTTGGTCTAATGAACATACTAAGACCGTTCAAACTCTTAAGCAATACGTTCAAACCTTGCCTTGTCTCACCCTAGCCAATCCTACTGCTTTTAAAATAGTTGAAACAGATGCCTCTGATATAGGTTATGGTGGTATTCTTAAACAAGTCCTCAATAACAAAGAACAATTAGTTAGGTTTACCTCGGGTACCTGGAATCCTACTCAAAAGAATTATAGCACTATTAAAAAGGAATTATTAGCAATTGTTTTATGTATTCCCAAATTTCAAAGTGATTTGTTAAATCAAGAATTTTTACTTCGTATTGACTGTCAAGCTGCCAAAAATATTATTTTTAAAGATGTAAAAAATATAGCTTCTAAGCAAATCTTTGCTAGATGGCAAGCTATTCTTTCTGTTTTTGATTTTAAAATCGCTTACATTAAAGGCACTGATAATTCACTTCCAGATTTTCTTACTCGAGAATTCTTATAGGGAGATTCACACCATGCCTCCTAAACCCAGTCGAGATCCCGGCAAAGCCCCTGCTCAAACTCAACCCAAAACCAAAGCTTCTTATGCCATGAAACCAATTCCTCTCCAAACACTTCCTCCCATGTCTCCCAGTGATTGGTATAACCAAACACTTATTGACCAAACTCAACAATTATCTCAAACTTATGCTCAAACTACCGCCATTCCCCAACAACAACAAGTGGTGGCTCCTTGCCCCTCTACTGCTTCTTCTGTGGTGGCTTCTCGCCCCACTTCTTCTTCTTCTTCTTCTGTGGTGGCTAATAACCCCATAGTCAAATCTAAATATTTTCTCAAAACTTAATGCGAACAAACTATTGTTCTTTTGGAAAATCAAACATGGAATGAGGATCCATTTCAAATTCCTCCTAGAGTGTTTGCCCCGAACACACACTTTCTCCAAATCTCCCATTTACATACCCAACAATTTTATGAATTTATCCTCATTGAAACTGATTCCATTTCCCTCAAAAATCATTATAATCCTGATCAAACCCACATTGCCTATTCTACTGTTTACATTAACCAAATCTTAACCCAAGAACAATGGGGGCCTCATCCTCTCCGTCCCCGCCGTTTTTCGGAAGTCTACAACCCTCCTACTTTCAATTATTATGATTACCAGCAAGCCTAGTTCAATACTTTCTTTTTTCAAAATCCCAAATTTAGTCACTCTTGGATGTTTACCTTCAAAAAGGACTTTCCTTTCATTTTTCCAAATTGGTTCTTTTCCTGGTGGACTCACTTTGGGTCCGTACCTAAAAAAAATTTTCCTCCATCTATCCATGAAGCATTCCTACTTTATCAAACCCAATTCAAACCTGATCGGGCTTTATCCAAATTCCCTTGCATTTTACCCTTTATGATTCAATTTTCTATTCCATGGATTTATGCTTGGAACTATACCATTATTTCTCAAAATTCCTTTTCCTATCTTGCCCGAAGCTTTCAGGTCAAATGGTGGGATAATTGGCCGGCCGCCCAAACTGTCACCTCTCAAAGAGTCCACAAATTCTTCCAACAACACCCAGCCATTGCTATGGCATCTGATCCCCAATTTCTCCTCAATCGTAGCCAATTAATTCCTCAATTAGCTGCAGCCAAATCCAAGAAGGAACTTCGCCAACACTTGCTTGAAACCTTATCATCTCTCTCTGATAGTGATGATGAGGCTTCTCCATCCAACCCAGATCAAGATTCTCAAGTATCTTCTACAGATCTTGCCCAAGATAATGAAGATGACTGTTTTGGCATTTTCACTCCAGTCAAAACTCGCTCCAAAAGTCGACAGGAAGTGATCAAAGTAAGACAGACACCCCACTGATCAAGCCATCAACTTTCGGCGCTCTTCCGACAAATTTCAGCAAAAGTCAACATTGTTACAGTACAAATTTCAGCAAAAGTCAACACTGCTACAGTAAAAGCGACTTTTACTGTTCATTATTCACTATTCACAAGAGACAAACAACTTTCGGCCACTGACAGTTCCTGTTTCAACAGTTCCAGTCTGGCAACCGACAAACCGGCACTATTTCAACAGTTCCAGTTTTCCTTTTCTGTCTATTTAAGCACTGACTCTCCCATTTGGAGGGGAGGCCAAAAAATTTTGTCCAACCTCTCTCTCTCTCTCTCTAGAATTCTTCTGTAATCAAGATCTCAAGTTCAAGTATCAGTGATTTCCAGATATTACCTAGTAATCTTCAAATGTCTATGTAATTTTCAATTTGTTTATGTAATTTTATTTTCAATCTTCAATTTCAATTTCAAGATTCAATGCTGCAAAATCTAGTATTAATAATTATTTGCTTGTTCATTTTGTTCTTTTATTTTATGATTATACCGCCTTATTGGCTGGTTTTAATTGCTTTCATTATTTATTATTTGTTATAAGCCGCAAACAACGTCTGGTTAACCCTCTGGGCGTGCCTATAAATCGTTGAGGCTTACTTATTCTAAAATAGGCACCACTGCTAGTGGTGTTAGTGTCAAATTCTGGGCAATTTTGCCCTTTTTCCTGCCAAAACTTGATTTCAAATGCCCCTTTGGGCCAGATATCCATTTTTAAGTTCCAGACCTCAAAAATATTCACAGTCTGTCCCTCTAATTGCCTCACGATTAGCATGAGATTCTTACTTTATCATTTTCTGCCTTCGTCAAGGAAAGACAGAAAAAGAAGGGTAGTTGTAAGCACCTCTTTTTTGCCCGCTCGGCAATCTCTGGTCCGACTGGACTAACATTTAAACTGAAATAGACACATTCAAGTCAAAACTAGCTTTCCAAACTCAATCTAATCAATCAATCGCTTAGTGGGCCTATAAGGCCCAATAGATGCATAATGACCAAAATGCCCTTGTGATATTGTTCGGTCCAAATCCAGTTGGCACGTCTTCCTAGAGACGGTAAGTCCCCTTTTCAATCTCAAATCAAATTTCAAGTCCAACTCCAATTCAAATCAAATTTGACATGCCTTTTGAGTAAGTTAATTTCTATAAGCACCCTATGTTTGCCCGCTCGGCAATCTCTAGTCCGACCAAACTCATATTCAAAGTGACATAGACATATTCAAGTTCAAATCAACTTTTCAAACTCAATCCAATCAATCAATTGCTTCGCAAGCCCGCTAGGCCCAATAAAGGCAAAATGACCAAAATGCTCTTGTGGCATAGCTCGATCCAATTTTAATTGGCACATCTTCCTAGAGATGATAAGTCCCCATTTCAATCTCAAATTCAACTTCAATTCCAGTCCAAGTCAATCAAACTCAATTCGGCATGCCTTTCGAGAAAGTTGATCCCTTAGGTAGAAAGACCGTCCAATCCAGCACGTTTGTTGAGAAAACCCTTTGGAACGGTAAGTCCCTTCAAACCCGTCAACCGGGACAAGACCCCAAGTTACCGAAATGGTAGAACGGTCTGCCTTTGGCGCCTTCTAGCCAGCTAATGAAGATATGTCTATTATTCGGCACATCTTTCAAGAAAGTTGATTCCTTATACGATAAGTTCACCTAGTAGCTTCCCGATATCAAGCAGTCTCTGGAATGAACGGGAATTTTCAGAGTGGCAGAAACACTAGCAAATATTGCAACTGTCGGAGTGGCGAAAACACTCGTAAGCAGGTCGACATTAGGAATTGCCAACAAACCCCCTATGTCATGGGACCAAACTCACCTCTTAGCCGTGACACGTTTACCAAAGGATGAGATTCCTTTGGAAACTAACTCGTCACAGACCATCAGAGTGACGGAAGCACTTAGAACCTGGGTCAACACCAGTGCCTGCTAGCCCACTCCGGTGAAAAATGACCAAACTACCCCTTGGGCCATTTTCAGCACGTTTCTCAATAAAGAACCTAAGTTCTTAGAATGGTAAGTCCACCCTTCCAAGATCGTCCCAAAGAGAATCTGGTAAGTTTAAGTGTCTTCCAGTCAGTTCCAGACTAATTCTAGGACTATTCAATCAAAATGACTATTTTGCCCCTAGGCATCCGAGTGCCTTCGGGAACCACATCGGCTTTGGGTATCCAATTGGTAACCTCCCAAGAATGCTTCTTATAGTATTCCTGACCTTCCATTATCTTTCCGGATCATTCCAAGTCAATTCCAGCAAACCTGGTGCAAAAATGACCGTTTTGCCCCTAGTGGGCAGGTTGCCTTTTCTAACCACACCGGCCCTGGGTATCAAACTGGCACTCCCTTGAAACACTTTGGATAGTGTTTCCAACCTTTAAGTCTGCTCATGGATTATTCCGAGTCCATTCTGGTGGTTTTCTACTCTAGTTGACTGTAATAGCCCGGTCAAAAATTTCGACCTTGCCTTTCAAGTTCGTTACCCTAGGACACTATTTAAAGGGTTTCTATCCATTTCAGCTTTCTGGACCATTTTGGGCCCTTCGGAACATTCCTGGACCTTCCGGAGTCACTCCTAGTGAAGCCAGGCTAAAAAATGCATGGTAGTCACTAGGACATGCACCTAAATCTTTTGCCTTGCGTATCAAGGGTCGAAGATATGTTTCTTGTCGCCCTGAAATATTTCCTAAGTGGTTGGCACCACTAGTAGTGGCACCAATGGAATTTTAAGCTTGGTGCCACTGCAACAGGCGTCATGTCAATTTTTTGTCTATAACTATAGAGCCTCCTCCCTGCGTAGAAAAGGTCGGCAATCTAACTCCAAAAACTCTCTCTATCGATATACAACCCTCGAACTCTCTCCAAACCCTAGCTCTCTTAGGCTTCTCCAGACCTTAGTCCCCATACATTTTAACCCTAGCATACATACACTCAATATGCGCCTATACGAGCCTCCAAGCCGACCATTGAAAACTCAAGGTGCTGCAATCTCAAAGCTCTCGAAGATTAATGCGAAGTAAAGCAAACAAAGCGAACAAATCAAAGAAGACACAAGGTTGGTTCTATATTTTCGTTTATGCGATTTCCCCCTTCTCTCTTCTATCTCCTTACCCATTTGGGTTTTCTTCTATTTTAATCCCCTATCTTCTTGCCCCCCCCCCCCCTTCCTTGCATGCTTGAAATAAGAGAATCCCCAGTTCATGTGTAGAAAGAATGGTTGAAAGTCACAATGTCAGGGGCTTTCCTTTAATTCGACCTTAGACCACGTGGATTCAGCCTCCTTCATTATGTGGTGAAACCTAAACCTTGTATGTCACGACCCTACTTGACCCTACTTGCATTGTGCATATCATACTCATACATCTTTCCAAAATCATTTTCTAAACTTGTTTTCAAAACCTTGCATCAAAATCTATTTTAAAACTTGAATTAAAATCTCCTTCTTCCAAACATACTTTTAAAAATCACAATCTTAAGATAATTCTAACCACTCCATGGTTGTGATTGCTTTAGGAAAGTGTCACATAAGTTTTGGGTGTAAACCTTAAAATTGTTTACATCAAAATCACAATCTTAAGTTGATTCTAGCCATTCCATGGTTAGGGTTGCTTTAGGAAAGTGTTATATTTAAAGTGACTATCATGGTCTATATTTTCAAATTCTTGTTGTTTTCAAAACCATGATCCTACAATGGTCCTAATCTTCCAATGGTTAGAATCATTTTAGAAAAGTGAAATATTTTTAGAGACTTGTAAAAGTCCATATTCCATTCTCTTTCCAAATCACTTTTTGAAAATCGCATTTCCAAAACCTCTTTTTAAATCCCCTCCAAAATCTCGTTTTAAACTTAGTTTCTAAAAATTTCTTTTTTTTAAAATCTTTTTCCAAACTTACTTTCCTAAAAAATCTTTCCAAAAATTCTTTTTCAAAAACTCTCTTCAAAATTCTACTTTCTGAAAACACGCTTCAAGTTTCCTTCCTAGAAACTCCCTTCAAAAGATTTACTTTCCAAAACTTTTTTTTCTTGGAGTCCAAGTGAAGCCCTAGAGCTAATGGTTAGGAAACCCTAATTTCGACTTTCCTTTTCCACATCCAATTATAGCTTTCCAAAATTCTATTTTCTACATCGAACTCTTAGGTTTCTTAAACCTCTTTTTCATGTCAAATCATATTTTCTAAATCCAAGTTTTTCAAATCTCATCATTTCCAATTCCATATCAAATCTAGTCTTCCAACTTAGGAAACCGAATCCAATCCTCTGTTTTTGGAAATAAAAATAAATCGTCTCTTTTTGGAAATAGAAATCAAATTTTTTTTAATCCAATCCTTTCCTAATTCTAAACTTTCCTAATGTCAAACTTTTTTCATATTTCAAACTTTCCAATCTTTCTAAATTTAAGCTTTTCCTCATTTCTAAACTTTCTAAATCTTTCTTAAATCAAACTTTTCAAATTCTAAATTCTCCTTAGATTGAAATCGTTCCAAAACCAAAACTTTCCTAATTTCAAAGTTTTCTAAATTCAAAACTTTCCTAAGTTAAAACTTTCTAAATTCAAAACTTTTCTAAGTTGAAACTTTCTAAATCCGAAACTTTTCTAATTTGGCACTTTCCTAAAATAGAACTTTCCTAAGTTCAAACTTTCCAAATCCTAAAGCTTTCCAAAATCCAATCTTTCTTAAACGTTAGTTTTTCTAAATCCATTCTAAGTCGAGTTTTTCAAATCAAATCAAACTTCTTTTCAAAATCTTGCTTAAAATCCAACTTTCCTAATTCGAATATTTTCTAATTTGAATCTTTCCTAATTTGAACCTTTCCTTAATCCAACTTTCTAAAATCAAACTTTTCAAATCTAAATCAAACCTTCCTAATTTAACCACGAATTCCAATATTAGGTAACCTAAACCTTAGAAGGCCTAAACCCTAGTTCAACCCTAATCCTTAGAGTTAGGAAGCTTCGACTCTTTATTAAAAACTCTTTTCTAAACCAAGATGGTTTTCTAATTTCGAACTTCAAAATGTTTTCAAATCTCTATCTTTCCAAATTTAGTCCAAGTTTTCTTTCAAGGGTCAAATCCTCTTTCAAGTTCAATTCTAGGTCTAATTTCAATCTTGATTCCAATCTTCCATTCTAAGTTTCAAATCAAACACTTTTTCCAATCAAAATCTTCTATTTTCAATCGGACTCTTGTTCGAACTACGACTGACCTGATTCCTAAAAAGGGATATGTAGGCAAACCTCATGGGTGCGGTTATAACTTTTTTTCAAGTTTTCAATTTCATAATTATTTTCAAATTTCTAATTCTATAATTTCTTTCAAGTTTCTAATTTCATAACTTTTCTTAAACTTCCAATTCCATAATCTATTTCAAGTTTCTAATTCCAAAATCTATTTTCAAATCTTTATTTCCAATTTCTGAAACTTTATTTCAAAAATCAAATCCATATTTTCAAATGTATTTCCAAGATCAAATTAGTTCTTTTCAAATCCACTTTCAAAATCAAAGTCTTTTATTGCACTTGCATATCATGTATCATGTGAACCTTTTTTTTTTTTTTTTTTTCTGAAAGTTCTTTTCAAAAGTGAATAGTTTTGGACATATGTTAATCAAATACTCTAATGAGTGAAAATAGGGTGAATAGACATGTAGGTACCATAAGGGCGGGGTAGGGTGATGACTTAGTACGTCTTCCCTACATGTAACCAACCTCCAAACCTAGAATCACTATTTTCAAAGACCAAATGGAGTTATTTTCAAAAAAGGGCTTAAATATTTTCAAAGGTTGCCAAACAACCTATTTTCTTAAAAACCTTCTCATGAGAAAGTTTTTAAAATCTTTCAAAAACCCTAAGTGTAATATTTGAATTGTGCTTAGTTTTAGGTAACCTAACTCACCTTAATCAAGTTAGGTGGCGAGTCCAAATTATTTTTCAAAAGCCCTTAATCAAAATCAATTTTCAATTCAAACCTAGTTGCACTCGTCCTTCTAAGAGGATGAGTTCTAATGAGATAGCATTGTGTTTTTCTCACTTGTCTTTTTCGAGTGCGAAAAATCAAGACGCGACAGCTGATGACTCCACTGGGGACACTTAGAAGGTTAGGCCAATATCATGTCTCTTCACCCTCACCTATTTGGAGTCTTTGATTAACTTGTCCAATTTTATCCACTTCAAACTTTCAAAATCCAATTTTACAAGTTGTTTAAAAAAAAAATGTCATTGTTTGCACTCTTCTCATATTCATTCTATCTTGCATCAAGTTTGTCATTCAAGTACTGACTTTTGCATATTTATTTTTGTAGGTGGACCCTTGTTCACATATTTATTTCATGTTACATTAACTACCATGTTTGAATGAATGTATGGAATGGACAAGATGGATAGGAGTTGTTTGGCTCTTTCCTCCAATTTTCAAAAATCACACATACACTGCACGTGCACTTGCATTCTGCATATTTGCATTCTCTACCCTAATATGTCCCTTCTAGCTAGAAGGGGGAATGATATATTGGTTGTAGGCAAGATGTTGTGTCAGTTTCTTCGCCTATGGCCTCTTGATGGTTCTCCCGCTCAGAGCACCAACCGATCATGGCACCACCTCGGGAAGTGGGCCTAGGTTTGAAAATCTGGTAACCGAACCTTCTTAGGATGCATTAGTAAACCCTCAACCTCATGCTTATATAAACACAATGCATAGCTGAACCTTTGCCTAATTTAAGACACACACACTGATTTCAAAACTATGGAGGAAAGGGCAATTGCTTTTACTTTCCTCTATATTTGTTTATTCTTATTGTTATAATGACTGTATTCTTACTATTATAATGCTTGTCTAACTGTTCATGCATGCATGTTTACTTCAATTGCATTCTCTCTTCTTATACTCTTTGCATTTATATTCATGTATACAATATTTCATCCCAAGACAAGAGTTCTGAAGTAACTCAAGTCATTGCATTCTCATGCATATGATCAACCCATCGAGAGTGACACCAAGGTTACTCTCCCTTGCATTAAACCTACCCAAACCCTAAGGGTTCCCATGTAACCCTAAGGATTTGTGGCATGCATTTCAAATCATTCCATAAGAGGGGCCCCAATCCCTCTATACTCACAGAGATGGGATTGCCAAGAAGACAAGGGGCAATCAATCAACAAGGTCTCTCAATGACCTCCTCGACATCAAATCCAAAGAAGGCGCATCTGAAGACTCAAGAGTAGTTTAGGATTTCAAATGTAAAAGTAGATAGGTAGAAGACCCAAAGAAATTGTTCCCTCTCCCCCTATTGAAATGTATTTCAATTCTATTATTTGTAGACTCCAAAGTTCAATGTACTTCTTCATTTTTGAATGAATGAATGAATGAACGTATGTTCCCACTCCAAACTGTAAGGTACTTGCATACAGGGGCAAACCCCATATCTCTGAGAAGTGAGCCAAAGCCATCATATTTAATCTCCCTCTGAAGATGGAACTCCCCTAGGACATGCATCGCATAAGGTTCTTTTTAATTAGACACTAACTTGTGACTGGTATCCTTGTTTTCATTTCATCTTTATAGGCAAGGAAAATAAATATTAGTTTAACATCTTTCGTACTAGTAAAGGCCATGATTCACAAACTACAAGAGAATATACCACTGGAAAGCAAGAACTTTAACAGAGGCACCCCGCAGAACCCATTTGTTGCAATTCCAAAAGGGACGACTTATATCTTAAAGGAACCCGAATACCAAGACCATTCCCTCCTAACCATACAACCTCATCAATCAAACATGAACGTAACTATTGAAACCTTACTTAATCCCCTCCATTACAGCCTCATCCTTACTCCTTTGCTTAAACTCGAACCCATGGTCACCATGGCTAGGCCTGAACCTCAAGCCAACACCCAATGAGCCGTACGACCCACATTACCATTAGTCCTACCAAAGAAACCAATTGTGCCCACCACCTTGCCCGTCCTCACCAACCCTTGGCCCGTAAACCCAAAGATAACTCTTCCCATTATAACCCAATCGCCAAATTCAGTCTTTATAGTGTCCTATGGAATCACCCACTTGGTAAAAGCATCAAAGAGCCTGTAGCAGAAATAGGAGGGATGACTCTGTCAAGGTGACTCTACACCTCTGCTAAAGTGGAAAGAAAAATAAAGGGAAAAGATAAAGAGGGAGAAAGCTCCAACCAATCAACAAATCAAGAGATATCAAAATTCACTAAAGCTTTGGAAAAGGTTGATTACAACATCATGGAACAACTTAGAAAAGCCCTGGCCCATATTTCGATGTTAAACTTGCTACTCACCTCTTAAGTACACCGGGATGCTTTGCTAAAGATCCTCAAAGATGCTCATGCGCCTGAAAATTTCACGCATGATAACCTACATAACATGGTGAGCCTCATCATGGCTCCGAATATCATTACCTTCTTTGATGATGAGATCCTTATCGACGGAACGGGCCATACCCGTACTTTACATGTCGCTGTAAGAACAAGAGGAAAAATGGTAGCCAAAATACTAATAAATAACGGGTTAACTGTGAACATTTGCCCATATTCTACCCTAAAAAGGCTTGAAATGGACGAAACCTATTTGAATAACAACAATAAAGTCATTCGTGCCTTTGATGGTTCCCGGAGGGAAACTATGGGAGAAATTGAAATGCCTATTGAGATAGGACCAGTAACTTTCACAATCAAGTTCCAAGTCTTGCATATTCCGGCTGTCTACAATTTGTTGTTAGGACGACCTTGGATTCATTCGATGGGCACAGTCCCTTTTAGCCTTCATCAGAAAGTCAAGTTTATCGTAGGCTCCAAGTTGATTTTTGTTTTCGCTGAAAAAGAATTCGCCATATACATAGCTGATATGGTCCCACCTGACACTAAATCGCCTTCTTGCATTCAGTCATTCGAATATATCACTTTCGTACAGAAGGAAGATCGAGTGGAGCCAAAATATTCCCAGAATTCTCATATGATAGTGCAGTACTTCAAAACAAATGGATTCCATCTAGGGAAAGGCTTAGGGAAGTATTTACAAGGAAGGCCTGAGGTCGTAGAAATACCATCGGCAGAACCCACCTTTGGGTTGGGATATGAACCTACAAGAAAAGAGAGAAGAAAAGCAGCACAGAAGAAGAGGGCTGACAAGAAAGCTACCTTGGAGATCTTGGATGAATTCGAGCAGTTAGATACGGGAAAGGGGGTGTTTGCATCAGATAAAGGTTCAATGAAGAGGAAAGTTCAAGAAGAAGTACCTGTCATGACGAATGATATTGGAATAACTCAAGATGGGTCCATTCAAGTAATGCTACCAAGTGAGAACTTGCATAATTGCGCTAACGAGGACATCATCCGTGCTCACAAGTTCCGATACAAGGCTTGCTAGAGCAAAATCCTGGAGCATCTGACTTGCCATAAACAAACTCTATTTTTCTAATTTACTTGTCTTAAGCTTTTAAATCAATTTATTGTTAATGAAAAAATATTTCTTTTTGTTTGATTCATTGCGCATTATTTTTTATGTCAAGGACCCTTGCATCCGACGCTTTACTCAACTAATCCAGAGAATGCCAATCTTGATAAATAGTAACTTTAACACTAAGTTTGATTACCAACAAATGGGAATTACAGTGGATTTGAATTATTCAGAAGAAATACTGGAGGAAATTAGGGAACAAGTAGAAAGACATGAGAATTGTAGTACCCTAAACATTGAGGAAACAGAAATAGACAATTTTGGGGATAAAGGGGATCCAAAAGAACTCAAAATCGGCACATGATTAGATCAATAACAGTGTAAAGAATTATTGGAACTATTATGCACATACATAGATGTTTTCACTTGGTCTTATCAAGACATGCTTGGGCTGGATGAATCCATTGTTGAACATAGATTACCCTTAGACCTACGGATGAAACCCTTTAAGTAAAAGTTGAGGAGATTAAAGCCAGAATGGAGTCTGAAGATTAAAGAAGAAGTGATTAAACAGTTCCAAGCAAGATTTTTGCAAGTAGTAGAGTATCCCCAATGGCTAGCTAACATTGTCCCTGTAACCCAGAAAGACGGCAAAGTGCGGATGTGTATCAATTTTCGGGACCTTAACAAGGCCAGTCCAAAGGATGATTTTCCTCTCCCACACATAGACTTGCTTGTTGACAACACGACTGGTCATGAAATGTTTTCCTTCATGGACGACTTTTTAGGGTACAACCATATCAAGTTAGCTAAAGAAGACCGAGAAAAGACTGCTTTCATTACCACTTGGGGAGTGTATTGTTATAAAGTTATGCCATTCAGACTTTACAACGCCAGGGCAACTTACCAAAAGGCCATGGTAACCTTGTTTCATGATATGTTGCATTAAGAAGTGAAACTTTATGTGGATGACATGATCGCCAAGTCCAAACAACGGAAAGACCATATGTTCAACCTATAGAAGGTGTTTGACCATCTCTGTAAACATCAGCTCAAGTTGAATCTTGCCAAATGCACCTTCAAAGTATCTTTAGGGAAGTTGATAGGGTTTATAGTCAATGAAAAAGGGATAGAGATTGATCATGCCAAAGTCAAGTCCATCATTGAAATGCTCGCTCCGAGAGGGAAAAAAAAGATCTAGTGCTTTTTGGGAAAATTAAACTTCATCAACAGGTTCGTCGCTCAAATGACTCATCTATGTGAACCTATTTTCAAAATCCTCAAGAAAGATGTTCCAAAAGAATGGGATGATAACTGCCATATAGTTTTTAAGAGAATCAAAGAATACCTATGAAACCCTTTAGTCCTAATGGCACCTACCTCGGGGCGCCATATGTTGATGTACATGTCAGTTTTGGATACTTCCATGGGGTGTGTTTTGGGGTAGCATGATGAAACGGGGAGGAAAGAGCAAGCCATTTATTACCTCAGCAAGAAGTTCCTGCCATATGAAATAAAGTATTCCAATTTTGAGAAAACCTGCTACACGTTAGCATGGCCAGCCCATTGGCTTTGACATTACATGCTTTACCATACCACCTTTCTCATCTCTCAGATAAATCCCCTCAAGTATAAATTTGAGAAACCAACCTTGTCTAGCAGAATAGTACGATGGCACATGATCCTGTTAGAGTTTGATATTGTATTTACTACCTGTAAAGCAGTCAAGGGGCAGGTAATAGCTGATTATTTGGCCGAGAACCCTATTGAAGATTACCAATCCATGAAGCCTCAATTCCCCAATAAAAATATACTATGCGCTGATGATGTGACTGAAGGGTAGGCAAAACCTAGGTGGAGGATGTATTTTAACGGAGCCGCTAATAAAAGGGGAGGCGGCATTGGAGCAGTAATAGTATCAGAACCGAGCAGTCCTTACTCCATTGTGGTTAAGTTACAACTAGAACTGTGCACCAACAACATCGCCGAGTATGAGGCTTGTATCCTTGGTTTAAGACTAGCATTGGAAATGAAGATCGACGAGCTGGTTGTTTTTGGAGATTCAGATCTGGTTATTCAACAGTCCAAGGACGTATACCAAACTCGGGATGCTAAACTTTCCCCGTATCATCAACGGATCAAGAATTTGTGTCAACTGTTCAGAAGCATAGATTTCCACCACATACCCCGAGCAAAGAATAACTTTGTTGATGCCTTAGCCACTTTAGCCACAGCAATCAAGGTTGATAAGGGCACAGAAATACCTCCTCTCTAGATCTTTACTAGAGACACCCCTTCCTATTACCTACACACAACAACTGAGCCTAACCGGCAACCATGGTTTTATGACATCTAGAGGCACATCCAGACCAGGGCATTCCCTGATACAACTTCACATCGAGATAGGAAGACTATTTACCATTTGGCAGGACATTACTTTACGGCTAGAAATGAGCTCTTCAGAAGATCGTGGTTCGGACATTTAAAATACGTCGATGCCATTGAAGCCAAAATTATCATAGAGGAAGTACACGAGGGAGTTTGCGATCCCCATATGAATGGCTACACGCTTGCCAAGAAGATCCTCTGGATGGGGTATTACGGGTCAACAATAGAGTCAGATTGTGTTAAGTACGTTCTCCGATGTCATAGATGCCAAATACATGGGGACAAGATCAAAGCACTGCCCGTAAAACTTCATTCTATGTCAACCCCTTAGCCTTTTTCTATGTGAGGGATAGATATGATTGGCCCTATCACCCCCAAAGCCTCTAACGGTCACCAATTCATCCTGGTTGCCATCGATTACTTCACTAAGTGGGTGGAAGCAGTTTCCTATGCTCATGTCACCAAGAAGGTCATAGAAAAGTTTATAAAAAAATCACATCATTTGCCGATACGGGATTCTCGAATCACTTATCACTAACAATGTATCTAATCTAAATAATGAGTTGGTAACAAAATTGTGCCAAAGGTTTCGCATTACTCATCGGAATTCAGTTACCTACCGGCCTCAGATGAACGGAGCAGTAGAAGTAGCCAACAAAAACATCAAGAGAATACTTTAAAAGATGGTTGACAACTACAAAGATTGGCACGGGAAACTTCCTTTTGCACTATTAGCCTACCAAACTACCATGAGGGTTTCTATTGGAAGTACTCCCTTCGGACTTATCTGTGGCACAAAGGTAGTCATCCCCATTGAGATTGAGATTTCTTCCCTAAGGATCATAGTGGAAACCAAGTTGGATGAAGCAGAGCAGATTAAATACCTGTATATCCAATTATGCTTGCTAGATGAAAAGCGATTAGCTACAGTTTATCATGCTTGGTGCTACAGAAGACGAATGGCTAGGGCATTTGATAAGAAGGTACGGCCTCGATCATTCCAACCGGGAGATTTGGTACTAAAAAAAGTATTTCCCCATCAGGAAGCAGCATAAGGGAAATTTGCTCCAAACTATGAAGGGTCGTTCATGATAAAGAAGGTCCTGTCTAGAGGAGCTCTCATTTTGGAGGAAATAGATGACCAAGAATTCCCTAGTCCATTGAATTCAGATGCTGTCAAACACTACTACACATGATTCTGAATGCTAGACCTCTGGTTTCTATGCAGAAGCAATAAAAATTGCTTTCCCTAATCTCAGCTAATCAATCGAGCTTGATTTCAATAGTAAAGCTCTATGGACTAAGCAATTTAATGTTGAAATGATAAGAGGCCCTCGTTTCATCTCCCATGCAGTTAAAAAAAAAACCAACCTTTGTCAAACCCTTAGAGCTGGTTACTTTCTTTCAAAGACGTCTCCTCACTGGGTGATCACACTAAGACAAGATAAAGCACTAAGGATATGTAAAAAAAAAGGACCCCCGAAGTGTTATTATTCCAAGTCTGCAAAAGCACCATTGTTAACATTGTTATTTCAAAACAAAATTGGTGGTTTTAGGTATCAAAAGAAAGATAAGAATACACAGAAAAGTGCTAGTAGACCAAAAATCATTAACGGTGATCACTAATAGAATGGTAGGTTTGAGCCTTTTTCTTTTCTTTCAAAACTGAAAACCCACACAACGAACCTTAAAGTCCTTTCATATATGAATTAAATTGCCTAGTCCAAATGAGCTCACCAAAATACTCTCATAGCAAGAAAAGCTGGGAGATGGCGTGAGTAGTATTTAGAAGTTTCTTAATAGAAATTAGGGACCGGGCTAAGGAAAGAGAGGGAGAAGAGAGAAAATAAGCACATTCCCGAGAATGCGGTCAAAAACCCAAGAGGGCGCTGTAGGTAAAAGAGTAGGGATGTGGCAAGATACAAAATTATTGACCTTGGTGAAAACCTGCATAGGCACCTTGGTGCAAAAATGACAAAGCTGGGATTGGCGAAAACCCTCACGGGCGCCAGTAGTAAAAATAGCGAAAAAAGGGGGATTAGGGCGTAAGAGATAATTCGAGGCATGAGCATTCCCAAAAGTCATGAGTATGAAAGTAGCAGTGAGAAAGTTAGAAGGTGCCTCAAAAAGCATTCTCTGGATTAGCTCAGTTAAGGTTAAAAAGAAGCAAAAGTTCCCTTCATAGGACAATAAGTCAGTCAGAGTATTAAACCAAAAGGAGTAATTTTTCCTTTAACTATTGCTTTCATTTAACTTTCTCAAGTTTGCTTCTTATACTAACTATGAAGGAAAAGCATCTCAAAAGTATGGAAGGTTACAAGTCTATAAGCCAAAAAGTATACAATACTAAAATGAAGTTGGTCTCTCTATAAATGCAGGAATCAATGAATCTAGGAGCAAGGGGCAAAGATGTATCGCTCTCCATCATCATCAGAAGAGGAATCAACTAGGGAGGGATCAACTGGATCGCCACCCACTAGAGGAGTACTTGTAGAAGTACCAACAATCGATAATCTAAGCCAACCCTGCTCATAGTCTGCACATCTAGTCGGAAGCATATCCCTCTCCTGGGTAAGGGATTCCATGGCCTCTCGCAAAGACTGAATATTCATAATATCATCTTCTGGGGGAGTGGAAATGTCTAGGACACCTGGTGACCGCTAATGTCCCTTCGAAGTACTCAAGGGTGAACTATCATGTGTCGATCTGGCCGCTGCTAGCTGCATCTCTAGAGAAGCTACCTCAGTATCTCTCGCCCTCAACTGATCATGCAATAGCTGTATCAACCGTCGATTTTGCTACATGTGATGATGCCCCTGAACAATCATAGCTATTAAGAAGTCTGTGTACCCTACAGGGGGTAAAGGAATCTCAAAGAGTAGATCCCCAAGCCTGCTAGGACCTAACATTTATTGTCGGAGCCAATAGTGGTAGTTCTCAATCTCAAACAGCATGTCAGAAAATGGACAGTCATCATCCATGTGAGGAAGCAAGGATCTCCGTGTATCTATAACTCTCTCTACCAATGCTCTCAGGATCGACGCCTCAAAGACAAGGGTAATCTCAATCGTAGATGCCACATAGGGGATATCTCGACTCCTGCTGAGCTATCGCAGAACTCAAATCCCAAAGAAAGAGGCAATGTCTCGTAGGCCCGCTAAGGGCACAAAGGCCCTCTCGAGAGGTCGAACTCTCAAGCAGTATTTACCTACCAATCCTAAATACCATTTGACTGTGTCCAATCTCATGCTCTGAAGATAGTCAGCCTAGGCCGCAACAGTCCGTGGGAACCTCCCCTCATCCGCCATACCTCTTTGAGATCTCACTAAATAGCATATATGGTAAAACTCGGGATACCATGTATGTTGGAATAAATGAGTAACAAATAAATGCCCGATCGCCCAAAGTTGGAAAAGTATAATGCATCCCAAAAAATGAGTATCAGCCATCTGTTAAAATCCAGTAAGCTCACAAAGGTCTTCCCCGCAACCATGGGAGCATAAGAGTGCCCCTTACGAATCTTGGTGAGAAGTGCACATAATTGGCAATCAACTAAATCATCTCCTCGTGAAAACGTCAAGAAGTTCAAAAGAAGCAGAGCTAGGGCAACCATGCGAGAAACAAACCAATCTTGAGAAGTATGCCAATCACCTGAATGAGCCCTTGTACCCGTCGTGAACACAAAGTGGGAAAAGAGGAACTCCATTGGAACATAAGGAAACTGGGGCAGAAAGGTAGACGAAAGAACCACACGTCGGAGCCTAAGCTAGGATAAGACAACCGTGATGCAACTGTCAAGGAAGATTGGTCTTACAATGTCAGCAAAATCATCTTAGAAACCAAAGAGAAAACCATACTTATGAGGAGTAGGGGTAAGCTCGCACTCCCCAAAGCGGAAAAGAGACAAGCTAGGCTGCCAAAAAGGAATCACTACCTCCATGAATCTTGGAATGAGCTGCATTGACAGGAGTAAGACCACTCGACCAAAGGACCGGCGAAAGATATCCTGCTCGTCTAGGGGATAACTGTCATGCCAAGCTCTCAACTGATTAAAAATCGCATCTATCATCTTAAAGATCAATGTAAGAATATCGACATGAGGTCAGTATAACTCACAAAGGGAAAAGAGATAAGAAGTAAAAAGAAGAAAGGGAAGCAATGAAAAAAAAAAGATTTCAAATGATAAGTCAAAATGAATTTCCTACACATTTTGATTTTAAAATTCTAGTTTCAAGTCAAAATGAATTTCCTGTACATTTTGTCTTTTAAAAGGAAAAATTCCAACTTTCGAGCCAAAATGAATTTCCTATACATTTTACTTTGAAAAAAAATAAAAAATTCAACTTTCGAGTTAAAATGAATTTTCTAAACATTTTGCTTCCAAATTTTAGGTCAAAACGAATTTTCTACACGTTGTGTCCAAAATTTCAAAATGATTTCTAATTCAAAATTGATTTTCAAAATTAAATCTCAAAATTTTTCAATCAAAGTCCATCCCAAACTTTTACTCCAAAAGAGTTCTATTCCAATCAAGGCTTTCTAAAACTTCTTCCTTCGAAAAGTCTTCTTCAAAATTAAAATTTATTAAGTTTTCAAATCTTTCAAAATTTCTATTCTTGAGTTTTCCAAAGTCAAAATCCATTTTTAAATCTTCTAAAAAAATTTCCTTAAAAGTTTTTATTCAAAATTCCATTTTCAAAAGTCTTCATAAATATTTCTTCCAATAGTTTTAGGCTCCCCTAAGTTTTTTTGAGACATTCTCTGCCAAAAAGGCCTCGCCCACAACGGTTTTATATCTTTTTTGTTCAAAAAGATTTTATTTCAAAAATTTTCCACCTCTTTCCTGAATTTCAAAAAGTTTTGGCAGAATTTTGCTTAAAAAATGGTCCCTACAACGCCCACGACACTAGAATCAAACACAAATCATGCACTTCACAGCATCACAATCACATAGCACCAGCACCCATGCACATTTTTCGAATTTCCAAATTTTCAAGAGACATGTTTTATTTTTCAAAAAACCAATGGGTTTCAAAGCTTTCACAAATTTCTCAAAATCAATTCAAATATTTTCTAAAATATTCCCATATTTTTCTAAATATTCAATTCTAATAATTCGATTAATTTCTTAAATTTTCTCAATTTCTCTTATTTTTCAAGTATTTTTCTATTTTTTAAAAAATAAAAAATTCACCGAGTTTTCAAAAATCACGAAACTTCAGACGATTGTTAAACACATTTTTCTATGGCATGTAGGATAAAAATCTAGCCAAAAAACTCAATACCCAAAGCTGCAGGGACAAACCCCCAATTCATATGGAAACTCCCTTTACATAATCATGCAAAATCGCTCTAACTAAATCAAATAAGCATTAAAACACCAAAATAACATCACCACAACATTCAAAACACGTCAAAGCATCAATTTTGACGATTTACATGATTCAAACAGAGTTCTATGCGTTAAAATCAATACAAAACAAAAATCTTACCTCTTGGAGTTCTCTAGCAAAATCTTCTTCTCCAACGACTTTTTCGGCAACGATAAAAACTTCCGACAACTCGCTGGGGTCCCCAAAGATCACTCTTTCAGTATTCAGGCTTCTCTCTTTACAGAACACTGGAAATAGCTTTCTACTCTTCCAAAATTGTAAAGTTTCGAACCAAAAGTTTGTTGGTTTTAATCCCAGGCCTGGCACCACTAGCAGTGGCGCCAAGGAAAAATTAAGCTAGGCAACACTTCTAGTGGTGCTAGTGTTAAGTTCCAGATAGTTTGCCTTTTTCCCACCAAAACTCGATTTCGAACACCCCCTTGGGTCAAATATCCATTTTCAAGCTCTGATTTCCAAGAATTTTTCTAAAGTTTGTCCCTCTAATCACCTCGCGGTCAACATGGGATTCTTACTTCATCATTTTCTGTCTTCGACAAGCAAAGACAAAAAAAGAGGGGCAGCTATAAGCACCGCATTTTTGCCTGCTCAGCAATCTCCTATCCGACCGGACTCATATTCAAAGTGACATAGATGTAAGCACCCAATTTTTGACCGCTCGGCAGTCTACACTCCGTCCAGACTTGTTTTCAAGTCATTGTGGGCATATTCCTATTGAAACCAATTCTCTAGGTCCAAATCCCGTCTGTCCATCGCTTCGTGGGCTTGTCAGGCCCAAATAGAGGCAAAATGACCAAAATACCCTTACAGGCATTGTCCTTTCTTATTCCAATTCCAATCCCACTCTCGAGACAATTTATTCCTCCAGACGGTTCCAATCCAGGCACGTCTTTTCAGAGACAGAAAGACCCCTTTCCAATCCCACTCTCGAGACAGTTTATTCCTCGAGACGGTTCCAATCCAGCCACGTCTTTTCGGAGACGGTAAGACCCCTTTCCAATCCCTCTCTTGAGACAGTTTATTTCTCGAGATAATTCCAACTCAGGCACGTCTTTTCAAAGACGGTAAGACCCCTTTCCAATCCCTCTCTCGAGACAGTTTATTCCTCAAGACGGTTCCAACTCAGGCACGTCTCCTTAGAGACGATAAGTCCCCTTTCCAATCCCTCTCTCGAGACAGTTTATTCCTCGAGACGGTTCTAACCCAGGTACGTCTTTTCAGAGACGGTAAGACCCCTTTCCAATCCCTCTCTCGAGACAGTTTATTCCTCGAGACGGTTCCAACCTAGGCAAGTCTTTTCAGAGACAGTAACACCCCTTTCCAATCCCTCTCTCAAGACAGTTTATTCCTCGAAACAGTTCTAACCTAGGCACGTCTTTTCGGAGACGGTAAGACACCTTTCCAATCCCTCTCTCGAGACTGTTTATTCCTCGAGACGGTTCCAACTCAGGCACGTCTCTTCGGAGACGATAAGTCCCCTTTCCAATCCCTCTCTCGAGACAGTTTATTCCTCGAGATGGTCCGAGTAGCGAAACTACTCACAAAACCTTTAGAGTAGTGGAAATACTCACAAATAGGTAGATACAGGGAATTGCCAACAAACCCCTGTGTCACGACGACCGCCGTTAGAGTGGCGGAAACACTCAAAACCCAGGTCAACACCAGTGTCTGTTAGCCCACTTCGGTGAAAAATGACCAAACTGCCCTTTGGACCTTTTCCGAGACTTTCTAGTCAAGATGACCATTTTGCCCCTAGGCATCCGCATGCCCCGGGAACCACACCGGCTCTGGGTATCAAACCGGTAACCCTCTGAGATTGCTTTTTATAGTACTCTCAACCTTCCTTTATCTTTTCAGATCATTCCGAGTCAGTTCCGGCCAACCCGGTACAAAATGACCGTTTTGCCCCTGGTGGGCCGGTCTCCTTTTTCAACCACACCGGCTCTGGGTATCAAACCGGTAACCTGCTGAGACTACTTTTTATAGTATTCTCAACCTCCTTTTACCTTTTCGGATCATTCCGAGTCAGTTCCGGCCAACTCGGTGCAAAATGACCGTTTTACCCCTGGTGGGCCGGTCTCCTTTTCCGACCACGCCGGCTCTAGAAATCAAACCGGAAACCTCTGAGAACATTCTGAATAATGTTTTCAGATCCCAAGTCTTCTTCCGGGACAGTCCGAGTTTGTCCCGACAGTTTCACGGTCTGATTGACCGGTTTTGCCCCTAAAGGCCTAGTCAACATTTCCGACACATCTTATCCACACTTTTCAAGTCAAATACCTCTAGGACACTATTTTAAGTGTTCCTACTCTTTTTCGGCCTTCCGGGTCATTCCCGGCTCCTTCATATCATTCCCGGACTTTCTAGAGCCACTCCTAGTGAAGCAAGGCTAAAAATTGCATGGTAGTCACTAGTACAGGTGCCCAAATCTAGTCAAAGATACGTTTTTTGCCGACCTTAAACATTTCCTAAATGGCTAGCGCCACTACTAGTGGCGCCAAGCTAAAAAATGGCCTGGCGCCACTCTTAGTGGTGCCAGTGTAAACTTTGGCCTGGCGCCACTGCAACAAGCGCCAGTGTTGTCTAACCTCTATAAATACAGAGCCTCATTCAACATGAAAAGGGTCCGCAAACTCAGTCTAAAAATCATATAATTCGATATACAGAGCTCGTGCACTTCCTAAACCCTAGCATCCTTAGGTTCTTACAAACCCTAGCCTCATATACACTCCTATACATCCCCATACACTCATACACTAACCTTCAACCCTCCTTCGAAGACTTGAAGAGTTGTAATTTGAAGTTTGAAGCTTGAAGACAACTCTTGAAGATTGAAGACGAAGATCAAGACCAAGACCGAAGATCGAAGACAAGCAAGGCGCGCAAAATAAAGAAGACATACAGTAGGCTTTCTATTTAAATTTTCGCACTTCCCCCCTCTCTCTTCTCTCTCCTAACCCACTTGGGTTTTCTCTATTTTAATCCCCCATCTCTTCCCCCCCCCCCCCCTTCTTTGCATGCTTGAAACAAGGGGATTCCCGGTTCATGTGTAGGATTGGGCTATTAGAGAGTCACCGTGTTGGGGGTTTTCTTCTAGTCTAACCAGAGACCACGTGGGTCTAGCCCCCTTGATTATGTGGTGAAGCCTTAGCCTTGTATGTTCACAACCCCAAATTGCATTGTGCATATCATAGTCTTGCATCTTCCAAAATTCGTTTTCAAATTCATTTTCAAAATCGTTTTCAAACTTGTTTTCAAAATTGCATCAAATTCCCTTTTCAAAAACTTATTTTCAAAATCACAATCCTAGGGTGATTCTAGCCTTTCCATGGCTAGGGTTACTTTAGGAAAGTGTTACATTAAAAGTGACTTTTATGGTCCATATTTTCAAATCTTATTGTTTTCCAAAACCACTTTCTTAAAGCAGTTCTAGACTTCTCATGGCTAGAATCGCTTTAGGAAAGTGAGATATTTTTACACCTTCTAAAAACTCTTTTTTCAAAAAGTCTTTCTTCCTAAAATCTTTTTTTCAACATACTTTCCTAAAACTCTCCTCTCCGAAATTGTTTTCAAAAACTCCCTCCCAAATCTATTTTTCAAAGCTCCCTTTTTCAACTCCTTTCCAAAATCCTTTCCCCAAAATCCACTTTCTAAAAACGTTCCCCAAAAATCTTTTTAAAAACTCTCTTCAATAATCTTCAACCAAAAACCTTCCTAGAAAAACTCTCTCTAAAAATCTTTCCAAAAACTCTCTTTCCAAAATTTTCCTTCTAGAAACTCTCCTTTAGGATTTTCCTTCCAAAATCTTCGTTTCTAAAAACACACTTTCCGAAAACTCCTCTTCTTTAAAATCTCTTTCCAAAAACTCCATCTTTAAATTCACTTTCCAAAAACTCCTCCCTAGGATTCCCTTCTAGAAAACTTTCGTTTCCAAAAACGCACTTTCCAAAAATCCTCTTTCCTTGGAGCCCAAATCAAGCCCTAGAACCCACAATTAAGAAAACCTAATTTTATTCCCAAAAACATGACTTTCAAACTTTGCCCCAAACCTAGATTTCCAAAACCTTTTGTTTTCACATCCAAATGATACACGTTTCCAAAACCTATTTTCTACGTCGAAACTATAATTTTCCAAATTTAGGGTTTCTAGAATCTCCCTTTCCAAAATCCTTGCCAAATCCTATCTCCCCGTTTAGGAAACTAGATCCAATCTTCCGTTTTTGGAAACAAAATCAAACCTTTGCTTTTAGATACCAAATCCAATCCCTTCCTAATCCAAACCTTTCATAATTCAAATCCTTCCTAAACTTTCACTTTCCTAAATCTAAAGTTTCCAAAACTTGCACATAAAAATCTTTCCTAAATTCTAAAACTCAACTTTTCAAATATTTTCTAATTCAACCCTTTCCTAATTCTACCCTCTTTTCAAATCTTAACTTTTCAAACCTAAGTTTTCAAACCTTTCCTAAATTCAAACCTTTCCTAATTTCAAGGTTTTCTAAAATTCAAATTCTAAAACTTTCTAAATCCTAAACTTTCTAAATTTCGAATCTTTCCAAATTCAAAGTTTCTTAAATTCAAAAATTTCTTAAGATAAATCTTTCTAAACTTCCAAACTTTCTAAATTCTAAATTTTTCAAAACTTCAACATCTTTCCAAATCTAAGACTTTTCTAAGCTCAAAAGTTTCTTAATTCAAGACTTTCTTAAATTGAAAACTTTCCTTTTTCAAACATTTCCTAAAACGAAACTTTCCTACTTTCAAAACTTCCCTATTTCAAAACTTTCTAAATTCAAAACTTTCCAATTTTCAAAACTTTCCAATTTCCAAACTTTCTTAAAATTTCAATACTTTCCTATTTCAAAACTTTCCTAAAGTGAAAACTTTCCAAATTCAAAACTTTCCTCAGTTGAAACTTTCTAATTTTCAAAACTTTCCTAATTCGAAACTTTCCTGATTAAAAACTTTCCAAAAGTGAAACTTTCCTAATTCAAAACCTTTCCTAAAATGACGCTTTCCTAAAACGGACCTTTCCTAATTCAAACATTTCCTAAAATTCAATCTTTCCAAAACTTCCAAGTCCAACATTCGAGTCAAATCTTTCTAAATCTCAAGTCTTTCCTAGGTCTCCTATCCTTCCTAAGTTTAGGTTTCCTAAACCTCAATCTTTTCAAAATAATTTCAATTTCCAATCTCCTCTTCTAATCTCAAATCAAATCTAATTTTCAATTCAATCTTTTTCTTCAAATCAACTACGACTGACCTGATTCCCCCAAAGGGATACGTAGGCAACCTTCATAGGTGCGGTCACAACATTTTTCAAACTTTCAATTCCACCCTCATGGGTGCGATCTCCACATTTTTCAAATCTCAAATTCCAATCTATTTTCAAAATTCCAATTTTAAAATTTCTATTTTCAAATTTCTACTTTCAATTTTCAAACTTTCCAATTTCAATTCCATCTCTTCAAATCTATTTTCAAATCAAATCAATTTCAAATCAATCTTTTTTCAAATTTATTTTTCAATTCTCTTTCCTTACGCTTGCATACCATGCATCATGTTAGTTTTCAAGCATTGTTTTTCAAAGTAGATAGGATTGGCCAATAGTTAGTTGAAGACTCTCATAAGTGAATCTAAGGTAGATTAACATGTAGGTACCAAAAGGGCGGGGTAGGGTGATGGCCTAATGCGTCTTCCCTACACGTAACCAACCTCCAAACCAAGGATCACTGTTTTCAAAGACCAAAAGGAGTTATTTTCAAAAAGGGCTAAATGTTTTCCAAAGGTTGCCAAACAACCTGTTTTCCTAAAAAAACCCTCTCTTGAGGAGATATTTTCAAATCGTTTTCCAAAACCCTAAGTGTAGTCTTCGGATTATTCTTAGTGTTTAGGTGACCTAACTCACCTTAATCAAGTTAGGTGGCGACTCCAAATCTTTTTCAAAAGCCCTTTATTTAAACCAATTTTTCAATTCAAACCTAGTCGCACTCATTCTTCTAGGAAAGTGAGTTCTAACGAGAGAGTACAACATTTTTCCCACTTGTGTGAGTATTCCTCGAGTGCGAAAAATCTGGGTGCGACAATAGACATATTCAAGTTCAAATTAACTTTTCAAACTCAATCCAATTAATCAATCGCTTTACAGGCCCGCTAGGCCCAATAGAGATAGAATAATCAAAATGCCCTTGTGGCATGACTCGGTCCAATTTTAATTAGCACGTCTTCCTAGAGACAGTAAGTCCCCATTTTAATCTCAAATTCAACTTCAATTCCAATTCCAATTCTAGTCCAAGTCAATCAAACTCAATTCGACACGCCTTTCGAGAAAGTTGATCCCTCATGTTGTAAGACTAACCAATCCGACACGTTTTCTGAGAAAACTCTTTGAAACAATAAATCCCTTCAAACCTGTCGATCGGGATGAGATCCCAAGTCCTCGAGATGGTAGAATGGTCCACCATTGGCGCTTGCTAGCCCGCCAATGAAGAAATGTCCGTTATTCGGCACGTCTTTCAAGAAAGTTGATTACTCAAATGATAAGTCCACCTACCAGCTTCCCGAGATCAAGCAGTCTTTGGAATGAAAGCGCACCGTCAGAGTGGTAGAAACACTCGCAAATATCGCAACCGTTGGAGTGGCGGAAACACACGTAAACATATCGAAATTGGGAAATCCCAACAAACCCCCTATGTCACGGGATTAAACTCACCTCTTGGCCGTGACACGGTTATCAAAGGACGAGATAACTTTAGAAACCAACTCATCACAGAGCATCACAGTGACGGAAACACTCAAAACCAGGGTCAACACCAGTGCTTGCTAGCCCACTCTGGTGAAAAATGATCAAACTACCCTTGGGCCATTTTTGACACGTTTCTCGAGAAAGAACCTAAGTCCTCATTACGCTAAGTCCACCCTTCCAAGATCATCCCAAAGATGATTCGACATGTTTAAGTGCCTTCCAGTCGGTTCTGGACCAATTATGGGACCATTCGGTCAAAATAACCATTTTGTCCTTAGGCATCTGAGTGCTTCCGAGAACCACACCGACTCTAGCTATCAAACCGGTAACCTCCTAAGAATACTTCTTATAGTATTCCTGACCTTCCATTATCTTTCTGGATCATTCTGAGTCAATTCCGGTAAACCCAGTGCAAAAATAACCTTTTTGCCCTTGGTGGGCTGGTCACCTTTTCCAACCACACCCGCCATAGGTATCAAACCGGCACTCCCTTGGAATACCCTGGATAGTGTTTCCAACCTTTAAGGCCGCTTATAGATTATTCCGAGTCCATTCCAGTGGTTTTCCGGTCTAGTTGAACGTTTTGCCCCTAATAGCCTAATCGCTAATTCTGACATTGTTTTTCAAGTCCGTTACCCCTGGAGCATTATTTCAAGAGTTTCTACCCATCTCTGGCCTTTTGGACTATTCCTGGCTCTCCAAAACATTCTCAAACTTTCCGAAGTCACTCCTAGTGGAGCCATGTTAAAAAATGTATGGTAGTCACTAGGACAGGCGCCTAAATCTTCTGCCTCGCGTATCAAGGGTCGAAGATACGTTTCTTGCCGCCCTAAAATATTTCCTAAGTGGTTGGTGCCATTAGTAGTGGTGCCAAGCCAAAAAATGGCCTAGTGGCGCCAATGGGATTTTAAGCTTGGCACCACTGCAACAAGTGCTAGGTTAATTTTTTGTCAATAAATATAGAGCCTCCTCCCTGCGTAGAAAAGGTCAGTAATCTAACTCTAGAAACTCTCTCTCTCTCTCGATATACAGCCCTCGAACTCTCTCCAGACCCTAGCTCTCTTAGGCTTCTCTAAACCTTAACCCCCATACACTTTAACCCTATCATGCATATACTCAATACATGCCTATACGAGCCTCGAAGCCGACCATTGAAGACTCAAGGTGCTGCAATCTCAAAGCTCTCAAAGATCAAGGCGAAGTAAAGTGAACAAAGCGAACAAATCAAAGAAGACACAAGGTTGGTTTTCTATTTTCGTTTATGTGATTTCCCCCCTTCTCTCTTCTCTCTCCTAACCCACTTGGGTTTTCTTCTATTTTAATCCCCTATCTTCTTCCCCCTCTTTCTTGCATGCTTGAAACAAGGGAATCCCCAATTCAAGTGTAGGAAAAATAGTTGAAAGTCACCGTGTCGGGGGCTTTCCGCTAATTCGACCTTAGACTATGTAGATTCGGCTTTCTTGATTATGTGATGTAGCCTAAACCTTGTATGTTCACGACCCTACTTGCATTGTGCATATCATACTCATACATCTTTTCAAAATTGTTTTCTAAACTTGTTTTCAAAAACTTGCATCAAAATCTATTTCAAAACTTGCATTAAAATCTCCTTCTTCCAAACATGTTCTCAAAAATCACAATCTTAAAATGATTCTAATCACTCCAATGTTAGCATTATTTTAGAAAAGTGTTACATAAGTTTTAGGTGTAAACCTTAAAATTATTTTTATCAAAATTACAATCTTAAGGTGATTCTAGTCATTCCATGGTTAGGGTTTTTTTAAGAAAGTGTTATATTTAAAGTGACTGTCATGGTCCATATTTTCAAATCCTTGTTCTTTTGAAAACCATGATCCTAGAATGGTCCTAATCTTCCCATGGTAAGAATCGTTTTTGGAAAGTAAG
The DNA here is from genome assembly GCA_033060915.1 of Euryodendron excelsum. Lineage (NCBI taxonomy): Eukaryota > Viridiplantae > Streptophyta > Magnoliopsida > Ericales > Pentaphylacaceae > Euryodendron > Euryodendron excelsum. The sequence continues at coordinate 38,799,158 of CM065381.1, read as the reverse complement.
ATATTTTTAGAAACTTGTAAAAGTTCATATTTCATTCTCTTTCCAAATCACTTTTTGAAAATCTCCTTTCCAAAACCTCTTTTTAAATCATCTCCAAAATCTCTTTTCAAACTTAGTTTCTAAAAATCTCTTTTTCTAAAATCTCTTTTCAAACTTACTTTTCTAAAAACTCTTTGCAAAAATCTCTTTCCAAAAATTCTCTTCAAAATTCTGCTTTCTAAAAACATCCTTTAAGTTTCCTTCCTAAAAACTTCGTTCAAAAGATTTACTTTCCAAAACCTCTTTTTTTGGAGTCCAAGTCAAGCCCTAGAGATAATGATTAGGAAACCCTAATTTCTATTTTCCTTTTCCACATCCAATCATAGCTTTCCAAAATTCTATTTTCTACATCAAACTCTTAGATTTCCTAAACCTCTTTTTCATGTCAAATCATATTTCCTAAATCCAAGTTTTTCAAATCTCATTCTTTCCAATTCCATGTCAAATCTATTCTTCCAAATTAGAAAACCAAATCCAATCCTCTGTTTTGGGAAACAAAATCAAATCGTCTCTTTCTGGAAATAGAAATCAAATTTTTCTTAATTCAATAATTTCCTAATGTCAAACTTTTCCAAATTTGAAACTTTCTAATCTTTCTAAATTTAAACTTTTCCTCATTTCTAAAATTTCCAAATTTCAAATCCTCCTTAGATTGAAATCGTTCCAAAACCAAAACTTTCCTAATTTCAAAATTTTCTAAATTCAAAACTTTCCTAAGTTGAAACTTTCTAAATCCGAAACTTTCCTAATTTGGCACTTTCCTAAAATAGAACTTTCCTAAGTTCAAACTTTCTAAATCCTAAAGCTTTCCAAAATCCAATCTTTCCTAAACCTTAGTTTTTCTAAATCCATTCTAAGTCGAGCTTTTTCAAATCAAATCAAACTTCTTTTCAAAATCTTGCTTAAAATCCAACTTTCCTAATTCGAATATTTTCTAATTTGAATATTTCTTTATTTGAACCTTTCCTTAATCCAACTTTCTAAAATCAAACTTTTCAAATCTAAATCAAACCTTCCTAATTTAACCATGGATTCCAATCTTAGGTAACCTAAACCCTAGGAGGCCTAAACCCTATTTCAACCCTAACCCTTAGAGTTAGGAAGCTTTGACTCCTTTCTAAAAACTCTTTTCTAAACCAAGATGGTTTTCTAATTTCAAACTTCAAAATGTTTTCAAATCTCTATCTTTCCAAATATAGTCAAAGTTTTCTTTCAATGGTCAAATCCTCTTTTAAGTTCAATTCTAGGTCTAAGTTCAATCTCGATTCCAATATTCCATTCTATGTTTCAAATCAAACTTTGTTTCCAATCAAAATATTCTATTTTCAATCGGACTCTTATCCGAACTACGACTGACCTAATTTCCAAAAAAGGATACGTAGACAACCCTCATGGGTGTAGTCATAACTTTTTTCAAGTTTTCAATTTCGTAATTATTTTCAAATTTCTAATTTTATAATTTCTTTCAAGTTTCTAATTTCATAACTTTTCTTAAACTTCCAATTCCATAATCTATTTCAAGTTTCTAATTCCAAAATCTATTTTCAAATCTCTATTTCTAATTTTTGAAACTTTCTTTCAAAAATCAAATCTATATTTTCAAACGTATTTCCTAAATCAAATTAGTTCTTTTCAAATCCACTTTCAAAATCAAAGTTTTTTTTTTGCATTTGCATATCATGCATCATGTCAACTTTTTTTTCTAAAAGTTCTATTCAAAAGTGGATAGTTTTGGACATATATTAATCAAAGAATCTAATGAGTGAACCTAGGGTAAATAGACATGTACGTACTACAAGGGCGGGGTAGAGTGATGGCTTAGTGCATCTTCCCTATACGTAATCAAGCTCCGAACTTAGAATCACTATTTTTAAAGACTAAATGGAGTTATTTTAAAAAATGAGCTTAAATATTTTCAAAGGTTGCCAAACAACCTATTTTCTTAAAACCCTCTCTTGAAAAAGTTTTCAAAATCTTTTAAAAAACCTTAAGTGTAATCTTCGGATTGTGCTTAGTTTTGGGTGACCTAACTCACCTTAATTAAGTTAGGTGGCGACTCCAAATTGTTTTCCAAAAGCCCTTAATCAAAATTAATTTTCAATTCAAACCTAGTCGCACTCGTCCTTATAAGAGGATGAGTTCTAACAAGAAAGCACTGTGTTTTTCTTACTTGTAAAAGACATATGCAAAAAATCAGGGCGCGACAATCTCTCAGGTGGTAAGACCATCCAGTCTAGCACGTTTTTCAAGTAAACTCTTCGGAACGGTAAGTCCCTTTAAACCTATCAACCAGAACGGAACCCAAGTCCGCAAGATGGTAGAACGGTCCACCTTTGGCGCTTGCTAGCCCGCCAATGACAAATGTCCATTATTTGATATGTCTTTCAGGAAAGTTGATTCCTCAGATGATAAGGCAGTCTCTAGAATGAACACACATCGTCAGAATGGCGGAAACACTCGTAAATAGGTCGATACTGGGAATTGCCAACAAAACCCCTATGTTATAAGACCAAACTCGCCTCTTGGCCATGACACGTTTACCACAGGATGAGATATCTTTGGAAACCAACTTGTCACAGACCGTCAGAGTGACGGAAACACTTAAAACTCGAGTTAACACTAGTGTCTACTAGCCCACTCCGGTGAAAAATGACTAAACTGCCCCTTAGGCCTTTCCGGCCTGCTTCTCAAGAAAGTACCTAAGCCTTCAGAGCGGTAAGTCCACCCTTCGAAGATCGTCCCAAAGATGATTCAGCATGCTTAAATGTCTTCCAGTCGGTTCCAAACCAATTCTGAGACCATTTGGTCAAAATGACCATTTTGCCGGTATCAAACCGGTAATCTCCCGAGAGTGCTTCTAATAGTATTCCCAACCTTCTAATACCTTTCCGGATCATTCCGATTCTATTTCAGCAAATTTGGTGCAAAATGACTATTTTGCCCCCAGTGGGTTGGTCGCCTTTTCCAACCACACCAACTCTGGGTATCAAACTGAAAACCTTCCGAAACACTCTAGATACTATTTCCAACCTCCAAGTCCTCTCATGAGTCATTCCAAGTCCATTCCAGTGGTTTTTCGGTGTAGTTGACCATTTTACCTCTTGTAGCTCGGTCGACCATCCCGACATTGTTTTTTAAGCCCGTTACCCCCGAGACACTATTTCAAGGGTTTTTACCCATGTTCGGCCTTTCGGACCATTCTCGGTCTTCCAGAACATTCCTGGACCTTCCGGAATCACTTCTTGTGAAGCCAAGCCAAAAGTTACATGGTAGCCACTAATACAGGCTCCCAAGTCTTTGCCTAGCGTATCAAGGGTTGAAAGATACATTGCTTGCCGACCTTAAAACTTTTCTAAGTGGCTGGCGCCATTAGCAGTGGCGCCAAACCAAAAATTGGCCTGGTGCCACTCTTAGTGGCACCAGAAGGAAATTCACCCTAGCGCCACTACAATAGGCGCTAGGTCAATTTTCCATCTATAAATACAGAGCCTCCTCCTGTGTGAAAAGGGTCCGCAAACTCAGTTCAAAAACTCTACGTTTTGAATTACAAAGCTTGAAGCCTCTCCAAAACCCTAGCCTCTCTAATCTCTTCAAACCCTAGCCTCTATACACTTAACCCTAACACCTATACACACTCCATACACTCATACACAAGCCTCCATTGAAGACTCAAGTGCTGCAACTTGGAACCTCTCAAGGGTCAAGCAAAGCAAAGTAAATAAAGTAAACAAAACAAGAAGAAAACAAGGTAGGCTATCTTTTATGTTTACGTACTTCCCCCTTCTCTCATCTTCCTCCTAACTCACTTGGGTTTTTTTCTATTTTAATCCCCTATCTTCTTCCCCCCATTCTTTCATGCTTGAAACAAGGGTTTCCCCAATCATGTGTAGAAAGGATTGATGAAAGTCACCGTGTCGGGGGCTTTCTTCTAATTCGACTTTAGACCATGTGGATTTGGCTCCCTTAATTATGTGGTGAAGCCTAAACCTTGTATGTTCACGACCCTACTTGCATTGTATATATCATGTTCATTCATCCCTTCAAAACTTGTTTCCAAAATAGTTTTCAAAACTTGCATCAAAATCAACTTTCAAACTTGCATTCAAAATCTTATTTTCAAAATCTCACTCCTAGATTGATTCTAGCATTCCATGGATAGGGTTGCTTTAAGAAAGTGTTATATTCATTATGACCAACAAGGTCCATATTTTGGGTGTAAACCTTAACTTTTTTTTCATTAAAATTACAATCTTAAGATGATTTTAGCCATTCCATAGTTAGGGTTGTTTTACGAAAGTGTGATATTCAATGGGATCATATTGGTCCATATTTTGAGTCCATGTTGTTTTCAAAAACACCAACTTAGAATGGTTCTAATCTCTTCATGGTTAGAATCGTTTTACAAAGTGAGACATTCAAAGAGTTTTCAAAAAGTCTCTATTCAAACTCATTTTGAAATTACTTTTTAAGTTCCTTCCCATAAACTCTTTTCAAGCCCCTTTCCAAAAATTATTTTTCAAAATACTTTCTAAAAGCTCTCTTCAAAAATTCACTTTCTAAAAATTCCTTTCTAAAAGTTCCCTTCAAAAATCTATTTGTCAAAAAGCTCTTTTCAAACTCCTTTTCAAAAATTCTCTTAAAAAGTTCACTTTCTAAAAACTATCTTCAAAAGATTTACTTTTCAAAATCTCTCTTTTCTTGGAGTCCAAGTCAAGCCTTAGATCCCATGGTTAGGAAATCCTAATTTTCTTTTTCAAAAACATGACTTCCTGTTTTGCTTCAAATCAAAGTTTCCAAAACCTCTATTTTCTACATAAAATTTTAGGTTTCCAAAATATGTTTTTTCACCAAAATTATAAGTTTCCAAATCCTAGATTTTCAAAATTCAATCTTTCCAATTCTATGTCAAATCCAATCTTTCAAATTAGAAAACTAGACCAAATCTTTTAAATTAAAAAACTAGATCAAATCCTCCAATTGTAGAAACCAAATCAAATAATCTCTTTTTGGAAGTAAAATCAAATCTTTAACTTTAAGAAATAGAAATCCAATCTTTCTAAAATTCAAAACTTTCCTAAGTTCAAACTCTCCAAAATTCAAATCTTTCCTAAAGTTCAAAACTTTCTTAATTTGACACTTTCCTAAAATAGAACTTTCCTATTTTGAAACATTCCTAATTCAAAGCTTTCCAAAGTACAACATTTCCTAAACCTTAACTTTCCAAGTTGTTTCCTATTTTGAAACATTCCTAATCAAATTAAATCTTTCTTAAATCCAACTTTCCTAATTCGAATCTTTCCTAAATCCAACTTTCTAAAAAGGAATTACTCAAATCTAAATCCAATCCTTTTGAATTCAACTATATGTTCCAACCCTAGGATACTTAAACCTTAGGAGGCCTAAACCCTAGTTCAACCCTAACTCTAAAGTTATGAAGTTTCAACTCTTTTCTAAAACTCCTTTATAAACCAAGATAGTTTTCCAATTTCAAATTTCAAAATGTTTTCAAAACTTGAATATATCTTTCCTAAGTCAAGTCCAAGTTTTCTTTCAAAGTTCAAACTGTCTTTCAAGTTTAAGTTCAATTTCAAATCAAATCTCGATTTCATATCTTCTATTCTAAGTTCAAATCAAATCCTTTTTCAAATCAAATTCTTTTTCTAATCAAATATTTTCAAACCAAACTTTTCAAATCTAAAAGTGTTTGTTTTTAATCGGACTCTTATTCGAACTACCACTGACCTGATTCCCAAAAATGGATACGTAGGCAACCCTCATAGGTGCGGTCATAACATTTTTCAAACTTCCAATTCCATGATCTATTTCAATTTTCTAATTCTAAAATCTATTTTCAAAATCTCCAATTCTAATTTCTAAAACCTTTTTTCCAATTTCAAATCAAATCTATCTTTTCAAATTTATTTCCAAATTCAAATCAAGTTATTTTCAAATTTACTTTCAAAATTAAATCAAATCAAATTCTTGCACTTGCATATCATGCATCATGTCAAACTTATTTTCTAAAGTGGATATTTTTGGACATTTATTAATCAAAGATTCCGAATGAGTGAACCTAGGGTGAATAAACATGTAGGTACTGCCAAGGAGGGGTAGGGTGATTGGTTAGTGCATCTTCCCTACACATAACTAACCTCTGAACTTAAAATCACTGTTTTCAGATACCAAATGGCGTTATTTTCAAAAAGGGCTTAAATATTTTCAAAAGTTGCCAAGCAACCTATTTTTTTAAAAACCCTCTCTCGAGGAAGTTTTCAAAACCTTTTCAAAAACCCTAAGCATAATCTTCGAATTGTGCTTAGTTTTAGGTGACCTAATTGTCGCGCCCAGATTTTTCGCACTCGAGGAATACACACACAAGTGGAAAAAACACTGTACTCTCTCGTTAGAACTCGTCCTCCTAGAAGAATGAGTGTGATTAGGTTTGAATTGAAAATAGATTTGAATAAAGGGCTTTTAGAAAAGATTTGGAGTTGTCACCTAAAAACTGAGCATAATCCGAAGACTACACTTAGGGTTTTTGAAAACGATTTTGAAAATATTTCCTCAAGAGAGGGTTTTTAGGAAAACAGGTTGTTTGACAACCTTTAGAAAATAATTTAGTCCTTTTTGAAAAATAACTCCATTTTTGGTCTTTGAAATCAGTGATCTTAGGTTCGGAGGTTGGTTACGTGTAGGGAAGACGCACTAAGCCATTACCCTATCCGCCTTTGAAGTACCTACATGTCCATTTACTCTAGATTCACCTATGAGAGTCTTCAACTAATAAATGTTCAATCCTATCCACTTTAGAAAAAGAATGTTTAAAAAGTATGATGCATGATATGCAAGTGTAAAAAAAGAGAGTTGGAAAATAGATTTGGAAAAAGATTTGAAAAGAAATTGATTTGATTTAAAAAGAGATTTAAAAAGATAGATTTGAAATTGAAATTGAAAATAGATTTGAAAAGAGTTATGGAATTGGAAACTTGAAAAATGTTGTGACCGCACCCATGAAGGTTGCCTACGTATCCTTTTAGAGGAATCAGGCCAGTCGTAGTTCGGACAAGAGTCTGATTGAAAATAGAAGAGTTGATTTGGAAAAGAGTTGGAGTTGGAATTGGAATTGGAATTGGAAGAATAGGAAATTTGGACTTTGATTGAAAGATTTGAAAAGATTGGTTTTAAAAAACTTGGTTTTAGGAAACCTAGACTTAGGAACTTAGAAAAGAAAGATTGAACTTGATTTGAAAAGATTTTTAAAAAGAATTGACTCGAATATTGGATCGGAAGATTAGGGAATCTTGGATTAAGGAAAGGTTTGAATTAAGAAAGTTTCGTTTTAGGAAAGTGTCATTTTAAGACAATGTCATTTTAGGAAAGTTTCAAATTAGGAAAATTTCAATTTAGAAAAGTTTTGAATGAAGGAAGTTTCATTTTAAGAAAGGTTTTGAAATAGGAAAGGTTTCGAAAAAGGAAAGGTTTCACTTTAGGAAAATTTCGATTTAGGAAAGTTTGGACTTAAGAAAGTTTCGAATTTAGAAATTTTTTGAAATAGGAAAGTTTGAATTTGGAATGTTTTGAAATAAGGAAGTTTTGAAAATAAGAAAGTTTTAAATTTAGAAAGTTTGGAAGTTTAGAAAGATTTAACTTCAGAAAGTTTCGAATTTAAAATGCTTTGGATTTAGAAAGATTTGAAATTTAGAAAGTTTAAGAGTTAAAAAGTTTTAAAGTTTGAGTTTTAGAAAATTTTGAGATTAGGAAAGGTTTAAGTTTAAGAAAGATTTAAAAACTTAGATTTGGAAAGTTAAGATTTGAAAAGGGATAGAATTAGGAAAGGGTTGAATTAGGAAAGATTTGGATTTTGAGTTTTAAAATTTAGGAAAGATTTTTATGTTCAAGTTTTGGAAACTTAAGACTTAGGAAAGTAGAAGATTAGGAAGGAGTTGAATTAGGAAAGATTTGGATTTTGTTTCTAAGAAGAAGTGTTTTGATTTTGTTTCTAGAAACGGAGGATTGGATCTAGTTTCCTAAACGGGAAGATTGGATTTGGCTTCTTAAAGGGAATATTTGATTTGACAAGGATTTGAAAGAAGAATTTTTAGAAATCCTAGATTTGGAAGACTATCATTTTGACGTAGAAAATAGGTTTTGGAAATATGTATAGTTTTGATGTAGAAAATAAGAGGTTTTGAAAACCTAGGTTTTGAGGCCAAAGTAAGGGATTGAAAATCATGCTTTTGGAAAGGAAAACTAGGGTTTCCTAATTGTGGGTTCTAGGGTTTGACTTGGACTCTAAGGAAAGAGTTTTTAGAAAGTGGGTTTTTTGGAAAGAGGGATTTTTAGAAGGAAATCCTAGAGAGGAGTTTCCAGAAAGTGAATTTTAAAAAAAGAGTTTTCGGAAAGAAATCCTAGTGAGAAGTTTTTAGAAAGAGATTTTTGAGAAGAGTTGTTTAGGAAGGAAACGTAAGGAGCATCTTTGGAGAGTGAACTTTGAGGAAAGCGTTTTTGAAAAGGAGCTTTTAGGAAAGATGTTTTTGGAAAGAGATTGTTGGAAAGGAGTTTTTGAAAAAAAAAATTTGAAAAGGAGATTGGAGAGAGTTTTCTAAGAAGGAAACCTAGGGAGTGTTTTTAAGAAAGGAATTTTGAAGAGAGTATTTTGGAAAGAAGTTGAAAAGGAAGTTTTGAAAATAGATTTTCAAAGGGAGTTTTTGGAAAACAATTTTGGAAAGGAATTTGAAGAAGGAGATTGGAAAGCGTTTTTAGAAAGTATGTTGAAAAAGAGGTTTTTAGAAGGAAGGATTTGAAAAGAGAGTTTTTAGAAAGTATATATAAAATACCTCGCTTTCCTAAAGCAATTCTAACCATAAGAAAGCTAGAACCACTTTAAGATAGTGGTTTTGAAAACAACAATGTTTTGAAAATATGGACCATATTGGTCACTTTAAATGTAACATTTTTCTAAAGCAACCCTAGCCATGAAAAGGCTAGAATCACCCTAGGATTGTGATTTTGTAAATAAGTTTTGAAAAAGAAGATTTTGATGCAATTTTGAAAACGATGTTAATGCAAGCTTTGAAAACGAGCTTTGGAAGAATGCAAGATCAAGATATATACAATGCAAAGAGGGTTGTGAACATACAAGGTTAAAGGCTTCACCACATAATCAAGAGAGGCCAAACCCATGTGGTCTCTGGTTAAACTAAAAGAAAGCCCCCGACACAGTGACTCTTCAATAGCCTAATCCTACACATGGACTAGGAACTCCCTTGTTTCAAGCATGCAAAGAAAGGGGGGGGGGGAGAAGATGGAGGATTAAAATAGAAGAAAACCCAAGTGGGTTAGGAGAGAGAAGAGAGAGGGGGAAGTGCAGAAACTTAAAGAGAAAGCCTACCTTGTCTTGTTTATTTCACTTTGCTTTGTGCGCCTTGCTTTTCTTCAGTCTTCGCTTCACCTTAGTCTTCAAGGGCTTGTCTTTGATCTTCAAAACTTGAAGTTGCAGCAATCCAAGCCTTCAATGGAGGGTTGGCCGCTAGTGTATAAGTATATAGGAGTCTGTATGAATGTATAGGAGGCTACGGTTTGTGTATGGTGGCTAGGGTTTGGAAAACCTAGAGAAGCTAGTGTTTAGGGAGGCTAAGAGCTCTGTATATCGAATATTAGGGTTTTTAGACTAAGTTTGTAAACCTTTTTCACATTGGAAGATGCTCTGTATTCATAAAGAGAGGAATGCACTGGCGCCTATTGCAGTGGCGCCAGGCCAAAAATTACACTAGCACCATTAAGAGTGGCGCCAGGCCATTTTTTTGGCTTGGTGCCATTACTAATGGCACCAGCCATTTAGGAAATGTTTAAGGTCGGCATGCAACGTATCTTTAGAAGATTTGGGAGCCTATACTAGTGATTACCATGCAATTTTTAGCCTGGCTTCACTAGGAGTGACTCTAGAAGGTCCGGGGATGAATTGAAGGGGTCGGGAATGACCCGGAGAGTTGGAAAGGGACAGGAACCCTTAGAATAATGTCTCGAGGACAAAGGACTTGAAAAATAATGACAAGATTTGTTAGAAGGGTTGATCGGGCCATAAGGGGCAAAACGGTTAATCGGACGGAAAGCTGCTGAGACGAACTCAGAATGTCCCGGGAGAAGACTCAAGTTTTGGAAACATTATTTAGAATGTTCTCAAAATCTATGGGTTTGATACCTAGAGCCGGTGTGATCGGAAAAGTTGATCGACCCACCAAGGGCAAAACGGTCATTTTGTACCGGGTTTGCCGAAATTGGCTCGGAATGATACGAAAAGATAAAGAAAGTATTCTCGGGAGGTTACCGGTTTGACACTTAGAGCCAGTGTGGTTCCTAGATCGTTTGGATGCCTAGGGGCAAAATGGTTATTTCACTTCAAGTGGGCCCTGCGGGCCCGGGAAGCAACCAGTGGACTAAATTGGAGTTTAAAAATTAGGTTAGAGTTTGAATATGCATGTGATGTGTGAAAGTGAGCCCAGTCGGGCCGGAGATTGCCGAGCAGACAAAAATGGGGTGCTTACACTAACTCACCTTAATCAAGTTAGGTGGTGACTCCAAACATTTTTTCAAAAGCCCTTAATCAAATCTATTTCAAATTTAAACCTAGTTGCACTCGTCCTTCTAGGAGGACGAGTTCTAACGAGAGAGCACTATATTTTTTCCACTTGTGAGTATTTTTCTCGAGTGCGAAAAATTAGGGTGCAATAGATACCTTTGGAAATCAACCCGTCACAACCGTCAGATTGACCGAAACACTCGTAAACCCAGGTTAACACTAACACTTGCTATCCTAACACGATAACAAAAATATCTAAATTACCCTTTGGGCACGACGACATGTCTTGTGAGAAAGTACAAACTCCTCGAGACGGTAAGTCCATCCATCCTAACACGTCTTGTGAGAAAGTACAAACTTCTCGAAACAATAGGTCCATCCAATTCGGTGCTTCTTGCGAGAAAGTACAAACATCTTAAGATAGTTAGTCCACCCCTTCCAACTATTCCTTAATAGTCTAACACGTTCAAGTTGTCAATCAAACAGACTCTAGACCCATTCTAGTGATACTAGGTCAAAATGACTATTTTGCCCCTGAGGACCCTTTCAAGGAGCATTTCCTAGACGCTTTGTCGTAGTTAACTTTTTTCTTGATTTCTTAATTAAAACGCGCCATAAAACGACTTGAGAAATGCATAAATCAGGGAATTCCCTAAAGCCATTCTTGAGGACTTTCCATCTGTATGGTCTAATGAAGATGATCACTCCCTAAGGTTCCCGATCACGTGGCTCGAAATCGGCTACTTTGGGAAACCAACAGAATGTCTCACAAACGCTCCATGAAAGCTTATTTTCATGCACATTTTTTAAGGTGATATCTTTATCATCCGAAAACATTTAAGGCTTTCCAAGGGCACCAAGTTCCAGATAAACTGTACGGGAATGTCGTGAATGCGATTGATGTCCCTGAATCTCTCCCAGATGGCATGAATATTGAGGTCAGTTAGCATAAAAGTTCTCGACGGTGGAGCATATGCTACATGTGCCCAAATTTTGATAAGATCATCCAAAAACTTTGGTTGCTGCCTAAGATAGGATAGTATAACAATGCCATTTGTCATCCTATGAGAGGATGACACCTAGCGCATGTCTTACATATGCTTGGTCAAATTTTGACTAGGCACATGTACTACATGCTTCCAGCCCTAATTCTTCGGCCTATAAATACCAGGCCACCCCCAGCTCATTTCAAAGGCAAAAAATAGTAGAAAAACTCTGCCAAAACAAAGACAGAACTTCCAAAATTCAATACAGGCCTCCAAAATCAAAGAATCAAGAGTTCAAGAAGCGTAGAAGGCCAATCTCTCCATTGAAGAAGCTAACTATGGTGGATTGAAGGCCTTGGTAAAGCTCCATTTATATTTATGCACCTCCCACTCCTCTCTTCTCCCTCCAAGCTCACTTGAGCTTTTCTTCTCTTTTAATCCCTATCTTTTACCCCTTTTCTTGCATACTTGAAATAAGAGGGCTCTTAGGCAATGCTTAGAGGGAAGCTGGTGAGAGCCACCAGTTAGGAGAACCTCTCATAAAGCCATCTTGAGCATAGTATAGCCCTTAGAGCCCATTGCAATAGGGTGTGGCCTAACCTTTGTATATTCATGACCCTTTGCATCTAAATGTTATAATGTTCATGTATTGATTGCCATGACTTCATTTTTGTGCTTCAAACATTTTTCTAACTCCTATTAGTTTCATGTTCAAGAACTTTTTAAAGTTCATGCCAAAATGATTTTCAAAAAAGTGTCTCTAAATTGGAGTCTCTTGAACTTTAATCCATGAACCCTAGTTTTCCAAGCCTTTGAAAGCTTTTCAAAAACCCCTAATCTCTACCCTTGCATACATGAATTTCACTCTCTTGAGCTACATAAAAATGGTTTCCGAAACCACCTCTCCAAAAAAGGTTTTCAATATCTTCAGAAGTCTTTAAAAACAACCCTCCTTTAAGAAGATCCTTAAAAATTTTACTCTTTTGAGTTAGTGATTGGAATGGTCCTAAGGAGGCCTTCCATGGAGTAGTTTTCGTCAAATCTACCATATGAATCCTAGCTCACTAGAGTGGCAATTAACATCCAAAAAGTGGTTTTCTAAAACAACCCTTTTCAAAGAGATTTTCAAAATATACATGTAAGTACCCCATTTTTGCCCGCTCGGTAGTCTCCAGTCCGTCCAGACTTGTATTCAAGTCAATATGGACATATTCTAGTTCAAATTAGTTTTCTAGACATAATCTCGTCAATCAATCGCTTCGCGGGCTCACCGAGCCCAAATAGAGGCAAAATGACCAAAATGTCCTTGGGGGCATTGTCGGTCCAATTCTAGTGGGCACGTCTTCTCAAAGACAGTAAGTTCCTTTTTCAATTTCAATTCCAATTCAAATCCAATTTCAAGTCCAATTCTAATTCTAATTAAATTCGGCACGCCTTTTAAGAAAGTTGATTTCTCAAGGCGATAAGTCCATCCTGTCCGGCACATTTTTTGCGAGAACTCTTCAGAACGATAAGTCCCTTTAAACCCGTCGACCTAGACGAGACCCCAAGTCCCCTAGATGGTAGAACGGTCCACCTTTGGCGCCTGCTAGCCCGCCAATGAAGAAATGTCCGTTTCAGCATGCCTTCCAAGCAAGTTGATTCCTCAGGCGCTAAGACCACCTAGCAGCTTCCCGAGATTAGGCAATCTCTGGAATGATCGCGACCCGTCAGAGTAACGGAAATACTTGTAAACATCGTAACCATTAGAGTGACGAAAACACTAGTAAACAGTTCGATATAGGAAATTGCCAACAAACCCCTATGTCACAGGATCTCTGTTAGAGTGACGGAAACACTCAAAACCCAGGTCAACACCAGTGCTTGCTAGCCCACTCCGGTGAAAAATGACCAAACTGCCCCTAGGGCCATTTTCGGCATGTTTCTTGAGAAAGTACCTAAGTCCACAGAACAAAAAGTCCACCCTTCCAACATTGTCTTAAAGATAATCCGGCATGATTAGGTGCCCTAGAGTCGGTTTCGGGCCAATTCTGAGACCTTTCAGTTAAGATGACCAGTTTGCCCTTAAGCGTCCAAGCGCCTCGGGAACCACACCAGCTTTGAGTATCAAACTGGTAACCTCTCGGGGATACTTCTAATAATATCCCTAGGCTTCCAATACATTTTTGGGTCATTCTGAATTAGTTCCAAAAAGCCCGTTGTAAATTGATCATTTGCCCCTAGTGGGTCAGTTGCCATTTCTAACCACACCGACTCTAGGTATCAAATAGGCCATCTCCTGGGACATTCTAGGTAATGTTTCTATGTCTTGAGTCTTTTTCCGGGACATTCCAAGTCCATCGCGGTAGCTTTCTAGCCCGATTGACCATTTTGCCCCTAATGGCCCAGTCAACCCCTCTGACACATCTCGTCATCATTTTTCAAGTGTAATACACCCGAGCCACTATTCTAAGGGTTCTTGTCCCTTTCCGGCCTTCCGGGCCATTCTCGGCCCTCTAAATCATTCCCAAACCTTGCGGAGTCACTCCTAGTAAAGGCAAGCTAAAAATTGCATGGTATTCACTAGTACAGGCACCCAAATCTTTTGAAGATACGTTGCTTGTTGACCTTAAAACTTTCCTAAGTGGCTGGCGCCACTACTAGCCAAAATTTGGGGTGGCGCCACTCCTAGTGGCACCAGAAGGAAATTTTGCCTAGCACCACTGCAACAAGCTCCAGGTCAATCCTCTGTCTATAAATACAGAGCCTCCTCCAGCATGAAAAGGGTCTGTAAACTCAGTTTAAAAACGCTCCTCTTCGATACACAAAGCTCGAAGCCTCTCCAAACCCTAGTTCTGTTTAGGTTTTCCAAGCCCTAGCCTCCATGCACAAACCCTAGTTCCCATATACTTTACCCTAGCTCACATACACCCTTATACACTCATATAATAGCCTCCAAAGCCTCCATTGAAGACTTGAAGTGCTGCAATTCCAATGCTCCTGAAGATCCAAGCAAGCTCTTGAAGACTGACACAAAGCAAAGTAAGGATCGAAGTAAAGTAAGCAAGCAAAACAAACCAAATAAAAGAAGATTCAAGGTAGGCTTTCTATTTATGTTTACACATCTCCCCCCTCTCTCTTCTCTCTCCTAACCCACTTGGGTTTTCTTCTATTTTAATCCCCCATCTTCTTTCTTCCCTTTCTTGCATGCTTGAAACAAGGGACTCCTCGATTTATGTGTAGGATTAGGCTATTGAAAGTCACCGTGTCGGGGGCTTTCTCTTAGTCTAACCGAAGACCACGTGAGTTCGGCCCCCCTGATTATGTGGTGAAGCCTTTTAACCTTGTATGTTCATGACCTCAACTTGCATTGTACATATCATGATCATGCAGCTCTCCAAAAACCGTTTTTAAACTTGTTTTCAAAACTTGCATCAAAACCGTTTTCAACACTTGCATTAAAATCTTCTTTTTCAAAACTTATTTTCAAAATCATAATCCTAAGGTGATTCTAATCTTTCCATGGTTAGGGTTGCTTTAGGAAAGTATTATATTTAAAGTGACCAATATGGTCTATATTTTTAAATCCTTGTTGTTTTTAAAATCACAATCCTAGAATGGTTCTAACCTTCTTATGGTTAGAATCGTTTTAGGAAAGTGAGATATTTTTAGAGGTTTGTGAAAATCCATCCCTTTCCAAATTGTTTTTCAAACTTACTTTTCAAAATCTTCTTTTTAAATCCCTTCCAAAATCTCTTTTCGAATCTACTTTCTAAAATTTCTTTTTCAATATACTTTCTAAAAAGTCACTCCAATCTCCTTTCCAATAATTGCTTTCTAAAACTTCCATTCACAAAATTCACTTTCTAAAAATGCTCCTTAAGTTTTCTACCTAAAAACTCTTTCCAAAAATATCCTTTCCAAAAAACTCTCTTTTCAAGTTTGCTTTCTAAAATACTCATTTCTAAGATTTTCTTCCAAAAATCTTCCTTTCTTAAAATTCACTTTCCAAAATCTCTTTTCTTGGAGTCCAAGTTAAACCTTAGAGCCATGATTAGGAAACTCTAATTTTCCCTTCAAAAACATAATTTCTAATTTCCTATTTTGGCCTCAAACTTCAGGTTTCCAAATTCTATTTTCTACACCAAAATGTAGGATTTCCAAAACTGCATCTTTCCAATTTCATGTCCAATCCAATCTTCTCTTTAGAAAACCAAATCTAATCTCTCCCTTTAGGAAACTAGATTCTATCCTCCATTTTTGGAAACAAAATCAAATCATTTCTTTTTTAGAAACAAAATCCAAATCTTTCCTAAATTCAAATCCTTCCAAATCTCATACCTTCCTAAACCTTAAGTTTCCAAAACCTAAACTTTTAAATCTTTCATTCAACTTTAAGCTTCTTAATCTTCCTAATTCAACCCTTTCCTAAATCTATACCTTTTCAAATTTCAACCTTCCAAATCTAAATTTTCAAATCTTTCTTAAACTCAAACATTTCCTAATTTCAAGTATTTCTAAAACTCAAACCTCGAATCTTTCTAAATTCTAAACTTTCTTAAATTCAAATCTTTTCAAAATTCTAAACTTTCTAAATTCAAATCTTTCCAAATCCAAAATTTCTAAATTTAAAACTCTCTAAAGTCAAAACTTTCTAAATTCGGAACTTTCCTAGGTTAAAACTTTCTAAATTCAAAACATTTCCTACTTTCCTAATTCGAAATCTTTCCTAAAATGAAACTTTCCTAAAATAGAACTTTCCTATTTTGAAACTTTCCTAATTTGAACCTTTCCTAAATCTCAATCTTTCTAAAACAAGTCCAAATCCTTCTTCCGAGTTCTATCTTTCCAAATCAAAGTCCAATCTTTTCAATTCCAAATTCTAATCTTCTATTCTAAGTTCAAATCAAACCCTTCTTCAAATCAAAATCTCTTTTTCAAATCAAATCTTCTATTTTCAATTGGACTATTGTCCGAACTATGACTAACTTGATTCCTCCAAAGGGATATGTAGGCAACCCTTATGGGTGCGGTCTTAACTCTTTTCAAATCTCTAATTCTATAACCTTTTTCAAACTTCTAATTTCATAACTTATCTTAAACTTCCAATTCCATGATCTATTTCAAGTTTCTATTTCCAAAACTTTCTTTGCAATTTCAAACTTCAATCCTTCTTTTCAAATCTACTTTCCAAAATCAAATCTTTTCAAATCTAAATTTTCTTGCATTTGCATATAATGCATCATTCTAAATTTCTTTTCAAAATTCTTTTCTAAAGTGGATAGTATTGAACATTTGTTAATCGAAGACTCTAATGGTTGAATCTAGGGTGAATAGACATGTAGGTACCGCAAGGGCGGGATATGGTGATTGCTTAGTGTGTCTTCCCTACATGTAACCAACTTCCGAACTTAGATCATTGTTTTCAATGACTAAAATGGAGTTATTTTAAAAAACAAGGGCTTAAATATTTTCTAAATGTTGCCAAATAACCTATTTTCTTAAAAACCCTCTCTTGAGGAAGTATTTTTAAAATCGTTTTCAAAAACCCTGGGTGTAGTCTTTGGATTGTGCTTAGTTTTTAGGTGACCTAACTCACCTTAATCAAGTTAGGCGGTGACTCCAAATGTTTTTCAGAAGCCCTTTATTCAAATCAATTTTCCAATTCAAACCTAGTCGCACTCATTCTTTTAGGAGGATGAGTTCTAACGAGAGAGTACAATATTTTTTCTGCTTGTGTACGTATTCCTTGAGTGCAAAAAAATCTGGGTACGATAGCTGGCGACTCCACTAGGGACACTTAAAGGATTAGGCCATGATCATGTCTCTTCACCCTTCACCCATGTAGAGTCTTCAATTAACTTGTCCAATTTTATCCACTTTCAATTTTTAAAATCAAATTTTCAACGTTGTTTTCAAAAAACATGCATTTAACTCCATTTATATTATCTTGCATTAAGTTTTCCATCTACATACTAACTCTTGCATCTTTGTTTTGTAGGTGAGCTTTTGCTTGCATTATTATTTTATATCATACTAACTACTATGCATGAATGAATGTGATGAACAGGATAGATGAGAGTTGTTGGGTCATTTCCTCCGCTTTCAAAAATCACATACATACTGCATGTGCACTTGCATTCTTTACTCTGATATGTCCCTTCTAGTTAGAAGGGGAACAGTATATTGGTTGTGGGCAAGATGTTGTGTCAGTTTTTTTACCTACGGCCTCTTGATGGTTCCCTCACTCGGATCACCAATCGATCATGGCACCACCTCGGGAAGTGGGCCTAGGTTTGAAGATCTGGGAATTGAGCCTTTTTAGGACGCATTGGTAAACCTTCAACCTCATGCTCATATAGACACCATGCATAGCTAAACCTCCGCCGGATTTAAGACATGCACACCATTTTCCAAAACCATAGAGGAAAGGGTGACTGCTTTTACTTTCCTCAATATCTGTTTATTTCTGTTGTTATAATAACTGTATTCTTACTGTTATAATGCTTGTCTAACTATTCATGCATGCATATTTACTTCAATTGCATTCTCTCTCCTTACGCTCTTTGCATCCATATTCATGCATATAATATGGCATCCCAAGACAAGAGTTCCAGAGTAACTCAAGTCACAGTATTCTCATGCATATAATCAACCCAAAGAGAGTGACACCAAGGTTACTCCCCCTTGCATTAAACCTATCCATATCCTAATGGTTCCCACTTAACCCTAAAGAGTCATGGCATGCATTTCAAGTTATTACATAAGAGGGGCCCCAATCCCTCTATGCTCATGAAGATAGGATTGCCAAAAAGACAAGGGGCAACCAATCAGCAAGGTCTCTCAGCAACCTCCTCGATGTCGAATCCAAAGAAGGCGAATCCAAAGACTTATTAGTAGTTTAGGATTTCATATGTAAAATTAGATAGGTGGAAGTCTAAAGAAAAATATTCCCCTTCCCCCCATTAAAGTGTACTTTGTCTCGTTTATATTTTAAACCCAAAAGTTTAATGTACCCCTTTCTGCGAATGAATAAATGTAAGGATGAATATAGATGCTTGGTCAATGGTAAGGTACTTGCATACAAGGGCAAAACCTCTATCTCCGAAAGTGAGCCAAAGCCATCATATTTAGTCTCCCTTTCTAATAGGGGCACCCTAGGGCATGCATTGCATAGAACTCTCTAAAAATCAAAAACTAACTTGCGATTTATGTCCTTATTTTCTTTTCCTACCTCTTTCTTTTTCTTTTACAGAGATCACCCTGCATTGAGTCAACGTTGCTCCTAAGAAGGGTCAACATCCACCTAGGGATCCCATTATCACCCAACAAAGAGCATCACTTATGGCTGCCAACCTTGAAGAATCGTCCCAAGTCTCTCGAGAAGAGGTCAACGAAATAAGGACCAAGATTGATGAAATGTTTAAACTCATCCAAACCCTGGCCGTGAAGGATGCTGCTGCAATCCCATCATTATCCATGACTTCGTCCAAGGACCCTGAACCCGCTAACCTATGGATCGTGCTTCAATTTAACAATACTGGGAGGAGCAAAGAATATGCCAAATGGATCAATACTGAAGAGGAGGAGACCATATTGTTTTCACCTACCGAAAAGAGGACTCCCCTAGACTCTCTCAGTTTGACAATCCAAGGGCTAGAGGATTCATTGCGAAGTCTCCATGGCCATGACACTTACGAGTTTATTTCCTATGATGAGCTTTATTTCTTTTCGGACCACCCGAGACCTGCTAAGTTCAAAATGCCTGACTTCTAAAAATATGATGGCACTGGTAACCCTATTGCTCATCTTTGTTTGTATGCTGGGGCACTGAGTGGTCATGGGAACGATTCGAAACTCTTGATACAACTATTCCAACACAATCTCACTGGGTTTGTCCTGCAATGGTTTGCCCGTCTAGACCTAAGGAAGATCACAACTTGTATCGTGCTGGTCAACGCATTCAAAGCCTAATACCGTCACAACATCGACCTCACTTCCGATCGATGGTCCCTGATGACAATTAGTAAAGGTGAAAAATAAAGTTTCAAGAACTATTCCTTGAGATGGAGAGAAGCCGTTGCACAAGTTAATCCTCCATTGGAAAAGAAGAAGTACGTGCAACTGTTCGTACATACTTTCTAAGATATATACTACGAGAAGCTCTGCACATGCATAGGGAAAAGCTTCTCTGAGCTTATCATGTAAGGGGAGATAATAGAAAATGGTCTTAAGACAGGGAGGATCATGGATCCTTATGCAAAGACTGGAGAAAGTTCTACCAACATAGCTAAGAAGGTGGCTACTACAAGTGGAATAATCAAGAAGAAAAGCGAGGTGTCTGCCATCCTGCCCGGCCAACCACCCCAATACCATCCCCCACTACAATCACACCTTGTCTTGCCCTTACCCACTTTAACCATGCCTATTCGAACCCCTAACTATGGCCCTGTTGGGGCACGCCCTAACTTTAATAGACCTACCCGACGTACCTTGGATACCTTAGCCTGCACCCAAACTGAGGCCTACCATAACCTTTTGAAGAACAATATCTTGAAGCCCATACCTTCTCACCCATTGCCAAGCCCTCTAAACCCAACCTTCAATGCTACCCTCACTTGTGAATACCATTCGGGTGGCCATTGGCACGACACCAAAAGCTGCTTCTCTCTTAAGCATAAGATCCAAGACTTAATCAACAACAAGAATATTGATCTTCAACCGGTGAATCCTGCTCCAACCACCAATGTGACCACCAACCCTTTGCCAGACCACACCATTAATATGATACTAGTAGAAATGGAAGGCGATGGAGAGTTCGATGAGCCCATGGCTGAGGATTACGAGGAGGATTGGGAGACCGACGAAGAGGATGACTGGGAGGAGGATCTCCCATTATATTTTCAAATTCTTGTTGTTTTCAAAACCATAATCCTAGAATGGTTCTAACCTTCTTATAGTTAGAATCGTTTTAGGAAAGTGAGATATTTTTAAAGGCTTGCAAAAATCCATCCCTTTCTAAATTGCTTTTCAAACTTGCTTTTCAAAATCTTCTTTTTAAATCCCTTCCAAAATCTCTTTTCAAACCTACTTTCTAAAATCTCCTCCAATATACTTTC
Source organism: Euryodendron excelsum (assembly GCA_033060915.1). Classification (NCBI taxonomy): domain Eukaryota; kingdom Viridiplantae; phylum Streptophyta; class Magnoliopsida; order Ericales; family Pentaphylacaceae; genus Euryodendron; species Euryodendron excelsum. Next base: position 38,778,456 of record CM065381.1, on the reverse strand, counting down.
TAAAAACTCTCTCCAATCTCCTTTCCAATTTCTAAAACTTCCATTCACAAAATTTACTTTCTAAAAACGCTCTTTAAGTTTCCTTCCTGAAAACTCTTTCCAAAAATATCATTTCCAAAAAACTCTCTTTTCAAGTTTGCTTTCTAAAATACTCCTTTCTAAGATCTCCTTCCAAAAATCTTCATTTCTAAAAATTCACTTTCCAAAATCTCTTTTCTTGGGGTCTAAGTTAAACCCTAGAGCCATGATTAGGAAACCCTAGTTTTCTCTCTAAAAACATAATTTCTAATTTTTTATTTTGGCCTCAAACTTTAGGTTTCCAAATCCTATTTTTTACACCAAAATCTAGAATTTCCAAAACTCCAGCTTTCCAATTCCACGTCAAATCCAATCTTCCCTTTAGAAAACCAAATCCAATCTTCCCATTTAGGAAACTAGATCTATCCTCCGTTTTTGAAAACAAAATCAAATCATTTCTTTTTTAGAAACAAATTTCAAATCTTTCTTAAATTCAAATCCTTCCGAATCTCATACCTTTATAAACCTTAAGTTTCCAAAACCTAGACTTTTAAATCTTTCCTTAAGCTTTAATCTTCCTAATCTTCCTAATTCAACCCTTTCCTAAATCCATACCTTTTCAAATTTCAACTTTCCAAATCTAAATTTTTAAATCTTTCTTAAACTTAAACATTTCCTAATTTCAAGTGTTTCTAAAACTCAAACTTTGAATCTTTCTAAATTCTAAACTTTCTTAAATTCAAATCTTTCCAAAATTCTAAACTTTCTAAAATCAAATCTTTCCAAATCCAAAACTTTCTAAATTCAAAACTCTCTAAAGTCAAAACTTTCTAAATTCGGAACTTTCCTAGGTTAAAACTTTCTAATTTCAAAACTTTCCAATTTCAAAATATTTCCTACTTTCCTAATTCGAAATCTTTCCTAAAATGAAACTTTCCTAATTCGATCTTTTCCTAATTCTCAATCTTTCCAAAACAAGTCAAAATCCTTCTTCGAAGTTCTATCTTTCCGAATCAAAGTCCAATCTTTTCAATTCCAAATTTCAAATTCTAATATTCTATTCTAAGTGCAAATCAAACCCTTTTCCAAATAAAAATCTCTTTTTCAAATCAAATTTTCTATTTTTAATCGGACTCTTGTCTGAACTACGACTAACCTGATTCTTCTATAGGGATACGTAGATAACCCTCATGAGTGCAGTCATAACTCTTTTTAAATCTCGAATTCCATAACCTTTTTTAAATTTCCAATTCCATGATCTATTTTAAGTTTCTAATTCCAAAAATCTATTTTCAAATCTTCAATTTCAATCTCCAAAACTTTTTTTCCAATTTCAAACTTCAATTCTTCTTTTCAAATCTACTTTCCAAAATCAAATATTTTCAAATGTATATTTTCTTGCATTTGCATATCATGCTTCATGTCCAATTTCTTTTTAAAATTCTTTTCTAAAATGGATAGTATTGGATATTTATTAATTGAAGACTTTAATGATTGAATCTAGGGTGGATAGACATATAGGTACCGCAAGTGCGAGGTAGGGTGATGGCTTAGTGCGTCTTCCCTACACGTAACCAACCTCCAAACTTAGATCACTATTTTCAAAGACCAAAATAGAATTATTTTCAAAAAAAGGCTTAAATATTTTCTAAAGGTTGCCAAACAACCTATTTTCTTAAAAACCCTCTCTTGAAGAAGTATTTTCAAAATTGTTTATAAAAATCCTAGCTGTAGTCTTTGGATTGCGCTTAGTTTTTAGGTAACCTAACTCACCTTAATCAAGTTAGGTAGCGACTCCAAATATTTTTCAAAAACCCTTTATTTAAATAAAATTTTCAATTCAAACCTAGTCGCACTCATTCTTCTGGGAGGATGAGTTATAACGAGAGAGTACAATATTTTTTTCGCTTGTGTATGTATTCCTCAAGTACAAAAAATCTGAGCGCGACAATACACTCTCTTGATTTTTCATCCAAAAGGTCATCAAAACAACCTATTCTATATTAATTTTCAAAGTTTTGGTTTTTTAAGTTTAGGGTTGGAATGGTTCCAAGGCAACCCTCTTTGGAGAGGTTTACAAAACTCAACCATATGAACCCTATCCTTACTTGGGTATTTTGTAAAAATGATTTTCAAAACTTTACATGAAATGATAGCTTTTCTACATAAAATGACAATTTTACATGCACTTTTATAAAAGCTTTTCACATAAAATGATAAGATTTTTACATAAAATCATGCTTTTCATAACCTTCTTTCAAAGTTTCATACATAACCCATCTCTTCCAACCTTTTCAAAACCACAAGATCCAAATCCTAGTTCAAAATCACTACGTCCAAACCTTAGTTCAGAACCCTTCAAAAACCTTAGGTTTACCTAACCCTAAGTCATCTTAACCCTAAGTTAACCTAGCCCTAATTAGTTAATCATATGTCACATTAACCCTAGGTTAACCTAATCTTAGTTAGTTAACCCTAAGTCAAACCAACTTCAAGGCTCTCCAATTTCAATACTCTTTTCCAACCATCATTCAATTTCAAAATGATTTTAAAATTCTTTTTCAAAAACATTCTACTTTCTTAGGTTTTCAAAAATCATAACTCCAAAGTCTTTTTCAAAGTACTTTTAGAAACCACTCCAAATGTTTTCAAGAGCTTTCTTAAACTTGTCTTAACATAAAATGGCTAGATACTTGACCTTTTTCAAAACTTGCTTTCTAAAAAGTTTTTAAAAAACCCACGACCCTTAGGTGATCTTAACACTCTCATAGTTAGGGTTCCCTAGGAAAAATGATACGTGAAATGAAACCTACATGGTTCATATTAGGGTTCCAATACCCTAAATATTTTCAAAAACCTTTTTCAAAAATGATTTTCAAATAGTCACACTCTTGAAAATGGATATAAGTGAATATTTAATAACCGTTAATTCAAATGAATGAACTAAGAATGAATAGACATGTAGGTGCCGAAAAGGTATGGTAGGGTGATAATCTTAGGATATCTTCTCTACATGTAACAAACCCCGGACCATAAATTCACTACAAGAAATTGGTGATTTAGCGACTAATTTTTTTTAGCGAAGATTAAACTATTGCTAAAAATTGACCTTTAGCGACTAAAGTAAAGTCTGTTGCTAGTTCCATGATATTGTTGACGACAGCCCATCTTGCCACAGATTTTGTCGCAAAAACAAATGGCGGGAAATTTCTACAGCACGAGTTATGGCAGGAAAGGGTTTTAGCAACAATGTTTTTGGTGACAAAGTAAAACAGTTGCTAATGTTGATTTTTTGCAACTAAAGTATAATTTGTCAAAAGTTATAATTAATTTGTTAGTAATTACAAACATGCGGATTTGGTTACCAAAACTGGGCAGGTGGTAAATTCCATTGACGGTAGCTAATAAAAGTTTTAGCCACTGCAATTTTTGGTTGTTAAAGGTGTGGACTTTTTTTATTTTTATTTAACATCAATACTCCCGTGAAAATATAAAATTTCAATTTAATATTACATATAATTCTATATAATCCGAGTCTTATGCTGAGATAACAATACAAAAAAAAAAAAAAAAGAAAAGTTTATAATGGGATTGTCATAAGGGATCACTATACATGATGGCCAAAACTTTGCTTTGCGGCGATCATGTATAAATTAAATTAAGAAAATTGCACCTAAGAACTCTTTCATAATTTCTAATTTTAGATGATTCAATTTTTCCTATATGATGAAGCGGCACTTTTGTATTGCTAAAAACTGGCTAATTTTTTTGGTTCATCAACATTACTGGCATATTTATAGAACCAGACCGACTTAGGGTCTAGTTGTCGTTCAATTAGTTGAACTAGCTGTTTCGATTATGTTATGAAAGCATTGCTAAAGAGGTTTAATATTGTAAATTTTTTGTTTATCTAAAATAAAATATTTGTTATCTTTTTCAAATTTAAAATATTCTCTATTCAATAGCCTTTTGCCTAAATATATACACTTAAGGCTAAATCAAATTTGCTTAAGTTACACTAATTAGCTTTATTGGTACTTTTATTGTTAAGGTCAGTTGCAATTGAGGTATAATCACCTTATCTCTCCTAATAATTGTGTACAATCCATAATTAGTAAAATATAGAACGGCAAAAGAACGGACGTAATATATGCGGGCTTAATAAGAATTTTTTTAAAAAATAAAGTACAAAATTCGGCATAAGAACACGAGAATGCGAAAATATGAATATACAATTACACGGGTATCATACGAATATTAGTTAAAGAGTCAAAAAAAAATGGTAACATTTATAAATAATTTTTTCTTATTTATGTTAGTAGGTAGTACTTTTGTCTCATCTATATATATCAATATTTTAAAAAATATTGTTAAAAACAGCTACATTATAGTGCTACATAAATAGATTTTATTTGTCTTATTTATTCTTTTAATACTTGATATAAAAATAGGTTAATTTATTAATTTTAATTTTGATTATTAATAATGAGTTATAGAGAAATATATTTAATAATTTCTGTATATCAACAATTAAAAAAATATCACCAATATATATTACACGATACTAGTAAAGACATACAAATCATAAACTATACAAGTTTTTTCTATAACTGATAAAGTCGAATTAGTTTAATAGCCAACAATTATATATTAAATATAGAATCAATAATGTCAACAATTATGTCATAACTTTTAATCAAGTATTTTAAAATAATTATACTTGAACCGGTTAATACACTTACAATATGGTTCAGTTAAAAAAAAAGAGTATATTTCATTAGGTTTCAGATCCAAACAAAAAATGAAAGCTTATTTTTCATTTGTATGTACATATGCACGGATATTATATGTGAACAGTACTAGTATTTACTAACTATGATCATCTCTTTCAAGCCCCTTTACTTTCTTTAGTAAAGGATGCAATGAATTGTAATTGTGAAAAGGTAAGAAGATCTAGCACCAGGACTTTAATAGTGTATATATATAGACTTCAATATGCTAAGTTACTAGTAATCAATTTAAAAAATTTTTAATTTATATAATTTAGTTGTTAAATTGACTGAATCGTGGTTGAACTAGTAAATTTACCACCTTCCTAAGTTCATAACTCATATGATTTTGTTAACTCTACTTTCCGATACCAATAACTTATTATGTTTAATTATCTAATTTTAGTTATTTTGCATTTTTTATTATGTTAATTCATGCTTTAAATTGTATTTTACTTTTTGAGTTAGTTACACTTAATTTTTTAAGTCATGATGTATGACTTTTTTTGTCTTGGTTCATCGGAAGGGATTACAAGGAGGGTCGAAGCCAGGAAAGGAATCTTGGGGGGAAGGAGGTTCCAACTCCTGACCTCCCTAATGAAAGTCAAGGACTCTAGCCAACTGAACTAACCCAAGTTGGTTCATGATATATGGTACTTAATTGTATGGTCAAATACATAATTTAAAACTACCAAGTTAGTTGTTGAGTTGGCTTCAACAGCTGGGCATAGAATCTCGCTTTTCTCTCAACATTTGCGTGTTTGAACCCGCTTGCAGTAGTAGCTGCATGAACCAATTGATGTTGAGAAGGGGTTAAATGTCGTTTGCATTTTGGTGGGGTTACGGTAATGTGCTTGCCCTTCCTAGGTGTAAGCACCCCATTTTTGCATGCTCAACAATCTCCGGTCCGATCAAACTTACATTCAAATCGACACAGACAAATTCAAGCCCAAACCGGCTTTCCAGAGTCAATCCAATTAATCAACCGCTTCACGGGCCTGCAGGGCCTAATAGAGGCAAAATGACCAAAATGCCCTTAAGGCATTGCTCTGTCCAATTACAGTTGGCACGTTTTCCTAAAGACAATAAGTCTATATTTCAATCTCAAATTCGAGTTCCAATTCCAATCCATACCAGTCAAACTCAATCCGGCATGTCTTTTAAGAAAGTTAATCCCTTATATGTTAAGTCCGTCTAATATGGCACGTTTACTAAAAAAGCACAAAATCCCTCGAAACGATAAGTCCCTTCACACCCGTTGACTAAGACAGAACCCAAGTCTCCAAGATGGTAGAGCGGTTCACTTTTGGCGCCTGCTAGCCCGCCAACATAGAATGTCCGTTATCCGACACGACTTTCGAGAAAGTTGATCCTTTGGATGATAAAACCATCTCGTAGCTTTTTGAGATCAGGTAGTCTCCGAAATGAATGCACACCTTTAAAGTGATGAAAACACTCACAAACATCGTAATCGTCAAAGTGACAAAAACATTGGCAAACAGGTTGACATCGGGAATGCCAACAGACCTTCTATGTCACGAACACGCCTCTTTGTTGCGAAACGTTTATCGGAGGACGGATACCTTTGGAAATCAAATCATCAAACACCGTCAGAGTGACGGAAATACTCAAAACCCGGGTCAACACCAGTGCTTGCTAGTCCATTTCGGTGAAAAATGACCAAACTGCACTTTTGGCCCTATCAGCACGCTTCTCGAGAAAGCACCTAAAACATCAGAGCTGTAAGTCCAACCTTCCAAGATTTTTTCAAATATAATCTAACACGTTCTAGTACCTTCCAGTCATTTCCGGATCAAATTTGAAAGACTCTAATCAAAATGACCATTTTACCCTTAGGCATTTAATTGCCTCCGGGAACCACACCGGCTCTGGATATCGAACATGAAATTCCTCAAAACACTCTCAATAGTATTTCCAACCTTCAAATCTTCTCATGGATCACTCTGGGTCAATCTTAGTGTTCCCTTGGTTTAAATAATTGTTTTGTCCCTAGTGGGTCGGTCACCCTTTTCAACTTCTCCAGCTCTAGTTATCAAGACGTTTACCTCTGGGATACTCCTTTAGAACTTTTTATCCATTCCTGCTTGAGTTTGGTTATTCAGAACCTTTTGGATCATTCACGGACTTTTTGGAGTCACTTCTAATAGAGTCAAGCCAAAAATTGCATGGTACTCACTAGGATAAGCACCCAAATCTTCTGCCTTGCATCACAAGGGTCAAAGATCTATTTCTTGTCGCCTCAAAAGTTTTCCAAAGAGACTGGCGCCACTAGTAATGGCGCCAAGAGCCAAGAAATAGCTTGGCACCATTACAACAAGCGACAAGCTCATTTTAATTGCCAATAATATAGGCCACCCCCGTGTGTATTCTGGGTCTACAAAATCAATCTAGAAATTCTACCTCTCTAAAAACAGAGCTTGAATTTTCTTAAAACCCTAATTCTCTGAAGCTTCTTCAAACCCTAGCCTTCATACATTCAAACTCTAGCTTCCATATACTCTATACAGTTAAATCCAAGCCTCCAAACATCCATTGATGATCAAAGTGTTGCATATTCAAAGCTCTCAAGGTTCAAGTAAAACAAAGCAAATAAAGCAATCAAAGCAAAGAGAAGACAATGTAGGGTTTCTAGTTAAGTTATGTAATCCCCCTCTCTCTCTTCTCTCTCTAATCTACTTTGATTTTCGTCTCTTTTAATCTCCATCTTCTACCTCCTCTTCTTGCATGCTTGAAATAAGAGACCCCCCCAGTTCATGCCTAAGAAGGCCCTGGAGAGAATCACCATGTCGAGGATTTTCTTTGAGTTCCCCCTAAGATGGTGTGGGTCTAGCCCGCTTGATTATGTGGTGAATCCTAACCTTGTATGTTCACGTCCCTATTGCTTTGTAATTGTTATGTTCATACATTGCATTCAATACCATATTCAAAGATCTTTTCAAACTTTCATTAAAGATTGTTTTCAAAACTTGCATCCAAAAGAATTGTTTTCAATGTTGTTTTCAAAACCACACTTTTATGATGATTCTAGTCATTCCATGGTTACGGTTATTTTAGGAAAGTGTTATATTCAATATGACCATCAAGGTCTAAATTTGGGTCTAAACCCCAAGTTATTTTCAAAGACAACAACCCTAAGATAATTCTAGTCATTCCATAGTTAGGGTTATTTTAGGAAAGTGTTACATTTAAAGATGCCATCAAAGTCTATATTAGGGTTTCACACCCTAGTTATTGTCAAAATGACAAGCTTAGAATGGTTCTAGTCTTCTCATAATTAGAATTGCATTAGGAAAGTGAGATAGTTAAGAGACTTGCAAAAGTCTATATTCAAACCCTTTTCTAAATAATTTTGCAAATCTACTTCTAAAAAGGTCTTTTCAAAGATTTACTTGCCAAAAACTCCTTGTCTTGAAATCCAAGTCAAAACCCTAGAGTTCATGTTTAGAAAACCCTAGTTTTCTTAGATAAATCATAGGTTTCCAAAACTCTTATCTACACAAAATCATAGGTTTCTAAAACTACATTAAATCATCTATTTTTGAAAATAAAATCTAATTTTCAATTTTAGGAAATAGAGATCAAACATTTCTTAACTTCAAACTTTTAAATCTTTCCTAGTTTTAAATTTTAAATCTTTCCTAATTCCAAATATTTCTTAATTTGAACTTTTCCTAAATAGAATCTTTCCAAAATCAAGACTTTCCTAAAATGAAACTTTTCTAATTCAAAACTCTCCTAAAATGGAATTTTCCTAAAGTAGAACTTTTCTAATTTGGAACTTTCCTAAATCGAAACTTTTTAAAATCAAGCTTTTCCCAAATCAAACTTTTCAAGTGTATGTTTAAACCCTAAGTTACTTAAGTCCTAGGAGGCCAAAACTCAAGTTCAACCCCTAACCTTAAATTGGAAAGCTTCAACTCTTTTCTAAACCAAGATGGTTTTCAAACTCTAATTTAAGTCAAGATGATTTTAAAGTTCAATTCAAACGTTTCAAAATAAGTCAAAGTTCAAATTCAAATCAAAGTTCAAACAAAAACCTTTTCAAGTCAAACTTTCCAAAGGCCCCAAAGTGTTTTTTCAAGTCAAACAATACCTCAAAGTGTCTATTTCCAATCAGACCCCGAGTCTGAACTAGAAATGACTTAATTCCCAACAAAGGGATACGCAGGTAACCCTTATGGGTGCGGTCACAACCTTTTTCAAAATTTCAATTTCCATTTTCAAAATCTCTTTTCAATTTTTTTTCATGCACTTGCATATCATACATCATATCATCCCTAAAGTGATGGCTCAACTATCTTTCTAAAATTCTCAAAGTAGATATAATTGGACATTAGATAATTGAATATTCTAAATGAGTGAACTTAAGGTAAAAGGACATGTAAGTACCGCAAGGGCGAGATAGGGTGATAGCCTGGTGCATCTTCCTTATACGTAACCAACCTTCGAACTTAGAATCATTGTTTTCAAAGACCAAGACAGAGTTATTTTTAAAAAGGGCTTAAATCTTTCTAAAGGTTGTCAAACAACCTGTTTTCTCCACAAAACCCTCTCTTGAGAAAGTTTTTTCAAAACCTTTTCAAAAATCCTAAGTTTAAGCTTCCGATTGCACTTAGTTTTAGGTGACCTAACTCACTTTAACAATGTTAGGTGGTGACTCCAAATCCTTTCTAAAAGCCCTTATTTAAATCAATTTCTAATTCAAATCTAGTCGCACTCATCCTTCTAGGAGGATGAGTTCTAATGAGAGAGTACCATGCATTTTTCCACCACTCTTGAGTGCAAAAAAACCGTGGCGTGACATTGGATCAGTAGGTATGACTCAAACCAAACATTTCACAGTGGATGAAAACCCCTATAATCACGCTCAAAGGGGGTTGTTACATTGGTTGTCCCTTTCCATATTTTTAGTTGGTTCACCCAAAAAAAATACATAATTCAATATGTACTTCACTGACTAGTGAACCATAATAAATTAACAGTAGATATTCCTATAACCAATGTGTTAATGTCATTGAACATTATAACATTATTCTATAATGCTAATTATGGCTCACACATCTTCTCTCCATATCCCTCTCCATCATCAACACGTCCACCCGAGAAACGAATCAATTGCGCCCAACATCCACAAACCCTAAGTAGCCGGTCTCTCTCTCTCTCTCTGGCACTCATCCCATCTTTCTCTCTTATCAATCTCCAGCCATTATCTCTGTTGACAAAGCCAAAGCAGTTACTTGGCTAGCATCATTGCAACAAGTAACACATTGAAGCTCTACCAACCTGTCCTTCAAATTCTCAGCTAAGGTAACTTTAAAGGGTGTATAGTTGGTAACTTGGTGATGAGATTTGTTCATATGCTCTCTCTCTCTCTCTCTCTCTCTCTCTCTCTCCATGAATATCTATATAGGCACTATAGAATCATGGGTACAGTGGAAGTACTAATACCTAGTAACTCTTTCCCCCTTTTCACATTCAATCAATTACACTATTTTGATTGGATGGATCTTGAAATAATTACACTAAATAAATGGGTCAATGTTTATTAGGGTAAAATATACTCTATATATATGTCTGGGTGTGTGGGGTGAAGAACTCTCTATTTATTGAGTCAACTTGGCTTGTATTGAAGTTGATATAGTTTTTCAAGTAATGAGAATTTGATTCCAAATAATTGGATCTTTAATCATAAACAATCTAACTGAAAATTTTAATGGTTGAATCTAATTTCTTACTATGATTATGGGTGATACACATGTTGGTCCAATAGGCAATCTAAGAGGGGGTGAATTGGGTTTTTCAACTATTAATACAAGTTAAGATTAATTAAGATTAATCTAAACAATATAGCAAAGGTTAATCTATGTGCAAAGCAATGTTAGCAAGAGAAGCAAAGAAAACAGAGCAAAAAGAGAGAGACACAGATTTACTGAGGTTCAACCACAAACCGTGATCTACGTCCTCACCCCAAGACCTCCTTGAAGCCTTCTTCCACTATGTAATCATTACAAGATGGGTTGCTGATTGACAAAGTGCTTAGCTCACTCTACAAAAACTCCTCATCGAGCTTCTACAATTTCCAAGTGGTTTTGTCCAAGCTCCACTTAAACTTTACAAGAGTTTTGCTTCACACAAGATAACTCTCAAACTCTCAGTTACAAGTGTATAAGAATATACAACTCACAAACAAACTCTCTAACTAAAGTAGATTTACAATCAAAGCTCACAGATGAAAGTAGGAAGAGTATTCAGTGTATATCAGTGATTCTTATATATAAATGCAGGTGGAGGCTAGTATATATACCCTTGCATTGATTCCATCCGTTGGAGGTGGTTGGGTATCATTAATGTGCGTCCAATCTGTTATAATGTTAAGAAAAATAGCCGTTATAACAGAGGTAGTCGGCTCCATTTTTGTGGTGTCGACACTTCTTGCTTCTGCATTTAGCAGACGATGTTCACTGGGTTCATGAGTCCCCTCTTCATGTTGATGAGGCGACTCCTTATTCATCTGTCTTCTTCATATTAGGCTTCTGCTGTTATGAGGCGACACTTCTGCTTCAGGTGTCTACTCATTGATCATTTAAAACTTCCAGCCTTTTGCTTCTGCTACCAGGAGGCAACACTTCATCTTCAAGTGTTCGCTCATTGATCATCTTATCTTCAGGCCTTGGCGTCTGTCTTCATGAGGCGACACTTCATTTCAATGTGTCCGCTCATTTTCTATTTGGTCTTCAGACATTTTGCTTCTGTGTGCAAGAGGTGACACCTCAATTCCATGGGTTCCCTCATTGTTCAATATGTCTTTAGGCCTTTTAGCATCTGTGATTAGGAGGCGACTCCTCATTTTCATGAGTCCCTTCATTGCCCAGAATTCAGCCTTCAGATTTCTATTGATCAAACTTATCAAAGCACTGGAATAAGATCTTTAAGGAGTATGTCTTTGGGGTATGATGATCAATCAAATCTTCTTAACTCATCAGAGTTAACTTCTATTTAAATTTGGATTGAATCAATCATTGGATGTTGATCTTCTTTTTGAATCTCAAAGCTTCATTTGATTAAAGCTGAATTTTACTTCTTCATTTGCAAAGCTTCTTCAATCATTGTAGAACATCTTCTTCAATGCCAATCTTCTTCAATTGTATGAAGCTTCACAATGCTTCAATTCTGATTTCCTCTCTTTGATAACAATTCTTCATTTTGGATTCTATGTAGAGATTAGATATTCATTGTGAGCCATCTTCTTAGCAACTTCAATCTTATTGTCTTGAATTGGTCTAAAGCATACCAGATGAGATCATCTTTTGAGCATTTTCCAAATTCTTCAACAGCCAATTCATCTTCAACTGAGCATTGCACTTCTTCAACTGTTCTTTGCATATTTTAATGAAGGCTTTAGTCTGGTGCAAGTTAATCTTCATTGAAACTATGCATACTTGAAAGAAGCTTCAATTGAACACCTTTAATCTCTTTGAATATAGAACACATGTTTGAAGTAGAGACAGGCATCATAACTCAGTTTGGTTCATTGCATAGCCCTTTGAATTCATTGCTTGCATCTTGAACTTGTTGTGCATTCCTTTGATATGTATTAGACTTAAGATCCAACTTTAAGTCTAAGTTATGAACTTGTTAATCTGCACACTAAGTAGATTCATTAGTAACATAACACAAGGTTTAGTTATCATCAAAATCAACATGGGAATTAACCTTGAGTCAACAAGGATCAACCTTAACTTAACAACACACACATAATAGACCTACTAATAATAAGTCAGTAGATTGTGATATGGATGATAATGATATGTGAATTCATTTATAATTATTTGAACTGATGTGCCTACTATTAGTTGTGACGTGCTTTGAATTAATGTCATGCTTTTGCTATAATCTCTTTGAATTTTATATGTAGTTTCAATTTCCCTATTTCCTTTAAAATAGGTAACTAATTTATGCACACATGATGTTTTCTTATGTGTATGTTTCTTCTTAATTTGCCATCCTATTCAATTATTATTGTCATCCTAAATTCCAAATAGATTTTAAGATAATGCATTGCTGTAATACATTGCATAAAATATCATGTTTGCTAGAGGTAGAGGACAAGGAGCTCAAGGACTGAGTAGGTTAGCATCGGTTCCTTTAGTTCATCCGTCCAGCCAGTCAGAGCCTGCTTACCCAGCTTCTTCAGAGTCTACTCACCCAACTTCTTCGGAGTCTATGCATTAGCCTACATCACATTCTATGCACACAATCACTTCCACAACACATTTTAATGGTGCTGGTAAGCTTACATGTGATCTTTTCATTAATAGTTCTCTTTTCAAATAATATGACAGGTAAAGTCATATATTTAAATGCGAACATTGTAATATGTTTTGTTGTTTTTAGTAGGTTCATCCAAATCTCATGGGAAGTCATGAGACCTTAGATTTTCCAAGATTTTAGATAAAGGGGAGAAATGGCCAATTGAGATATGTAGGTTTACAAATATTGCAATGGGTGTTGAATCTAAGAAGCACACTACTGAGGTAGGTATTGTGACTTGACAATTGACCTCACTCAATGTTCCAAAGTGGAAAGACATCAGTGATGCAGATAAGACGACATTGATTAGTTTCATTTGAGTAAGTAAACTATTCAACAAATACTTTTAAAGTGTGTCGTGTACTGGTTTTTAATTCTTAGAAATTGTTGGTAGCTTGTAATAAACTATAAGTTTTGATTTATTTTTATGTTTCATTCATAAATTAGTCAATCATTGAGTAAGGCAATTGGTTGCATTACAGAATTCTTTTATACTTAGCAATGAGTTGTATGTCGATCGAGCTATTCTTAACTTGATGAAGGATCGATACAAGAGCTACCGCCATGATCTACACAAATACTTTTGAAGCTACCGCCATGATGGAAGCTACCCTTGCAAAACCACCTGAAAATATTGCTAGTATTGTCTGGCAATATTTGTGAACCCTTTGGTTTGACAAGAAGTACAAGGTATGTGATCCTTATTTGATCCAAATACAATAGGCACTTGAAACTGTCTTTGCATGCGTATGTTTCTTTTTTTGGAAAATGTTTTAATTGCCCGTCATAATTGTTTTTGTTGTTCTGACAATTCATATACATGATACTTTAGTATATCTCTTTTTTCAGTGGGGCCCCGCAGACTGACAACTTTCCAAATCGAGCTAGAGCCACTTGTAGTGGAGCCTGGCCAAAAAATGGCTGGGACCCACTAGAAGTGACGCTTGGCCAAATTTTGGCTTGGAGCCTCTAGAAGTGATGCCTAGCCAAATTTTAGCTTGGAGCCACTCCTAGTGGTGCTTGGGCAAACAATGGCCTAGGGCCACTTCTAGTGGCACCACCTACTTTGATTTTTGCCTATAAATACAATGCACCCCCCAATGTATTCAGAGGCCAAAAAAACACGCAATAAAGCACTGCCAAACTCTTTGTAACCCCAAAAAATCCCAAGAACAGTAATTCTCTCAAAGGTGTGAGCCCCCTTTACCCTCTATACTCCAACCCTAGTCTATACACCTCTAACCTTAGGCTCCAAGCTTCATTGAAGGTCACTTTCAGCCCCTTCAAAACTCTTGAAGGTCTCTTAAGTCCAAGAAAAAGCCTCCATTGAAGGTTAAAGAATATTAAAGACAAAGTAGGGTTTTCTCCTTAAGTTTATGCTCTCCCTCTCTCTCTTCTCCCTCCTAGTTCACTTGGACTATTCTATTTTAATCCCCATCTTCTACCTCTTCTTCTTGCATACATGAAACAAGAGTACCTTTGGTCCATGCCTAGGGAAAGCCTTAGGGAGGTCACCGGTTGGGGGCCTTCTCATAGTTTACCTTGTGATGATGTGGTCTCAAGCCCTCTTGATTATGTGGTGAAACATTCAATATTGTATGTTTATGACCTTATTGCATTGATATTATTGTGTATGTTCATATATCATTCATAATAATCTTATTACAAAATTGCTTTCAAAATCACAACCCTAAAGTGATCTTAACCTCTTCATGGCTCGAGTTGCTTTAGGAAAATGAGATATTCAATGTGACCATCAAGGTCCTTGTTAGGGTTTCAAGCCCTAACTTGCTTTCAAAATCACAACTATAAAGTGATTCTAGCATTTTCTTGGTTAAAGTTGCTTTAGGAAAGTGGTATATTCAAAGAGGCCTCCAAAGGCCACATTATGGTGTCAAACCCTAAAAACCTCTTTCAATACCTAGTTTTTTTTAAACCTCTTCCAATTTTACTTTCAAATGCTATTTCAAAATTGGTCCAAGAGTTGTTTTCATGAAGCCCTAGGAATTCGTGTCTTAGGAAGCCTTGCCTTATCCCTTAAACTCCATTGTAGCATTCATTGCATTCATTAAAAGGGTTTTCAAAATCCTTGTTGCATTATGTTATCAAAAATTGTATAACTCTCTTGAATTGTCTTCAAAAAGTGTCACATGAAGTTATAATGTTTTCAAACCAAAAGTTTCACATAAAATCATAGAACTTGTCACATGAAATCATAAGTTTTTCATGCAAAAGTTTACACATAAAATCATAGATTTTGAGCATTAAATCAAATCTCTCAATTTTGGAAACAAAATCAAATCTTTCATTTTTTGGAAATGGGAGGAGATCAATGAAATGAGCTGAAATCGGCAAAATGTTTTAGCTGGTACAATCTATAGCTTCCAAAGACCCTACCTCAGCTCCTTCCTCATCTGCACCACCTCTTACAGAAAGGGAGATTGCCTCACCTAGGGTCGTACCCTATTTTGATAACACTAGGAAGAAGAAAGAAGACTCCAGGGTGGTGAAAATAAAAGAGGAAAAAAGCATACTGCTATCACCCGTTGAGAACAAGAGTTCCCCGAACCCACTCAGCCTGAAAATACAAGGGCTAGAGGAGTCACTACGTAACCTCCATGGGCATGATACCTTTGGTCTAACTTTCTACGATGAGCTCTATTTCTTCCCAAACCACCCACGACTAGTCAAGTTTAAAATGCCCGACTTCTATAAATACAATGGCACCAGTGACCCAATAGACCTTATGGGAATGACCCAAAACTCCTCTTGCAATTGTTTTAGCACAGCCTGATAGGGTATGCTCTTTAATGATTTGCACGCCTTGATCTAAGGAAGATTACAACCTGGGGGTAGCTGGTCCTAGCATTCAAAACTCAATTCTGACACAACATTGATCTGACCATCGATCGTTGGGCTCTTATACTAATGACCAAAAGAGAAAAGGAGAGCTTCAAGATATATGCCCTGACATGGAGGGAGTTTGTAACATAAGTCAATCCCCCCCTAGAAGAGAAATAGTATGTACAACTAGAAGAGAAATAGTATATGCCCTTTTGGGGATTATATTATAAAAAACACTGCGTAAGCATAGGGAAGAGCTTCTTAGAGTTGATTGTGTAAGGGAAGATGATAGAGAATGGCTTGAAAACTGAGAGGATCGACCCCTATGCCAAAACTAAAGAAATTTCTACAAGCACGTCAAAGAAGGTGCCCACAGCAGGGGGAATAGGGCAAAAAGAGGGAGAAGTGTCTACCATCTTACCTGTTTAGCCATTGTAACATCGCCCATAATACCAATCCAGGCCAGCTGTCAACATACCTGTCGCGGCAACCACCTGCTCCCAGGCCAATTGCAATTCAATCATACTTCAATCCAAATAGGTAAGATCGATGACGCCACGTCTTCACTAAGCTAGCTTACACTCAGACAGAGGCCTATTATGATCTTCTAAAGGCTAAACACCTAAAACCTATACTTGCTCGGCCCTTGCCAAGTCCACTACCCCTCATCTTTAACCTGGCTCTCACTTATGAATACCACTCCAAAATGCAAAGGCATGATATAGAAAGTTATTTCTCATTGAAATGTAAGATATAGTACTTGATCAACACCAATGTCATTGGCATCCAGCAGGTGAACCCCATTATGGATCATAGAAGAAGTTGGTGTAGTTTCAAAACTTGCCGGAAGGGTTTTCCAAAGTACAATGAAAATTGATGTTTTCTAGATTCATCCATTTTCTTCTTATCCTTTATTATTATGCATCCTATTTTGTTTTGCCTATCATCTTTGCTTTGAATCAAGAGCTTTCTTGCCATATAAATAGATCTAAATGGGATGAGTAGTGATTTTTGGGTTATCCCCTTTGTTTCATACTCTTGTGGATGATAACTGCTTTTAAGGACCTTTCCTTGATCTGTGATACCCTCGACTCGATGGAAATGATAGCACAAGCACCACAGTTAGCAGAAACTATCTCTGACTTAAAAAAGAGGGGAGAGACAAAACAAAAAGTGCAAAGAGAGGGGAAATGCAGAAGGGTGAGAGATCAAGATCAATCATATAGCTCGTTAAAATCCAAGAGCAAGCCCCGAATGATGTCCTAGCAAAGCAGCAAGTAGCTATACCCTCAAAAGGAATATTAGCACACATTGTCAAGCCTGAGATGATTGAATCTTTGAAGAAAATATCAAACAAACCAAAAAGATTTTTGACAGTGTTTATCCTACAAGTGCACAATCACTGGGGCAAATATTCAATTATGAACTTATTGATGTGCATGCTTGTTAGAGATTGAATCTTGTGTGCATGATCACTTGCATAAATATGAGTCAATGATTTTGACGATCTTTACCATATTGGTGATTCATGTTCATCTTAATATACACTTCTCAAGACTTCTTAGAAGCTGAAATTTGCCTTTGTGATTAATTTTAGCTAGTTCCACCATTGTTAAATATTTACATATTGTCTCACACACAGATAGAACTTTTGTCGATTCCCTCTCCCATCTACTAGTGAGTGTGAGTACAACTATCCATCATTAGAGAGATAAGGTTGGAATTTCATAAAAAAAAAAAAAAATCGAGAGCATGGGATGAGACAGGTTTGACTTTTACGTGTGTTAATCTGCAAGGTATTAGACATGGTACGCCATCCTAGATCATGCCTAGGGTCCATATTCTCATTAGCCTCAGTGAAGTTCACACTTACACTACTATATTGCCACTTATATGGTGTTGATCATCTCACAACTAAATGTGCTCATTTTGTGTGGTTTTATGCATATTTGATATAGTTCTTTTCAAGCTAAGTTGCATATTGATATTCATGAATCTATATTTGTCCAACATTGATTGATAATCACTTTACAAGGCTCCTATAATTTGAAAAGTTCAAATGTTCTGTAAAAAAAAAGGAGAAAAAAAACCTGGGCTTCCCTATACTTCTTAATAACTTTCGAGCTCTTCTCGAACTGAGAAAGAAAGCTGCTTGTTGCTTTACCAAAGGGCGATACCTACTATCACTTAGGAGAGTCTGCCAACCCCAAAGGAGATTCTTAGAAGAATTTGAGAGGTCCGTTAGAAGGTTTTCCCTTTCACAAGAGAGAGGGGCAAAATGAGCCAAGAGGTTAGGTCTTTGAGAATGGTGCAAGTGCTATCACTTCCCGACAAGAAAGGGGCAGAACCAGAAAGGGGAACCCCAAGAGAGGAACAAAAGTTCAAAAGACTACCTGATTCTGGGCTAAACGTGAAGCTTCGGGCAACCCCTAGGCATGTCTACATTTTCGTTCACATATTAAACGTGTGTATTCCATCAAAATAGAATTGGCATAGATAAATTATTTTTACAAAAATTTTTCTCTATGTCTCTCTCTCGAATAGCAAACTGGGAATAGAGCAAAGCACAAAAAAGAACTGAAAGCACCCCATAACCAACTAAGCAAGCTAAGGTAACCTTTGACATCGGCACACGCCCCAAAAAGCCTAGGATCCCATCTATAGCTGATAAGAAACAAAGAATGGGGCAACGACCCCCCATCAACCTCCTAATCAATCCTGGATCACCTTTTTGAAGCCATGAAAACTGGGGTAATGGCACACCCTGCACCACCCTTCCAAACTAGTTGATCCATTCAAGTCAAACCGGCCAAAGGTGTTCAACCTCCTAGATAGCTTAGACTTTTCAAAGCAAAAAAGACCTCACCCCTCTAAAAACAAATCCAAGACACTCAGCTCCTGAGAAGTGTAACCCCTCCAAAGACATGTCAACAAAAATCCTGTCATGCTAAGCAAAAGTGGAACTAGACAATCAAGAAAATACCAAGCCTCCTAATCTCAAAAGATTCGATGAAAGATGGACCAATGTCCTCTCTTTCAAACTCTATGATAGAAGAATCACAAACACAAAGCAGACTCTAGTGGTGTTCCATGCTCAAGGCAAAGGTACGACTCATGCCAAATCAAGTCAAAATCTTTTAAAAGTGAGGACTCTTACTTTCTTTCTTTTTCAAAATTTAAAAATGCCATCAAGTCCAAAAGCTTTCAAAAAAATTTTTTTAAATTTCAAGTCAAAATGAATTTTGTGCACATTTTTTCCAAGTTTCAACTCAAAATGAATTTTGTACACGTTTTGCTTCCAGACATTTCCAGTCTTGAGTCAAAATGAATTTTCTACACAGTTTGTCTAAGGTTCAAGTCAAAATGAATTTTCTACACGTTTTATGACACAAAATGAATTTACTACACATTTTGTCCAAGTTTCAAGTCAAAACGAATTTTCTACATGTTTTGCTACATAAAATAAATTTCCTACACATTTTGTCTAAGGTTCAAGTCAAAACAATTTCTCTACACGTTTTCCTTCTTAAAAGATTCTAATCTTGAGCCCAAATGAATTTTCTACACATTTTATCAAGGTTTCAAGTCAAAATGAATTACTTACACGTTTTGTTTATCAAAAGATTCCAATCTTGAGTCAAAATGAATTTTCTACACATTTTGTCCAGGTTTCAAGTCAAAACAAATTCTCTACATGTTTTGCTTTTCAAAATATTTCAATCTTGAGTCAAAATGAATTTTCTATACATTTGTTTCCAAATTTGAAGCCAAAACGAACTCTATAAACATTTTGCTCCCAAAAAGTTTCAATTCAATTCAAATCAAATCTAGGTTTCAATTCAATAAAAAATTTGTTTCAAATCAAATTCAAGGGTTTCTGAACTTTTTCCTTCAAAAAGTTCCAATTCAAATTAATTTTTATTTTCTAAATTTTTTTTTCAAAAAGTTTGTTTCAAATAAATTTTTGATTTTCTAAAATTTTTTCAATTCCAATCAAGTTTAAAGCCCTAGATCTCCCCAAAGGAGTGTATTCCATTGGTTGAAATATTGGTTTAGGGTAACTAAATTCAAACTATTCTAGTACCTCCGATCGGCTCATGGTCAACATGGGATCCTTACGTTATCGTTTTTTGTCTTCGACAAGCAAAGACAGAAAATGAGGGGCATTTGTAATAACCCCATTTTACCCGCTTGGCAATCTCTGACCCGACTAAACTCACATTCAAGCATCACAGTACATTTTGACCCAGAACAGCTTTCCAAACTTTAATCTAGTCAATCGACCAAAATACCCCTAAGCACCTCGGCATGCTCTTCGAGAAAGTACCTAAGTCATCAAAGTGGTAAGTCCACCCCTTCCATGACTGTCCCCAGACAGTTTGACATGTTCGAATGCCCTTCCAGTAAACTTTGGACCCATTCCGGTAATACCCGATCCAAATGACCGTTTTACCCCTGGGCGCCTGATCGCCCTCATCGAGCACATCGTCTTTGGGTATCAAATTGGTAACCCCCGAAACATTCTCCCGAGTTTCCCTAACCTTCAAACCTCATTCAAACCAATTCCGATGAATCCCGATCAAAATGGTTGTTTTACCCTTGGTAGGCCGGTTGCCCCTTTCAACCACACCGACTCTGGGTACCAAACCAGTAATAACCGAGATACTCTTAATAGTGTCCCCAACCCTTGAATGCCATTAAAACCAACTCTAAACCAATTCTGGTGTGTTTCAATTCAAATTATCGTTTTGCCCCTAACGGGCCGATTATCCTTTTCAACTACACCAGCTCTGGTATCAAACCGATAACCCTCAGGACAATCCTGAGTGCCCCTATCTCTTTTTTAGCTGGGCCTCGTAGCCCAACAGCTTTTTAAATTGAACCGAAGCCATTTGTAGTGGGGCCCAGCCAAAAAATGGCTAAGAGCCACTCCTAGTGGCGCCTAGGCAAAAAATGGCCTAATGCCACTTCTAGTGGTGCCACCTCCTATGATTTTTGCATATAAATACAGTGCACCCCTAGTATATTCGGAGGCTAGAAAACACATAGCAAAGCTCTGTCAAACTCTCTATAACCCCTGAAAATCCCAAGAACCCTAATTCTCTCAAAGTTATGAGCCCCCCTTGCCCCCTATACTCAAACCATAGTCTATACACTTCTAACCCTAGCCTCCAAGCTCCAATGAAGGTCACTTCTAGCCCCTTCAAAACTCTTGAAATCTACTCAAGTACAAGATAAAGCCTCCATTGAAGGTTGAAGAAGATTGAAAGTTTATGCTCTCCCCCTCTCTCTCTTCTCCGTCTTTGTCTACTTGGACTATTCTTTATTTTAATCCCTAATTTCAATCTCCTCTTCTTACATGCTTGAAATAAGAGTACCTTGGGTCTATGCCTAGGGAAAGCCTTAGAGAGGTCACTAGTTTGAGGCCTTCCTATAGTCTACCTTGTGATGGTGTGATCTCAAGCCCTCTTGATTACATGGTGAAGCCTTCAACCTTGTATATTCATGACCCTATTGGATTGATA
The DNA here is from genome assembly GCA_033060915.1 of Euryodendron excelsum. Taxonomy (NCBI): domain Eukaryota; kingdom Viridiplantae; phylum Streptophyta; class Magnoliopsida; order Ericales; family Pentaphylacaceae; genus Euryodendron; species Euryodendron excelsum. The sequence continues at coordinate 38,756,969 of CM065381.1, read as the reverse complement.
ATATTGTGCATGTTCATATATCATTCATAATAATCTTATTCCAAAATTTCTTTCAAAATCACAACTCTAAAGTGATCTTAGCCTCTTCATGGTTAGGGTTGCTTTAGGAAAGTAAGATATTCAATGTCTATCAAGGTCCATATTAGGATTTCAAGCATTAACTTGCTTTCAAAATCACAATCTTAAAATGATTCTAGCATTTTCATGGTTAGGGTTGCTTTAGGAAAGTGGTATATTTAAAGAGGCCTTCAAAGGTCACATTAGGGTGTCAAACCCTAAAAACCTCTTTCAATTTAACTTTCAAATACTTTTTCAAAATTAGTCCAACAGTTATTTTCTTGAAGCCTAGGAATTCTTGTCTTAGGAAGCCTTTCCTTGTCCCTTAAACTCCATACTAACATTCATTACATTCAAGTTGCATCAAAATTTTCAAAGTCGTTGTTGCATCATGTTTTCAAAAATTGCATAACTTTGTTGAATTGCACATGAAATCATAAGTTTTTCAAACCAAAATTTTCATATAAAATCATAGAAATTGTCACATGAAATCATAACTTTTCCACGCAAAATTTAAACACAAAATCATAGATTTTGAGCATCTTATCAAATCTCTCCTTTTTGGAAACAAACACAAATCTTCCATTATCGAAAACAAAATTAGATCTTTCCATTTTAGAAACAAAATCAAATCTTCCATTTTTAGAAGCAAAACTAAGTCTTTTCATTTTCGAAACAAATTCAAATATTTCCATTTTTAATTCAAATCTTTCATTTTTTAATTTCAAATCAAATCTTTCTATGTTTAGTATAGAATCATATCTTTCCATTTTTAACATGAAATCGTATCCTTCCTTTTTTAACACCAAATCATATCTTTTCTCATAAAAAAATCATAGTTTTTCCAAGTTTTCTTTCCATTACATGCATGTAGCCACCTTCCTAAACCATCTCCAAACCATTAGGGTCAAACCATAACCCTAAACCATATTCCAAAACCACCTTCCAAAACCCTAGGTTACCTAAATCCTAGTTGGTCGACCTCACCTACTTGGTCCAGCCCTAGGCCAACCTAACCCTAGGTCATCCAACCCAAATAGGGTGAGGTCGACCAAGTAAGATTTGGGTAACCTAGGTCATCCTAACCCTAGTTGATCAACCTTAGGTCACTCTAACGGTCCAACCCTAGGTCAACCTAACCCTAGTTTGCCCAACCAAGGTTAGATAGCTTCAAGACTCCAATTCAAAGGATCTTTTCAACTCAAAATGATTTTTTCAAAACATGTTTTCAAAAATCTCTTACTCCATCGAGTTTCCAAAAGCCCTAATCCAAAAGTCTTTTCAAAATACTCTTATTATTTTTCAAAAAACTACTTTAAAAAATGATTTCAAAAACATAAAACCCTATAGTGATCCTATCCATTTCATGGTTAGGATTTCCTAGGGAAAGTGATACATTAAATGAAACCTATAAGGTTCATATTAGGATTCCACTCCTAAAGTGATGACAAAATCCTTTTTTGAAATCTTTTTCAAGTGGATATAAATTGAACAATTAGGAACTGGAGATTCAAGTTATTGAATATAGGATGAATAAACATGTAGGTACCACAAGGGCGAGGTAAGGTGATGATCTTAAGATATCTTTCCTACATGTAACCAACCTCTGGACCTTAGATTTCTGTTTTGAAAACCAAAACCTGAGTCATTTTTCAAAAGTGCTTAGAACATTTTCAAAGGTTATCAAACAACCCAATTTTCTAAAACACCTCTCAAAAGGACATTTTCAAATCATTTTCAAAAATCTAAGTTTGATCCTTGGATTATACTTAGTTTTGGGAGACTTAACACACCTTTAACCATGTTAAATGGCGACTCCAAACCTTTTTCAAAAAAGCCTTTAATCCAATCAATTTCAAGTTTGAACCCTGTAGCACTCGTCCTCTTAGGAGGTGAGTTCTAACAGAGAGAGTATCAGGTTTCATTCAACTCAATCCCTAGAGCCAGGGCAAAAACCGAGCACGACAAGGGCGAGTAACTACCCTGAACATGTTCATTTCTACTTCTACCAATTACATTTTTTTTTAATTTTGAGAAAGGCATTTGGATGGACAAACGAATGTGACCAAGCATTCCTAAAACTTAAAAACTACCTGAGCTAGGTGTCATTGCTTAGCAGAACGATGATAGGGGAAGAGTTGTATATCTACCTAGTCATCTCCCCAACAACGATTAGCTCGGCCCTGATCAAAGAAGAAAGAGAAACCCAAAAACTAGTCTACTACACCAGTCGAGCTTTAAAAGGTGTAGAATAATGCTACCCAATGATTGAACAGCTAGACTTTGCCCTGGTAACATCTGCCCGAAGGCTTAAGCCCTATTTCTAGTCCTACTCCATTATTGTAATGGACCAGCCTTTACGAAAAGTGTTACAAAAACTAGACATGTCAGGTTGGATGGTACAATGGTCGATCAAGTTGGGAGAGTTCAACATGCAATACCGACCCAAAACAGTAATGAAAGGGCAGGCAGTGGCAGACTTTTTGGCAAAGTTCACCAATCCATAGACCTAGTTAAAACAAATAGAAGACGTCCAGGTCGACAAACATAATGTTCAAGGTCCACTTTAGACACTAAGCATTGATGGGCCTTCTATCAAGCAATCAAGCGGAGCAGGAGTCATTATGGTAACTTTAGATGGTAAGAAACTAGAATACACCCTTCGGTTTGGCTTTAAAGCAATAAACAATGAAGCTGTATACGAGGACCTAATAGTAGGCATACATCTAGCCCAACACTTTGAGGTTGAACATGTCATATTCTATAACGACTCTCAATTAGTCATTGAATAGATGATAGGGGAATACGAAGCTAGAGAAGGGAGCATAAGGGCTTATATAGGGAAAGCCAAGGATTTAATCAAGGCATTCACCCGTTTCGAAATCCAAAAGATCTGAAGAGACAAGAACGCAGCTGCAAATAGGCTAGCTAGACTAACATCCTTGGATGAAAAGAAAATAGACCAGACTGCTCTAGTGGAGCTCTTTTCAGAGCCAAGTATTGCCAAAGAAGCCAAAATAAATCAGGTCGATATGGTGGTCATCTGGGCAGCTCCAATCATAAGCTACTGACCAGCCGGACAATCTCAGAAGATAAGAATGAAGCAAGAAAAGTTAGGCTCAGGGAAAGCAGGTATGTGATGATAGATGGCAGGCTCTACAAGAGAGGTTTCTCTCTCCCCCTCCTCCGTTGTGCTTCAAAATATGAGGCAAAATACATTTTGCAGGAAATATGAAAAGGGATTTGTGGAAACCACTTAGGGGAAAGGTCGTTTGCCCAAAAGACCCTTTGAATAAGGACCATGAAAAAAGATGCACTGGAGTTTGCAAGAGAATGCGCTAAGTGCCAAAGGTTTGCAAGCATCCCTAGACTACCCGCCCAAGAGCTCACCCCAATCTCTAACCCTTGGCCTTTTGCCCAGTGGGAAATGGACATTGTGAGACTCCGACCCCAAGGTAAGGGACAAACCAAGTTCACCATAAAGGCGATAGATTACTTCACGAAGAGGGTAAAGATGATAGACTTTGTTTGGAAATCCACGTTTGCAAGTTTGGCATACCGACTATAATCATCTCAGACAATGGCAAACAGTTCAAGGGAAATCAATTTAAAGAATTCTGTATAGGCCTGGGCATCAAGAATCACTACTCTTCCCTAGAATACCCTCAAGCCAATGGCTAAGTGGAGGTAACCAATAGGTCCTTCCTCAGGATTGTAAAAACTAAGTTAGAGAAAACCAAAGGTAATTGGCTCGAGGAACTCCCCAACATACTGTGGGCATTTCGAACAACTATTTGGGCACCAGCTAGGAGTACACCTTTTGCCCTAACATTTGTGACAGAATCAGTTATCCCGGTTGAGATCGGGCTCTAAATGGAAAAAGTGACTATCAAGTAGAAGCAAGCAAAAAAGGCCTTAAGACGAATCTCGACTTGCTCGAAGAGGCAAGGGACTAGGTTGCTACTAGAGTGGCGGCATATAAGCAAAAAATGAGCTAATATTATGAATCTAAGGTCAAACTTCAGGAGTTCAAAGAGGGAGACCTGATACTAAAAAGGGTCAACCAATCAACAAGGAACCTTAGAGATGGCAAGCTTGGGCTCAACTGAGAAGGACCCTATAAGGTTATGGGCTTTAATAGACTAGGGACTTACAGAATGAAAACAAGGAATGGGGAAGAACTACTCCACTCTTGGAATGCTGAGCAACTAGGAAAGTACTACGTCTGATGTTTGAATCCCTCAACAATATGTCAAATTATGTATATTTTGGAATAGAGCATGCATGCACAAACAATTGAAGATAAACAAGAAAGTTCTTTTATTCAAAACATAACGCTGTTACGTAAAGGATCACAAAACCCATCAAAGATAAAAATAAAATAAAATAAAAAAAAAGACTCCATGAAAAAAAAAAAAAAAGGCATTAAGGGAGAGATGTGACTGCAAAGATAGAAGTCAGCCTGAGCTCTTCGCTTCTGTAAAGGCTGTGGACAAAACTTCCACTGCACCAAACGACTCCCCAGTATCGAACATCACCTCATCTAGTCCACATCAAGAATTTTCATGTAACCAAGTGAAAGTACTCCATCAGTAGAAGCACTAGAGAAAGCATGCCATCTGGAAAGACCAAAAGGATAAGGTGTGTTTAGAATTACAAATTGTATGTTGTAGGAAACCGAGACCTCCTTTTTGACTCCGTCTATGCTATAGAAACATCATAACATCAAGAATGAAAAATTCAGAAGCCATCACCCAAGCGGAAGCTCTTTAAAAAGGAAAAGACAAGGTAAAGGATATTGGAAAACTTTGATGAAAAGTCTACAAAGGGCGAGGCAATGAATAAAAAACAAAGGCCCAAGGGTTTTTACCATTTCAATTGTCGTTACATAATAAATGACGTAACGCCCTAGCAGAAAAGATGGTCAATGTCCCCTTCACCACTTTCCAAGGGAATAGCAATAAAGATGAAGACATATAAAGATGACACGGGGCTCGCCATGGTAGCCATCATTCAAAGATTGAAAGATAGAAGCAAGATCCTTCGAATCTTTTTGATTTGATAACTACAAAAAAATCGACAGCTCACGAGGCTATTCATTAAAAGAAAGACTGGTAGCTCACGAGGCTGATAGGCAATAGAAAGACTGCCATCCCATGAGGTTGCTAGGCAATAGAAAGACCATTAGCTCATGAGGTTGCTCGGCAATTGAAAAAATAGCAGCCTACGAAGTTGCTTAACAATAGAAAGATTGGCAGCTCATGAGACTACTCGGCAAAAAAAAAAAAAAACAAAGACCAACAGCCAACGTGGCAAAAAAGTAAATTACAGAAAAGATAAAGAAAGGGAAGATCTACTTGGAGATGTCATATTTGTTGGCTAACTTGTGTCTTAAAGCTAAAATTCATCTCCCAATATTGCCAGCCCAATGATCTTCTAACTACAAAGGTAGAAAAGATCGAAACCCCAATGAATCCAAATATATCTCCCTAAAACACTTGGCGATAAGCCAAGCAAAAATAGGAAGATAGTGATTCCCCTTTGAGGGAACTCGACATCATTGAAGAAAAGTCCATATGCCCATATGAAAATAAGGAAAAGATTGGTATGCTTCCCTTGGGCCATCCTGGGGTGATGGGTTCCACTTAGTAGAGTCTTGTAGCAAGCCACAACCAAAGACGCCTCACCGAAGGAAGAATCATTCCCCGCACTACCCATTCCATAAGTAAAGAACCCTAAACTGCCAATACCACATTAAAGTTTATGATACCAAACCACCTTGTGGAAAAAAGGCTTGAAAACAAAACCCTCATATATATAGCCCTGAGAAATCTAAAATCTACATCTCTTAACCTCTCTATTTATGGCAATAAATGCGGTTCAAAGATACAAGGTGATGGCCTCAAATAAGTTACAGTCAAACAACAGTTGATATGATCACCTCATTTAATTCATGCAATAAATGCGAGAGGCCAGCTAGCATGTCAAAATATCCCAACCTAATAGGACATGAAGCGGCAACAACAGCCAACAAACAAATGTTAGAATAGAAAAATGCCCAATAATAGGTATAATTCCCCATTTAATTTTGCTTTAATTTTGCAAGTCTCGATGTTCGCCACAAGTAGAACAAAAGGGACTCTAAGGCAAACCAGAGCCAGGCTATATGTAGCAAAATAGGAATAGACATGTTGCTCACAAAAATAAAGCAGAAGTAGAGTGGGAATGAAATAGAGAAACAATACATGGCACTTGGCAACATTTTTATAAGAAATAAAAGCCCAATGCCAAAACAAGAAGAAAACAAAGAGAATGCTCAAGACAAAGCATCATCGGCCATCTCCACGGCATCGTCTCCGTCATCCATAACCATTAAGGCAAAATCCTCCTAAGGCACCAGAGCTAAAAAATCTTGACCAGGAAAGAGCTTTGCAACCATCTTCTTATAAACAACAAAACTCTGTATGAAGGCATCAACAAGTCCCGTGTTGTGCTCCGCAGATTCCTTGAAGGATGTCACCACACTCAAGGCTTCCTAGGCCTCTACTGCTTTTTCTTAGCAAGGGTAGCCTTTTCCAAAGCCTTCCTTAGCTCCTTATTTACAGACACAGTCCTCTTCTTTGTCGTTGAACACGAAGCCTTCTCAATTTCGAGACCTCCACTGGCATTCTTCAATTCAGCCCTAGCTGCGTTGAGCTCTTGGATCTTTCCCCTCACGGCCTCAAGCTTGGTCTTCAAAACTCTGACATCCTTCGAGGCCAACACTAGGTCTTTCTTGTGCTTAGTCCTCTAAACAACACAGGACATAAAAAGCTGACCTAAGCAGACTAACCTCGTAGTAGCTTGCAAAGAGTGAAAAAGAAATATAAGAAAAACATACTCTAAAAGACAATTGAACAACAATGCCAATGGGACATGATACCTTGGCAAATTCCTAGAAAAGATCTTTGGTAAGCGCGTTTGCATTAGTGCCCCTTAAAACTGCCATATCTGATAAAGTCACCATGCCCCTAACCTGATCTATGGCCAAGTTGAGGTCATCAAAGACCATCTTGTCTAGACAAGCCACAATAGGCCCTTGTAAGGTTGCAGGCAGAGCAGAGGAAGTTTGACCACTTGATGATCCAAGAATAGTGGGATGAGTAACAAGAGGAAGAGAGAGGACTACGGGAGGGGAAGGCATCGTGCCTTTCCCTTTAAATGTTGACCCTGAGCCACTCGAACCAGGGGTGACAGGCTTGAGGACAGTAAGAATGAAAGTGTCGACATTCATCTCCTTGGTGCGATGGATGGCTGTCGATTTCAACTTCTTGGAGACAAACTTTGAGGTATGCCCAATTTAGCTTTCCAACTACTTCAGCTACTACTTGTCAAGCACCTTATTAGCCATAACTTTGACTCTGAAAAGCAACCCTACAAGAAGGGAGGAATCACAAGTCAGCAGTAGAAAAACTTTAGATTAAGAAAGGAAGGGAAAGGCTGAACTCACTTTCTAGAGGCTCCTCAGTGGTCGCCTTAAGAATGTAAATCAAGTTTGGAAAATGATATAATCAGATTTTGGTTAGAATAACAAAAAAAGAGGAAGTTCAGTCACTCACTTGTCAAATGTTTAGCCCTTAGGGCCTTAAGACTGGGCTCAGGACCAAACAAATACCTACCCAATGCCTCGACGTTCACTAGAGTGTCAAAGTTCTTCACTGGGTAAGCCTTTGCCCTCTCGATGATCTCTTTCTATTGGGCAGATAAAGATTAACAAGCTACAAAAAAGGCAAAGGACCAAGTCAGAATTAAATACAAAGTCTCACCCTACGACTAAAAGGTCTAGCTCACATCTCTGATGCTCGAGTCCCCCCATTTCTTGGAAACTTGGACTGGGTTAGGCATCACTTCCAAGTTACGGACCTCTAATCTTTCCCTGTAGATAAAAAAGAATTTTTCCCTCCAACCCTTGAGTGAGTTTGGGATGCCCTTGAGTTTTAACTACTTCGGTGGCTGAACACCTCCCATAAGATCATGTTTCCAATGAGGAGGTGGCAGGAGTTGGGAATGGTTTAAGCAAGAGCCAACTCAAGCCTGGCCAACAACTCCCGAACCAATGGGGGAAAGGAAGTCACATCTTAGCTGGAAGGCCTCCTCATATAGGGCAATTTCACCCACTCTAGCCTTGGAAGCTCGATCTCCCTTATCAGGAACCCTCAACAAAACAGTTGAAGGAATCTGGTAGCTAGCCCATAGCTTGTTCAGTAAAGAAAGCAAAGTCTTAGGCTTCACCGTCGAAGTGTAGTACTTTACCTAATTGTTTGCACCGATGTCCCCCTCAATGGGCTTGTCCGTTTGTCCCTTCAATAAAGCCTCAGGCAATGAGACCTCTACTACATGCACCATAGGACCATCCACCGCCATCCAATTACTAGGTCCATCTTTGGGGTCCAAACGAGCCCTAAGAGCAAGGTTATTGAGAGTAACAAAAGAGGAATCCACATCCTCAGGATTTGCCATAGTTCCTAAGGGCCCTAGAGTATTAGAAGCTTCAAAAGGTCTTTGAATGGGTTTGGTTAATTCAACAAGCACCTAGGCTACAAACTCTGGGTTATAAGTAAATTGATAAACAACTGGAACTATGCTGTAGTACGTGAAGAATTGAATGCAGCGGAAAGAATACCCTTTTCAAAATGAATGCAACATAAAATAAAGATAAGTGAGAAAGGGAAATTCAAGAGAAAAGGAGAAAGAGACTACCAGATTATCAGAGAATCTAAGAATTGCAAAGAGCTTGAAGGGAAGTTAAACCAGAAAAGTCAGTAGGCACTTAGGCAAAAAATGAAAATGTCTAAGATGAGAAAAACCGCCAAAAGGACATGTAGTAACCCCCAAATGAAACCGAAGATGGAGATAGATCCACATGGCAAAGATCTAACTAACAGCTTAGCTGGCACACACGATTTGAGACATAGGGGCATAAACATCTAGCAACGAAGAATTAGCAATATCACCGTACATTCCACAAGTGAAGAGATGGCCCATTATGATGGTAGACAATTGTCATGAATGTAATAAATGCACCTGGTACTAGCACGAAACAATTTCTAAGCTCAAATACTTATTCCATTTGGATGTAATCCTCAGTAGCTAATGAATACCAGCCTGACCTTCCCAACCTCCCTACCGAATCACCTGGTACGGTATATGTCGAATGGGAAAGGTACCTAGCATCATTTCAAGAGATCCCTAGCCAGGCCTCCGATCTGTCTAGACCTAACCTTAGGGAATCTATCACCAACTGAGAAGTCCAAGATCCCAACCTAAATACCCTCATTATATCCTTATCACTAAAAGGTTAACCGAGAGGAAGGGCAAGGAATCATCCCAAACGTACAAAATCATTCTACCAGTCCATTATAAATTGAGGACTTCATTCCATGAAAAGGTACACAGTGATTCACTACAGTCAATCTTGATTCTAATATCTTCATTACACTAACTTAAGCATTAGAGAGCATCGGACCGACACCCCACCAATGTCTAGTGGTATTCCTTGTTCTTAATCCCTACATGCATTGATCTGGTGGAGATATGCAAGTTTATTATATAATCAGTATCTACGTTTATTTGGTCATTTATGGCGAGATGCATCTTCGACCATAGGCCGTGCGGATGGTGTCGTGCCCCGATTTTTAGACACCAAGGCTTTCTTGGCTCGGGAAAAAGCACGGTGCTCTCTTGTTAGAACTTATCCTCCTAAAAGGACAAGTTCGACGGGGTTTGAACTTGAAAATTTGGTTTAACTTAAAGGATTTTTGGAACAAATAGGAGTCACCACCTAATATAGTTAAAGATGTGTTAGGTTACCTAACACTAAGTGTAATCCGAAAACTAAACTTAAGTTTTTTGAAAAGATTTTTAAAACACTCTTTTTAATATGATTTTTTTGGAAAAGAGGTTTGAGAAACCTCTTAAAAGCCCTTTTAAAAACATGACTCCAATTTTGGTCTTTGAAATATAAATCTAATGGTCCAGGGGTTGGTAACATGTAGGGAAGATATCCTCATATCATCACCCTATCCTGCCCTTTCAGTACCTACATGTCTGATCACTCTTAATTCACTCACTTGAAGTGCCGGTTACTATTATCCATTTAATATCTACTTTAGAATTTTGAAAATGGGGTTTAGTCATCATTTTTGGATGAATGATGCATGATACATGTTTTGAAAAGATGTTTGAAAATAGAAAGTTTTAAAGTGATTTGGGATGAAAATTATGAATTGATAGAAAATTTTAAAAGGGAGCTTGGGTTGAAATAAAGGTTATGACCACACCATTTTAGGTTATCTACGTATCTCATTTGGCGAGAATCAGGTCATTCGCAGTTCGGACAAGGGCCTGATAGAAAAGAGGCACATTAGGGCGTTTGAAATGCTTTGAAGACACATTAAGGTCTTCGAAAAGGTTTGAAGATGCATTGAGGTCTTTGAAAAAAGACAACTTGCGAGTTTAGAAAATGCCTTTGAAATAGGACTTTAGATGTTTGAAATATTTTTGAAATTGGGATTGAAGATGATTTTAAATATTTTTTGAATTAACTTAAGGGAGTATTGAAATATTTTTGAAACAACTCAAGGGAGTTTCTGGAAAGGTTATGGAATAACTCAAGAGAGTCTTGAAAATGTTTTGAAACAACTCCATAGAGTTTTGGAAGTGCTTCGAAACAACTCAAGGGAGTTTCTGGAAAGGTTTTGGAATAACTTAAGGGATTTTTTAAAATGTTTTGAAGTCTTGTTTTGAAAACTTTGGAGGTAGAGTTTGGATTGGAAATGCCCTTATGAACTTGTCTTCGAAAAGTTTTTGAATACCTTATAAAAGGCATGTTTAGTGTTTCATCATCCGTATGAGATTAGTCATTGAAGAACTAAACTCTTTTGGGGCTATGAGTTTTAAAAATATGTTTGGAAAAGGTACTGAACCTTTCCTTTGGTTTTTTAAAACTTTAGGGTTACAGAACCCTTCTTCAATGTTACACTTACACTTTAAAAATCCTAACCATGGAAGGATTAGGATTGCTTTAAGAATGTAATGTTTGAAGATCATTTTTGAAAAGAGCTTTTGAAAACACTTAGGGTTTTGGAACCCTAATATGGACAACCTTGAAGGTTGTATTTAATGTATCACCTTCCCTTGAAATCCCTAACCATAAAAGGTTCGGGACACTTTAGAGTTGTAAGTTTTTGAAAACATTTTCAAAGTAGTTTTTGAAAAATGTTAAATCTCTAGCCATTTTAGTTGAGACAAGTTTAAGAAAACTATTTGGAAGTATCATTTTGAAGATAAAGTGTAGGAATATTCAAAAAGGTTTTGGAGTTGATTTTGAAATCTCAAGAGAGTAGGATGTTTTTGAAAGTATGTTATGAAAATAATTTTTTTTTTTTTTAGTTGAAAGATTATTTGAAACGGGGTTTTTGAATTGGAGCCTTGAAGCTTACTAACCTAAGTTGGGTTGACCTAGGGTTAACTAACTCGTGCTAGGTTGGACTAGGGTTAAAGTGACCTAGGGTTAACTAACTTGGGTTAGGTTAACCTAGGGTTAAGGTGATCTAGGGTTAACTAACTAAGGTTAGATTAACCTAGGGTTAAGGTGACCTAGGATTAACTAACTTAGGTTAGGTTAACCTAGGGTTAAGCTGACCTAGGGTTAACTAACTAAGGTTAGGTTAACCTAGCTTAAAGTGACCTAGGGTTAACTAACTTGGATTAGGTTAACCTAGGGTTAAGGTGACCTAGGGTTAACTAACTAAGGTTAGGTTAACCTAGGGTTTGGTTGACCTAAGGTTAAGTTAACCTAGAGTTTAAGGGCGGTTTTGAAATGTAGTTTTGAACTAGGGTTTGGACATAGTGATTTTGGAAAGATAGTTTTGAACTAGGGTTTGGACCTAGTGGTTTTGAAAAGATGATTTTGTGTATGAAACTTGAAAGTGTGTTTTTGAAACCATTTTATGAAAACTACTCAAGTGGGTGTTGGGTTCATATGGTTGGTATTTGGAAACCATACAAGAGAGGGTTGCCTTGGAACTATTTCAACCACTAACTCAAGAGAGTAAAACTTGTAAAAATCAATATTGAACTGAAAGTTTTGAAGACTTTTGCTTGGAAAATTAAAGAGAATGAACCTTTGAAAATTAGATTCAGAAAGGAAGTTTTGAAAAACCACTTTTGAGATTTTGAAAACCACTCTAATGAATAAGGGTTCATGTGGTTGATTTGAAGGAAATTACTCTTAAGAGGATTCCATGGGACCATTCCAGCCACAATATTCATGAGAGCGGATTCTATAAAATCAATATAGAAGAGAAATATCTAACTTAGGTGGAGTGTATGGGTTAGAGGGAGGTGGGATCTAACTTAGGTGCTTGGAGGGTGAGGTGTATATGGAAATTTGAGATTCATAGGCTATTTCTGCAGAGCTTTGCTATAATTTTTTATTTTGGAATATGCAAAGGGGGAGGCTTGTATTTATAGGCAAGCTTGAGAGCCCTGGCACATGTAGTACATGCGCCTGTACTGTTCCACTGGTTGAATGCCACGTGGCATACTCTGTACTGACTCAACTTAGGGAGTAAGCAAAGTTTTGATCGATATGATCAAAATCTGGGTGCATGTAGCATATGTTCCGCCACCAATAATGTTCATTTAAACTTTTTCTCGATAATTGTGCAATTTGGGAAGGATTTGAAAAAATTGATCACGTCCATGATATATTCTACTAATGTTTCTCAAGAACCTAGAATTTTCAAGGAGCTTAAAAGGTGTTCGAAATAGTGAGATATCATCTCGGGAAGTGTGCATGAAAACAAACTTTTGCAAAGCGTTTGTGATATACTTTATGGTTGTTAAAAAGTAGCAATTTTTGGGCCACGCGATGGGGGCCTTCAGGAAGCGATCTCTTCGATCAGACCATACAGATGGAAAGTGCTCTAGAAATACTTTTGGAAATTTCCTAATTCACTCATTTCTCAATTCATTTGATGGTGTGTTATAATCAAGGAATTGGAAGAAAAGACAACCTTGGTAGAGCATCTGTGAGACGCTCTAAGGGTTACTGAAAGTGGCGATTTTTGAGCCATGTGATCAGGGGCTTTGGGAAGCGATCTATTCAATCGAGCCGTATCGATGGAAAGACCTATGGTTAAGCTTTTATAAATTTTCTAATTTATGAGTTTCTCAAGTTGTTTGATGGTGCATTATAACCTGAGAATCGGGAGAAAAAGACAACCCTAGCAAAACGTTTGCGAGACGCTCTAGGGGACTTTCATCGAATTGGAAATGTTTAGAGTCACGAGGATCACCTTGGGTTAAACAGGGGCGTATGATAGGATCTTCCAATTTGGTACCCTAAGCTGGTGTAATTTCGAGGTGCGCCTAGGCCGCTGAGGGTAAAATGGTCGTTTTGGCTAGAATTTGTCAAGAAGGGTCAGATTGGATTAGAATGGCATATTAAGCATACTGGACTATTCGGGGATGGCCATGGAAGATGTTTTCACTATTTGGAAGGACTTCTATTGTGCTAGGGTGTCTAGGGTTATTTTGATCGGAGTTGGACGAAACGGGACCAAAATAGGTTAGGATGGCGTATTGAGTATGCCTAACCATCTAGAAACATTTTGGAAGGGTGGACTTACCGTCTTGAGGGATTTTGAACTTTCTCAAAGACGTGCCTGGAGAATCAAGAGGTAGGTTTGGTCATTTTTCACCGAGTTGGGCTAGTAGGGCGCCGGTATTGACCTAGCTGTTGGTTCTCAAGACCGCCCGATCTAGAAAAGCCACCTATGTGGTCTTGGACCCTAAGACCACCCTGTCTCAGAGAGCTACCTGTAGGGTGGTGTTGGTCCCTGAGATTGCCTGGTCTCGGAAAATTTTCGAATGACGGACGTTCTACATTGGTGGGCTAGCAAGCGCTAGAAGTGAACCATCTAGAATTTGATAAGGTGTTGGTCTTCGAGATCACCCGATCTCAGGAAGTGACCTGGATGGCATTGGTTCCTGAGGCCGCCCAGTCTCAGAAAACTGCTTGGATGGTGTTGGTTCCCGAGACCGCCCAGTATTGGAAAGCTACCTGGAGTGCCTAAGGCCAATATGGTCTTTTCAACTTCAGTCGAGCTTTACGGGCTTGGGAAGTGACCACTTGATTGGATTGGAGTTCGAAAGAGCCAGCTTGGGCTTGTATGTGTTATGATGTTTGAAACTGAATCCGATCGGGTCAGAGATTACTGAACAGGCAAAAATGGGGTGCTTACAGCTGCCCCACTTTTTCTGTTTTTGCTTGTTGAAGACAAAAAAATAATAAGGTAAGAATCCTATTATGGTTATGAGGCAATCAGAGGGATGAAGGTTTGGAAAGTTTTGGACTACCAGCGAGTCTCCCTTTTCGAAAACTTTTTATGTGAAAAATCTATGTTCTTTTTGAATTTTGTTTCAGGGTCTGTGTTTCGAAAATGCGGGTTTTTGGGTTTCGAAAGTTTGGGTATTTGAGATCAAGGGTTTGAAAAGTGATTTTTGGATTTTTGAAACTCTTAAAAATGATTTTTGCCCTTAGGGGCGTTTAAAACTGTTTTTGGCGGGAAGCTGAAGCGCCTGGCGCGTGTAGCACACGCGCCCAACCAAAAGTAACACTGGCGCATTTGCTATATGCACCTGACTTTAATTTTTCCCAGGCACGTCTGCTACATGCACCAGCTCGTGAGCCTTTAAAAATATAGCAGTTCACGTATTTTGCTTATGGGTTTCACATTCTTGAGGCAATTTGAGAGCTTGTTCGAGGGATTTTCAAGGGATATTCATTGGGTTTTGCTAGAATAGCATCAGGGAGCATCGGGTACTTTTCAAAAGTTGACATCATTGCCGGATTCTTGTTGAAAAATTCAGCTTTAACCAGAAAACCAAAGGTTGGTATTTTTGAAATTGTGCTAATTTTGTTGCATATGTGCTCGTTTTTCACGTATAATTAGTGCAAATCAATATTTTAGGATGTTTAGAATGCAATGGGTGGATTGTTTTTATGATTTGATGATGATTAAGTATGTTTGGAATGATTTTTTGTGTTATGTGAAAGGGTTTTTTGTAAGGTTTAGAAAATTGCTCATATAGGCTTGGGTTTTTCATGTTCGTACTTGATTTTTGTACCAAATGTCCTTGAAAAATATATAGAACAATTGCATAAAATTTCATAATTTTTTAAAAAATTTTGAATTTTTAAATTTTCAAAAAATAAGCAAAATATGAAAAAGTTGGAAAATTTGAAAAATTGACCATATTGAAGGTAGAAAAATTATAGGACATTTTTGGGAAGTCGCAAGGATCTTTTTGAGTGTTATGGGAATTTTTAGGAATTTTTAGAAAATAAAAAAGAGATCGAAAACTTTTGAAAAGTGAAGAAATTGGCTTGAAAATTGTATTTAATTATGGGTCATGTGCCACAAAGGATGGGATTGTGTTGAATGACATGGTTGAAGGCTCAGGATGCCTTAGAAATGTGTTTGTGGCTTGTTGAATTTCGGGATAGGGATTTTTTAAGACGAAACTCTGCCAAAATTTTTCAAAAAGTATGAACTCTTTAAAACTCTTTCAAATGAGTCAGTATCTCTGTTTTGAGAGCGATGTAGGCATCAGCTCCGTCTTACAAGGATTTCCTCCTTCGGATTGGCTTTGGCGCCTTTATGACTCTCCAGACGGACAAGCTTGATCACCAGCTAGTGATTGGGTTACTAGAGAGATGGTTTGGGGAGACTAGGACTTTAAATTTGGTGGGTTTTGAGCTAGGGCCCACCCTTGTTGATTGGGCGATGATCATTGGCCTGTCTTTCGAGGGCATCCCGATTTCTCTAAGATCTGTACTTTTGCTCTCGAGCCTTCCCTAACGGATCAGGTTATTATGAGGCGCCAGTTGATACTGTACGTCATCTTTAGTTGATTTTGCAATAACAATAAGTTAGCAGTTCCATGCTAAGGTGGATGCTTCGACTGCTCATATATCTCTGATGGAAGCCTGGTGGATATGCTACTTATGACTCATTTTTCATATTCTTTATGCGTTTTTGGTGTTCTGATGCCGAGTTTTCTTTCCGCTTGTCTTCCTGGTTAGGATCCTTATGATGCCGGAGCTTCTTCCAGTCAGCCCCCTTCATATGTGTTGGATATCGAAGACTTTGATTTGGATGACGATCCTGCTTCCTAAGGCGACTCTTTCCATTCTATTAACATAGTTTTAGCTTTATCAGACTTTATAGTTTTATTTATATGTGTTTATTATTATTTTTTAGGGCTTTGTGCTGGCCTTTATGGATGATGATTGTATGATGATTATATTTTTTTACATGGGATGATGATTGGTTTTCTTTTTGATCCCGTCTTTGATGTATGCATGCGAAAAATAGAAAGCATGTATATAAACACAGGAATGCATGAATCAAGACGTATACAAAAAATGATGGATATGGACATGTTTTAGACAGACATGATAACTATTGGTGCATTGTCGCATATATGGGTTCAAGCAAAATTTTGGAAGTGGCAAAAACACACAGATGCACAATTTCTATGAAAACAAGCCCTGAGATAGGCTCCAAGCCTTAGGTTTAACTTAATGTCAATTGCGAGCTGGCCATTTTGGACTTTTGCTCTTTTCTTGAAGTCTCCCTTCTTGGTTATGCCTTTTTCTGAACATGATGAGATACTAGTTGCCCCATTCTCAGGGTTTCAATTTCCGTACCCATCTCTCTTCCCCCTTATTTCAAAAGAAAAACCTTGCCCGTAACTCTCTCGACTTTCTCTTGGGGATCTCATATTTGGACCAATAAACTCTCTAGACATCAACTGAAGTTGCCTTTAACAAAGGAGCGAGTAGTTTCTATCCTTAATCCAAGAAGGCTTTACCTTAAACTGTAATGTAGGCTAGGCTCAGGGTTTATAAGAAATGAAGGATACATAGGCTCAAATAATTTTCTTATCGTCAACGAGTGTTACATGAACTAGAACCACCTCAAATAGACTTTTGCCATTTTATTCACCCTTCTTTTTGGGTGTCCCTATTTTCTTTTGAACTTATTTAGATTAAGCAATCTTCTCTGATCTGAGAGGACTTTGTTTCAAGTTGTAATGTGGCTAGGTTATGAGGGTTTTTTAAAGGAAGGGTGTTAAAGGCCCAAGGTGTCTCACTTTTCCAAGTTTGTCACTAACCAGTGATCATTCTTGTCCACTCTTCTCTCTTTTGGGCTCTTACCTTGTCATTTTTTCTTTTGGGTATCTGCTATGCTTTTATAAAGACTTTTGCCCAGCTTGAGTTCATCATTTCTCTTTACTTTGCCCCAGCATTGCTATTTCCTTATTTCTCATGGTGCCTCATGTGGGGGCATTTTTTTTTTTTTTTCAATTTTGCTTTTACCCTTTATGGGTAGTGATCACTAGGTCGGGTTTGTCAAAGGAATGTAATTTGGCTCAAAATGGGTTTTTCCAGGAGTACTTTTAACTGTATGGTAGAAGAATAGATGGCCTCTCTTCCTTTCAGACAAGATTGCTTAGTCTATGAAGTTTAGTCATAGAACTTTAACGACATCCTTTAAGACAAGTGAATGCTAGTTTAAACGTTCCGTTACCAGCACTTGCCCCAGTATGGGGGGAGGGGGGGTGGTTCATGGTTAGGGTGTTTGAATGAAAACCACTTGTGGTTCGAGTGGGCTGATCAAAGGATTTGCTTTATTGTTTAGGGAATTTGAAATGATGACTTCTCTTCCTTTTGAGGGTCTAACTGCCGACTACTTTGTCATGGCATCCTCTGGGTGCTACCCTTTTCTATAATCCATTCTCTTTCTTCTTTTTCTTCAGTGTTTCCTCTCTTTGGATCAAAAATGGTCCCCACTAGTGAGGGTGCGCATACTATCCCTCCTCTTCAGGACAAGGCATACAAAGAAAGGAAACTTCTAAAGAAAGACATTCCCAGAAGATGATAATCATAAACTTCAAACTCTTCTTCATTTCAAGGATTTTATGTGCATGCTAGCCTCATAATTTTTAAAGCAAAATTAAGCAAAGAGTAGGATTAACAAACAGTAAAAGCGGGGTTTGACAAAAAAGAACATCCCTTTGGTAGCCGTCCCTGCAGGTGGGTTTTGGGACCACTCCCACCTCTTCCATGCTCCACTCTCCAATTTCTTCATTGGGCTATGCTGGACAGATTGACGCGTTGACTATAGAAAGGTAGAGGTGGGTGGTCATGGTATAACTTAGGATGCCTCTTTTTCCTTCCATTCTTCCAGTTTTGTCATTAGGGTTACTATCAGTTTTTGGGAACCCTGAAAGTTCTCATCTGGTTGATTGGCATTTCCTTGTTTAACTTCTATAGCTTCCTTGAGTTTTGTGCCCAGGCTTTCCCCTAGAACTTGCAGTTGCTTTTCTTTGACCTTTCCCTTTTTAGCTTCCTCTTGATCAATTTCAACAAATAGATTATCCAGATCGCCTTCATTGAATTCAAATGGTGCCAGAGGTACTCTTGGTTCATTAATTCCCTAACCCATGTCCTCATAATTGAAGAGGTCCTCTATTAAACGGTGCTCAACCACAGCGTATTTGGGGTATAGGAATTCATCTCCCCAATCATCGGTAAACACAATATCAGTAGGAATGTCCTCCATGGGTTCTTCCATGGGCCAGTCAAGGGGATCTTGCTCTCCATTTGAGTTGTAAAGATAGATAGGGTATGGTGGTAGCCCTTATTCTCAGTCACTTTCTTCCTTAGTCTCTAACTTTCGTTCGAAATATTCTGCAGTGGTGCAAGGGCTGACTTTGCTTCCTGAGTATTAATAAATTTGATGTCGATGAGGTCTTGGATCTTGTGCTTCAAAGAGAAACAAGACTTTGTGTCATGCCCTTGTCTTCCAGAGTGATACTCGCAAGTAAGGCCCAAATTGAAAGTCAGAGGTAGTGGACTTGGCAGAGGCCGCGGGGGTATAAGGTTCAGGTGCTTGGCTTTGAGGAGCTCATGGTAGGCCTTTGTTTGAGTGCATGCTAGGCTAATGAATTCTCGGTTCTGTGGTTATTTCTATTAAGGTTGAAATACGGTCGGGTTACGACGAGTCTAGGAGCAGGTGTTTGGACATTGGTGACAAGGATGTTAACAATAGGAACAGGTGGTTGTGGTCAAGCTTAATATTGGGGGTAGTATAGCAGTTGCTGAGTTGGTAAGATAGCAGATACTTCTCTGTCCTTCCCATCGATACTTCGAGCGGTTGCTACCTTCTTTGCCACATTTAAGAAGCCTTCACCCATTTTGGAGTAAGAGTCTGTGATTCGGCCAATTTTTAAACCATTCTCGATCATTTCCCCTTATATTATCAACTCAAAGAAACTCTTCCCAATGCTTAGGCATAAACATTCATAATACAGGCCCTGGAAGGTATTCACAAATAGCTACACATACTTTTTCTCCACTAGCGGCGGGTTGACTTGAGTGGCAGCCTCTTGCACCTTAGAGCATATCTTTTGAAACTCTCATTTTCCCCTCGGGCCATCATCATCAGGGGACACTTATCTAAGATGAGGTCATTGTTGTGCCGGTACTATGATCAGAAGGCCATGACTAACTCATTCCAAGTTGTTATTTTCCTTATATCCAAGAGGGCAAACCATTGCAAGGCAGACCTGGACAGGCTATATCAAAAGTTTGGGGTCGTTCCCATGACCACTTAACGCACCAGCATACAATCTCAGATGAGCCACGAGATCTCCACTTCTATCATACCTTTAGAAATCAGGCATCTTGAATTTGGGTGACCTCGGATGATCGGGGAAGATGTATAGTCCGTTATAAGATGTCCCACCAAATGTATC
Source organism: Euryodendron excelsum (assembly GCA_033060915.1). Lineage (NCBI taxonomy): Eukaryota > Viridiplantae > Streptophyta > Magnoliopsida > Ericales > Pentaphylacaceae > Euryodendron > Euryodendron excelsum. The sequence goes on along the minus strand of CM065381.1, from coordinate 38,737,040 downwards.
ATAGCCTTATAAGCTACGCAGGGACTCCTCTCGACCTTGTATCTTCAGATTAAGGGATTTGGGCTTTCCTTTTTTTGGTATAGCAGCCAGCAAGATGGTCGCAGGGTTATCTTCTTCCTCTTCCTCATTGTGCACCACTTTGGGGACTTCCCTTTTTTTACCTACATTGTTAGTATGTAAGGTGACCTTTGGCAAGATAACCTCAGCCTCGTTGGGGAGAGATGTTGAAGCTGAAGGATCCATGGCGGGTCCCTTGAAGGCCATCATTTGCATGAGCTTGAACATCTCGTCTACCTTTGCCTTCATCTAATTCACTTCTTCCCATGTTACCAGGCTCTTCTGTAGATCAGGAGTTTTGCCCTCGCTCATCATTTGTGCTGCTCGATGTCGGGTAAAGACAGGTGTTCACAATATGGGAGGCACCCGTGTTCCTCTCTTTCCTTTTTTAAGAGCAATGATGACCAGGAATGTAAGCAAATCTCCCTAAAACTATTTCTAGCCTTTGGTGAGATGAGGGGGGATAGAAAATAAGGAAAAACAAGAAAAAGATCATATGTTAGTTTCTGGATTGAGGAAAGTTTTATGCAATGCATGACTTAGGGATGCCCCTGCCTTTTGAAGGGGACTAATCATGATGCTTTGGCTCAGGCTTTGGAGATAGGGCATTGTCCATGTTATGCAATACTATACCTGTTCTTGTAGTCATTCATTTGTACACTCATTCATTCAACAAAAACAATAATTTTATTGAGATGAATTTTTTTTGTACATGTAATTTCAAAAGTATAATGAAATTGGGAGAGGGAATATTGAAAAGTACATTTTTCTTGGGACTTTCACCTATTCTATTCTTACATTTGAAATCCTAAACTACTCTTGAGTCTTTGGATTTGCCTTCTTTGATGGTGGTCGGTGAGAGACCTTAATTTCGGATTGCCCATTGTCTTCTTGGTAGCCCTATCTCCATCAACGAAGAGGGATTGGGGCCCCTCATTATGAGATGACATTGATGCATGCCATGAGTCCTTAGAGTCACTTGGTACCCTTAGGAGTTTAGGTTTTCTTGATTTGAGCGAGAAGGTCTTTGGGCCATTCTTTGGGGGTCAGATGCATGGAGATGTAATGCATTGAGTTACTTTGGGAACTCTTGTCTTGAAATAAATACGTATGCATGAGCAGTCATGATAAGTAGCATAATAGCATGAATTGAATATAATGTAAGGGAAAGTTAAGCGGTCACCCTTTCCTCCTTGGTTTTGAAATTGACGGGCGTGTCTTAAATCTGGCAGAGGTTCGGCTATGCATGGGGTGCTACATGCACATAAGGTCGGAGGTTTGCTAATGCTTCCTAAAAAGCTCAGTTCTTGTACCTTCAAACCTCCGACGTCCACCCTGGAGAGGGTGAACTCCAACTTTGGTTGGTGGTTCAAGCAGGAGAACTATCAAGAGACCGTAGGCTGAGAAACTGACATAGCATCTGCCCACAATCAATATATTGTTCCCCCTTCTATCTAGAAGGATAGTAATTAGGTAATTATGCCTAGATGCAAATGCAAGTGAGTGCACCAAGTGTGTGTGGAATTTTTAAAAAATAGAGGAAATGACCCAACAACGTACATCGTATTCTGTTCATTCATCATATGCATGGTAGTTAATATGACATAAAAATGAAATGTGAACAAAGGTCCACCTACAAAAGAAAATGCAAGGAGTTAATAACTTTTTGAAAAACTCAATGCAAGATAAAATGGATGGTCAATGCAAGAGCATGAATATGGAAAGTAATGCAAGAACATGCAAATGGATGTCGATGCAAATGCACGAATATAAACAATGACACTTGTTTAAAAACTGCTTTGGAAAATAATATTTGTTTTTACAAACTTATGATTTTGAAAAACTTTTTAGGGACTTAGAAAAATTTTGAAAAGTGGATAAACTAGACAGAGTAACTGGAGATTTTGGGTGAGTGAAGGGTAAAGAAACATGACAATGTCCTAACCCTATAAGTGCCCCCAATGGAGTTGCCAGCTGTCGCGCCCCAATTTTTGGACACCAAGGCCTTCTTGGCTCGGGAAAAAGCATGGTGCTCTATTGTTGAACTCATCCTCCTAAACGGACAAGTGCGACGAGATTTGAACTTAAAAACTTGGCTTAACTTAAGGGCTTTTTGGAAAAAATAGGAGTCGCAACCTAACATAGTTAAAGATGTATTAGGTCACACAAAACTAAGTGTAATCCGAAGACTAAACTTAAGTTTTTCGAAAAGATTTTGAAAACATCCTTTTTAAGACAATTTTTTGGAAAAGAGGTTTGAGAAACCTTTTGAAAGCCCTTTTGAAAACGTGACTCCGATTTTGGTCTTTGAAATAGAAATCTATAATCTAGGAGTTGGTTACGTGTAGGGAATATTGACTCAAGGTTGATCCCCATGTTGATTTTGATGATAACAAAACCATGTAGTTGTTATCTAATGATTTCACTTGAGTGTGCAGATTAGACTATAATCATTTGATAACAAGAAAATAATTGAGTTGATCGGTTGAGTATCCAACAAGAAGATTACTTAGGTAATCTTATTCTTGAAGAGATTGAAGATGCTCAAGGAGTTCAACAAGTATTCAAAAGAAGGATGCAAGTGACTGAAGATCTTATGATGATTCAAGAAGTTATTCAGAGAAGCAAAGCACTCAAGCAAGATTATTTGAAGAGTATTCAAGTTGACATGGAATCAATTCTTGAAGACTAAAGTACAAATTGAAGTGCAAATACAACAAAGGATTTCAAGTAGAATTGAAGACTGAAGAGCTGGCACCATACAAATATGGTTTACACTTCACTATGAAGACCCTCGATCCTCATGGCCATATCAAGTCCACTATATCATCATACATGCTATGAACTTCTAAATTGGTTGATTTTTCTACTTTAAATCTAGAAAATGCATTGAGGCATAAAGCATAAAAGAAAGGGAGAGCAACAAGTTGAAGCTTGTCAAGTAACAGTGGAGAACTTGTCACATTGAAGATATTGAAGAACTTGTGGTGAGAAGCTTGTCATGAAACAATGAAGACAAGAAGTATGATGAGTTGATACATTCAGCAATCTCATAGTTGCAACCTCATTTAGATGACTCTTACAAGACATGGAAGCTCACCTTGAAGATTTGAAGATGTCTTGCAAGAATGGAAGAAGAAGAGACTCACTTAAAGACATGGAAGTTTTTTTTGGAAGTTTTGAAGATGTCTTGAAAGTATTGATAAGAAATCACAAGAGTTGGAAGCTTCATTGAAGATTATGTTGAAGTCTTGAATTGATGGAAGAAGTTATATTGATTAAAGAATCCTAGAAGAAATCAATTTAATGAAGATCAAGTAAAGAGATTGAAGATGTTCAATAAGCATGAAAGATCAATTGAAGAAAAGAGATCTCAAGTCTTGGAAGCTCTCTTGAAGATTTTGAAGAAGACTTAGATCAATGGAAGAAGTGATGTTGATTGAAGAACTCTAAATATAATCAAAAGTGTATTGATTTTATCTTGAAGAATTGAAGATGTTCTTGAAGTCAACATGCCTTGAAGAAGTCTTTTCAAGCCTTAGAAACCTTATTTGGATCATCCTTAAAGAGCTTGAAGATATTGAAGAAGATTGAAGAAGTATTGCAAAAGTTAAGGATTTTCCTAAAAAGAGTCGACCCCTCAAGCAAAAGAGTCGACTCATTCAAACAGAGGCTGAAAATTCTGGTGGAACATCAAAAGAGTCGACCCCTAGCATAAAAGAGTCGACTCATTCCAACAGAGAGTTGATTGTGCAGTTTTAGACCAAAAGAGTTGACCCCTGGACCAAAAAAGTCGACTCATTTGGGCAGAACCTTCAAAAATCTGCTGCAACACAAAAAGAGTCGACCCCTACAGCAAAAGAGTCGACTCATTTAAGGTAACAGCTAGTTTTTTGAACGTTATACTCCACCGTTTTTGTATCAAATGGTCTCCCATCCATCTCCAACGGCTATAATCAACTCAAGGCTATATATACAAGATCCCCAACACATATATGATGATGAAGAACAAGAAGAACATGAGAAGAACTCAAGATTAAGTGCTACAAAGTGATATTTCATCTTCCACATCTTATACTCTATTTTTATTCTTTTGGGGGGTTCTTGAGTGAGCTGAAAATTTGTTTATCGACTCTTTGAGAGAGAGTTATTCATTGTACAACCTTCATCTATTATTGGGTGGGTTTGTAAACTTGTGAGTTTGAGTGTAGCTTGGGAAAAACACTTGTAAGTTTGAGAGAAGCTTGGACAAAATCTCTTGTAAAGTTTGAGTGAAGCTTGGACAAAATCACTCGTAAGTTTGAGAGAAGCTTGGACAAAATCTCTTGGGTTTTGAGAGCTTGGGGAAGAGCTCTTGTAAAAATGAGCTAGGCACTTGGAGAAAAACTAGCAGCTGTGTAAGGAAAGTTTACATAGTGGAATACCTTCGAGAGGATCGAGGAAGAGAGGACGTAGGCAAGGTTTGGCCGAACCTCTATAAATCTGGTGTTGTTCATTTCTTACTCTATTTTTCCTCCTTGCTTACAATACTTGCTTGCATTGCATTATATTATTTGTTTGCTTGGGTTATTAGTTTGATTGCTCACTGCTACATAACTTAAATTGTTTTTAGTTGTATTGTTTGATATAAATTCTATAAAACCCAATTCACCCCCCCTCTTGGGTTGCCTACTTGGGCCAACAATTGGTATCAGAGCTAGTACTCTAGCTTAAAGGTTTAACATCCTTAGAGTTGATCCATGGCAACCATATTTGGAAGCTCTCTAGGTGAGGGACAATCGACTAGTAGACCACCGTTGTTCAATGGAACAAATTATAACTATTGAAAAATAGAATGAAAATTTACATACAATCTGTGAATTATGAGTTATGGAGGATTATTTTAAATGGTCCCAAAGTCCCTACGAAAATAATAGAAACAGTAATTGTTATCAAACCAGAAAATGAATGGAATGAATCTGATTTAAGGATTATGCAGCTGAATGCTAAAGCTATGAATTTATTATATTGTGCATTAGACCCAAATGAATTCAATAGGATATCTTCTTGTGAATCTACAAAAGAAATCTGGGATAGATTAGAGATTACTCATGAAGGTACCAACCAAGTTAAGGAATCAAAAATTAACATTCTTGTACATAATTATGAAATGTTTAGAATGTTATCAGGAGAATCCATTACTGAAATGTTTACACGATTTACTGATATTATTAATGGATTGAAATCTCTTGGAAAGATCTACTCTAATAGTGAACAGGTGAGAAAGATTCTTAGAACTTTGTCAAAGGCTTGGGAAGCTAAGGTGATTGCTATACAAGAAGCAAAGGATCTCAACCTTTTGCCACTTGAGGAATTACTTGGTTCACTCATGACATATGAGCTAACCCAAGTTCAAAATATTCAAGAAGATGATGAAAAGAAGAAAAGAGTTATTGCTTTCAAATCCACAACTTCAGAAAATGAATCTGATAGTGATGAAGAAAATGAAGAAGAACTTGTTGTGCTTACAAGGAAGTTCAAGAAATTCTTGAAAAGAAAATGGAGAGGAGAAAAGAAGCACGAACCTAAAGGAGATTCCAGAAAGAATGACTCTTCCATCATTTGCTTTGAATGCAAAAGGCCTAGACACATCAAACTTGAATGTCCACACCTTGAAAAGAGATGGAAGAAAGCCAAAAGAGCAAAAGCACTGGCTGCAACATGGAGTGACACTGAAAGCTCCAGCTCGGATGAGGAATCTAAAATTGAAGCAGTGGCCAATTTATGTCTAATGGCTCATGGATATGAAGAAGAAAATGAGGTAACAAATTCTGATTTTACTTTTGATGAATTACAAGATGCATTTGATGATTTGCTTACTGAATTTAGGAAGTCTGGTATAAAGAATAGTATGCTTAAAAAGATGATTGCTTCTATTACAAAAGAAAATGAGGATTTACAATCTGCAAATGATCTTTTGAAGAAGGAAAACTCTGTTTTGAAAGAAAAAGTAAAAGACTTAGAAAAATCTCTTGCAAAGTGTGTTGATGGGAAAGAAAATCTTAATGTTATGCTTGGTAAACAAAAGTGCTCTCTTGACAAGGCTGGAATAGGTTATAATCCTTTCAAGAAGAAAAAGATTTTCAAAAATCATTTTGAGGCCCCCTTGAGAAAATCTCAGATTACTTGTTTTTATTGCCATAAGAAAGGTCATATTGCAAATCAATGTTTTGCAATGCAAAAATCATATGCTTATAAAAAGATTTTGGTTCCAAAAGGAACATTGAATACTAACCCCCAAGGACCCAAGATGATGTGGGTACCAAAGAACAAAACTTGAATTGTTCTCATTGTAGGTTTACCTATAATCCAATCCTAAGTCAAGAAGGATTGTTGGCATTTGGAAAGTGGCTTCTCAAGGTATATTACTGGAAGAAATACTTGTAAAATCAAAGCAATGTGCATTAGATATCTACTCAAAAGATTTGATGTGGGAAACTCAAAGCTACTAAGCAATCCTACAGCCACATCAACAAGTTGAATGGTGATGATCAAGGTACTCCTCTTAATACTAAACTTTATAAAAGCATGATAGGATCCTTGTTATAACTCACTGCTAGCTGAACATATATCATGTTTAATATGTGTATATATGCAAGAATTCTTGTCATTCTTAAAGAATCACACATATTGACTGTTAAGAGTATTGAACATGTGTAATCCTTTAATTTGATTGATTTTGATGATATATATATATATATATATATATGTTGTGTATTTCATGTTGAGCATGTGCAATCCATTATCTTGAATGCTTAGATGTTTACATATGCTTGATAAATGCATATGAAATTGATTACAAACTTGTTTGATGCATTTCATAATTTTTAAAATCACATCTCTGCATTTCTGGAGGAAAAGAGTCGACTCATGCCTTCAAAGAGTCGACCCTTGGATTCTGGAATTAGCCCCAGAAGTCCTCTGTTGAAAAGAGTCAACTCCTCTTGTCAAATGAGTCAACTCCTATTGACAGATAACTCAGAAAGCTTTTTAAGCAGAAAATGAGTCAACCCCTTGAACCTTGGCATATTTATAAATGTGTTTGAATCTTATTTGCAATAATCATGTACATACATTATGCATGGATTTCAAACCCCATTGTTAACCAATCCTCATCAATTGCATTTTCAAACACCAAAAATGACTTTTGCCTCTCATTCTACCTATTCAAAATTTCCAAATTAACCTTTATCTACCCAAACCTCTCACAAAAAAAAGAAATGAGTCAAGGAGAAAAATATTGAACATGGAATTATGAGATATGGTGCACTAGAAATGAGAAGCAAGAAAAGGAAAGGGAAAGATGAATCCTCTCAAATGACGAAGAAATATTGTTGAAAAATAAGAGGATGATTGGCTGGAAAATGATCCCTATTTTGAGAAGATATCTGCAAAGGAAAGGTATGAACTTGAAATACTTCTCTAGAAAAGTTATCAAAGGAAGATGGATCAAATTTGAACATATTTATGATGTTGAACTATTTTTCATGTGGTCTTATCTATTTGAGACCAAGATCACTTTGACAACATATATAGTGATTCATATGGCTGAAACTGAGAAGATCTTGTTTGAATTATGAAATGATATGTAATGTAATTAATAGCTGAATGCAAATACATATAGAAGCTTATTTTGTTATTCATGCTGCTAAAATCATTACAACCAGTCTCTTGTGTGTTCCAAATAGTCCATCCCAGAAAATATTCTAGAATATCATACAAGTAATTTTGATATTACTATCGAATTCAAATAGTTTTCTGTAAAATTAAATATGGACCAAATTTAACATAGCAGGAAGTAGCAATTACAATGTGAGCACAAAAAAACAAAGCCAAAACATGATCTAGCATAAAGGAAAAGACTTTCAACAGCAAACTTTGGCCATGCAAAATAGCACTAAAATACAACTTATTGCAAAAACACTACCTAGTGGTAGCAATGGCCCAAGTAGAACAAAACTATTGAAAAAGTTATAACAAATCGCAATCTACTACCAAAAGCCAGCTACATAGCACTAGTAGCAAACAAGGATGTATCCAAAAAAAAAAAAAGAGGACAGAAAAACCACCATTTTTCATAAGTAGCAACAAACTAGCAGTGTTAAGTAGTGGCCTTAATAGTCCAATCTTATTCAAAAGCACAACGATAGCAAAATGGCCATGCACATTAGAAATGAGAAAAATCATGTAGTATATATCATTAAGTAGACACCTAATATGTGTGTGTGTGTGTGTGTGTGTGTTGTCGCGCCCCGGTTTTTGGGTCCAAGTTCCTTTCGACTTGGAGACAAAAGCACAGAACTCTGTCATTAGAACTCATCCCCCTAGAAGGACAAGTATGACTAGGTTTGAATTGAGAATTGATTTGACTAAGGGCTTTTTAGAAAAATAGAAGTCGCCCCCTAACTTGATTAAGGTGAGTTAGTTCACCTAAAAATAAGTGTTAATCCGAAGATTAAACTTAGGGTTTTTGAAAAACTCAAGAGAGAGGGTTTTTGAGAAAATAGGTTGTTTGGCAACCTTTGGAAAGATTTCAGCCCTTTTTGAAAATAACTCTATTTTGGTCTTTCGAAAACAGAAATCTATGGTTTGGGGGTTGGTTACGTGTAGGGAAGATATTCTAAGATCATCATCCTATCCCGCTCTTTCGGTACCTACATGTCTAATCACCCTTTATTCACTCACTAGAATAACCGGTTACCATTGTCCACTTAATATCCACTTTAGAATTTTTGAAAACAGGATTTAGTTATCACTTTTTGGATGCATGATTCATGATGCAAATCTTGAAAAAAGTTTAAAAACATGGAAGTTTTGAAGGAGTTCAAAATAGAAACTTTGAATTGATTTAAATTTTTTAAAAGGGGATTGGAGTTGAAATACATGTTATGACTGCACCATTTTAGGTGGCCTACGTATCTCATTTGGCGAGAATCAGGTTATTCGTAGTTCGGGCAAGAGCCCGATGGGAAATAGGCGCATTAGGGCCTTTGAAAAGTTTTGAAGACACTTTGGGGTATCAGGAAAAAGTTTAAAGACACTTTGTGGTCTTTGGAAAGAGAGAACTTGAGAGTTTTGATTTGAAAAAAAATATTGGAGTGTTTTGAAATAGAACTTTGAAACTCTCAAAAGAGGGTTTTGAAGTGTTTTGAAATATTTTTGAAATAACTCAAGGGAGTTTTGGGAATGCTTTGAAACAACTCAAGAGAGTTTTGAAAATGTTTTGAAGTTTTGTTTTGAAAACCTCGGAGGTATGATTTGGAATGTTGTAGTAAATTGGTCTTTAAAAAGTTTTTTAAAGTGGTTTTTGAAAAAACTTACTACTTTGAAACTCTAATATAAACAACCTTGGAGGTTGTTCTTGATCTATCACTTTCCTTTGGAGTCCCTAACCATGAAAGGGTGTAGGAACACTTTAGGATTGTGAGTTCTTAAAAACATTTTTGAAAATACTATGAAGATAGAATATAGGAGTATTTGAAAAAGTTATGGAGTTGGTTTTTGAAATTTCAAGAGAGCAGGAGGTTTTGAAAAAATGAGTCATGAGAATGGTTTTAAATAGAAAGATCATTTAAAAGGGGTTCATGAGTTTTGAACCTTGAAGCATACTAACCTAAGATGGGTTGACCTATGGTTAGGGGTGAGCTAAGGTTAACTAGCTTGGGTTAGGTTAACTTAGGGTCAAGGTGGTCTAAGGTTAACTAACTAAGGTTGGGTTAACCTAAGGTTAAGGTGACCTAGGGTTAACTAACTTAGGTTAAGTTAACCTAGGATTGGACAACTAGGGTTAAGTTATCCTAGAGTTGGATAACTAGGGTTAAGTTAACCTAGGGTTGGATAACTACGGTCAAGTTAACCTAGGGTTGGACAACTAGGGTCAAGTTAACCTAGGGTGGACAACTAGGGTCAAGTTAACCTAGGGTTGCACAACTAGGGTCAAGTTAACCTAGGGTTGCACAACTAGGATCAAGTTAACTAGGGTTGGATAACTAGGATCAAGTTAACCTAGGGTTGAATTGGAAGGTGATTTTGTAATGTGGTTTTATGCATTTTTGAAAAGAGTTTTGGAAAACAAATCATGTTATGTAAAGGACTTTAGTAGACAACCCTTTTGAAGATCATTTCTATGAAAATTTGACTCTAGCCAAAAATATGGTTTATATGGTTAGTGCTTGGAAACCATTCTAAAGAAGGTTTTCTTAGGGCCATTATAACCTTTATCTTGGCAAGAGTGGGGACTTCGAGAGTCAAAATAATGGTAACAACTTTTGAAAAATCATTTTTAATGCAAAGATGGAGAGAATGAATCTTTGAAAGCTATTTTTAAGAAAAAGGTTTTGAAAACTATTTTCCAAAGGGAACTATTCTAACAAGTTAAGGTTCTTATGCCCAATATAAAGGGAGACCACTCAAGAGAGGGTTCCATGGGGCCATTCCAACCACTAATCTTGAGAGAATAGAAACCTTAGAAATCGAAGAGTTTAAAAGTCACTTTTGTGTGAGAATAAAAGAGAAGGGAACCATTCTAACAATTTAGGGCTCCTATGGCCAATATAAAAGGGAGACCACTCAAGAAAGGGTTCCGTGGGGGCCATTTCAACCACTAAACTTAAGAGAATAGAAACCTTAGAAATTAGAGAGTTTGAAAACCATTTTCATGCAAGTGGGAATGCAAAGATGCAAAAGTGTGAGTTAGGGGATAATGGGAGTTTTTTTTAAGGCATGACTTCTTAGAATCACATCCTAATCTTCAAGGGAACTCTTAAAACCATTTTGAAAGGACTGTTGAGCTTGAAAATGACATGGAAATAAGAATGATGCAAGTTTTGTAAAACATAGTCATAAACATGAAAATGAGGCCAAGCATATAAGACATGAGCAAGATAGCAATATGCAAGGTGGTCATGAATACATACACGGCTTTAGGCTACACTACATAATCAAGAGGCTCCAAGATCATACCATCTTAAAGTAGACTAGTGAGAGATCCCCCTACACAGTGGTTCCACTAACTTTCCTCTAGGCATGAAATAGGAGCCCTCTTGCTTCAAGCATGCAAGAAAGTGGGTAAAAGATAGGGATTAAAATAGAGAATAGCCTAAGTAGGCCAAAAGGGAGAAGAGAGGAGTGGGGGAAGACAAAAATGTAGAAGAAATATCACCTTTTGCCTTCAATACACTTGCAATCTTCTATGTATGGCTTGACTTGAACTTGGATGGCTTCAAGTAGGCTTGAGGGGTCGGAAGGAGGAGTTTTATGGTGTATAGGGCTATGTAGGTGAAGTGTATGGGTTAGAGGGAGGTGAAATCTAGCCTAAGTGTTGGAAGAGTGGGATGTATATAGAGATTCGAGGTTCTAGAGTAGTTTCAGTAGAGCTTCGCATCAATTTTTGGTTCTAGAATATGCAAAGGGGAGGCCAGTATTTATAACCAACCTGGGAGAAGCTTGGCACATGTGCTACATGCGCTTGGCCAAAATTTGCCCTGGCGCATTGTCACGCCCAGATTTTTCACACTCGAGGAATACACACACAAGCAAAAAAAATACTACACTCTCTCGTTAGAACTCATCCTCCTAAAAGAATGAGTGTGACTAGGTTTGAATTGAAAATTAATTTGAATAAAGGGCTTTTGGAAAACATTTGGAGTCGCCACCTAACTTGATTAAGGTGAGTTAGGTCACCCTCACCTAAAAACTAAGCTCAATCCGAATATTACACTTAGGGTTTTTGAAAACAATTTGAAAATATCTCCTCAAGAGAGGGTTTTTAAGAGAACAGGTTGTTTGGCAACATTTGGAAAATATGTAAGCCCTTTTTGAAAATAACTCCATTTTGGTCTTTAAAAACAGTGATCCTAGGTTTGGAGGTTGGTTACGTGTAGGGAAGACGTACTAAGCCATCACCCTACCTCACCCTTGCGGTACCTACATGTCTATTCACCCTAGATTCACCTATGAGAGTCTTCAACTAACAAATGCCCAATTCTATCCATTTTAGAAAAAGAATGTTTAAAAGAATGATGAATGATATACAGGTGCAAGAAAAGAGATTTGATTTGGAAATAGATTTGAAAAGAAATTGATTTGATTTAAAAAGAAATTTGAAAAGACAGATTTAAAATTGAAAAGTTTTAGAAATTAGAAATAGAGATTTGAAAATAGAAATTTGGAATTGAAAGTTGGAAAAAAGTTATGACCGCACCATGAGGGTTGCCTACATATCCTTTTTAAGGAATCAGGTCAAGTCGTAATTCGGACAAGAGTTCGATAAAAAATAGATTTATGATTTGAGAAAGGATTTGATTTGAACTTAAAATAGAAGATTAGAAATTAAAATTTGGAATTAGAAAAGATTAGACTTTGATTTGGAAAGATAGAGTTTTGGAAAACCTAGACTTAGAAAGATAGAATTTAAGAAGGACTTGAGACTTGAGAGAGATTTGACTTGACTTGGAAAAGTTTTGAGAAAAGATTTGACTAGAATGTTGGACTTGGAATATTAGGAAAGATTGGATCTAGGAAAGATTCGAATTAGGAAAGTCTCCGTTTTAAGAAAGTTTTGAAATTGGAAAGTTTTGAATTTGGAACGTTTTGAAATAGGGAAGTTTTGAAAGTAAAAAAGTTTTGAATTTAGAAAGTTTTAGATTTGGAAAGATTTGAAGTTTAGGAAAGTTTAGAATTTTAGAAGGATTCAAAGTTTGAGTTTTAGAAATTTCTAAAATTAGGAAAGGTTTGAATTTAAGAAAGATTGGAAGATTTATATTTGGAAAGTCAAAATTTGGAAAGGTATGGAATTAGGAAAGGGTAAAATTAGAAAAGATTTGGAAGCTTAAAGTTTAAGGAAAGATTTGAAAGTTTTGGAAAACTTATGGTTTAAGAAGCTATGAGATTAGGAAAGAGTGAATTAGGAAAGGTTTAGACTAGGAGGGATTGAGATTCCTATTTCCTAAAACAAGGGATTGTATTTTGTTTCTAAAAGATGTGTTTTGATTTTGTTTCAAAAAACGGAGAATTGAATCTAATTTCCTAAATGGAAGATTGGATTTGATTTCCTAAAGGAAAGGTTGGATTTAACATGGATTTGGAATGAAAAACTTTGGAGACCCCAGATTTGGAAGACTATAGTTTTGACGTAGAAAAAAGTTTTTTGGAAACCTAGGTTTTGAGGCCAGAGTAGTGAATTGGAAACTATGTTTTTTGGAAAGGAAAATTAGAGTTTCCTAATCGTTAGCTCTAGGGTTTAACTTGGACTCTAAGAAAAAGAGATTTTAGAAAGTGGATTTTTGAAAAGGAAGATTTATGGAAAGAAATCTTAAAAAGGGATTTTTGGAAAGTGAACTTGAGGAGAGTTTTAAAAAGAAGATTTTGGAAGGAGCTTTTGGGAAAGAGATTTTTAAAAAGAGTTTTTAGAAAACGAATTTGAGAGTTTTAGAAATAAGATTTTGGAAGAAGCTTTTAGGAAAGAGTTTTTAAGAAAGAGATTTAGGGGGCGTTTTTAGAAAGTGAATTTTGAGAAGAGTGTTTTGGAAAAGAGTTTGAAAAAGAGTTTTTGAAAAATAGATTTTTGAATGGAATGTTTTAGAAAACAATTTTGGAAAGGAATTTTGAGAAGGAGGCTGGAGAGGGTTTTTAGTATGTTAGAAAAAGGGTTTTTTAGAGGGGGAGAGTTTTGAAAATGGAGTTTTTGGAGAGTTCATAAAAATATCTCACTTTCCTAAAATGGTTCTAACCATAAGAAGATTAGAACCACTTTAAGATAATGGTTTTGAAAATAACGAAGATTTAAAAATATGGACCATATTGATCACTTTAAAGGTAACACTTTCTTAAAGCAGCCGTAACCATGAAAAGGCTAGAATCACCTTACGATTGTCATTTTGAAAACAAGTTTTGAAAAAGAAGGTTTTGATGCAAGTTTTGAAAATAGTTTTGATGCAAGCTTTTGAAAACGAGTTTGAAAACGAATTTTGGAATAATGCAAGATCATGATATGCACAATGCAAGTTGGGGTCGTGAACATACAACGTTAAAGGCTTCACCACATAATCAAGGGGGCCAAACCCACGTGGTATCTGGTTAGACTAAAAGAAAGCCCCCGACACAGTGACCTTCCAATAGCCTAACCCTATACATGGACTGGGAAATCCCTTGTTTCAAGCATGCAAGAAAGGGGAGAAGAAGATAGGGGATTAAAATAGAAGAAAACCCAAGTGGGTTCAGAGGGAGAAGAGAAAGGGTGAAGATACGTAAACTTAAATAGAGATCCTACCTTGTGTCTTGTTTATTTTGCTTTGCTTTGTGCGCTTTGCTTTTCTTGCTTTGCTTCAATCTACGCTTCAGCCTTCATCTTGATCTTTGAGAGTTTCGGGTTGCAGCACTTCAAGTCTTCAATGGAGGCTTTGGAGGCTAGTGTATGAGTGTATAAGAGTGTATGTGAGTGTATAGGAGGCTAGGGTTTGGTGTATGTAGGCTAGGGTTTGGAAAACCTAAAGGAGACTAGGGTTTAGAGAGGCTACAAGCTCTGTATATCGAAGAAGAGGGTTTTTAGACTGAGTTTGCGGACCTCTTTCACACTGGAGGAGGCTCTGTATTTATGGAGAGAGGAATGACCTGCGCCTATTGCAGTGGTGCCAGGCTAAAAAACCTTCTAACGCCACTAGGAGTGGCGCCAGGCCAATATTTGGCTTAACGCCATTGCTAGTGGCGCCAGCTACTTAGGAAAGTTTTAAGGTCGGCAAGCAACGTATCTTCAGAAGATTTGGGCGCCTGTACTAATGACTACCGTGCAATTTTTAGCCTAACTTCACTTGGAGTGACTCCGGAAGGCCCGGGAAGGATTTAAGGGACTGGGAATGGCCCGAAAGGCTGGAAAAGGGAAAGAACTCTTAGAATAGGGTCCCGAGAGTAATGGACCTGAAAAAGGATGTCAGGGTTTGTTGGAGGGGTTAACCGGGTAATTAGGAGCAAAACGGTCAACCGGGCTGGAAAGCTACCAAGATGGACTTAGAATGCCCCGAAAAAAGACTCGAGATTTAGAATCATTATTTAGAATGTTCCCAAAGGTTATCAGTTTGATACCCAGAGCCGGTGTGGTCGAAAGAGGCAACCAGGCCACTAAGGGCAAAACGGTCATTTCGCACCGGGTTTGCCAAAACTAACTCGGAATGATCTAGAAAGATAATGAAAGGTCGGGAATATTATAATAAGCAATTTCAGGAGGTTACCGGTTTGATACCCAAAGCCGGTGTGGTTCTCGGGATGTTCGGATGCTAGGGGCAAAATGGCCAAGAAACAGAGCTTTCGAAGGAAAAGCTCAAGAAACACGATAAATGTTTTTGAGATTTAAACTTTTTAAAGGAAAAAGTTCTTGAAAAACCCAAGAAATGATTTGAAGTCAAACTTTTTAAAGGAAAAAGTTAGAAAACCTAGAGGGTATTTTTGAAGTCAACCTTTTTGAAGGAAAAAGTTAGAAAACCTAGAAAGGTGGAAACCATTTGAAGAGGATTCATTTGAACTCGAAATTCAAAAACTAATATTTTTTTTATGAGGGTTAGAAAACTTGTTTTGACTCAGAACTTTGGAACTCTTGAAAACAAAATGTGTTGAAATCCATTTTGACTTGAAACTTGAACAAAATGTGTAGAGAATTTATTTTGACTAGAAATTTAAACTTTTGAAGACAAAACATATAGAAAATTCATTTTGACTTGACACTTTTGATTTTTTGAAAGTGAAACATATAGGAAATTCGTCTTGACTTGAAACCTGAATTTTTTGAAGAAAAAATGCTTAGAAAATTCATCTTGACTTGAAGCTTGAACCTTTGAACGTTTTTAAACTTGATGGTGTTTTTGAAAGATAGCAGTACTTTTTCTCTTTGAAATTAAGTTGAAATTTGAAACTTTTAGTGGAAAAAGCTTTGAAAAATTTTTTTGGATATGAAAATTGATTTTGACTTTCGAAAGAAAGCAAGAGCTTTGATCTTTTGAGTTTGAAACATTTTGTAGAAATAGTTTTGAAAGCTTTTGAAAGTTGAAAGCTTTTGTAGACGAGGACTTGAAAGTTTTTGGAATTTTTTAAAAACTGAATTTTGAATTTGAAAGAAACCAAGGGCTTTTGTTTTTAAAGTTGATTTTGAGACAATTCGGTTCGAATTATACCTTGACTTTACCTTGAAGCTTTGGAGATAGTTGAGCCTATGGAATCATCAGAGATTGCTCTGTGTTTGTAATTTTCCTATGTCGGAGCTCGAAGGGGAGACATTTGTGGCCTCTTGGATTAAGATTTCTTGAGATTGGAATACTCGGTGATTGCTTGATTGTCGAGTTCTGCTTTAGGACTCTTGTTGATGTAGCTTCTGAGGGGTTGTGCTTATCTGAAGTTGAGCATCTTAAGTTTGTTTCTAGAGAGGGTGAGGTTTCTTTTGAAAAAATTGAGGGATTTGGAGGGTCGAATATCTTTGGTGGGTTCTTTCTTGAATGGATTGGCTAGTTTGAAAGTGAATGGGAGGTGTAGGGTAGGTTGTTGCCCCAGTTTTAATGATTTAAGGATGGTCGAATCAGGCTTTCCAAAGCTATTTGGGGGGTCGAGGGTGGGACGTTGCCCCAGTCGTCATTGTTCGAAAAAGATCGAATTAAGCTGTCTAAAACTTTCACAGAAATTTAGAATGATGTATGTTATACTCATGAATGGATATAAATGTACGGGTTTACAAAGGGATTGAAATAAATGCACGAACTTATGCATGAATGGAATTAAATGCATGTCATACTTTTGATGAATGCTCCGGATTATACAGGAATGAACTTGACTGCATGTCATACTTTTTGATGAATCCACGAGGTTATACAAGAATAGAATTAAATGCATGTCATACTTTTTGATGAATGCATGAATAGATGTGGTTTATACAGGAATTGAAATGAATGCTTGTCATGCAAATTAATACAAGTATGAAAATAAATACACATGTTTAATACATGAAATGGAATTTAATGCATATCATATTTTTTGATGAATGCATGAACATGTATGGTTTATATGGGAATTGAAATCAATGCATGTCATACTTTTTTATGAATACACAAATTTATATAGGAATGGAATTGAATGCATGTCATGCTTTTTGATGAATGCATATATAGATGGAAATGGGCATATGTCTTGGGGGTTGCCCCAGGGCTCATGTTCAGTTATGTACACCATGTCTTAAGATCAGGCAGTCTTTTGAACTTCTATTCTTCTCTTGGGATTTCCCTTTCAGATTCTGCGCTTTTCTTGCCTGGATGTGATTGCATTCGCATCACCTTCAGAGATTTAACTCATTGACTCATTCTCCCCCTCTCTTCTGGTGAAAAGGAAAACTCCTCCAAGTGGGGCTCTTGAGTGATGGCCAATATTCCCTTTTGGCAAAGCAACAGGTAGTTTCTATCATTAGTTCGGGAAGATTTTGAAAGGTATTAAAAGTACAGGGAAGCCCAAATTTTTTTTTTTTTTTTTTGTAGAACCATTAAACTTTTCAAATTATGTGAGCCCTATAAGGACATGATCAAGCAATGTAGGGAAAATATAGATTTATGAATATCAAGATACAACTTAGCTTGAAAAGATCAACATCAAACATGCACGAAACCATATGAAACAAGCACAATTGGTCATGAGATGATTAAGACCATATCAATGATAATGTATCGGTGTAGGTGTGGACTTCACAGAGACTAATGAGAATATAGACCCTGGGCGTGATCTAGGATGGTACATAAGCTCACGGATTATCACACCAAGAAGTTATACCTGTTTAATCCCATGCTCTTTTTTTTTTTTTTTTTGGTGGAAATCCAACCCTATCTCTCCAATGATGGAACTATAGAAATGTAAAGTACGGCAATTTTCACACACATGAGCAGGTAGCATTCCCCTCTTGTCACATAATAATGGTAGCTGCACTTAGACTCACTAGTAGCCTTTCCATAAGTGATGAGAGAGGGAATCGACAAAAGGTCAATCTAGGTGTGAGACAATTCATAAGTATTTAACCTATTTAAAATAAATCATAAAGGCGGATTTCATATTTTAAGAAGTCTCGTGAAGTGTGTGTTAAGTTGGACATAAATCATCAATATGGTAAAGATCATCCAAACCATTGACTCATATTTATGCAAGTGACCATGCACATAAGATTCAACTTCAAACAAGCATGCACATCAATCTGTTCATAATTGAATATTTACCCCAGTGATTGTGCACATGTAGGACAAACACTATCAAAAATTATTTTGGTTTTTCTAATTTTTTTTCAAAGATCAAATCAACTCGGGCTTGCTAATGTGCGCTAATCTTCCTTTTGAGGGTGTAGCTATTTGCTACTTTGCCAGGACGTCCTTCAGAAGTCACTTTTTGAACTTCAACGAGATATGTGGTTGATCCTCATCTCTGACCCCTCTGTATTTCCCCTCTCTCTGTACTTTCTATTTCTTTCTCCCCTTTTTTAGAGTCAAAGATTGCCCGGAGACAATGATATAAACATGAAAACTTTAGACCCTTTTCATTTAAATGATGTTATTTTCATGCTCAAATTCGAATTAAAAATTGAAAGACAGGTTTGAAATAAATCATCCTTATTTGGAATAAACCCCTCCAATTGGGTTTGGAATCATGTTGGTGTCTTTCACACTCCATTTTCTATGTGTGTCATCTGATTGCACAGGAATAGCTTCAAGAGTTTGAGGAGTGACAACATGGTGTAAGGGTTATGGCTTTGCATGAATTATGAATTAGACAGGATGCTGGTGGGATTCCATAAGTTTGATTGTACTCTTGGACCTAGAAAAAGAAAAACAAAATACAACTAACATGCAGAGTTGAAGATTTTATACAATGCATGTCCTATGAGGGTCCCTTCTTTGAGGGAATTTAGGCATGATGTTGAGTCCATTTTGGAGGTGGGGTTTTGCCCCTGTGTGCAATACAATACCTCTTCGGCCTGAGCCAGTTGATACTTCTTTGTTTGGGAAATCCCACCTCCATGGACTGAGAGAGATTTGGGCCTCTCTTGAGATATGGTCCTATGCATACCATGAATCCTTAGGGTTTGAGAAACCCTTAGGGGTTTAGGTAGGTTTGATTAACATGAGATTGGATCATTCCTTTCTCTCTATGGTTGATTGAATGCATGAGAATGCAATAACTTGAGTTTCATGGAACTATTGTCCTTGGATGGATATTAATGCACGAGCCTAATAGTAAATACATGGGCAACATAATGGCAATGAATAGGCAGTTTGGAAGACCCCCTTTCATTCTTGCTTCATCCTCTAGCTCTCTTGGCCTTTGACAATGAGAATGTAAAAAGAAAAAAAAAAAAAAAAAGAGAGAAGGTAGTGCCTTCGGATTGGGAATTTTTTATGTAACGCATGCCCTAAGGGTGCCCTTACTTTGAGAGGGGGACTAAGCATGATGTGTTGGCTCACTTTTGGAGATAAGGGGTTGCCCCTATATGCAATATTGTACCTGTGCGAGCATGTTCATTCATTCATTCACACATTCATGCATTCATTTGATAAAAGTAGGAAGGACAGTTTTATTGCATTTAATTGATTTTTTTTTTTATACATGGAATTTAAAGTACATTTGGAGGGGAAGGGGAACATTTTTTGTGGGACTTTTACCTATTCTATCTTTACAATTGGGATCCTCAACTACTCTTGAATCTTTGGGTTCGCCTTTTTTGATGGAGGTCAGTGAGAGACCTTGATTTTAGATTGTCCCTTGTCTTCTTAGCAGCCCTATCTCCATGAGCAAAGAGGGATTAGAGCCCCTCTTTATGAGATGACTTTGATGCATGCCATGAATCCTTAGGGTCTCTTGGTACCCTTAGGAGTTTTGGTTGGCTTGATTTGAGCGAGAAAGTCTTCAGGCCATTCTCTAGGGGTTTATCAGATGCATGAAGATGCAATGACTTGAGTTACTTTGGAAACTCTTGTCTTGAAATGAATTCCGATGCATGAGTAGTTATGAAGCAAAAAGACGTATACATAATAAAATGGCAAGAATTAAATAGCATAACAGCATGAATTGAATAGAATATTTAAAGGAAAATAAAATATTTGTCCTTTCCTCCTTGGTTTTGACATTGACGCGTGTGTCCTAAATCTGGCAGATGTTTGACTATGCATGGGGTGCTACATGAGCATGAGATTAAGGTTTACTAATGCTTCCTAAAAGCTTGTTTCCCAAACCTTCAAACCTCCAGCGCCTGCCCTCGAAAGGGTGAACTCCATCTTCGGTTGGTGGTTCGAGCGGGGGAACTATCAAGAGACCGTAGGCTGAGAAACTGACACAGCATCCGCCCACAGTCAATATATTGTTCCCCCTTCTATGTAGAAGGGTAGTAACCAGGCAATATATGCAAAATGCAAATGCAAGTGAGCGCATCAAGTGTGTGTGAAATTTTTAAAAATGGAGGAAAGGACCCAACATCACACATCACATCCGGTTCATTCATCACATACATGGCAATAAATAAGATATGAAATAAAATGTGAACAAAGGTCCACCTACAAAAGAAAAATGCAAAGAGTTAGTAACTTTTCAAAAAACTTAATGCAAGGTAAAATGGATGGTTAATGCAAGAGCATGAATGTTAACAATGAATACAAGTGATGACACTTATTTGAAAATCCTTTTGAAAAATAAGATTTGCTTTGGAAATTTGGAAAAATTTGAAGAGTGGATAAAACTCGACAAAGTAACCAGAGATTATGGGTGAGTGAAGGGTGAAGGGACATGTTAATGGCATAACCCTCTAAGTGGTCCCCAGTGGAGTAGCCAGCTGTCGCAGCCCGGTTTTTGGGTCCAAGTTCCTTTCAGCTTGGAGACAAAAGCACAGAACTCTGTCACTATAACTCATCCCTCTAGAAAGACAAGTGCTACTAGGTTTGAATTGAGAATTTTTTTTGACTAAGGGCTTTTTAGAAAAATAGGAGTCACCACCTAACTTGATTAAGGTGAGTTAGGTCACCTAAAAATAAGTGTTAATCCGAAGATTAAACTTAGAGTTTTTGAAAAAGGTTTTGAAAAACTCCCTCGAGAGAGGGTTTTTGAGAAAATAGGTTGTTTGGCAACCTTTGAAAAAATTTCACCCCTTTTTGAAAATAACTTCATTTTGGTGTTTCGTAAACAGAAATCTATGGTTCGGGGGTTAGTTACGTGTAGGGAAGATATCCTAAGATTATCACCCTGCACTGCCCTTTTGGTACATACATGTCTAATCACCCTTTGTTTACTCACTAGAATAACCAGTTACCATTGTCCACTTAATATCCACTTTAGAATTTTTGAAAACGGGGTTTAGTCATCACTTTTTGGATGAATGATTCATGATGCAAATCTTGGAAGAAGTTTGAAAACTTTGAATTGATTGAAATTTTTGAAAAGGGGATTGGAGTTTAAATAGAAGTTATGACCGCACCATTTTAGGTTGCCTATGTATCTCATTTGGCGAGAATCATGTCATTTATAGTTCGAGTAAGAGCCCGATGGGAAATAGGCGCATTAGGGCCTTTGGAAAGTTTTGAAGACACTTTAGGGTCTCAGGAAAAGTTTGAAGACACTTCGTGGTCTTTCAAAAGAGAGAACTTGAGAGTTTTGATTTGAAATCGAATAGTGGAGTGTTTTAAAATAGAAATTTGAAACTCTCGAAAGTGGGTTTTGAAAAGTTTTGAAATGTTTTTAGAACAACTCAATGGAGTTTTGGGAATGCTTTGAAATAACATAAGAGAGTTTTGAAAATGTTTTGAAGTTGAAAACCTTAGAGGTATGATTTTAAAATGTTATTGTAAATTGGTCTTTGAAAAGTTTTTTAAAGTGATTTTTGAAAACACTTACTACTTTGAAACTCTAATATGGACAACCGTGGAGGTTGTTCTTGATCTATCACTTTCCTTTGGAGTCTATAACCATGAAAGGGTGTAGAGACACCTTAGGGTTGTGAGTTCTTAAAAATATTTTTGGAAATACTTTAAAGATAGAATGTAGGATTATTTGAAAAGGTTACAGAGTTGGTTTTTGAAATCTCAAGAGAGCAGGAGGTTTTGGAAAAATGAGTCATGAGAATAGTTTTAAATAGCAAGATCATTTAAAGGGGTTCATGAGTTTGGAACCTTGAAGCATACTAACCTAGGATGGGTTGACCTATGGTTAAGGGTGACCTAAGGTTAACTAACTTAGGTTAGGTTAACCTAGGGTCAAGGTGGTCGAAGGTTAACTAACGAAGGTTGGGTTAACCTAAGGTTAAGGTGACCCAGGGTTAACTAACTTAGGTTAGGTTAACCTAGAGTTAGACAACTAGGGTCAAGTTAACCTAAGGTTGGATTAGAAGGTGGTTTTGGAAGGTGGTTTTATGCAATTTTGAAAAGAGTTTTAGAAAACAAATCATGTTATGTAAAGGACTTTGGTAGAAAATCTTTT
This sequence comes from Euryodendron excelsum, assembly GCA_033060915.1. Classification (NCBI taxonomy): domain Eukaryota; kingdom Viridiplantae; phylum Streptophyta; class Magnoliopsida; order Ericales; family Pentaphylacaceae; genus Euryodendron; species Euryodendron excelsum. The sequence goes on along the minus strand of CM065381.1, from coordinate 38,714,477 downwards.
TGAAGATCAATTCCATGAAAATTTGACTCTAGCCAATAATATGATGTATTTGGTTAGTGCTTGAAAACCATTTCAAAGAAGGTTTTCTTAAGGCCATTATAACCTTTATCTTGGCAACAATGGGGACTTCAAGAGTCAACATAATGATAATAACTTTTGGAAAACCATTTTTAATGCAAGGATGGATAGAATGAATCTTTGAAAACTATTTTTAAGAAAAAGGTTTTGAAAACCATTTTCCAAATGGAACTATTCTAACAAGTTAAGGTTCCTATGGCCAATGTAAAGGGAGACCACTCAAGAGAGGGTTTCATGGGGCTATTCCAACCACTAATCTTGAGAGAATAGAAATCTTCGAAATCAAAGAGTTTGAAAATCACTTTTATGTGAGAATAAAAGAGAAGGGAACCATTCTAACAATTTACGACTCCTATGACCAATATAAAAGGGAGACCACTCAAGAGAGGGTTTCGTGGGGGCCATTTCTACCACTAAACTTGAGTTAATAGAAACCTTAGAAATTAGAGAGTTTGAAAATCATTTTCATGCAAGTGGGAATGCAAAGATGTAAAAGTGTGAGTTAGGGGGTAGTGAGGATTTTTCTAAGGCATGACTTCTTAGAATCTCATCCTAAGCTTCAAGGGAACTTTTAGAACCATTTTGAAAGGAATATTGAGCTTGAAAATGGCATGGAAATAAGAATGGTGAAAGTTTTGTAAAACATAGTCATAAACATGAAAATGAGGCCAAGCACACAAGACATGAACAAGATAGCAATATGCAAGGGTGTCATGAATACATTCAAGGCTTTAGGCAACACCACATAATCAAGAGACTCCAAGGCCATACCATCTTAAAGTAGGCTAGTGAGAGATCCCCCTACACAATGGCTTTCACTAACTTTCCTCTAGGCATGAACTAGGAGCCCTCTTGCTTTAAGCACCCAAGAAACGGGGTAGAAGATGGGGATTAAAATAGAGAATAGCCTAAGTAGGCTAGGAGGGAGAAGAGAGGAGTGGGGGAAGAAAAAAATGTAAAAGAAATACCACCTTTTGCCTTCAATACACTTGCAATCTTCTAGGGTTTCTCGTGAACTTTCGTGTTTTTGAAAAGTTTGAACGGTGTTTGGAAGCGTGAGATATCATCTTGGGAAATGTGCTTGAAATCGCATCTCTGTGGAGCATCTGTGATATGCTCCGCAAGGGTTCGAAAGTAGCTGCTTTTGTGTAACGTGATCGAGGCCTTTATAAAGTAATTTCTCCAATTGGACTACACCGATAGAAAGTACTCTGGAAATACTTTTTGGAATTCCCTAATTTATGCATTTCTTAAGTCATTTGACGGTGCGTTATAATTAGGGAATTGGGAAAAAATTCAATCTCAGCGGAGCGTCTATGAGATGCTCCAGGGGTCATTGAAAGTGGCAGTGTTTGAGCCATGCGATGAAGAGCTTCAGGAAGCAATCTCTCCGATTGAGCCGTATTGATGGAAAGATCTATGAACGAACTTTCGAGAATTCCCTATTTTAAGCATTTCTCAAGTCATTTGACAGTGCGATATAACCCGGGAATTGAGAGAAAAGACAATTTTGGCGAAGCGTCTACGAGACGCTCCAGGAAACTTTTGTTGAGCGGGGGATGTTTAGTGTCGTAAGGTCCCCTTTAGGTTAAACAAGGGTGTGTGGCATGCCTCGCCGCCCAAAATTCTAGGACCGATGTTGTTTTGGGGCGCATTCGGGTTGTCAAGGGTAAAATGGTCATTTTAGCTAATTTTTGTTGAAAATGGTCAAGAATGGATCGAAATGTTATGTTAAGCATACAGGGTCATTCAGGGATGATCCCAGGAGAGTCTTTCATTGCTCGGTGGGATTTGTGCAATGTTGGGGCGTTTAGGGGTAAAACGGTCATTTTGACCAGAGTTAGCCAGAATGGGACCAGAATTGAATCGGATGGCATGTAGAGTACGCCTAATGGTTTAGTAACATTTTGGAAGGGTGAACTTACTGTTTTGAGGGATTTTAAACTTTCTCACAATGTGCCTGGAGGCCCAAGGGGCAGATTTAGTCATTTTTCACCAAGTCAGGCTAGTAGGCGTCGGTGTTGACCTAGGTATTGGTTCCCAACACTGCCCGGCCATGAAAAACTACTTGTGTGGTGTTGATCCTTGAGACCGCTCGGTCTCATAGAGCTACCTGTAGGGTGGTGTTGATTTCTAAAAATACTTGGTCTCAGAAAGCTACCTGTGATGGTGGTGTTGGTCTTCAAGAACGCCTGGTCTCGGAGAACTACCGAATGATGGACATTCTACATTGGCAGGCTAGCAGGCGCTAGAAGTGAACCGCCTGGAATTTGATAAGGTGTTGATCCCCAAGATTGCCCAATCTCGGGAAGCTACCTAGATGGCGTTGGTTTTCGAGACCACCCGGTCTTGGAAAGTTGCCTGGAATGATGTTTATGGCTTCATTTAGGCTTTGGGGGCTCGGGAAGTGACTAGTTGACTAGATTGGAGTTTGAAAGACCCGTTTTGGGCTTGCATGTGTTGCGATGTTTGAAAATTAGATCCGGTCGGGCCAGAGATTGCCAAGTGGGCAAAAATGGGATGCTTACATGTGTATATGTGTGTGTGTGTGTGTGTGTGTTTCTAGGTGATTATAAATTATAGAGTACATGCCCACCACAAAAAAGTAAAATTCTAGAGACTACTGACATTAGACAATAACCATAGATAAGATGTGAATGTGTAAACTCCCAAGTCCCATAAAATAAGCACATATTAATATACATCTTGCAATAAGGGATTTATTGAACAATCTTCCCTTTCCCCCTCAGATTTGAGGTTCTAGCTCTAGCATTTTGATGTCCTCCTCGTCCAATAGTTCCTCGTCTCCCTCGTTCCACCACGTATAAAACCTTTAATACTTGATTGCCCAATAGTTTATGTGGAAGTATTCTGCCCTTCAACACATGTAGTTGAAGCAACTTTAGACGAAGAGCCAAAGAGGTGTGCTAATTCATTTTGGTTTGCAGGTATAGTGCCTTGTCTATGCAACTCTGCAAACAATAAGCGTGGTGCTCTTTGAACCTCTTGACCTTGATTATCATCAATATTTGCACAACGCATGTCTTCCAATGTTATGATAGATTCATCAACTATAGGGATCTCAAGATTAATATCTCATTTTCAATATAAGCCTTTCTTGTAATTTTCAGTGTGCCTAGAAAAAAAAAAAGAGCAATTAGCATTTTCGAACTTCTCAACTTGTCAACGGAGTAGAAGTATTAGTATTTTTGAACTTCTCATTGTCTTTTTAAAGTAGCTTGTAATTCCCTATTTGAGGAAACCACCTTATAGTAACCAATCCCAACACCCTGTCCTTTTGCCCTTCCCATTAGATGAGCATAAACCCTTGTCTAGGAACCTTGATAGATTATTTTTCAATGCTTGCATTTGAAAGCAACAGTACCACCATGCGCAGAACCTTTTTTTTTTTCCTCGCACCACATGCTTCTAGAGTATTGGATAGGCATTTGGTAAAAGATTACCATCAATGTGTTAGGCAGAGGAGAAGGTTCAACCACTTGTGGTGATTGAATTATAAACACTCAAAGGTGTAAAACACAATCAAGAATCATTATTTTATTTAACTCTAAATTTTAGAGAGAACTCTCCCTCTTTATTTCTCTCTCTAACTCACTTCTCCTCCTTCTTCTTGAATTGATACAATGCCACAAAGGGCTCTCCCTCTTTATATATACAAGTCAAATATTAATACATAGTGTGAATGGAGAATGTGAAAAGAACAAATTCTTTCATCCATAGTAGGCACTCTTCAACCATCGTGGCACTTCAACAATGGTGGCTTCTAGATGGTCAAGTTTACATTTTTCATTTTTACTTTTCAACATCCCCCCTTAAGCTTGACTCTCATGCCTTTGTCATTCCAAGCATTGTCTTCAGTTTTGCAAAGTTATCATGCTTGAGTGGATTGGTGAAAATATCAGCTATCTGATCATAAGTCCTATAAGAAATCAATTCCACTTCTTTGTTCTTGACATGTTTCCTGATGAAATGATACCGAGTATCAATATGCTTTCTTCTCGTGAAAGACTGGATTCTTTGTAAGAGCAATCGCTAATCAATTGTCGATGTAGACCTCTATGGGATCATCTTGTGGAAATCCCAAGTACTTCAGAACATTTCTGATCCAGATATCATGACAAGCAGCTGAGCTAGCAGTAACATATTCAGCTTCGCATAATGACAGCGTTACGAGGGATTACTTCTTTATTGACCATGTAAATGATGTATCTCCTATAAAGTATGTGAATCCAGTCATGCTCTTTCTTTCATCCAGATCTCTCCCCAAATCGCTACCTGAATAGCCAACAAGTTTGCGTTCTCTAGTTGACGAATAGAATATACCATCACTGATGGTACCCTTGACATAACGGAGTATCCTCTTCGCTGCATTCAGATAGGACTGGTTAGGAGTCTCCATGTACCTACTGAGTAGTCTAACTCCATAGAGTATATCCGATCTGGTACAAGTCCAGTATCTCAAGCTTCTAATAAGGCTCTTAAAATAGGTAGGAACAACATTTCCTTGCTCATTCTTTCTCAACTCCAATCCTGTTTCAACCGAAGTTACCACAGAGTTACAATTTTTCATCCCAAATTTCTTCAGGATCTCTTTTGCATAGTTGCTTTGGGAGATAAAGATTCCCTTCTCATTTTGCACAACTTCTATGCCAACGAAATGAGTCATTTGGCCTATATCCGTCATCTCAAATTCTTTGACCATACTCCTCTTGAAAGCATCAAACATCGCTGGATTATTACCAGTGAAGATCAAATCATCAACATATAGGCAAGCAACCAGCATGCTGCTGTATGTCTGTATCTTCGTATATCGGGCATACTCATTGTAAGCACCCTATTTTTGACCGCTCGGCAGTCTACACTCTGTCCAGACTTGTTTTCAAGTCATTGTGGGCATATTCCTATTGAAACCAATTCTCTAGGTCCAAATCCCGTCTGTCCATCACTTCGCGGGCCTGTCAGGCCCAAATAGAGGCAAAATGACCAAAATGCCCTTAGGGGCATTGTCCTTTCCTTTCCCTTTCCAATCCCTCTCTCGAGACAGTTTATTCCTCGAGACGGTTCCAATCCAGGCACGTCTCTTCGGAGATGGTAAGACCCCTTTTCAATCCACTCTCAAGATAGTTTATTCCTCGAGACGGTTCCAATCTAGGCACGTCTCTTTGGAGACGGTAAGACCCCTTTCCAATCCCACTCTCGAGACAGTTTATTCCTCGAGACGGTTCCAATCTATGCACATCTCTTCAGAGACGATAAGTCCCTTTCCAATCCCACTCTCGAGACAGTTTATTCCTCAAGACGGTTCCATTCCAGGCACGTCTCTTCGCAGACGATAAGTCCCTTTTCCAATCCCACTCTCGAGACAGTTTATTCCTCAAGACGGTCCGAGTAGCGAAACTACTCACAAAACCGTTAGAGTAGCGGAAATACTTACAAATAGGTCGATATAGGGAATTGCCAACAAACCCCTGTGTCACGACGACCGCCGTTAGAGTGGCAGAAACACTCAAAACCCAGTTCAACACCAGTGTCTGTTAGCCCACTTCGGTGAAAAATGACCAAGCTATCCTTTAGACCTTTTCCGAGACTTTCCGGTCAAGATGACCATTTTGCCCCTAGGCATCTGAACGTCCTGGGAACCACACCGGCTCTGAGTATCAAACCGGTAATGTCCTGAGAATACTTTTTATAATATTCTTAACCTTCCTTTACCTTTCCAGATCATTCCGAGTTAGTTTTGGCCAACCCAGTACAAAATGACCGTTTTGCTCCTGGAGAGCCGGTCTCCTTTTCCAACCACATCGGCTCTGGGTATCAAACCGGTAACCTCTTGAGACTACTTTTGATAGTGTTCTCAACCTCCTTTTACCTTTCCAGATCATTTTGAGTCAGTTCCGGCCAACCCGGTGCGAAATGACCGTTTTGCCCCTGGTGGGCCGGTCTCCTTTTCCGACCACGCCGGCTCTGGGAATCAAACCGGCAACCTCTGGGAACATTCTAAATAATGTTTCCAGATCCCAAGTCTTCTTCCGGGACAGTCCGAGTCTGTCTCGGCAGTTTTTTGGTCCGATTGACCGTTTTGCCCCTAAGGGCCCAGTCAACCTTTCCGACCCATTTTGTCCTCGCTTTTCAAGTCAAATACCTCCAGGACACTATTTAAGTGTTCCTGCTCCTTTCCGGCCTTCCGGGTAATTCCCGGCTCCTCCAAATCATTCCCGGACTTTCCGGAGTCACTCCTAGTGAAGTCAGGCCAAAGATTGCATGATAGTCACTAATACAGGCACCCAAATCTAGTCAAAGATACGTTGCTTGCCGACCTTAATAGTTTCCTAATTGGCTAGCGCCACTAGTAGTGGCACCAAGCCAATATTTGGCCTGGCGCCACTCCTAGTGGCGCTAGAAGGAATTTTGGCTTGGCGCCACTGCAACAGGCGCCAGTGTATTCCTCCCTCTATAAATACAGAGCCTTATTCAACGTGAAGGGGGTCTGAAAACTTAACCTAAAATCATATATTTCGATATACAGAGCTCGAGCACCTCCAAAAACCCTAGCTTTCTCAGGTTTTCCAAACCCTAGCCACCCTACACAAATCCTAGCCTCCTATACACTTATACACTCCCCCATACACTCATACACTAGCCTTCAACCATCCTTTGAAGACTTGAAGAGCTTTCATCTAAAGCTTGAAGACATCCCTTGAAGGTTGAAGAAGAAGATCAAGACGAAAATCGAAGATTGAAGACAAGCAAGGCACGTAAAATAAAGAAGACATACGGTAGGTTTTCTATTTAAATTTTTGCACTTCCCCCCTCTCTCTTCTCTCTCCTAACCCACTTGGGTTTTCTCTATTTTAATCCCCCATCTCTTTCCCCCCCTTTCTTTGCACGTTTGAAACAAGGGGATTCCCGGTCCATGTGTAGGATTGGGCTATTAGAGAGCCACCATGTCGGTGGCTTTCTTCTAGCCTAACTAGAGACCACGTGGGTCCGACCCCCTTGGTTATGTGGTGAAGCCTTAACCTTGTATGTTCACGACTCCAAATTGCATTGTGCATATCATAGTCTTGCATCTTCCCAAAAACCGTTTTCAAAGTTGTTTTTTTTAAAACGTTTTCAAACTTGTTTTCAAAATTGCATCAAAATCTCTTCTTCAAAAACTTGTTTTCAAAACCACAATTCTAGGGTGATTCTAGCCTTTTCATGGCTAGGGTTGCTTTAGGAAAGTGTTACATTAAAAGTGACCTTTTTGGTCTATATTTTCAAATCTTATTGTTTTCAAAACCGCTTTCCTAAAAGTGGTTCTAGCCTTCTTATGGCCAGAATCGCTTTAGGAAAGTGATATGTTTTTACACCTTCTAAAAACTCTCTTTTCAAAAAGTCTTCCTAAAAATCTCTTTTCAACATACTTGCCTAAAAATCTCCTCTCCAAAATGGTTTTCAAAAACTCCCTTCCAAAATCTATTTTTCAAAACTTCCTTTTTCCACTCCTTTCCAAAAACTCTTTCTCCTCAAAATTCACTTTTTAAAAACACTTCCTAAATTCACTTTCCTAAAAAAACTCTCTCTAACAATCTCCTTCCAAAAATCTTTCTAAAAAACTCTCTTTCTAAAATCTTCCTTCTAGAAACTCTCCTATAGGATTTTTCCTCCCAAAAGCTATGTTTCCAAAAACACACTTTCCAAAAAACTTCCTCTTTCCAAAAATCTTTCCAAAAATCTTTCCAAAAACTCTCTTTCCAAATTCACTTTCCAAAAGTTCCTCCCTAGGATTCCCTTCTAGAAAACCTTCGTTTCTAAAAACGCACTTTCCAAAAACTCTTTCCTTAGAGCCCAAGTCAAGCCCTAGAACCCACAATTAGGAAACCCTAATTTTCTTTCCAAAAACATGGTTTTCAAACCTTTCCCCAAACCTAGGTTGTCAAAATCTCTCGTTTTCTACATCCAAACTATACATATTTCCAAAACCTCTTTTCTACGTTAAAATTTCACACTTTCAAAACTAGGGTTTCTAGAATCTCCCTTTCCAAATCCTTGTCAAATCAAATCTTCCCTTTAAGAAACCAAATCCAATCTCCCTGTTTAGGAAACTAGATCCCGTCCTCCGTTTTTGGAAACAAAATCAAATCCTTTCTTTTAAGAACCAAATCCAATCCCTTCCAAATCCAAATCTTTCCTAATTCAAATCCTTCCTAATCCTCCACTTTCCTAAATCTTAAGTTTCCAAAACTTGAACATAAAAATTTTTCTTAATTCAACTCTTTCCTAATTCTACCCTCTTTTCAAATCTTAACTTTTCAAACCTAAGTTTTCAAACCCAAACCTTTCCTAATCTTAAGATTTTCTAAAAACTCCAAAACTTTCAAAATCTTAAACTTTCTAAATGTCAAATCTTTCTAAAATTAAGACTTTCTAAATCTAAAAACTTTCTAAATTCTAAACTTTCCTAAACTTCAAATCTTTCCAAATCTAAAATTTTCTAAACTCAAAAGTTTCTTATTTTCAAAACTTCCTTGTTCTCCAAACTTTCCAATTTTCAAAACTTCCCTATTTCAAAACTTTCCAAATTCTAAACTTTCCAATTTTCAAAACTTCCCTATTTCAAAACATTCCTAATTTGGGAACTTTCCTAATTTGAAAACCTTTCCTATTTCGGAAACTTTCTTAATTCAAAACTTTCCTAAATTGAAACATTCCAAATTCAAAACCTTCCTAAAGTTGAAACATTTCAAATTCAAAGCTTTCCTAAGTTGAAACTTTCCTAATTCCAAAACTTTCCTAAATCGGACCTTTTCTTAATTCAAACATTTCCTAAATCCAATCTTTCCTAATCTCCTAAACCTGTCAAGTCAAGTCAAATCTTTCCTAAGTTCCATCTTTCTTAAGTCCAGGTTTCTTAAACCTTCTCTTTCCAAAACAAGTCCAAATCTATCTTTTCAAATCAAAGTCCAATCTTCTCAATTTCAATTTCCAATCTCCTCTTCTAATTTCAAATCAAATTCAATTTCCAATTCAATCTTTTTCTTTCAATCCAACCTTCTATTTTCAATCGGACTCTTGTCTGAACTACGACTGGCCTGATTCCCCCAAAGGGATACGTAGGCAACCTTCATAGGTGCGATCACAACACTTTTCAAACTTTCAATTCCACCTCATAGGTGCGGTCTCCATGTTTTTCAAATCTCAAATTCCATTCTATTTTCAAAATTCCAAGTTCAAAATTTCTATTTTTAAATTCCTATTTCCAAATTTTCAAATTTTCCAATTTCAATTCCATCTCTTCAAATTTATTTTCAAATCAAATCAATTTCAAATCAATCTCTTTCCAAATCTATTCATCCATTCTCTTACACTTGCATATCATGCATCATGTTAGTTTTCAAACATTGTTTTTCAAAGTGGATAGGATTGGACATAGATTAATTAAAGACTCTCATAAGTAAATCTAGGGTAGATTGACATGTAGGTACCGAAAGGGTGGGGTAGGGTGATAGCTTAGTGCGTCTTCCCTACACGTAACCAACCTCCGAACCTAGGATCACTGATTTCAAAGACCAAAAGGAGTTATTTTTCAAAAAGGGCTAAACGTTTTCCAAAGATTTCCAAACAACCCGTTTTCCTCAAAAAAACCCTCTCTTGAGGTGGTATTTTCAAAAACCTTTTTCTAAAAACCCTAAGTGTAGTCTTCGGATTATTCTTAGTTTTTAGGTGACCTAACTCACCTTAATCAAGTTAGGTGGCGACTCTGAATCTTTTTCAAAAGCCCTTTATTCAAACCAGTTTTTCAATTCAAACCTAGTCGCACTCATTATTTTAGGAGGGTGAGTTCTAACGAGAGAGTATAGTATTTTTCTCACTTGTGTGGGTATTCCTCGAGTGCAAAAAATCTGGGCGCTACACTCATATGGACATTTCTCAAAACCATTCACCTGGAAATAATCATCAATGCTCATATTCTAGGCACGGGGAGCTTGCTTCAATCTATAGAGTGCCTTCTTTAGCTTGTACACTCTATCTTCTTTGCCTTTCTTCACGTATCCAAGTGGCTAATTAATATAGATCTCTTCTTCAAGAAAGCCATTCAGAAATGCTGATTTCACGTTTAGTTGATAAATCTTCCATCTATTTTGTGCAGCTAGTAAAATCAACAATCTGATGGCCTCAAGTTGGGCAACTGGGGCAAAGACTTCACCATAGTCGATCTCTTCTTTCTTCTTGTAGCCTTTGGCGATAAGTCTCGCCTTGTATCTCTAGACTTCTCCTTCGACATTCCTCTTGGTCTTGTAGACCTATTTCACACCAATGGTCTTTCGGCCTTTTGGGAGAGTAGTTAACTCCCAAGTTCTGTTCTTCTCAATGGATTGAATCTCCTCATTCATTACTCTTCTCCATTTGTCTTCTTCGTTAGCTTCCTCACTAGTAAGCAATAAATAGTGTAAAGTGACATAATCTTCTATCGTTTTTGTATTTTCATATAGATCAGATAGGGTACGAGCTCCTGTAGGCCTTATGTCTGAAAGTTCACGCTCGATTGGTGATAAAGCTTCATTCCTCCGTGGTGAGTGAAAACCATGTGGAGGTGTTTGCTGATCTCTAGGTACTTGTGGCTCGATAGCCACTTCTCTTACTTGTGCAGATTCTTCTTCCTCAAGTGTCAATTCTGCATCTCTGAAGGCTTCAATCTGGTCCCAATTCCAAGATTTATTTTCATCAAAAATGACATCCCGACTAAAAATTACTTTCTCGGTGATGGGATTGTACAGACAATATCTCATCATTCTATCATCATATCCAACAAGGATACATTTCTCTCCTTTGTCGTCTAACTTTGTCCTTCTTGCCTCTAGGATCTTGGTGTAAGCTATGGAGCCAAACACTCTGAGATGACTCACGCTAGGCTTGTGAGTACTCCAAGCTTTGTGTGGTGTCTTTGTAACAAGACTCTTAGTAGGACACCTATTGGGCAGATAGACCGCACACAACACCGCTTCTTTTCAAAATCTTTTGGGTATATTTTTATCCTTCAGCATGCTTCTGGCCATGTTAAGGATGGTGCAGTTCTTCCTCTTAGCTATGTAGTTCAGCTGGGGAGTGTAAACTGGTGTGAACTAATTTTGAATTCCTTATTGTCTAAGGAATTCCTGGAAAGCTTCTGCCGTATACTCTACTCCTTAATCTAATCGGAGTGACATGATGCGGTAGCCACTCTGTTTCTCCACGAGAGCTTTGAACTCTTTGAATCTAATGAACGCCTCTAACTTCCTTTTCAGAAAGTAGACCCAAGTCTTTCTGTTGCAGTCATTGGTGAAGGTGAGGAAGTATCTATTACGTCCATTTAAAACTGGTTTCAAAGGACCATATATGTTTGTGTGTAGTAGCTGGAGCGGCATGATAGATTTCTAGTCAGCTTACTTTCCAAAGTTGTTTATTGCTTTCTTAGAACACAGCTCTCACATATTTCATTCGGATGGTAAATGTTGGGTAAGCAGTACACCATCTTCTTGCTTCCCAACTACTTTAAGCTTTCAAAATTTAGGTGTCCATACCTTAAATGCCATAGCCAGTCTTTATTGTTGATGACCACACTCAGACACTTTGGTATGTTATGATGGATGGCGAGAGAGAACATCCAATTTTTTGCCATAATGACTCGAATGACCAGCTTCTCTCCAGTGTCTAAGACCAATATCTGCTTATTTTTAAGACTAATCTGGTAACCTTTCTCTATGAGCTATCCTAGGCTCAAGATGTTGGTCTTCATGTCTAGCACATAGTAGACATTGGAGATGAAAGTGTGATCTTTACCCTTCTACTTGATTAGAACATCACCTCTCGCTCGAACTGGAACTTTAGAGAGATCACCAAATGATATCTCTACTTGAACTTTCTCATCAAGTTCAGTGAACAGGTTCTTTCTACCAGTCATGTGGTTACTGGCTCTAGAGTCAAGGTACCAAACATCTTGGTCCTAGGTTGAGCTATGTGCCATCAACATTAACGATTCTTTGGCAACTGGTTCGGCTTCTGCAAGATTAGCCTCCTCGCTAACCTTCTCTATCAATGGTCTTGACCAACACTCATTGCGATAGTGCCCAAACTTGTGGTAGTTGTAGCATAAGATGTTACTCTTGTCAATGTTTTGATGGTTATTGTAACCGCCTTTTCTTCCACGTCCTTTTCCTCTCGAGAGATTGTTCTGTTGTCCACGTCCTCCTTTAGTGGATCTTTGTCCGCCTCTACCTCCGCCTCTAGATTCAGAATATCTAGATCCGCGAGATTCTCGACCTCGCCCTCATCCTCGGTGTGACGTCCCCCATTGCTCGTATCTCCCATCGGTCAAAGATAGTTTTGGTTATAGGACCTGCTCTAGTGCTTTGTTGTTACTTCTTTTGTTGGCCTTCTGCTCGTGGGCCTGTAGCGATCCCATAAGCTCTTCTACCGTCATGGTCTCCATACCTTTGATTTATTCTAGAGTAAAGGCTATGTAGTCAAATTTTGGATCCAAAGATTGCAAAATTTTCTCACATATTCTCATGTCTGCAAGAATCTCACCATTCCTCCTTAGCTGGTTCGCAACTACCATTACGCGAGTATAATACTCAGCAATAGACTCTACAGACTTCATTTGTAGAGATTCAAATTCACTACATAAGGTTTGGAGGTAAAATCAAGCATTCAAAATTTATTTTCAAAAATTAAGTGTTCTAAACCAAGCTTTGTCAAACCGACAACTCAAATCCCGATTGAAATTTTCAAAACCCAAAACTTTTCAAGTTTCAAAGTCTGGACAAGGGGTCCTGGAACATTTCAAACTTACCAGCTTATCATCCCTCCGATCGCCTCGCGACCAAAAAGGGATTCTTACTTTGTTACTTTTCTACCTTCAACAAGCAAATACAGAAAAAGAAGGGCAGTTGTAAGCACCCTATTTTTGCCCGCTTGGTAATCTCTGACCCGATCAGACTTAGTTTTCAAACATCACAACACATGCAAGCTCAAGACGGGCCTTTCAAACTCTAATCCAGTCAACTAATCCCTTCCCAGGCCCACAAAGCCCAAATAAAGCCATAAACATCATTCCAGGCAACTTTTCGGGATTGGAGGTCTCAAAAACCGACGCTATCCAGGTAGCTTCCCGAGATCGAGCGATCTCGGAGACCAACACTTCATCAAATTTCAGACAGTTCACTTCTGGTGCCTTCTAGCTCGCCAATGTAGAATGTCCGTCATTCGGTAGTTTCCCAAGACTAGGCATTCTCAGAGACCAACACCGCCATCATAAGTAGCTTTCTGAGACCAGACATTCTCAGGAACCAACACCACCCTACAGGTAGCTCTCTAAGACCAGGTGGTCTCAGGGACCAACATCGTACAGGTACTTTTCCAAGGCTGGGCGGTCTCAAGAACCAACACCTAGGTCAACACCAGCGCCTGCTAGCCCTACTCGATGAAAAATGACCAAACCTGCCCCTCGGGCCTGCAGGCACATTTTGAGAAAGTTTAAAATGCCTCAAAATGGTAAGTCCACCCTTCCAAAGTGCTACTAAGCAGTTAGGTGTATTCTGCATGCCATTCGGCCCAATTCTAGTCCCATTCTAGCTAACTCTGGTCAAAATGACCGTTTTTGCCCCTAAACACCCCAACGCTCCACAGATCCCACCAAACAGAAAATCATTCTCCCGTGATTATCCCTGAATGACCCTGCACGCTTAACATAGCACTACAATCCATTCCTGACCATTTCCAACCCAATCTGGTCAAAATGACCATTTTGCCCCTAATAACCCGAACACACCCCAAAAGAACACCGGTCTTAGGATATTCAACAGCGGGTCTTGTCACACACTTCTATTTAACCTAAGAAGGACCTTACAATGCTAAACACCCACGACTCGATAAAAGTTTCCCGGAGCATCTCGTAGACACTCCACCAAAATTGCATTTTCTCCCGATTCCCTAGTTATAACGTACCGTCAAATGACTTGAGAAATGTGTAAATCAGAGAATTCCAAAAAGTTCGTTCATAGATCTTTCCATCGATATGGCTCGATCAGAGAGATCGCTTCCTGAAGCTCTTCATCACATGGCTCGAACACTACCACTTTCAACGACCCCTGGAGCGTCTCACAGACGCTCCGCTTAGATTGACCTTTTCCCCAATTTCTTGATTATAACGCACCATCAAACGACTTGAGAAATGCATAAATTAGGGAATTCCTAAAAGTATTTCTAGAGTACTCTCCATCGATATGGTCCGATCAAAGAGATTGCTTCCTGAAGGCCTCGATCACGCGACACAAAAATAGCTACTTTCGAACCCCCGCAGAGCGTATCACAGACGCTCTGTAGAGATGCAATTTTATGCACATTTTTCACAACGATATCTCACATTTTCAAACACCATCCCAACTTCTCGAAAGCATAAAAGTCCACGAGAAACCCTAGGAGAACACCTTGAGTGCAATTATCGAGGCAAAGTTTAAACGAACATTCTCGGTGGCAGAGCGTATGCTACATGCACCCAGATTTTGATCAAATTGACCAAAGTTCGATCAACAGTTAGGATTTAACCAATACAATTGGTGCTACGTGGCATTCTAGCAATGGAACAGTATTGGCGCATGTATTATATGCGCCAGGCCTCCCCCTTTGCATATTCCAGAACCTCGAATTGATGTGAAACTCTGCTGAAACTGCTCCAGAACCTCGAAACTCCATATACATCCCACTCCTCCAACACTTAGGCTAGATTTCACCTCCCCCTAACCCATACACTTCACCTACATAACCCTATACACCATAGAATTCCTCCTTCCAGCCCCTCAAACCTACTTGAAGCCATCCAAATTCAAGTCAAGGCATCCATAGAAGATTGCAAGTGTATTGAAGGCAAAAGGTGGTATTTCTTTTACATTTTTGTCTTCCCCTCCTCCTCTCTTCTCCCTCCTAGCCTATTTAGGCTATTCTCTATTTTAATACCCGTCTTCTACCCCTTTTCTTGCATGCTTGAATCAAGAGGGCTTCTAGTTCATGCCTCGAGGAAAGTTAGCGAGAGCCACCGTGTAGAGGGATCTCTCACTAGCCCCCTTTAAGATGGTATGGCCTTGGAGTCCCATGATTATGTGGTGTAGCCCAAAGTCTTATATGTGTTCATGACCCCCTTGCATATTGCTATCTTGTTCATGTCTTGTGTGCTTGGCCTCATTTTCATATTCATGACTATGTTTTACAAAACTTGCACCATTCTTATTTCCATGCCATTTTCAAGCTCAACATTCCTTTCAAAATGGTTCTAAGAGTTCCCTTAAAGCTTAGGATGAGATTCTAAGAAGTCATGCCTTAGAAAAACCCCCACTACCCCCTAACTCACACTTATGCATCTTTGCATTCCCACTTGTATGAAAATGATTTTCAAATTCTCTAATTTCTAAGGTTTTTATTCCCTCAAGTTTAGTGATTGAAATGGCCCCCATGGAACCCTCTCTTGAGTGGTCTCCCTTTTGTATTGGCCATAAGAGTCCTAAATTGTTAGAATGGTTCCCTTCTCTTTTATTCTCATGCAAAAGTGATTTTCAAACTCTTCAATTTCTAAGGTTTCTATTCTCTCAAGATTAGTGGTTGGAATGGCCCCGTGGAACCCTCTATTGAGTGGTCTCCCTTTACATTGGTCATAGGAACCTTAACTTGTTAGAATAGTTCCCTTTGGAAAATGGTTTTCAAAATCTTTTTCTCAAAAATAGTTTTCAAAGATTCATCCTCTCCATCTTTGCAGTAAAAGTGGTTTTCCAAAGGTTGTCACCATTGTGTTGATTCTTGAAATCCATACTACTATCAAGATAAAGGTTATAATGGTCCCAAGGAAACCTTCTTTGGAATGGTTATCAAACACCAATCATATAAACCATACTCTTGGCTAGAGTCAAATTTTCGTAGAAATAATCTTCAAAAAGGGATGTCTACCAAAGTCCTTAGCATAACATAATTTGTTTTCCAAAACTCTTTCCAAAAATGCATAAAATCACCTTTCAAAACCATCCTCCAATCTAACCCTAGGTTAACTTGACCCAAGTTAGTTGACCCTAGTCCACCTTAACCCTAGGTTAACCAAACCCTAGTTGATTAACCCTAGTCCACCTTAACCTAAGTTAGTTAACCTTAGGTCACCCCTAACCATAGGTCAACCCATCCTAGGTTAGTATGCTTCAAGGTTCCAAACTCATGAACCCTTTTTAAATGATCTTTCTATTTAAAACTATTCTCATGACTCATTTTTCCAAAACCTCCTGCTCTCTTGAGATTTCGAAAACCAACTCCATAACCTTTTCAAATACTCCTACATTCTATCTTCAAAGTATTTCCAAAAATGTTTTTAAGAACTCACAACCCTAAGGTGTCCCTACACCCTTTCATGGTTAGGGACTCCAAAGGAAAGTGATAGATCAAGAACAACCTCTAAGGTTGCCCATATTAGAGTTTCAAAGTATTAAGTGTTTTCAAAAACTACTTTCGAAAACTTTTCAAAGATCGATTTACTAAAACACTCCAAAATCATACCTTCAAGGTTTTCAAAACATGACTTCAAGACAATTTGAAAACTCTCTTGAGTTACCTCGAAATATTTCCAAAACTCCCTTGAGTTGTTCCAAAAATATTTCAAAACCCTTGAAAACCCCCTTTTCGAAAGATTCAAAGTTCTATTTCAAAACACTCCGACACCCAATTTCAAATCAAAACTCTCAAGTTCTCTTTTTTCAAAGACCACAAAGTGTCTTCGAACTTTTCAAAGACCTCAATGTATCTTCAAAACATTCCTAAAGGCCCTAATACACCTATTTTCCATCAAGCTCTTGCTCGAACTACAAATGACTTGATTCTCGCCAAATGAGATACGTAGGCAACCTAAAATAGTGCAGTCATAACTTCTATTTCAACCCCAATCCCCTTCTCAAACATTTCTACCAATTCAAAGTTTTATCTCAAACCCCTTCAAAACTCCCATATTTTCAAACTTCTTGCAAAATTTGCATCATGCCTCATTCACCCAGAAAGTGATGACTAAACCCCATTTTCAAAATTTTAAATTAGATATTAAGTGGATAATGGTAACCGGTTATTCTAGTGAGTGAACAAAGGGTGATTAAACATGTAGGTACCAAAAGGGCAGGGTAGGGTGATGATCTTAGAATATCTTCCCTACACGTAACCAACCCCCGGACCATAGATTTCTGTTTTCGAATGACCAAAATGGAGTTACTTTAAAAAAGAGCTTAAAACTTTCTAAAGGTTTCCAAACAACCTATTTTCTCAAAAACCCTCTCTCGAGGGAGTTTTTCAAAACTTTTTCCAAAAACCTTATGTTTAATCTTCAGATTAACACTTAGTTTTAGGTGACCTAACTCACTTTAATCAAGTTAGGTGGCAACTCCTATTTTCTAAAAAAAACCCTTAATCAAACCAATTTCAAGTTTAAATCTAGTAGTAAACCTCCATTTTCAAATCTAGATTTAATCTTCAGATTAATACTTAGTTTTAGGTGACGCCACGCATAGCCGAACCTCTGCCGAATTTAGGACACACGCGTCAATTTCAAAATCAAGGAGGAAATGGCAACTGCTTTACTTTTCTTTATTTTCTATTTATGATGTCATGCTTAGTCTTCATTGTTATGCTATGTATACATCTTTGCGCATCATAACTGCTCATGCATCGGAAGTCATTTCAAGACAAGAGTTCCCAAACTAACTCAAGTCATCGCATCTTCGTGCATCCACTCAACGCCTAGAGAAAGGCCCAAAGACCTTCTCGCTCAAATCAAACCAACCCAAAACTCCTAAGGGTACTAAAAGACCCTAACAATTCAGGGCATGCATCAAAGTTATCTCATAAAATGAGGCTGTAATCCCTCTGTGCTTATGGAGATAGGGCTGCTAAAAAGGTGAAGGGGCAATTCAAATCAAGGTCTCCTACCAACTTCTATTCAAAAAGGCGAATCCGAAGACTCAAGAGTAGTTTAGGATCCCGTGATGTAAATATAGGATAGGCGAAAATCCTAGGGAAAATGTTCCCCCTCCCCTTTTCAATGTATTTTTGAAAAATTCTATGTACAAAAGGGATTCAGCTCAATAAAATTGTTAATACTGTCAAATGGGTGAATGAATGTATGAATGAATGAACTGCAAGCACAGGTATAGTATTGCATACAGGGGCAACCCCCAATCTCCAAACATAAGCCAACACATCATGCTTAGTTCCCCTCAAAAGGTAGGGGCATCCTTAGGTCATGCATTGCATAAAATCTTTCTAATCCAGAACCTAACATATAATCCTTTTGTTTTGTTTTTCTTTATTTTCTATTTCTCCCTCTCATCTCACTAAAAGACTAGTAATAGTTTCTGGTGAGACTGGTTGCATTTTAGTTCACAATTGATCCTAGAAGGAGAAAAAGAGGAACACGAGTGCCCCATGTACTCCAAACACCAGTCCTTACCCGACAACGAGCAGTGCAAATGACAAGTGAAGACAACACCCCGGATCAACAAAACAACTCAGTGACATGGGAGGAAGTGAACGAGATGAAGGCAAAAATAGAAGAGATGTTCAAACTCGTACAACTGATGGCCTTCAAAGAACCTGCCATGAATCCATCAACCTCGACATCCCACCCCAAAGAAACTGAAGCTATCCCCCCAAAGGTCATCCTGTGATACGGGTAAGAACAAGAAACTCCCCAAAGCAGTGCACATTGAGGAAAGAGAAGAAGACAACCCTGAAACCATCTTGCTAACTATCACATCAAAGAAGGAAAGCCCGGACCCTCTTAATCTCAAGATATAAGGCTTAGAAGAGTCCCTGCATAGCCTATAAGGTCATGACACCTTCAGTGGGACATCTTATGACAAACTATGCTTCTTTCCTGACCACCCGAGACTAACCAAATTCAAGATGCCCGATTTCCAAAAGTATGATAGAAGTGGAGATCCCATGGCTCACCTGAGGCTATACACAGGCGCACTAAGTGGTCATAGGAACGACCCCAAACTCCTGATCCAACTGTTTCAAATAGCTTGACCGAGCCTGCCCTGCAATGGTTCGCCCGCTTATATTTGAGGAAGATAACAACCTGGAATGAATTGGTCACAACCTTCCGGTCCCAATACTGACACAACAGTGACCTAACCATGGATAGGTGTGCCTTGATGATGATGACTCGAGGTGAGAAGGAAAGCTTCAAAAGTTATGCCCTGAGATGGAGGGAGGTAGCTGCTCAAGTTAACCCTCCACTCCTGGAAAAAGAGTATGTGCAATTGTTTGTGAACACCTTCCAAGGTCTATACTATGAGCACTTGTGCCTGAGCATCAGAAAGAGTTTTTTCGAGTTGATAATGCAAGGAGAAATGATCGAGAATGGATTGAAAACAGGTAAGATCACGGACCCCTATGCTAAGACAAGTGAGGGGTTCCCAAATGAAGCTAAGAAAGTAGCAACCACTCGGGGTACTGGCAAGAAAGAAGGAGAGGTATCTGCCATCCTGCCAACACAACAGCAACCATACTATCCCCAATATCAAGCTCGACCACCGTCACCTGCTCCTATCGTCAACATTCTCATTGCTAATATTTAAGCACCTGCTCCTGGACTGGCTGCAGCTCGACCATACTTCAACCCTAAAAGAACAACTGGCGAAATCGAGAATTTAGCCCCTTGCCATGCCCTCAAATAGAGGCCTATCATGAACTCCTAAAAGCTAAGGGCATAAACCCTATACCCCCGCAGCCACTACAAAGCCGCTGCCTTGGACCTTCAACCCTGCCCTTACCTGTGAATATCATTCTAGAGGACAAGGACATGACACAGAGTCCTATTTCTCTTTGAAGCATAAAATCCAAGACCTCATTGATAACAAGGTCATCAATACCCAAGAGGCAAAACCGGTTCCTGCTCCTAATGTTACTGCAAATCCCTTACCAGACCATGCTGTCAACATCATCATGGAGGGAGAGGCAAATTCGGATGGTATCACAACTATAGAATATTTCGAGGGTGAGTCATATACTGAGGAAGAAAGTGACTGGGAAGAGGAGCTACCGTCATGCCCTATCTACCTTTACAATGCAAGTAGAGAGCAAGATCCTCTTAACTGGCCTGTGGAAGAGCCCGTGGAAGACATTCCCGCTAATACCGTGCCTATTGAGGCCCACCTAAAAGAGGAGCCCTTCAACTATGAGGATATGGGCTGGGGCATCTATGATCCAAGAATACCGAACCCACCATTCAAGTTCAGTGAAGGTGATCTGGATAGCCTATTTGTTAAAATTGACAAAGAGGAAGCTGAAAAAGAGGGAATCAAGGAAAAACCACTACAAGTCTTGGAAGAAGTCCTGGCTACAAAGCCCTAAGAAGCTGAGCAAATGAAAATCGTACAACCAAAGGAAAGCCATCAAGGATCCCAAAATGGGATACACAACCTTAATGACCCAACTGGAGAAGGGGAAGGAAAAGAAGGAATCTTCGACTGTACTATGACCACCCGTCTCTTCTCCGCAGCCAATGCGGCAATTTGTCCAGTGCAATTGAGTGAAGAAGTTGGCGAATGGAGCATGGAAGAGGCAGGCGTGGTCCCAAAGCCAACCTGAAGAAGCGACTATCAAAGGGATATTCTTTACATCAAACTCTGTTCTTACTTCCTTGTTAATCCTGTTTTGTCAACTCTACTTTTACCTTTGTTAATCAAGAGCTTATCATGTACACAAAACCTTTGAAATGAAGGAAAATGAATTTGAAGTTTGCATTTATCATCTTCGGTACTTGCTCTTTCTTTAGAAATTCCCCTTCTTATTGTTATGCCTTGACTTGAAAAGGGGGATAGTACATGCACCCTCATCTGTGGGGACCATTTCTGATCCAAAGAGAGGAGAAACTAAAGAAAGGGAAGAGAGGGAGCG
Organism: Euryodendron excelsum; assembly: GCA_033060915.1. NCBI lineage: Eukaryota > Viridiplantae > Streptophyta > Magnoliopsida > Ericales > Pentaphylacaceae > Euryodendron > Euryodendron excelsum. The sequence goes on along the minus strand of CM065381.1, from coordinate 38,693,438 downwards.
GATCACAGAAAAAAAAGGAGCCACTCGGAGGATGTCGTGGCAAAGTAATCGACAGTTAAACCCTCGAAAGGAAGAGAAACCATCATTTCAAACTCCCTAAAAGTAGCAAAGCAATTCCTTTGAACAGCTCACTCGAGCCATAAGTGATTTTCATTCAAACACCCTAACCAGGAACCACCCTCCACACTGGGGCAAGTACGAATAACGGAACTATCAAACTAACATCTGCTTATCTCAAAGGAGGACGCCAAAACTCTAAGAGTGAACTTCATAGATTAAGCAATCTTGTCTGAAAGGAAGAGGGGCCCTCTATTCTTCTACCATACAGTTAAAAGAATCTCCTTTGAAAAGACCCTTTTGAACCAACTCACACTCCTTCGGCAAGCCCATTCCAGTGACCCCCGCTCACAATAGGTGAAAGTAAATTTGGAAAGAAAGGTGACGAGAAAGGAACGTGAGGGGAAAGAAGGCTTCCTCATACATTAAAAGGAGGAAACAATGCAATATTTAAAATTAAAAAAAAAAGTGCTGGGATGCCCTGAGAAATCAACAGATTGTGCAAATAGCAACACTGGGGCAAAAATCAAAAGAAACGATAAACCCTATATGGGTAAAAGTTTGTACAACAACAAAAGAGGGAGGGAAAGAGACCCAAAGAGGAAAAGACCTGAAAAAGTGATCACCGATGAACCACAAGAAGAGTATAATACTTTGGGCCATTAATACCCTTCCTTTCGAAAACCCCATAACCTAGCCACACTACAACCCAAGAAAAAGTCCCCTCAGATCAGAAAAGATTGCTTAGTCTAAACAAGTTCAAAAGAAAATGGCGACATTCGAAAAAGAAAGGTGAAAAAAAATAGCAAAAGCTTACTCAAGGCAGTTCTGGTTCATTATCACCCCCGTTAAGGAGTAGATAAATTGTTTGCGCCTACATACCCTTCATTTCTCACCCTTAAATTAGCCTACATCACAGTCCAAAGTAAAGCCTTCTCAAATCGAGGATGAAAACTGCCTACTCCTTTGCTAAAGGCTGCTTCGGTTGTCACTTAGAGAGCCCACTAATTCACATGTGAGATCCCCGAGAGGAAGTCGAGCGAGCAACAGAGAGAGAAGAAAACGAAAACCCTAAGAATGGGGCAACTACTATCTCATCGTGATAAGAAAAGGGCATAACAAAGAAGGGAGTCTTCAAGGAAGAAGCAAAAGCCAACATAATCAACTCCCGGGAGACACTCGATTATACCTAGAAAAATTGGAACCCATCTCTAGGCTTGTTTTCATAAGAGTTGTATACACCTGTGTGCATGGCCTGAATGTGTGCAACAATACACCCATCTTTTTTCGCATCTAGTTAAAGCTTGCACGTACCCACCATTTTTTATGTGTGTCATAATTTCTGTACTCCTATGCTTATATTCATATTTGTTATGTTTCCACATGCATACATGTAAAGTAAGACTAAAAGGAAAAATCGATCATCATATCATGCAAAGAAGCAAAAAGATAATAAACTATAATGTACTTATTGTCGTCATACAATCATCATCCATAAGGGCCAACACACAACCCCAAAACATAAACAATGTAGTCAGTCTAACCAAACTACAACTGTGTCAGCAGGTGGAAAGAGGTAGCTCCAGGAGCGGGGTCATCATCCAAGACAAAGTCACCCATGTCCGGCACATACGGGGAAGGCTGGCTAGAGGAAGCTCTGGCGTCATAAGGTCCCTACCAAAGGACAAAGATGAAAGTAAAGAGGAACTAGCATTAGAACATAGAGGATGCATAAAGAACGTGAAAATGATGAATCATAAATAGCATACCCAGTAGGCCTCCATCAAAGATATACGAACAGTCAGAGCCTCCTCCTCAGCATGATACTGATCTCGTGCCTGGCACGCTACTAAGTACCCTCCTCGGAAACGAAACCCTGAGCTCGACGCTATAGCTCTACTACCTCATGACCGGCCACCTGCCCTCCAACCACCAAGTCCAGCTGAGTAAAAGCACCAATAGATCTCGCCCTGAAATGGGCCTCGTAGTCCACACCGAGCAGAAGAAAGAAGCGGTTGCCAGGAACCCTGACTATGTAAGGAATGTCCACCCCGACCCGATAAAATCCGAAATTGTACTAAGGAGGATCCATAGCAGCACGGAAGTCCGTATGTAGCTACCACCAGTGACGCTCTCCCAAGTATGTCTCCCATGAAAGAGGGCCCCGGAAAGTAACCCGTGACCTAGACAAAAGGATGAGATCCCTCATGCCAGCATACTGAGGAGATCGGTGGTAAGGCGCCCAAGATAGGTCTCGAGGTCTTAGTAGCTCCAGGTTAGCCCGGAGGGTGACAAAATCTATAAGTAGGGACTGCTGGACTACCTGCTATCCGGCCGACCTCGTGGCCCACGAGAATGCATCGTCAGCTAACACCTCTGGTCGGCGGACAGGCAGGTACTCATAGCTCCATCATATCAGAAATGGCCAAAAGCCCGTCAAGCTCCCCCATGCCCCAGATGTCCTCACTCTCATCCCTCGTAAGAAGCTAGCAAAAGTAAAGGCTCCCCAATCCATATAGTCTAGCTCATCCAAGTCTGCTACAAGGCTCACCAGGGGTAAAGGAATCGTCGACTTATTATTGAATCAAAAGCAACTAAAGACGACGTACAATACCAGCATGCGCCTCAAGATAACCTGATCAGCTAGAGAGGGCTTGAGAACTAATGGTGTCTTTGCTGGGTATAAAAGTGAGGCTGATAAGCTCGAGCCTGCAATCCCTGGCAAACCCAAGAGAAGACGAGCCTCATCCAAAGACACGGCCCATAAAGAAATCGAAACACCTCCAAAGGACAATCCAGTAATTATGGCCCAGTCAACGAAAGTATGTGCCAGCTTAAATCATACCATGTGCACAATCCCAGCCTCCCTAAACCATCGCTCCAATAGCCCAACTGCTATTCGGTGATCAAGCCTATCCGTCTAAAAAGTCATAAAGGCACCAAAATCGATCCAGTGTAGGAAGTCCTGATAGGATGGAGCCGAGGCCTGCATGGCTCTCAAAGCTGAAATACTGGCCCCTCTGAAGGAACTGTGAGTCGATGAAGGCATCCGACCATAGCGCGAGTACAAACTCGGGTGATAAACCAAAGCTCGTAGTGGTGGGATGTCGGGGATCACTAGATGATCATCCGTAAAAGAAGTATTCCTCCATCTCTTTCGAACAGAAGCCATGTCATAGCCTTTCCATGGGTCAACAGCCAAATCAATGTCATCCTTAGCCCTCTCATCCAGAGCAACCGAGGGCTACCCTACTGTAGAACTACCACTAGAGGCCGTTTTGCTCGAAGACCGCTGAGACCCACCACTGCCACCTCGAGTAGAACCACCCTTACTGCCGCCCAGAGCGGAGCTACTTCTGCTACAACCTTGAGCAAAACCACTCCTGCTACCACTCCGAGTAGAACCGCCCATGCTAGCGCTGCCCTCTCTAGGCTCTATCCACGGCGCCTTCCCATGGCACCTCCTGTCAGAACCATTGCCGCCTATGCTCATGGAGATAGGGCTTCCAAGAAGGCAAAGGGGCAATTCAAATCAAGGTCTCCTACCAACTTTTATTTAATAAGGCAAATCCGAAGACTCAAGAGTAGTTTAGGATCCCGTGATGTAAATATAAGATAGGTAGAAATCCCAAGGAAAATGTTACCCCTCCCCTTTTCAATGTATTTTTGAAAAATTCTATGTAAAAAAGGGATTCAACTCAATAAAGTTGTTATTACTATCAAATGAGTGAATGAATGTATGAATGAATGAATTGCAGGCACAAGTACAATATTGCATACAAGGGCAACCCCCTATCTCCAGACATGAGCCAACATATCATGCTTAGTTCCCCTCAAAAGGCAGGGGCATCCTTAAGTCATGCATTGCATAAAATCTTTCTAATCCAGAACCTAAGATATAATCCTTTTGTTTTGTTTTTCTTTATTTTCTATTTCCCCCTCTCATCTCACCAAAAGACTAGCAATAGTTTTTGGTGAAACTACTTGCATTTTAGGTCACTATTGATCCTAGAAAGGGAAAAAGAGGAACACGAGTGCCCCCTGTACTCCGAACACCAATCCTTACCCGACAACAAACAGCACAAATGACAAGTGAAGGCAACACCCCGGATCAACAAAACAACTCGGTAACACGGGAGGAAGTGAACGAGATGAAGGCAAAAATAGACGAGATGTTCAAACTCGTACAACTGATGGCCTTCAAAGGACCTGCCATGAATCCATCATCCTCGACATCCCACCCCAAAGAAACTAAAGCTATCCCACCAAGGGTCGTCCTGCCAACCGATAATGCGGGGAAGAACAAGGAACTCCCCAATGCAGTGCACATTGAGAAAGAAGAATAAGGCAACCCTGAAACCATCTTGCTAACTACCACATCAAAGAAAGAAAGTCCGGACCCTCTCGATCTCAAGATACAAGGCTTAGAAGAGTTCCTGCGTAGCCTATAAGGTCATGACACCTTCAGTGGAACATCTTACAATGAACTATGCTTCTTTCCTGACCACCCAAGACCACCTAAATTCAAGATGCCCGATTTCCAAAAGTATGATGGAGGTGGAGATCCTATGGCTCACTTAGGGCTATATGCAGGCGCACTAAGTGGTTATGGGAACGACCCCAAACTCCTGATGCAACTATTTCAACATAGCTTAATCGGGCCTGCCCTGCAATGGTTCACCTGCTTAGATTTGAGGAAGATAACAACCTGAAATGAATTGGTCACGGCCTTCCGGTCCCAATACCGACATAATAGTGACCTACACATGGATAGGTGTCCCTTGATGATGATGACTCGAGGTGAGAAAGAAAGCTTCAAAAGTTATGCCCTGAGATGGAGGGAGGCAACTGCTTAAGTCAACCCTCCACTACTAGAAAAAGAGTATGTGCAATAGTTTGTGAACACCTTCCAAGGTCCATACTATGAGCACTTGTGCCTGAGCATCAAAAAGAGTTTTTTCGAGTTGATAATGCAAGGAGAAATGAGCAAGAATGGATTAAAAACTGGCAAGATCACAGACCCTTATACTAAGACAAGTGAGGGATTCCCAAATACAGCTAAGAAAGTAGCAACCACTCGGGGTACTGGCAAGAACTAAGAAGAGGTATCTGCCATCCTACCAACACAACAGTAACCATACTATCCCCAATATCAAGCTCGACCACCGTCGCCTGCTCCTATCGTCAACATTCCCGTTGCTAATAATTAAGCACCTGCTCCTGGACCGGCCGCAGCTCGACCGTACCTCAACCCTAACAGAAACAACCGGTGAAATCGAGAATTTAGCTGCTTGCCATGCACTCAAATAGAGGCCTATCATGAACTCCTCAAAGCTAAGCACATAAACCCTATACCCCCGCGGCCACTACAAAGCCTGCTGCCTCCAACCTTCAACCTTGCCCTTACCTGTGAATATCATTGTGGAGGACATGGACATGACACATAGTCTTGTTTCTCTTTGAAGCATAAAATCCAAGACCTCATTGATAACAAGGTCATCAATACCCAAGAGACAAAACCGGTTCCCGCTCCTAATGTCACAACAAATCCCTTACCAGACCATGCTGTCAACATCATCATGGAGGGAGAGGCAAATTTGGATGGTATCATAACTACAGAATATTTCGAGGGTGAGTCATATACTGAGGAAGAAAGTGACTGGGAAGAGGAGCCACCGTCATACCCTATCTATTTTTACAATGCAAGTGGAGAGCAAGATCCTCTTGACTGGCCTGTGGAAGAGCCCGTCGAAGACATTCCCACTAATACCGTGCCTGTTGATGGTTGGAAAAAAGAATTCCTACACCCGAGATATGCCGAAGCTAAGGCCCGCCCAAAAGAGGAGCTCTTCGACTATGAGGATATGGGCTGGGGCATCTATGATCCAAGAATACCGAACCCACCATTCGAGTTCGGTAAAGGTGATCTTGATAGCCTATTTGTTAAAATTGACAAAGAGGAAGCTAAAAAATAGGGAATCAAGGAAAAGCCACTACAAGTCTTGGAAGAAGTCCTGGCTACAAAGCCCCAAGAAGCTGAGCAAAAGAAAATCGTCTAACCAAAGGAAAGCCATCAAGGATCCCAAAATGGGATAAACAACCTTAATGACCCAACTGGAGAAAGGGAAGGAAAAGAAGGAATCTCTGACTATACTATGACCACCCGTCTCTTCTCCGCAGCCAATATGTCAATTCGTCTAGTGCAATCGGGTGAAGAAATCAGCGAATGGAGCATGGAAGAGGCAAGTGTGGTCCCGAAGCCCACCTGAAGAAGTGACTATCAAAAGGATGTTCTTTTCATCAAACTCTGTCCTTACTTCCGTGTTAATCCTGTTTTGTCAACTCTACTTTTACGTTTTGGTAATCAAGAGCTTATCATGTAACATAAAACCTTTGAAATGAAAGAAAATGAATTTGAAGTTTGCATTTATCATTTTCGGTACTTGCTCTTTTTTAAGAAATTTCCATTCTTATTGTTATGCCTTGACTTGAAAAGGGGAATAGTACGTGCACCCTCATCTGTGGGGACCATTTCTGATCCAAAGAGAGGAGACACTAAAGAAAGGGAAGAGAGGGAGCGAATCACAGAAAAAAAAAGAGGCACTCGGAGGATGCCGTGGCAAAGCAATTGGCAGTTAAACCCTCGAAAGGAAGAGAAGCCATCATTTCAAACTCCCTAAAAGTATAAAAGCAATTCCTTTGAACAGCCCACTTGATCCGTAAGTGATTTTCATTTAAACACCCTAACCAAGAACCACCCCCCACACTGGGGCAAGTACGAGTAACGGAACTATCAAACTAACATCTGCTTATCTCAAAGGATGACGCCAAAAGTCTAAGATTGAACTTCATAGACTAAGCAATCTTGTCTAAAAGGAAAAGGGGCCCTCTATTCTTCTACCATACAGTTAAAAGAATCTCCTTTGAAAAGCCCCTTTTGAGCCAAGTCACATTCCTTCGGCAAATCCATTCCGGTGACCCTCGCCCACAATGGGTGAAAGTAAATTTGAAAAGAAAGGTGACGAGAAGGGAACATGAGGGGAATGAAGGCTTCCTCGTACATTAAAAGGAGGAAACAATGCAATATTTAAAATTTAAAAAAAAAAAAAAGAAGTGATGGGATGCCCTAAGAAATCAACAGACTATGCAAATAGCAACGCTGTGGCAAAAATCAAAAGAAATGATGAACCCTATATGGCTAAAAATTTGTACAATAACAAGGGGGGGGGGAGACCTAAAGAGGAAAAAACCTGAAAAAGTGATCAGCGGTGAACCACAGGAAGAGTGTAACACTTTGGGCCTTTAATACCCTTCCTTTCGAAAACCCCATTACCTAGCCACACTACAACCCAAGAAAAAGTCCCCTCAGATCAGAGAAGATTGCTTAGTCTAAACAAGTTCAAAAGAAAATGGCGACATTCGAAAAAGAAAGGTGAACAAAATAGCAAAAGCTTACTCAAGGCAGTTCTGGTTCATTATCACCCCCGTTAAGGAGTAGATAAATTGTTTGAGCCTAAATACCCTTTATTTCTCACCTTTAACTTAGCCTACATTATAGTCCAAAGTAAAGCCTTCTCAAATCGAGGATGAAAACTGCCTACTCCTTTGCTAAAGGCTACTTTGGTTGTCACTTAGAGAGCCCACTAATTCACATTTGAGATCCCTAAGAGGAAGTCAAGCGAGCGACAGAGAGAGCAGAAAATGGAAACCCTAAGAATGGGGCAACTACTATCTCATCGTGATAAGGGCATAACAAAGAAGGGAGTCTTCAAGGAAGAAGCAAAAGCCAAAACGATCAGCTCCCGGGAGACACTCGGTTACACCTAGAAAAATTGGAACCCATCTCTAGGCCTGTTTACATAAGATTTGTATACACTTGTGTGCTTGGCCTGAATGCGTGCAACAATACACCCATCTTTTTTCGCATCTATTTAAAGCTTGCACATACCCACCATTTCTTATGTGTGTGTCATGATTTCTGTACTCCTATGCTTATATTCCTATTTGTTATGTTTCCTCATGTATACATGCAAAGCAAGACTAAAAGGAAAAATCAATCATCATCTCAAGCAAAGAAGTAAAAAGATAGTAAACTATAATGTACATATAGTCCTCATACAATCATCATCCATAAGGGCCAACATACGGCCCCAAAACATAAACAATGTAGTCAATCTAACCAAACTACAACTGTGTCAGCAGGTGGAAAGAGGTACCTCAAGAAGCGGGGTCATTATCCAAGTCAAAGTCACCCATGTCCGGCACATATGGGGAAGATTGGCTTGAGGAAGCTCCGGCATCATAAGGACCCTGACCAAGGAAAAAGACGAAAGGAAAGAGGAACCAGCATTAGAACACAAAGGATGCATAAAGAATGTGAAAATGATGAATCATAAATAGCAGACCCAGCGGGCCTCCATCAAAGATATACGGGCAATCAGAGCCTCCACCTCAGCACGACACTGGTCTCGTGCCTGGCAAGCTGCTAAGTACTCCTCCTTGAAAACTAACCCTTGAGCTCGATGCTATAGCTCCACTACCTCATGACCAGCCACCTACCCTCCAACCACCAGGTCTAGTTGAGTAAAAGCGCCAATAGATCTCGCCCTGAAATGAGCCTCGTAGTCCACACTGGACAGAAAAAGGAAGCGGTTGCCAGGAACCCCCACTATCTAAGGAATCTCCACCCCGGCCTAATAAAATCTGAACGTGTACTGAGGATGATCCATAGCAGCACGGAAGTCGGTTTGTAATTGCCGCCAGTGATGCTCTCCCAAGTACATCTCCCAAGAAAGAGGGCCCCGGAAAGTAACCCGCGACCTGGACAAAAGGATGAGATCTCTCATGCCAGCATACTGAGGAGATCGGGGATAAGGCGCCCAAGATACATCTTAAGATCTCAGCAGCTCCAGGTTAGCTAGGAGGGTGACAAAATCTGTAAGCAGGGACTGCTGGACTACCTGTTGTCTGGCCCGCCTACTGTCTGGCCCACCTCAAAGCCTGCGGGAATGCAATGTCAGTTAACACCTCTGGTCAGCGGACAGGCAGGTACTCATAGCTCGACCATATCAGAAATGGCCAAAAGCCCGTCAAGCTCCCCCTTACCCCGGATGTCCTCACTCTCATGTTGGCCCAAGTAGGCAACTCAAGGGGGATGGTGAATTAGGTTTTACAAAATTTATATCAAATAATTTAACTAAAAATTGATTGAGTAATATAATAGTGACTAATCAAAGTATAACTCAAACAAACAAACAATATAATGCAATGCAAGCAAGTATTGTAAGCAAGGAGGAAAAATAGAGCAAGAAATGAACAACACCAAATTTACTGAGGTTCAGCCAACCTTGCCTACATCCTCTCTTCCTCGATGCTCTCAAAGGTATTCCACTATGTAAACTTCCCTTACACAGCTGCTAGTTTTGCTACAAGTGCCCAGCTCACTTTTACAAGAGCTCTTCCCCAAGCTCTCAAAACTCAAGAGATTTTGTCTAAACTTCTCTCAAACTTATGAGTGATTTTTTTCAAGCTTCACTCAAACTTACAAGTTTACAAACCAACCCAATAATAGATGAAGGTTATACAATGAATAACTCTCTCTCAAAGAGTAAATAAACAAATTTTTAGCTCACTCAAGAACCACCCAAGTGATTAAAAACATAGTATAAGATGTATGAGATTAAATCTCACTTTATATCACTTGATATTGTGCTCTTCTCTTGTTCTTCTAACCATATATGTGTTGGGGATCTTGTATATATAGCCTTGAGTTGATTCTAGCCATTGCTGCTGGATGGGAGACCATTTGATATGAAAACGGCGGAGTATAATGTTCAAAAATAGAGTTGTTGTTGTCAATGATTCGACTCTTTTGATGCAGGGATCGACTCTTTTTATGTTTCAGTAGACTTTTTAATGCTTTGTCAAAATGAGTAGACTCTTTTGCTCCAGGGGACGACTCTTTTTATCTGAGACTGCAAAATCAACTCTTTGTTTGAATGAGTTGACTCTTTTAGAGTGAGGGGTCTACTCTTTTGATCTCCATCAAAATTTTCAGCCTCTGTTTGAATGAGTCAACTCTTTTGCTTGAGGGGTCGACTCTTTTTAGAAAAATTCTTAACTTTTGTAATATTTCTTCAATCTTCTTCAATGTCTTCAAGCTCTTCAAAGATCATCCAAATAAGGTTTCTAAGGCTTGAAAAGACTTCTTCAAGGCATGTTGCCTTCAAGAACACCTTCAACCCTTCAAGATGAAATCAATTCACTTTTGATTACATTTAGAGTTCTTCAATCAACATCACTTCTTCCATTAATCCAAATCTTCTTCAAATTCTTCAAGAGAGCTTCCAAAACTTGAGATCTCTTTTCTTCAATTCATCTTTCATGCTTATTTGAACTTCTTTAATTTCTTTGCTTGATCTTCATCAACTTGATTTCTTCTATAACTTCTTCCATCTATTCAAAACTTCAACATAATCTTCAATGAAGCTACCAACTCTTATAATTTCTTATCAATACTTTCAAGACATCTTCAAATCTTCCAAGGTGAGCTTCCATGTCTTGTAAAAGTCATCTAAATGAGGTTGTAATTATGAGATTGTTGAATGTATCAACTCATTGTACTTCGTCAACCTTTGATCCTTCTTGACAAGTTTCTCAACACAAGTTCTTCAATATCTTCTAATGTGATAAGCAGAAACTTACTCACCTTTTCTTTTATGCTTGATGCCTTAGAGCATACAAGCTTTTGCTCCCCTTTTCTTATGCAATTGATGCTTCAGTGGATTTGATATGGCCATGAGGATCTAGGGTCTTCATAGTGAATAAGTTGTCCATGGATATTGCCAAACATATGCATATCCAAATCTTTATCTCTTCTTCAGGAATAAGACTACATAAGTAATCTTCTTGTTGGATACTCAACCAATCAACTCAAATATTTTTTTGTTATCAAATGATTATAATCTAATCTGCACACTCAAGTGAAATCATTAGATAACAACCACATAGTTTTGTTATCATCAAAATCAACATGGGGATCAATCTTGAGTCAACAATCTCCCTATTTTTTAAGATGACAAAACCTTAAAAATGTATACAATTAAGGTCAATATAAATGAAGCATAAGGATTAAAGAATACTCTTTACACATAATATTTCTCCCACATTTTCATATATTTTCATAGAATATTTCTCCCTCTTTTTGTTAATCAATCAAAAAGGGCTAGCAAAAAATATAATGCAAATGTAGAGTAGAAGTCATTCATGCATATTCCAGATTTTCTCCTCAATAAAAATATTTCTCCCCCTATGGAAGATATAAAATCATGTACATAAATATTTCTCCCTTATTTTCAAATAGATTATCTCTCCCCCTTAATAAAGGATTGCTCTTTGCTATGGCATACAATAGTTTACTCCCTTTTTATCAACTTATCAAAAATAATTTATGAGAGACTTATAACAGGTACAATAGCCAAAAATATTAAGATAGAATGATAATTCTTGAGATTTTATTAGCAACCAAGTAGCAAACACTTAAGTAGTGTGGACAATAACATAGAAAGTTCATTCAAACACTTAAAATATTAATCCATCAAAATCAAGAAGAATGATAGTTATTCAAACGTATCTAGCAAGCATTCAAAATATCCAAAACAAGTTATATGCATTAAGCATTCACAAATTGTTGCATGAAAAATATTTTCTTAATATTATGATCTATGTGATCAAAAAATTAAAGTGTAGCAATGTAATGCTAATGCAAAATCATGCAAGTGGGGATTAGCTCATATCGATTGGATCTTTGGAGAGTTTCAAAGATATGGTTCTTGGTCTAACATGGCATGGCCTTGGCTTTGAGGATGTTTTTAGGAGTAAAAATTTGTCAGGTTTGAGTGGGAGTGGCTGGCTAAATTTCTGCAGATGGTTTTTCATCAGAAACACTCTCTTCCTTGTCAAAGAGTCAAGTGCTTTCTTTTTCATCTTCTTCTACAGATGAACTACTGCCTGAGTTCCTTCTTATTGGAGTGTAGTCCATAGTACAAGCTCTTTTAATCTCCTCTTTTGCTTTGTTTCTTGTAGCCACAATCTCTTGATATTTCTTTGTCTCCTTCATCATGCCCATTAGGACATCTATTTGTCAATTTGCAGAAAATTTTTATCATGAAAAGAATATGCTTTGCAGCTCTTGAAATTTCCTCTTCTTGCTTCAGAAGTTCCTCTTAATGGGAGTATCCTCCCTCTCATAATGATATCCAATTTTTGCTTCAAAAACCAAACATTTGTTCCTTCATTCAACTGGTATCTCATTCTTTTTAGAGTAAACTGATTTTGATATCATCTCCTTCTTCGCTTCCTCTTTTTACATCCACTTTAAAGAATTTTAAAGATCTTGGTTATGATCATTTCATAATGCCAACAAGATCTTCTCAGTTTCAGCCATATGGATCAATATATTTGTTGTCAAAGTGATCTTGGTCTCAAACAGATAAGCCTTTCTAGATATCTTATCAAAATAGGGATCATTTTCCAGCCAATCGTCCTCTTATTTTTCAACAGTATTTCTTTGTCATTTGAGAGGATTCATCTTTCCCTTTCCTTTTCTTGCTTCTCATTTTTGGTGCACCATATCTCATAATTTCATGTTCAATATTTTTTTCCTTGACTTCTTTCCTCTCTGTAAGAGGTTTGGGTAGACAAAGGTTTATTTGAAAATTTTGAATAAGTAGAATGAGAGGCAAAAGTCATTCTTAGTGTTTGGAAATGCAATTGATGAGGATTGGTTAACAATGGGGTTTGAAATCCATGCATAATGTATGTACATGATTAATGCAAAGAAGATTCAAAACACATTCATGAACATGCCAAGGGGTTGACTCCTGTCTTCAAGAGGTCAACTCATTTTCTGCATGAAAAACTTTTTAAACTATCTGTTAACAGGGGTCGACTCATTTGACAAGAGGAGTCGACTCTTTTCAATAGAGGACTTCTGGGGCTAATTCCAGAATCCAGGGGTTGACTTCTTGAAGGCATGAGTCAACTCTTTTTCTCATAAAATGCAAAAATGATTTTTGAATGCCATGAAATGCAACAAGTAGATATATAATTGATTTCAAAATATGCATATGCATTATCAAATGTATATAACAACCTAAGCACTAAGGATAATGGATTACACATGCTTAACATGAAATACATAGCATATATATCATCAAAATCAATCAAATTAAAGGATTGCACATACCTAATACTCTTAACAGTCAATATGTGTGATTCTCTAGGAATGATTAGAAATCTTGCATATATACACACATTAAACATGATATATGTTTTACTAGCAGTGAGATATAACAAGGATCCTATCATGCTTCTATAAAGTTCAGTATTAAGAGGAATACCTTGATCATCACCATCCAACTTGGTTGATGTAGCTATGGAGTTACTTAGTCACACATCAAATCTTTTGAGTAAGTCTCTAATGCACGCGACTTTGATTTTACAAGTAACTCTTCCAGTTATATACCTTGAGAAGCCATTTTCCAAATACCAACAACCCTTCTTGACATTAGATTGGATTGTAGGCAAACCTACAATGAGAACAATTCAAGTTTTGTTCTTTGGTACCCACATCATCTTGGGTCCTTGGGGGTTAGTACTTAATGTTGCTTTTGAAACCACAGCCTTCTTAACACTCTTATTAGCATCTTTCCTCAACCAACATTGATTAATACAATGACCATTCTTTTGGCAATAAAAACATGTAATCTGAGGTTTTCTCAAGGGGGCCTCAAAATGATTTTTGAAAATTTTTTTCTTCTTGAAAGGATTATAACCTATTCCAGCCTTGTCAAGAGAGCACTTTTGTTTACCAAGCATGGCATTAAGATTTTCTTTCCCATCAACACACTTTGCAAGAGATTTTTCTAATTCATTTACTTTTTCTTTCAAAATAGAGTTTTCCTTCTTTAAAAGATCATTTGTAAATTGTAAATCCTCATTTTCTTTTGTAAGAGAAGTAATCATCTTTTTAAACATACTATTCTTTATACCAGATTTCCTAAATTCAGCAAGCAAATCATCAAATGCATCTTGTAGTTCATCAAAAGTAAAATCAAAATTTGTTATCTCATTTTCTTCTTTATCTTCATGAGCCATTAAGCAAAGATTGGCCTCTTCTTCAGTTTCAGATTCCTCATCCGAGCTGGAGCTTTCAATGTCACTCCATATTGCAGCCAATGCTTTTGCTCCTTTGCCTTTCTTCCATCTCTTTTTGAGTTGAGAACACTCAGGTTTGATATGTCCATGCCTTTTGCATTCAAAGCAAATGATGGAAGAGTCATTCTTGCTAGAATCTTCTTTAGCATTTGATTTCATTCCTCTCTTCCACTTCTTTTTCATGAAACTCTTAAGTTTCCTTGTAAGCACTGCAAGTTCTTCTTCATTTTCTTCATCACTGTCAGATTCATTTTCTGGTGTGGTAGACTTGAATGCAACAGATTTCTTTCTCTTATCCTCCTCTTCTTGAGCTTTTTGGTTTTGGGTCAACTCATAAATCATGAGTGAACCAAGTAATTCTTCTAAGGGCAAGGTGTCCAGATTTTTTGCTTCTTGAATCGCAGTCACCTTGGCTTCCCAATTTCTAGGCAATAATCTAAGTATTTTCCCTACCTGTTCACCATTAGCATAAACCTTTCCAAGAGATTTTAATCCATTTACAATGTCAATAAATCTTGTAAACATTTCGGCAATAGTTTCTTCAATTTTCATTCTAAACAGTTCATAGTTATGCAAAAGAATATTTATCTTGGACTCCTTAACCTGGTTTGCACCTTCATGGGTCAGCTTTAATCTATCCCAGATTTCTTTTGCTGATTCACATGTAGAGATTCTATTAAATTCAGTTGGGTCTAATGCATAATACAATAAATTCATAGCTTTAGCATTCAGCTGTATAAGCCATAAATCAGATTCATCCCATTCATTTTCTAGTTTGATAACAATCACTGTTTTTATCATTTTCATAGGGACCTTAAGATCATTTAAAATAATCCTCCATAACTCATAATCTACAGATTGTATGTAAATCTTCATCATATTTTTTCAATAGTTATAATTTGTTCCATTGAACAAATGAGGTCTACTAGAAGATTGACCTTCACCTAGAGAGCTTCCAAACATGGTTGCCATTCTAAGGATGTTAAGCCTTTAAATTATAGCACCAGCTTTGATATCAATTATTGGCCTAAGTAGGTAACCCAAGAGGGGGGTGAATTGGATTTTACCAAATTTATATCAAACAATGTAACTAAAAACTGATTGAGTAATATAACAATGACTAATCAAAGTATAACTTAAACAAACAAACAATATGTAAACTTCCCGAAAGTTCGTTCACAGATCTTTTCATCGATACGGCTCGATCGGAGAGATCACTTCTCGAAGCTCTTCATCACATGGCTCGAACACTACCACTTTTAACAACCTCTGGTGCGTCTCACAAACACTCCGCCGAGATTGACCTTTTTCTCAATTCCCTGATCATAACGCATTGTCAAACGACTTGAAAAATGCATAAATTAGGGAATTCCTAAAAGTATTTTCAGAGTACTTTCCATTGGTACGGTCCGATCGGAGAGATCGCTTCCTGAAGTCCTCGATCATGCGACACAAAAATAGCTACTTTTGAACCCCTACAGAGCGTATCATAGACGCTATGTAGATATGCAATTTTATGCACACTTCCCGAGACAATCTCCCACACTTTCAAACACCATTCCAACTTCTCAAAAACACAAACGTCCACGAGAAACGCAAGGAGAACACCCCAAGTGCAACCGATTCCTCCGAAATCTTTCCAGTTGGCTCAATTGTCGAGGCAAAGTTTAAACGAACACTTCCGGTGGCGGAGCGTATGCTACATGCGCCCAGATTTTGATCAAATTGATAAAAATTCGATCAACAGTCAGGATTTAGCTAGTACAATAGGTGCCACATGGCATTCTAGCAATAGAATAGTACCAGTACATGTTCTACATGCGCCAGAGCCAATTTTGGCCAGACGCATGTAGCACATGCGCCAAACCTCTCCCAAGTTGCCTATAAATACAGGCCTCCCCCTTTGCATATTCCAGAATCAAAAATTGATGCAAAGATTTGCTGAAACTGCTCCAGAACCTCGAATCTCTATATACATCCCACTTCTCCAACACTTAGGCTAGATTTCACCTCCCCCTAACCCATACACTTTACCTACATAGCCCTATACACCATAGAACTCCTACTTTCAACCCCTCAAGCCTACTTGAAGCCATCCAAGTTCAAGTCAAGGCATCCATAGAAGATTACTAGTGTATTAAAGGCAAAAGGTGGTATTTCTTTTACATTTTTATCTTCCCCCTCTCCTTTCTTCTCCCTCCTAACCTACTTAGGCTATTCTCTATTTTAATCCCCATCTTCTACCCCCTTTCTTACATGCATGAAGCAAGAGGGCTCCTAGTTTATGCTTAGAGGAAAGTTAGTGAGAACCACCGTGTAGGGGGATCTCTCACTAGCCCACTTTAAGATGGTATGGCATTGGAGCCCCTTGATTATGTGGTGTAGCCTAAAGTCTTGTATGTATTCATGACCCCCTTGCATATTGCTATCTTGTTCAAGTCTTGTGTGTTTGGCCTCATTTTCATATTTATGACTATGTTTTACAAAACTTGCACCATTCTTATTTCCATGCCATTTTCATGCTCAACATTCCTTTCAAAATGGTTCTAAGAGTTCCCTTGAAGCTTAGGATGAAATTCTAAGAAGTCATGCCTTAGAAAAACCCCCACTACTGCCTAACTCACATTTTTGCAGCTTTGCATTCCCACTCGCATGAAAATGGTTTTCAAACTCTCTAATTTCTAAGGTTTTTATTCTCTCAAGTTTAGTGGTTAAAATGGCCCCCATGTAACCCTTTCTTGAGTGGTCTCCCTTTTATATTGGCCATAGGAGCCCTAAATTGTTAAAATGGTTTCCTTCTCTTTTATTCTCATGCAAAAGTGATTTTCAAACTCTTCAATTTCTAATGTTTCTATTCTTTCAAGATTAGTGTTTGGAATGGCCCCATGGAACCCTCTCTTGAGTGGTCTCCCTTTACATTGGCTATAGGAACCTTAACTTGTTAGAATAGTTCCCTTTGGAAAATGGTTTTCAAAATTTTTTTTCTCAAAAATGGTTTTCAAAAATTCATCCTCTCCATCTTTGCATTAAAAGTGGTTTTCCAAAGGTTGTCACCATTGTGTTGATTCTTGAAATCCATACTTCTGTCAAGATAAAGGTTATAATGGTCCCAAGAAAACCTTTTTTGGAATGGTTTTCAAACACCAACCATAAAAACCATACTCTTGACTAAAGTCAAATTTTCGTGGAAATAATCTTCAAAAAGGGATGTCTATCCAAAGTCCTTAGTATAACATGATTTGTTTTCCAAAACTCTTTCCAAAAATGCATAAAACCACCTTTCAAAACCATCCTCCAATCCAACCCTAGGTTAACTTGACCCTAGTTATCCAAACCTAGGTTAACTTGACCCTAGTTGTCCAATCCTAGGTTAACCTGACCCAAGTTAATTGACCCTAGTCCACCTTAACCCTGGGTTAACCAAACCCTAGTTGATGAACCCTAGTCCACCTTAACCCAAGGTTAATCTAACCCAAGTTAGTTAACCTTAGGTCAACCCATCCTAGGTTAGTATGCTTCAAGGTTCTAAACTCATGAACCCCTTTTAAATGATCTTTCTATTTAAAACTATTCTCATGACTCATTTTTCCAAAACCTCCTGCTCTCTTGAGATTTCAAAAATCAACTCCACAACCTTTTCAAATACTCCTACATTATATATTCAAAATATTTCCAAAAATGTTTTTAAGAACTCACAACCCTAAGGTGTCCCTACACCCTTTCATGGTTAGGGACTCCAAAAGAAAGTGATAGATCAAGAACAACCTCCAAGGTTGTACATATTAGAGTTTCGAAGTAGTAAGTGTTTTCAAAAACCACTTTTGAAAACTTTTCAAAGTTCGATTTACTAAAACACTCCAAAATCATACCTTCAAGGTTTTCAAAATATGACTTCAAGACATTTTGAAAACTCTCTTGAGTTACCTCGAAGTATTTCCAAAACTCCCTTGAGTTCTTCCAAAAACATTTCAAAACACTTCAAAACCCCATTTTCGAAATATTGAAAGTTCTACTTCAAAATACTCCGACACCCAATTTCAAATCAAAATTCTCAAGTTCTCTTTTTTCAAAGACTACAAAGTGTCTTCAAACTTTTTCAAAAACCTCAAAGTGTCTTCGAACTTTCTAAAGACCTCATGTGTCTTCAAAACATTCCCAAAGGCCCTAATGCGCCTATTTTCCATCAGGCTCTTACTCGAACTACGAATGACCTGATTCTGGCCAAATGAGATATATAGGCAACCTAAAATGGTGCGGTCATAACTTCTATTTTAACCCCAATCCCCTTCTCAAAAATTTCTACCAATTCAAAGTTTTATCTCAAACCCTTTCAAAACTTCCATATTTTCAAACTTTTTCTAAAATTTGCATCATGTATCATTCATCCAAAAAGTGATGACTAAACCCCATTTTCAAAATTCTAAAGTGGATATTAAGTGGATAATAATAACCAATTATTCTAGTGAGTGAACAAAGGGTGATTAGACATGTATGTACCAAAAGGGCGGGATAGGGTGATGATCTTAGAATATCTTCCCTACACGTAACCAACCCCCAGACCATAGATTTTTGTTTTCGAATGACCAAAATGGAGTTACTTTCAAAAAAGGCTTAAAACTTTCTAAAGGTTGCCAAACAACCTATTTTTTCAAAAACCCTCTCTCGAGGGAGTTTTTCAAAACCTTTTCCAAAAACCCTAGGTTTAATCTTCAGATTAATACTTAGTTTTAGGTGACCTAACTCACCTTAATTAAGTTAGGTGGCAACTCCTATTTTTCTAAAAAAATCCTTAATCAAACCAATTTCAAATTTAAATCTTGTTGTACACGTTCTTTTAGGAAGATGAGTTCTAATGACAGAGTTCCGTGTTTTTTCGAGCCAAAAGGACTTGGTGGTCTAAAAATCAGGGCGTGACAATATATATATATATATATATTTAAGGTTTGACCATTAAATACACCTAACATAAATTGTAAATAAGATCAAGAGAACCAAAGGATTCTAAACAGAATAGGAAACGGAAAGTGTTTTTGTGTACATGAGAGAGAGAGAGAGAGAGAGAGAGAGAGAGAGATTACTTGATTATCTTCCTTTGAACTGAAACCCGAGAGAGAGAGAGAGATTGATTACTTGATTGTCTTCCTTTGAACTGAGACCCTAGAGTATCTTTTGCGAGTTTCTTTCCTTTTGATCGGGTTTTTTGTACTAAGGAATATTAGTCAAATTTTTCATTTGCATTTGAGTTGAATTTGTATTTCACGTGAATTTCATTTCATTAATCTAAATTTGTTTTCATTTGAATTTATTTTACTTGTTAACTATGCCACGTTAGTACCACATGGAAGTAATAATAATCATTCCAAGACACACATATTGATAGGATTTTATATTTTATCTCTAATTACAGGCTATACCACATTAGTACCAAATTCTTTAGAGGTTGATTGTAAACTTTAAACTCTACAATCTCGAAACTCTACAATCTCAATTCTTTGATGACTAGATCAATGATAATCAATAACATATTATTTTGACTGATAAATTGATTAAAAACTAGTGGCATAGCCGTGCAAATGAATTAAAATGGTAGTAAACATAATAATTCTTTCTAATATAAAAGTTCATTATGAAAGAGACTCCATGTATTAAGAAATTTATTAAGAAAAGAATAAGTTAAATAGTTAAATTGATTGTCGTGTATTACATAAGGAACAGTTGGTTGCATAAAATAGTAATCAAACTCTGGAGATTTACTTGGATAGGACTTTATACTTAAATTAAATTACGTGTTATGTTTTCTAGATTATTTTAGAGACACAATTAGATAGAACTTTATACTTAAATTAAATTATGTATTATGTTTTCTAGATAATTTTAGAGACACAATTTGTTAGGACTTTATACCTAAAATTAAATTATGTATTATGTTTTGTGGTACATATTATGTATAAGATAATATTATCTTATGTAACCTCTTCTTAGTGGATCACGTAGTTGAATTCGAAGTATATTTTAAGAGATCTTATATAGTTGAATACTATTGAACAAATTCAATGTTAGTATAATATCTTAGAATTTATAAATTAGTGAATTTATAATAAAATCGATAGTTATCTAATATTGATATGATAATATTATCCTATATAATCTCTTATTAGTAGATCACTTAGTTTAATTCCAAGTATATTCTAAGAGACCTTATGTAGTGAATACTATTGAATAATTCGAAGGTAATATAATATCTTAGACTTTATTCATTAATGGATTCTATAATAAATTTAATAATCATCTAAAGATTTCAAAACATGGACTCCAATAAAATAAGAATATTAAATGGTACGAACTTTACCTTTCTATTATTCCATATTTATAATTCAATCTTTCTTTTTTCTAACTATATACATGACTCATCTTATATATGTAAAAAGTAAAAACTTATATATTATCCTTCTATAACCAAACTTTTATGTACAAATTTAATAAGCCCACGAAATTAGAATAATTATCTATTTTAGGTTAGTTTAAGTATAATGGTCATGAATGTATAGTTGTTGTTCGACATATAACTACTAAAAAGTTTAATTTATTACAAGTGTAACTTAAACAGATCATTATATCATATTTATTGGTTAAACTTTAAAGAACAAATTCTAAATATAAGTTTCATTTTCATGTATAATGAATGCAACATAATAATTATTAAAATTTATTTTAACAACAATATTTATTGTATTAAGCTATATGGTTTATTAATGTTTTAAAGTCTCTTTTTATATTAGATTTCTTTTTATGGTCAAGTTTGACAATGAATTTCATAATTTGTTTAATGTTCTCCTATTCAATTACAACGTATCCCAAAAGTTCGGATGTATCCCAAACGTTTCCTAACGAATCCCATAAGGTTCCTTTTAAGTATCCAAAAGGCTTTATAAAAAGTTTCAAAAACGTTTATAATACGATTCCAAAGAGTTTCTAAGATAACATCTCCCACACGTTTCCTAACGAATCCTAAAGAGTTTCCTAGATTTTCTGAAAGGTATCCAATAAGTATTCTAAAAGCTTCCCAAAAGTTTCCAACACGCTTCCATTTCATCTCCCATGCACTCCGGAAATGTTTTTTCAAAAAAATGTTCTCGCTTCATGATAGTTTCGGAAATATTTCCCATATTTTTCAAAGGGAGTATCATGCTCGTCTTGGAAACTCATTTTCGCCCCCCCAAGCAAGTTTTCATGAAACTATGGACAAGAGTACCCAAAAGCCAATGTGCTTCCTTTTTTTCCTTTTCTTTTTGGTTTTGCGGTAAGGTGTCTCCTGGTCAACTTATGCATACCTTAATTAATTCTCTTTCTCAATCCAATTAAAAACGTGTCATTTATACCGAGACTAGGGTATTCACAAGAAATAAATTTCACAGGACTTGACCTTAATACTGTGTTTGGATCAAAAAATTTATGAGAGAAAAGAAAATGAAAGAGAATATGAAATTACATTGTATAATTGGTTGCAAGGGCGGAGGGACATAGGGCCTAGAGGGGGTATGCATCTCCCCTCAAATTTTTTAAAAATTCTATTTTTATCTATAATTTTAAACATATCTTTCGATTTGCCCCTTCTGAAGGTTTATAAAATGCCCCCTCTATTTTTAAAAACTCTACTTTGACTTGTAATTTTAGAAATAATTTTCAATTTGCCCTCTCTAAGAATTTATGAATGCTCCTTTAAATATTTAACTTGCTTCAAAAATTCTTTTATATGTTATATATAAGAGCTTATATATATATATATATATATATTATACAGATACATGAAAGTCAAGTTGTTTATTACTGATTATGAAAAAAAGGAACATTCTATTTTTATGAAAATTTTCGTATAAAAAATTTTACTAAAATGATGTAATATTAGCACTTTAAATATCTTGGGCCAAGGGTATTTTAGTTTGAAATGAAAGTACCACAAATAGCTACATTGTTTTTATAAACATTTTGTACAAAAATTATGTTTCTATAGCATAATTCGAAAAAAATTTATGAGTTGTGAGTAATAGTTGCCGCTCCTGAATAAATTTTTTGGCTCCGCCAGTATTTAATTGTTATAAAAAGTGGAGGGTAAAAGTATATAAAATGAAAGACGTCAGGATTTGAAATCTTTCATTCGGTTCTTTTTCTCTCACATTTTCCTTTTTCTTTTCTTTTTTCTTGATAAATCCAAGTTTCAAACATAACCTAAGAGTTTAACAGTTCTTTTACCAAACTAATTTATATTTTTAAATTTATTCCCAAAATATCAATTTGGCAAATGTTATTCCCAAAATACTTTAAAACGCAGTTTAAAAGTGCGTTTTTAAAAAAAATGCAACTCTAAATTGTGTTTTTTTCTAAAAAAACCCAATTTAGGATTGCGTTTTTCAGAAAAGCGCAATAATAAATTGCGTTTTTATGAAAAACGCAATTACAAATTGAGTGTTTCATAAAAAAATAATTACTTATTTGTAAATACAAAATTACTAAATATAATTTATATATATGTTTTTAAATTTGCAAAACTAATTTTAAATTATTTTTTACTTTTTAAAAATTATTAAAATCATTGTTAAAATAATTTTTCTCATCCATTTATGTCAAATTCATGATAATAATATATTAATTTAAATTAAAATATTTTTAAATTTTACTAATTATAAATTATTTACTTATTTTTACGAATTTAACATAAATTTATTTCCATTCAGAACATGTTGTTAATAATTATGAAAATACTAATTTTTAATTTCATTTTTACAAATTGAGTTTTTAATTAAAAAAATAAATTATCTAATTCTTATTTATTTCTAAATACGAAATTACTAAATAAAATTTCTATATATGTTTATAACCTTGCAAAACTAATTTTAAATAATTTTTCTCATCCATTTATGATAAATTCGTGAAAATAATTTACTAATGTAAATTAAAATATTTTTTAATGTTTTTCTAATTTTTACAAATATAACATAAAATTATTTTAACTATTTAAACAATTCGTAAATTATTGAAAGAATTCATTCATTATTCTAACAATGATTTTCAATGAGAACATGTTTTTAATAATTAATGAAAAATATTAATTTAAAAAAATTTATTAAGAACACGTTTGTAGTGGAATACCATACAACATTCTTAGCAATTAAAATCCTAACCGTGGTAGACCTAAGGCACCAATGCCTTAACTAGAGCCCTAACCCTAGAACCGGTAGCAAGTTTTATAAATATGGTCCATAAATTGGTTTTGCAAGTTTATAAACATATATATAAATTGTATTCAGTAATTTCGTATTTAGAAATAAATAAGAATTAAATAATTTATTTTTTTAATTAAAAACTCAATTTGTAAGAATGAAATTAAAAATTAGTATTTTCATAATTATTAACAACACGTTCTTAATGGAAATAAATTTATGTTAAATTCGTAAAAATAAGTAAATAATTTATAATTAGTAAAATTTAAAAATATTTTAATTTAACAATATTATTATCATGAATTTGACATAAATGGATGAGAAAAATTATTTTAACAATGATTTTAATAATTTTTAAAAAAGTAAAAAATAATTTAAAATTAGTTTTACAAATTTATAAACATATATATAAATTATATTTAGTAATTTCATATTTACAAATAAAAATAATTATTTTTTTATGAAAAACTCAATTTGTAATTGCGTTTTTCATAAAAAAAACCAATTTTTATTATTGCGTTTTTCTGAAAAACGCAATCCTAAATTGGGTTTTTTAGAAAAACGCAATTTAGAGTTGCGTTTTTTAAAAAAACTCAATTTTAAATTGTGTTTTAAAGTATTTTGAAAATAACATTTGCCAAATTCATATTTTGAAAATAAATTTAAAAATATAAATTAGTTTGGTAGAAGAACCGAGTTTAACCTAAATAGCAAACGTGAAAAAGACACCCATTTCACCGACAACCCCTAGGGTTACCACTGCTTCCACTAACATAGTGAAGATCACATAATGGGAGATCTACAAGGATGGACATGTTATCATTCATGCCATAACTGTTTGATATTCCATCATGCATCTTTTTCTATTGTGATACATTTGTCTTCAATGCCATGACAACCATTGTAATAAATTATGAACATCTAACCATTGTAATAAATTATGCCCCGACGCCTAGGGTGTGATTTTGTTTTTGAAAACTATTTTCTATTCTTGGTAATAATAATATAAAAGCTAATACTAAAAATTTGTTCGGAATACTGATTTCAAAAACTATTCTCGAGAAATTTTCTCAAAACATCTTAGGAAACAATACTAAATTAATTTTTAAATTCTCAAAAACTATTTTCATAGGAAAATAAATAAATAAATATATATATATATATATATGAAAATGATTGGGTTTTTGAACTTTTTTTGTTTTTGTTAATGAAAACAAGAAAAACTAAAGTAAAAAATTTAAAAATAAAAAAAAAAAGATACCAAACATGCCTGAGACATAAAAAAAAAAATAATTGAAGATAAAAAAATGTTTGGTGAAACTTTGTTTTGATCTTTAAAAAAACATTATGGTTCTTGCCTCGACTATGGGCCAGTCTGAGATGTATTTATTCAACCTGGGCCAACGGGCTTCGACTTCTCAACCGGCTGCGCAGGCCAGACCATATCCATTTTAAGTCCAACTCGCACCTATAAGCCTAGAAATATGGACTAGCGGGGCTGTAGGCCGAGCTTGGCCCATTTATGCTTAATTCAGGTGTTTTTCCAGTTCAAAATTAATTATGAGAGAACAGATATTTTTTTTTAAAGAATTCATGAACATTACTTTCCTGTTAGAATGTTATTCTTTGAAACATGATAGAATTGTTGCTGTTGTCCATTCTTTAACAGCAAGTGTCATTTACCTTCGCTTTGCATGCACCACACACAACTATATCTCAGATACATCTCACATAATTCCCAAGTGCAAGCAGATTTAATTGTAGACTAAGAAGCAAGGCCGCCTCAACAAAAGGCGAATAAGGCCCAGCCCAAGCATATATTAGGACGGGACAGGCCAGGATGACCCATTTTTGGGTTTGGGATGGGCTGGGGCCTAGGTCGGAACTATCTTAAGATAGTAGGAGGTCATAATCCTTCTACTTTCACGTAGGTTTTATAAATTTTGAGTAATTATAATTAAAAAAAATGGTATATTGATCTCCTTCAAAATTAAAAAATTTTATTTTACCCCTTCAAAATAAAAAAAAAAAATTTACTTTGTTCCCTAACAAAATTCAAAAAATTCTATCTTGACCTATCAAAATACAAAAAAAATTTACCTTTCCCTCTCTAGATTCCTAGTTCCGTTTCTAATTGGGGCTCGGGCCAAAATCCTGAGGCCTACTTGGGTGGAGTGAAACATATATGTCAAAATAAAAAGAAAGAAGGAAAGAATATGTGAAATGAATAGTGAAACGTCACCTAAAAAAATGAAAAAAAATGAAAAGCACTAGGTAATATAAAATAACGTAAGATATTGATAGACAAATATATTAAAAACCTTTTAAAAAGACAGTATTTAAAATATTATTATGATAAGTAAAATGCTAATACTACACAATGTCTGTAAATTTTTATTAAATAATTATATATTATTATAAAATAGTTAGATTTAAGAGCGTAAAAAATATTTAAAATTATGAAAAACAAATTTCTAAAGAGTTTTTGTAATATTTATTAAAAAAATTTTACAAGTTTTTTTAAATTATATTAGAATTTAAAAAACATCTCAAAATTATTTTTTTAACACTGTATTGGAATCAAGAAAAAAATTCTCTTTTATTTTATTTTTTTCTTAATAAATTCAAATTACAATTCTAAAAGTTTATAAGTGCTTGTCGCCTGTAGGAAGAGTTTCTAGAGAGTTGCCTAGAAAGCGGATTTCCGAGATTCAGCAAGGTGAGTCAAACCGTTCCTCTCCCATTCCCAAAGAGAGCAATTATTATTTCCTTGGCCACCCATGCTACCTTCTATTGTTTTTACCAAATTGCCAACTGACTCTGGCATCATCATATCATCTCCATAATCTTTGATCTTTTGTCTAGAATTGACTCATTTGAGAGATCAAAGAAAGAACTTTCTCAATTAATGAACTAATTAAATAGCAATTGATGGAGCAAGAACAAAAACCGAGCAATCAAAACGAAATAGTCAAAAAAATTAAAGCGTATTACGAACGCGAGAAATCCAGCAATCGATCGAAAGGACAAATCTCAACCTCCCTAATTGAATTTTGTAAGTCGAAGAGTGAATCATAAAACATCCTAAGCCTCGCCAACAATCAACATATGTATATATATATATATATATAGTTTAGTTAACTACACAAAGAGACATATAACATATTTGTGAAAAAGTACAAGTGAAATCGTGATTAAGAAGGACAAAAAAGAAAGAAAAAAGAAAAGAAAAGTTAACAGGGGATCTTAGAGGTGAACCATTCCATGACATGAATAGGGGCTTTGATAAGCTCCAGAGCAAGTTCCACTATGATCGTCACGCACAAGCAACACGGACATATGCAAGTCAACAGCAAACTGCGTATCAACAAATCGAATCAGATCAGATCACGTCAACATCAATACAGACTATTATATACATACATATATATATACGCGTATGTATATCACAAATAAGATCAAATTGGTTGAAGACGAGACGCCGAGAGTAGGGTAGAGAGAGAGACGAACCCGACGATCCAGACGACGACGCCGACGATGGAGATGAGAAGGGAAAGGAAGGCGAAGGGGAGGCCCAATAGGAAGCCCAGAGGCCTGCAATCACCGTCTCCGCAGCACATGATCTCTCTCTCTCTCTCTCTCTTCTCTCTATCTAAAGTTGGTTACTTTAGTGCCCTCGCTCCCTCTTTTATTTTTCTCTCTCTCTACGGTATTTTATTATGGATTTGATGAGGAAATATGAATAATATGCAAAACTTTAAGAAGCGAAGGACGACTCAGGAGGACACGTTTCATTGCCTTTGCCCAAAGCGACGGTGATGTTATGCGCCCGATTTTTTCTTTTTTGTTTTTTTAATTACTATTTTGCATATGACATGGCGAATCTATACAAGATAAAATCAGTAAACTTTGAAAATTGATAACATTCCTAGTTCTTGTTCCTTTTCCACTAAGACCAACTATTGGGGGTTAATTAGCTTTTTCTTTTTGAGTTTTAGTTTTTAACGGACATTTTTCAACTCATATTCAATTTGATTTACTCTTTTATGAATTTTTAGTTTGGACTTTTGGTGTTTTTTTAATTCAAAAATCAAAACTAAAAAGCTAGTAAAATTGATCCAAACGAGGCGTTACCGACACCGAAGAAAACAAGGACAGTAGCACTGTTTTATTGCTTTTTCTAAAAGTGACAATGATGTTATATGGTCTAATTACTGCCTACGCAAAGGTAAGTTATTCATAGCAAAGTAAGATTTTACCACCAAAGTTTCTAAGAAAGATAATAGTATTTATTAATTTATTTTATTAATAACTTCCCTACCAGAAAGATCCTTCTTGGTCCTTTTATTTTTAAATGAGTTAGATGTCCACCCTTATAATGTTATTTGTCCTGACATGACAATTGTTTCTTTAAAGCTTTTGTTTGGATGTAGTTATAATGTTAACAACCTCTGGATCAAAATTCGGAAAATTGTTTTCCAAAATTTTTTACTCCGAATTTTTTTTGTTTTTTAGATTTTCATGCAAAAAATAAACAAAATTTAAAATTTTCATGGAATTTATTCTATTTTTCAGTAAAACAAATAGAGCACTGATAGTTTAACAATTTTTTTTTTTTTAATTTCATTACCTTTAAAATCCGTGAAAATTTAATGGCAATTGCTATTATCACAACCAAGATGATTGTCTCGGATAGCTGCAACCCAAAACTTATTTATGAGCTTTTTCAACTAATTTTCAATTTATTTTATAGACTTTTAGTTTGTAATCTTAGTTTTTTTAATTAAAAATCAAAACTAAAGAGCTAATTAAATTGATCCAAACGAGGTTTTAATAGTACCTAAGAAGACAAGGACAGGAGGACTCTTTTATTGCTTTTTCCAAAAGTGACAATGATGTTTTATGGTCTAATTTGTCTACGACAAAGTTATCCATAGCTAGCAAAGTAAGATTTTACCACAGAAGTTTCTAAGAAAGATAATAGTATTTATTAATTAAATTAATAACTTACCTATAAGAAATATTCTTCTTGTTCCTTACACTTTTAAATGAGAAGGATGTCCACCTTTAAAATTTTATTTGCGCTAACATGCCAATTTTTTCTTCTCAGCTTTTTTTGAATGCAGCTTTTTTATGAATATTTTGGTTCTAACTTTTTAAAGTTTATAAAATAAAATAAAAAAGTTACATTCAAAGGAAGTTCCACTCATATCTTTTTCAATTAATTTGAAGGTCCTTTTTAATTATTGGTAGAGGTAGCAAACAAAGTAAAACTTGAATGTACTTTAAAAGTAGAATTCAACTTGAACTTGATTAAACTATTTGAACTTTTGAACTTTGCTAAAATAAAAAATAAATAAATCATTAAACATGAACTCGCATTAGATTGCTCTAGAGACCCAAAAAAAAAAAAAAAGGCAAAAAAAATTTCTTGGAAAACATTTGGGAGGAAATTTATTTATTTTCTTCTTCTTTTTTTTTCCCTTTCTTTGATAGGGAAATCCAATTTTTTGTAGAGAAATATTTTTTACATGAAGTTGTTTGGATAAAATATAGGGCCCTTTTCCTAAAATATGATAGTAAAGTAGTTTTTACATAATTTGATCACGTAACGAACCAATACAGACACTGAGAGAAAGAATGAGTAATTGAAAGAAATTTGTACCCTTCTTTGTTAAGTATAGACATATGAAGTAGAAAATGTCAATCAGAGAGATTTGGACTTACTTCTTAAACATTTGACCCAAATTCTTTTCATTTTTTTGATTAACGAAACTTCTTCGGGATCAAAATTTGGGAAGTTGTTTTCCAGAATTTTCGATTTTCTTGGAAAAACAATTCCCTCAATTTTTAGATTTTCTTGCAAATAATAAAACAAAATTTAACATTTTCGTGGAATTTATTTTTTCCCATGTTCTGGGACAAACAGAGCCTTAGCCCATAGTTTAACATTTTCATTTTTTTCATTATCTTTAAAATCGTGGAAATCTATTAGTAATTGCTATTAACACAGCCAATATGATTGTCTCCGATAGCTGCAAGTTCCCAACTGATATGTGGGCTATGGAAGCAAAAATTAGAGTCGGGCAAATAGACCTTCACCCGTCTGTTTGATCATATGACTCATTTGAGTTAAGTTTGGTGCTTTAAAATGTTATGGTGAAAATAAAAGAGAAATTAAAATGAAATCTTTTTGATTTAAAAATAAATTAGAATCACAAATTCTAAAGAATAATAAGAGATATATAAGAAAAAAAAATAACATGCAAATATAATTTTAGACTAATCATTTCGTCTCATTTTCATTATTTTTTCTCATTGGTTTCAATGATAACCGAACAAAAAACACAAATGATTTCCTTTATACATTTTTTTCCTTTTAATTCACCAAATGCTAAACCAAACAAAACCCTTGCTTTTGTTGGGTTTTTTGATTTGTCAAGGAAGAAAGGAGAAAAAGAAGA
Source organism: Euryodendron excelsum (assembly GCA_033060915.1). Taxonomy (NCBI): domain Eukaryota; kingdom Viridiplantae; phylum Streptophyta; class Magnoliopsida; order Ericales; family Pentaphylacaceae; genus Euryodendron; species Euryodendron excelsum. The sequence goes on along the minus strand of CM065381.1, from coordinate 38,663,482 downwards.
AAAATGGAAGGAAACAATATAAACTACTCTTTTTGGGGGGCTGGTGTGGAGATAAATAGACATCTTAAAAATACATTTTTTTGTTTGGTTTAGATCCTAGAAAAATGAATAAATAATTTTCCTCATGTTCCCTTAACAAATTCAATATCCAAATGTAGTGTTAGGGTTGGTAACAAATAAATATTAAATTTAAAAACTCATTTTGAAATGAACCTCACCCTACCATGCTTGAAAGAACTAGGCTGACAAGTTAAAACAATTTGAATTCCACCATAAATCTTCTTTTTCTTTCATTCATGATCAAGCCTACAACCATCAACTACATGACATAGAAATACAAGTTTGATGTCTGTACTCAATACTATTCTGAGAGTTTTGGTAACCTTCTTCTATAGATAGCCTGATGACACAATGGTCAAAGTTGGGTGTTTTCAAACCATCCAAATTCAACCTGATGCAAATCCAAAAACCTGAGATTTGCTTCTATATTTACAAATTTAGAGCAGCGGAATCCTGCAAGTAAAAATAAACAAGATCTGTAGAAAGAAAATAAAAAACGCAACCTAGCTCTCAAGGCTCCTACCACTATAGAGTCCAGGGAGTCAAATGTATGCAACCTTATTCTTGCATGCGGAGACGTTATTTTTGTGTTTCAAACCCATAACACCAAGGTAGCCATGGAGCAACCTGACCACTAAGCTACAAAGACCATTTCGAACCTTGGCTGAGTCTGGTGCAATGGCTAAGAAAGCCAGTCTTTAAGTAACAGAATAAACAGAGACTATCCAAGCAAATTCAGCAGGACTAACTGAATCATGTTTGTTTTGCTGTAGACTGAGTCACTTGAACAGATCCGATGTGTCATCGCTTACCACAAAGGAACAAACATGCAACCATACAAAAGATTCTGCTTCAAGCCACCTGCTTAAACATGTTATTGAATCCAAGTTGATTCTGTCAAATAATAATCACTCTGGGGGTGCATGCAAACTAGAGCTCTCTTTCTCCATAGAGATAATGCAAGCAAGCCTTTCATAAACCTGCCATAACGAGAAAAAAAATTCAAAATCTAACATTTCTATTGGTAATGATGATATATAACTTTTTATTCAGTTACATTGATAAACAATTCTGTTAGTCTCAAGGTAATACCTCAGAAAGCTGCTCTTCCTTGTCTTGGTTATTTGTAGATGGTGGATCGTACCTAGACAGAAGATCGGGTATAGCAATTTCAGCAAATGCTGAATTTAAACAAAACTCGTCCACATCATTTTGTCACCAATGAAACAGGGGAAAGGTATTCAATTTTCTCACCATTCTCGTGGAATTCCAGCCTCATCTCGAGCTGAATAATTGAAGGGCCCTTTCAACTCCACATTGTATTCTGTTAACAACTCTGCAGGATTACCAAAGAAGATACACTTGCATAACACAACCCAAAAACTTTTTAAAAACAAATATGAAAGAGAGAAAAAGAAAAGAAAAATCCATGAAACTTGTGCACACACCAAAAGGGATTATTCTTACGAAAACATGTGAGAATTGACACTAGAATATAAGGAAACAAAACCTTTAAAAGTGGAGCAAGGGGCACGACCCATTCTTTCGCAGACAGAGACGAACCAGTAGACACCAACCGCCACATGAGCAACTTCTTCATCGGCAATCCTAGCCACAATGTTCGATGTCCTACAATCTCCAAATCCAATTAATTTTTGCACAAGCCTCGGCCCAGCATCAAGTCCCCTAGCCTCCTACAACATCAAGAACGGAAATTGACAACTTAACCCACAATATAAGAACTAAGGCCAAATTCATAACTATAAAAATTACTATAAGAAACCTGAGGGCACTGGAATTGAAACATATCAAATAGAACATCATTTACATAAATTACCCAGGTTTCCATTTCTGTCTCATATATATCAACTATATCAGGAGGCAAGAAAGCTTGAAAAAATTCAAATAAATATCACTCAGTACTTGTTGGCACGCAAATTTCAACCAAAGAAGAGCAAAAAATGGTGTGCCACGTGGAGCTTTCAAGGGTCAAAAGAGCTAATTGAGGTATGACACCTGCATAGCCTATGTGAAACTTGTGGCATTGGAATTTGGCTGGTTCAAGTTCAAATTTGAAATGCAGATGATGATATATTTGAAATCGGCTGATGATATCTTTTGTTTAACCAAAAGACAACGATCTGCAATTCAAATTCAAAGAAGGGATAAGAAGCCTCATCTGGAAGGACCCTCGATAAATAGTCTCTGAAACGAGGACTTCGAAAAATTCAACTTTAGACTTTTGAAATTCGACTTTGTTATTCGATTCAGAAATTAAAGAGTTTCAGAGAGAGGAGAGGAAAGTTTTGAAGAATCAAAAATAACTTAAAAGCTTAGAAATATTGACAGCTTAAGATCGCTAAAATCATCCAGAAGCAAGCGAAAATTTCTTGAAGAATCCATCAATGGCAGTCCAGAGGTAAAGGGTTCCAACTCTCATGATATTTTGTAAAGAGTGTTAACCGCCATGTGTTTTATAAACAAGGTTTTGAAACCTACGAAATACAATAAAAATGTGTTCTTCACAAATTTCTTTATCCTTATACTGGTTTTGTTATTTATTAATCGGAGGTTTTGTGTCTTAAATAAGTAATTAACAATCTGGACTTTCCAGATTGGAAATAGGAGTCCACAAATTAAAATAATCAACACTGTGAACACTACACAGTGGATTTTGTGTCTTGGCATGCCCAGTGAGACCTATTTCTCCTCCCATTGTTTAAAGAATAGAAACCAAAAAAAAAAAAAATACTAAAAAACTTTTACTTCGTTCTAACAAAACTTCTTGTTCTCATAGGAATGTTGAAGCTATTTGAGGAGTGAGGTCTTGGAAGGATGTTCTTCTCGCCCCTTTGCCCGTCAAGCAAAAGGCTTCAGAGCCATTAAGGCTCTTGGTTGTCTCGGGGAGGGCTCATCGCACTGGGTGTGCCAGAAATTTGTCCCATAAAGTTTTAGATCGGCTTTCGAAACTTGCATTTACAAAATCCACTGTATAGTGTTCACAGTGTTGATTATTTTAATTTATACACTCCTATTTCCAATTTGGAAAGTCCAAATTGTTAAATACTTAACACAAAACCTCTGATTAATAAATAACCAGTATAAGGATAAAGAAATTTGTGAAGAAAGCATTTTTATTGCATTTTGTAGGTTTCAAAACCTTGTTACAAAACACACGAGGGGTTAATTTTGGGTTGGAACCCTTTACCTCTGGAATGCCATTGATGGATTCTTCAAGAAATTGACGCTTGCTTCTGGATGCTTTTAGCAATCTTCAGATTTTAATATTTCTAATCCTTCAAGTGTTTTTTGATTATTCAAAACTTTCCTCTCCCTTCTTTGAAATTCTTTGATTTTTGAATCCAATGCCAAAGTAGAATTTCATAAGTCTAAAGTTAAATTTTTCAAAGTCCCTGTTCCAAAGTCAAATTTCAAAAGAGAAGCCAGTTTCAATCAAATAAAAATATTAAAGAAAAGTTTAGTAAATATCATTTTCAATTTCTTTTCCCCCATACACACCTAAATGTAGAAGAAGATCAAAACGAATTGCTATAAGTTCATCAAGAATGTTTATTATGTTTATTTTCTAAGTCATCTGCATGGAAGTAACGGTAGAGCATGCCCTAGAAAAAACATAGCAAGATGCATAACAATTAAAAATAAGAAAATAAGAATATTATAATCAGCTCCTATTTTTAACAAAGATGCTTTTTAAACAACCAAAACCCGATACTGCCACAACCACAAACACCCAGGTAACAATAAACAGGAGGAATAAAAAATACATAAACAAAATAATCTTCTAAAACATTACTACCCCGTTTCTGTCCATGCAATCACTACATGATGAATAAGCGAAAACTTTTCATGGTCGAGTTTGTGAAAGACTGCTCATATATTTATGAGTTCAGACGTCAGAGGTAAATAGCTTTGGTGCATGAACTATCACAAGCTTACTCTCCCTTCCACTTCAGAAAAGCCATAAAATAACCTGCTGCTTAAATACAATTGATTGGAGTATCAACCAAGGTTATCACTTCCCGCAATGTTCAGTGGTAATTCCTAACTTGAACTAAACGTCCCAGGAGTTTCAACTTAAATATGCCTGACGATAAAAAATTAAATAAATGACATACATAGTAAGTAGAATGAAGTAGGGAATTCTTTTCATTTGCTTTGGTTCTCAATGATTTATACTTCTTCACATGCTTTTTTTAATAACATTGTGCCTAAAAAAGTAGCATCAGGTAGAAGTTTTACTGTTTCAGAAGCTTCCAAGTGTTCACTAGAATTCAGTTCAGTGGAAGGGAAGGTATGTTTGAGTGAGAAAATTCTCTTACATTAGCTAAAACACCAATAACCAACAGGGTAATGTGTATCGTCACTAGTTAGGCTATGCTCTCAATCTACTTAAGTAAACTGGTGATCTTGAAATCTCACTTCCTCCATTTTTTTTATGACTTAAAAACTTGGGGAGGCAACATCGGAAGAGACCCCCAAATACAATCAGGAGATTCCACTCTAACATCTCCCAATATGATGGCACCAATGTGCCACCCTTTTGGAGGTAAATCTTGCTAGTGGCACCAAAACACGTGCCAATTCCAATTTCACGACCTTGTCATCTGAGCTTGCCAGCTTTTGCTGGTCATCTACTGTTTTTGTAAAACAAAGAGCATATGCCATCTAGTAACTGTAAGGTACAAATATGAGGCACCAACAAAATAGAAAAGACATCTATAAGAGTGTACTCATATTAAAAAACCTCAAAATGGATAGTCACACAGACAAAAACCACTAGCTTAACACGTCAGGCAGCCCTACACTTGTGTCCAGACTCAGACTATCTCAAAGAGAGTTTTGGTATGCAACAATTCATACTGGTCTGCAGTCCACTATTAAGTTGTGATGTGCTTAGTTTCATTATCTTTGTAATTAATCTTGATAGAGAAATTCCATGAAGTTGGCATCATTATACCATTTTGCTTGGTCATTCCCCTCGGCAGAAACCACTGTCAGGATAGAGGACCTGAAGTGCCGCAGCTCTGATGTTGATCCAGAGATTGGCAGCTCATGGGAGGGACAGTGGGCCGACTGGGTACCGGGGGATGGGTGATGGGAACCAGTGGGCTATTTGGGACCGTAACTGTGAGGATCAATTCATCAGAAATGATTAGGGTGGAAACGGGTGGGACTGAAACACTGAACTGTGAGCCAGTAGCAGTGCTGGGTGAGTTCGAGGAAGCCTGATGGAAAAAGATTTTGGGGAAGCAGTGGGTGCTGGGGTGTATTTGGGGGCTGATGGGTTGGGTGCGGGGCTGTTGACAGGAGAACTGAAGGGCCACCATGAAGTTTCTGATTGGGTTTTGAACAATTATAGTAAGTTCTTGGGTGTGTCATGTGAAGGCTTTGAGGATGATGTTATCCTATTTTAAGCAATTGAAGACAAATGGAGGACGAGTAAACAAAGCAGAGGCAGTAACAGGAGTTGGGGAAAGAGCAAGAACTATGAGAAGAGGGATAAAAGGGGGGAGGGAAGCATGGACAGAAGGAAGAGGGACCTTATATGACTCATGAAGATTAGAATACTAGGCTGGAATGTTAAAGGGTTGAATGCAAGGGAGAAAAGAGTAGTAGTGAGAGAAGTGATTAGCTATGTTACCTAGACTCTTCTAAATTTGTAAAGTACCCATGTCGGGCACTCGACACTTATATAAGGGTATGGGATATGGTTAGTTGGATATGCATCTAACAAGTATGCATAAGTAGTTGAGTTTACTATAGAATTACACATAAGGCTTCTATTTTATGCATGAAATACTATATTTTAGTTTGTAAACACCATTTTACTTTAAAAAAGTAAAAAAAAAATTTAAAAATATAAAATTTAACAGTGTCCGAGTGTCCATGGACATCAGAATTAGATGAATCCGACACTTAGACACATTCCCATACCGCAGCCAACACCTATACACGAGTCCAGCTAACATAGGTGATTAGACAGTGGAGGGCCAATTTGGTTTGCCCAAAGATGGAGGATTTGTCCAACAAAGGGGTCAGAGGAGTTTCGGGAGCAGGTTTGTAGATTCGATCTCCAGGCAGTGGGCGTGGCTAGAGGTATCATCATGTGGGATAGAAGGGTGGTGGAAAAGGAGGATTGTGAGCTTGGTTCATTCTTAGTTTCTTGCCTTTTTAGGTGTGTGGAGGATGGTTTTAGATGGGTGTTATCTGGAGAATATGGGATGGGCCGATGGTGGACACAGAGACTGGATTTGTGGAGGAGTTGGCTGCTATTGGTTCCCCTATGGGATGGGCTGATGTGGCTGTTATTGCTTCCCCTATAAGAAGCTGGGTAGCAGGATGGCTAATAGAGCTATGAGGCAGTTCAATAGCTTTACCGATAAGCTTGAGTTGAATGATTGACCTATGACAGGTGGGCAGTTTACGCGGTCTAACAATCAATTTAGCGTCTTTAGTCCTTTGATGTTAAAGATTGACAGGTTCCTGATCACTACGAATAGGTAGGAGCACTTCCTCGGTGTGATGCAGTTTTCTCTTCCCTGACCTGTATCTGATCACGTCCTTTTGTTGCTTAGTATCAGAAGAGGTAAAATGCCATTTTGCTTTGAGAACATGTGGCTGGAGGTAGAGGGGTTTCGAGATAGGGTGAATGGTTGGAGGAGGGGTTATCAGCCGTCTGGTAGCCCAAAAGTTTAGTTCGTAAAGAATTTGGTGATTCTCTTTTTATACAGTTTTCTAATCAGAAGCACCAATATTGATTAGGGACACGTACAAGACACGATATAGACATACCAACATGGCAATTTTAAAAAAAATTAGGACACAACCCCAGGACAAAACAAATAATATATACACTTTTATATTTATACATGAGAATTATAACTATTTCTTTATTTTTTCCATTAAAAATACATCTATATTTTGTTATATCAAAATAATATGAATTCATATTCCACATTCTATTTATTGGACAACAAGTGTGAACAAAAAGGTCTAATATCTATTTTAGAAAGCTTTTTTCATAAACAAATTTGAAGTTCTATATTTTAGAATTCCTAAAACTAAGAGGTCTAAAGTAGGCAGGATTAATAGGTATAAATCCAAATCTTTATTTTATTGTTGGATCCCAAGTTATTTTCTTCAGGATGGAGATGTGTTTCATATGTATCTAAATGATGGACATGTATTTTCCCCAAATGTCTGATTCTAAAAACATTTTGAAAAAATAATAGAAAATTTTGAAACAATAATAGGGCACATTTGTGCACGTGTCCGACCTATGTTACCTGGAACGCGGATCGTTTCGGTACGTGAAACGAGAACGGGAACGTGGTACGCCACTTGTTCTAAAATATGGTACGTTAGGCGTAGACTTGTATAAAGTATACTATTAGAATTAAAATATTTCTAGAAGAATTTTCTTTAATAATCATACATTTAATAAAAAATGATTTATGTTTTTTCAAATTAATCATCTAAAAACACATTCTAGGAGTATTATGGCCTATTTTCTTGCATATTGTTATATCAAAATTTTATTCTTTCTATATTTTTGTTCATTATAATTGATTTTTTTTCCTCCGTTAGGTAACCTTTAAAGATATAAATAGAAAAAAAGTTTTGGATCGCTTTGGATCGCTAGATTCACCGTTTTGGAACGCTAGAGTACCATGTTTCGGAACGCCGTTCCAAAAACGTAATTCGCTAGGGTAGTAGAGTATTATGGTAACATAGTGTCCGACACATGTTATGAAGTGTCCTATGGGTGTTGATGTCCTATACATATAAAATGCATTCAAACAATCAACTGACCATTAACTGCTATCATTATATCTAAAATACGTGCAACATATGGCAACCATAAAACTTGCTAACAATTGGTGAGTGTGACCAACCACTTAGAAGTTTTTCAACCTAAGAAGCAAAGACACTTTTAAAAAAGTGTCATGTCCACGTCGGATACAATATTCGTTGGACATTCCTCGACACGTGTCAAACATGCATCCAGACGTGTTCAATTAGTTTATTAATTTTTCTAAAACTAAACATGCTTCCGACTCTTGGGGGACACGCGTGTCCTCACTTGGACAACCGTGTCCATCACTTAAACACATATGAAACATGTTGTAAGTTTGAAGAAAATAACTAAAGGTCCAGTTATAAAATAAAAGTGATGTGATTTTATACCTAATTTGACGTTTAAACTATGAAATATGTGATGTTTAATTTTAATTAGTGTTATTCTGCAATTTTTTTATTATCTTTAAGTAAAATATTTCTATATATGACATCTAAAAAATATATAACATTTTGATGTGTTATCGCCATGTCATTTTTAAAAATCGTTGCGTCAGCGTGTCCGTGCTTCTTAACTTTCAACTATCTTAAGACACAAATATATGGAGTGCTCCCTGAAAGAAGGGATCTTGGAGCCAAATAAACTTTGAATCCATGTATATATGCACATTTCAGAAAGTTGTCAAAGAATACCAAGGTTGATGGATATGCCAAGAAAACCACGATGATACAATTCAATAGGCACCTATAAAAATAAATGCGCGCACACACATCATAGATTCCATAGCCAGGAACAAAATCTCATTTCATTTCCATAGAAATGGCCGAGACATTTTCATGTCACAAGAAACCAATATGAACCCACTAGTGAAAAACTAAAATTCCAGTGTTTCCACCCAATAACACACTGAAACATACTAAAACATCATGAACACACCAAATCAATGACTTGCTTTCACACATATTAGGAATCTCTAGAAAAGTTGTTTATGTTTTCATCTTTTGCTAAAAGAAAAGAAGAAAAATTGCGAACAAAGAGAACATCTGACATTTGTATGAGAATATGAAAAAGTAGAATGGGGAGAGAGAGAGAGAGAGAGGAACAACTAGAAGAAGAGAACATGGTTGAGCCACTTACTCTTTTTTATCTTTTATTTTTATCTTTTTATTTATAAGTTATTGGAGGAACCTTATTCTTCTGTTTCCTCCTGATCACTTCTAGAATCTAGCATCTCTTACATGGTTTCTCTTACAATAAGCAAATTTTTTCTGTAATACAACCCTTTAACTTGTGTTTCATTTTCCCTTTCTAAATCCAAATACGTTCATATATATATATATATATTCTTCTTTTGGGCTCCCATTATGTTTTTTCAGAACTTGAGTAAAGAAACAAATGTGTACAAAAGATAGACACGGGACTAATTTAAAAATATATATACTAAATTAAGGGAAGAATTTGGTCATGTGCTTGGCACAAGTCAGCAATGCATGTCGATGCACCACTGTCGGAGTCATGTTTGTGCTTCCTAAGGGTCCGTTTGGAAGTGCAGTCAGTTTTTGTTTTTTGTTATGTGTCATAGGTGTGTATTTTTGTTTTTTGTTTTTTATGGTCTAGTGATGACATTTGTAGATTACCGTTCTGCTAATAGTATCATACCAATATTTTCAAAACAGAGAACACACCCATTTTAGTGTTTTTTTTTTATTTTTTATTTTAAAAAAAAAACAAAAAAACAAAAACAAAAAAACATTTAAGCTTTCACAAATGCATGACATATTAAGTAATAACAAAAATTAGATAGAACATAAAGAGTTGATAAACTTCAATAAGAACTTTTAAAATTTTCTTCCTTCTAGATATAAAACTAATGCAGGATGCTTCCATTACTAAAGAAGTCTTAACCTTTTTGATATTCTAAAAGCTGTAACTCAATGCATCCTTTAAGATAAACCTTTAAATGAATGAAAAAGGAGGCAGGGAATAGAAGCTTTCTAAAAGTATAAGCAATCATGTCTGTTGCTAGAAGTTTAAAATGCTGCCTCAGAAGAGAGATCACCTGAACTAGTGGGATCACAGCCAAACGTGCAGCAACATTGTCTGATGATTTCTCACACTCCCTCCAAAGCAGATTATGAGCTGGCATGTCTCCATAGCTACACATAAAGGAGGAAGAAGGGGTGGGGGGATTTTTGGTGATTAGCCAATTTAACAAAAACCAATGGACACAAACTAACAGCTCTTCTCACCTGAAACCAAGCTCAGCCAGTCTCTGTGAACACCAAGCAAAATGGCGACTCTCATCATCAGCCACATGAGCAAAATCAGCAAAAAAATGCTCACCAAGAAGCTCGGCATATGGCGAAAATCGGACAACAGTATCCCATGCCAAATCAATAGCATTTAGCTCCACATGAGCAAGATTATGGAGCATATAAGCATTAAGAGGCAAACCCGAGTTTTTGGGAGCTGGAATTTCCTTCGGGGAAACCTGAATTTTACAAATAACATGCCAGAAATGCAAGAATCAGCATGGTTACCAATGCTATAACCAAAAATGGAACATGATCCATATCTTAATACATCAAAACCTTCATTATGAAAAATTAGAGTTTAAACTGAACAAAGTACCACTCGTGATAACTCCAAACACTCCATTTATGATCCCCAAAGCTCATGAAACACATAAATATAGATGTTTGGAAAAGAAAGAAGGTAAAAGGGAAAGGGGTGGGAGGGGCGGTGGGCGCGGGGGAAAGAAGCTAAAATGAGCAAAGCCACTGTAACTAACTATCAACAATCAATAGGTAAGCAATACCCACATTTCTCTATCGTAAAAAATTTCACTCTACATCCTCAAGGAGTTAAACAAAAATAAGCTTAATCAAAATATAGAAAGCTTACATCTGAAGTACCAAACGCAGAAAGCAATGCAAATGTGATTGCAACAAAAAAAATATGAACAATTAGATGAGATTGGAGCCAATATCCAGAAAGCAATGTAACTACGATTGCAACAAAAAAACTACATGAACATCTACATCAGATTGGACCCAAAATGTCCTACTAGGAATACCCAAAAAGCAATTAGATGTGACTGCACCAATAGCCCTGAAAACATGTTCTCCAGTTGAAAAAGAAATCAATGGCTTTGAGAATTAGAAAAACGAACCAGTTGAGGTTTAGGAGGGCGAGAGGGTCGACGGGGCGGTTCAGTGCTCCCAATTGGCAGACTTTCTTGGCACCACCTAGTGTAAGCCAGGCGAGAGAGCTTTGATTTGGTTAGGGGGTCGGCAGTGTTGAGAACCATAGCACCCATCTCAGCTAGAGAAGAACCCAACACCATTGGGCGGTCATCCAGTTCAATTGCTGGTGGCTGTGACGGCACCAGCGATTGGGGACCGGTGGATCCCCAGAGACGGTTGTGGTTGAGTGGGCTCTCCCTCCAGTTCTGGAAACCAGACCATTGTGGATGGTTCAATGAAGAAGAAGTAGAAGAAGAAGAAGGAGAAGAAGAAAATAACTTAGTTTTGAGGGTCAGAGATGGACAGAATGGTTTTGAGTTGATGCCTTTCAGGAGACGGATAGTCATCGAGCACCCCAACTTCGGTGTGTTTGGGACTCCTGATATTACCCAGCCCTTTCGCACCTTATGTTTTCTCTCTTGTTTTTATTTCTTTTATTTGTTTGATATTCTTAATTAATTACTTATTTATTTATAAGTTAGCCTCTTTCAGTTGAGACTTCTGTAATACTTGGTTTGATAATACAATACACTTAAGCCCTTGTACTCTATTTGGACTGAGGGGTTTAGAAGGAAGTGAAGGATTTAAAAGAAAAAAATTATTTAACATTTTGTTGGGATACCTTTTAAAGAGGTAATAAAAAATGGATGGACGGATTATGAAGGGATCATTTTTTTCCTCTATGAAATTGGGAGAAAATAGGAGTTTTTATTTTATTTTAAATATTAATTATACCCATAAAATTTGTAATAAAAAATGAAGACTTTATACATATAATGCATATATCTATATATACATAAGTGTATTATACGCATTCCTCTTTTTTTTTAATTTTTTTATCAAACCAAACAAAAAAAGTGAAGATCAATCTCCCCTCCCTCTTGGTCAACCAAGCAAGAGGAGAAATACCTCTTTTTTTTTTCCCTTCTCATTCCTTCCCTACCCTTCATAACACATACTTTCCTAAGTTTTTCCTTCCCTTCCCTCCCTGCCATCCAAACAGAAAATTAAACAAAATACATTTTAGAGTGCGAAAAGTGACTAAAAATAGGTCTAATTTCAGTCAAAAAACTTGACTTATCACTGTTGTTAGATACGTTGATATTCAACCACATATTTACTTTAAATTTTAAAATTCAATACCCATATTTCAAACTAAAAATATTGACTACATAATTTTTAGTTTTATCAAAAGGCGCTTAGTCCTTCTTTTTTTTTTTTTGTGAAAAAATGCATTATACCATGTCTTATTTGTGCACAATCTACATCACAAGAGGAATTAATCATTTAATTATAAAAAATAGTAAATTTCTAAAAATTTTATATAAAAAAATTATCCAAGATGATGTGACAATGATATTTTTAAAATTATATGGCATAATAGTGTGTGTTTTATTTTGAAATGAAAGCACAACAAAGAAATTACATCATTCTGTATCCAATTATATTTATATAGCGTTATTCTTTTCATATGTAACAACTAGCAACATGCTTGGAAGGTTGACGGGGACAAACAATAACTTTTATACATATAAAATAAAAAAAAAGCAATGAAGACAATATTGTGGAGGAAAAGTGAAAGAAAGAAAAATGATCAAACCAACTCTCGTTTGGATAGAATTAGAATAGATTGGAAGGCTTTTCCTTAAGTTAGAAAGAAGGGAAAGGAAAGAGAAAGCAGTAATGTCCCAAACAGGGCAACCCTTTTTCTTTTTTATTCATTGTCAGTTCTTACTTCATCTTGTATCAAGATGACATGTGAAGCACAAGTTAAGTAAAAATGATGTAACACTCAAAAAGCACTTAATAATTTCTCCAAAGACCATCGTATCCATTTTTAGATTTTAAAAGCAGCGTCTCTAAGGAGGAGTAATCATTTAGGGTGATCGTCACACCACATCATCATACTTATGTGATATGACATTCTTTCAAATTATGACTTGTGAGAAATTTTTGTACATAGCGAGAGTTTGAATTTAAAAAATCACCCTGTAGCTAGAATAATGCTTATAATTTCTCAAAAAGTATTATCTTTCTCTACATATGGTATCACATGAATAAACCGTCACACCACATAGGCATAATGACGCGGTGTGACGGTGGTTGATAAGACTCTTTGAATTTTAGGCGGTAAACACTTCCACTTGCACACCAAGAAGGTTCTATTTGGAAACCAACCATTCATTTAGACATTCTGCTGGCCTGAAAGGAAATAAAGTCTATAGTAGCATTTAAATTCTTCACATTCCAATACTTCCCATAATCATGTAAGCACCTCATTTTTGCCCACTCGGCAATCTCTGGCTTGGCCAGATTCACATTCAAACCGGCACAGACACATTCAAGCCCAAACTGGCTTTTCAAAATCAATTCAGTTAATCAACCGCTTTGCCGACCTGCATGGCCCAATAGAGGCAAAATGACCAAAATATCCTTGGAACATTTCTCGATCCAATTCCAGTTGCCACATCTTCCCAAAGACGATAAGTCCTTATTTCAACCTCAAATCTAGTTCCAATGTTAGTCCAGACCAGTCAAACTCAATTCGGCATGTCTTTCGAGAAAGTTGATCCCTTAGATGATAAGTCAATCTAGTTCGGCACGTTTTATAAAAAAACTTCTCAGAACAATAAGTCCCTTCAAACCTGTCGACCAGGATGAAACCCAAGTCTCCGAGACGGTAGAATGGTTCACTTCTGGCACTTGCTAGCCCACTAATGTAGAATGTCTATGATCCAGCAAGTTTTTCAAGAAAGTTGATCCCTTAGACGATAAGACTATCCAACAACTTCCCGAGATCAAGCAGTCTTAAGAATGAACACACACAATAAGAGTGATGGAAACATTCACAAACATCACAACTGTCAGAGTGGAGGAAACACTTGTAAATAGGACGACATTAGAAATTGCTACCAAACCCCCTATGTCACGAGACCGAACATGTCTATTGGCTATGACATGTTTACTAAAAAAACGGGATACCTTTGGAAACCAACTCATCACACATCGTCAAAGTGACGGAAACACTCAAAACCTGGGTCAACACCAGTGCATGCTAGCTCACTCCGGTGAAAAATAGCCAAACTGCTCCTTGGGCCCTTTCGGCACGCTTCTTGAGAAAGTACCTAAGTCCTCAGAGTGGTAAGTCTATCCTTCCAAGATTGTCCCAAAGATAATCTAGCATGTTCTAGTGCCTTCTAGTTGCTTCTAGATCAATTCCGAGAACATCTGGTCAAAATGACCATTTTGCCCCTAAGCATCCGATCGCCTCTGGGAACCACATCGACTTTGAGTATCAAACTGGTTACCAATAGTATTCCCAACCTTCTAATACATTTCCGAACCATTTCGAGTCTATTTTGATAAGCCCAACGCAAAATGATCATTTTGCCCCTAGTGGGTTGGTCGCCTTTTCCAACCACACTGGCTCTGTGTGTCAAACCAACAATCCCTCAGAACACTCTCAATAGTATTTCCAACTTTCAAGCCTTCTCACGGGTTACTCCAGGTCCATTCCGATATTTTTTCAATTCAAATGATCGTTTTACTTTTGGTGGATCGGTCAGCCTTTTTTACTATCCCGACATTGTTTCTCAAACCAGTTACCTCTGGGACACTCTTTCAAGGCTTTCTGTCCATCCTCGGCATTCCGGATTATTCCCGGACTTTCCGGAGTAGCTCCTAATGAAGTTAAGCCAAAAATTACATAGTAATCACTAGGACAGTGCCCAAATTGTTTGCCTTGCATTCCAAGGATCAAAGATCTGTTTCTTGCCACCTTAAAAGCTTTTCAAAGGAGGTGGCGCCAAACCAATAAATGGCTTGGCGCCACTCCTAGTGGCGCCAAGTGTAAATTAGCACTAGCGCCACTGCAATAGGCACCGGTTGCTGTTCAATTTGCTTATAAATACAGACCCTCCCCTTGTGTATTCTAGGTTCGCAAAATTAGTTTAGAAACACTGCCTCTCTGAAAACAGAGCTCGAATTCCCTCAAAACCTTTTCTCTCAAGCCTCTTCAAATCCTAGCCTCGATAAACTCCAACCCTAACTTCCATACACCCCATACACTCAAACACGAGTCTCCAAGCATCCATTGAAGATTTAGTGCTACATCTTCAAAGCTCTCAAAGTTTAAGCCAAGTAAAGCAAATAAAGCAATCGAAGCAAGAAGAATACAAGATTGGTTTTCTAGTTACTTTTATTTAATTCCCCTCTCTCTTCTCTCTCTTAACCCACTTGTGTTTTCTTTTATTTTAATCCCCATCTTCTACCCCCTCTTCTTGCATGCTTGAAACAAGAGACTTCACAGTTCATGCCTAGGAAGAACTGTTGAAGGTCACCGTATTGGAGGCTTTCTTCAAGTTTAACCTAAGACGGTGTGGGTTTGGCCTCCTTAATTATGTGGTGAAGCCTAATCTTGTATGTTCATGACTCTATTGAATTGTTGTTATCATGTTCATACATTACATTCAATGTTACATTCAAATTATTTTTAAACTTGCATCAAAGTTCTCTTTCAAAACTTACATTCAAAATCTTCTTCTTTCAAACTTGTTTTCAAAACCTCTATCCTAAGGTGATTCTAGTCATTCCATGGTCAGGGTTGCTTTAGAAGAGTGTTACATCCAAGGTGACCATCAAGGTCCAAATTTTGGGTTTGAACCCTAAATCATTTTTATCAAAATCACAATCTTAATGTGATTCTAATCATTCTATGGTTAGGGTTGTTTTACGAGGGTGTTACATTCAATGTGATCATTATGATCTATATTTCAAATCTTAGTTGTTGTCAAAATCACAACCCTAGAATGGTTCTAATCTTTTCATGGTTAGAATCGTTTTAGGAAAGTGAGACATTTAAGGAACTTGCAAAAGTCTATTTTCAAACTCCTTTTCCAAATAATTTTGCAAATCCACTTCTTGAAAACTCTTTTCAAAGATCTACTTTCTAAAAGCTCTTTGTCTTAAAGTCCAAGTCAAAACCCTAGAATCCATGATTAGAAAACCCTATTTCCTTTCTTAAAATCATAACTTCCTATTTTGCCTCAAATCATAGATTTTCAAAACTCTCTTTTTCTACATAAAATCATAGATTTTAAATCCAAGATTTCCATAACTCAACCTTTCCAATTCTATGTCAAATCAAATCCTCCAATTTAGGAAACTAAATCAAATCTTTTAATTTAGGAAAACAAATTAAATCCTTCAATTTTGGAAACTAAATCAAATAATCTATTTTTGAAAATAAGATCTAATCTTTAACTTTAAGGAAATAGAAATCGAATCTTTCCTAATTTCGACTTTCTAAATTTCAAATTTCCAAATCTTTTCAAATCCAAATTTTTCCAAATTCAAATCTTTCCTAAAATGAAAACTTTCTAAATTCAATTCTTTCCTAAAAAGAAAACTTTCCTAATTCAAAACTTGCCTAATTTAGAACTTTTCTAATTCAAAACTTTCCTAATTTGGAACTTTTCTAAAATCAAAGTTTTCTAAAATCAAACCTTTTTATTTCAAGTGCATGTTTCAACCCTAAGTTGTATAAACCTTAGGATATTTAAACCCTAGTTCAACCCTAACCCAAAAGTTAGGAAGATTTAACTCTTTTCAAAAACTCTTCTCTAAACTCAAGTCTAAACTAAGATAGTTTTCAAACTCCAATTTAAGTTAAGATGATTTCAAAACTCAACTCAATCCTTTCAAAACAAGTCCAAGTTCTATTTCAAAGTCAATTTCAAATCAAAGTCCAATTTTAAATCAAGTTCAATTTCAAATCTTTCAATCAAAGTTCAAATTCCATTTTTTTCAAGTGAAACTTTTCAAAGGCCCAAAAATGTCTTTTCAAATCAAACAACACCCCAAAGTGTCTATTTTCAATCAAACCGCTAGTCCGAACTACGACTAACCTGATTCCCAACAAAAGGATACGTGGGCAACCCTCATGGGTGCAGTCATAACCTCTTTCAAGTTTCAAATTTCCATAACCCTTTTCAAAATTCTAATTCTTTGTTTCTAAATCAATCTATTTTCAGGTCCTTTTCTTGTACTTGCATGTCATGCATCATATCAAATCTTTTTCTAAAATTCTTTTTAAAGTGAATATAATTGGACATTGGACAATCGAAGATTCTAAATGAGTAAACCTAGGGTGAAAAGACATGTAGGTACCGCAAGGGCGGGATAGGGTGATAACCTAGTGCATCTTTCCTATACATAACCAACCTTCGAACCTAGAATCACTATTTTCAAAGATTTCTAAAAAAAACTTGTTTTCTCTAAAAAAAAAAACCCTCTTTTGAGGAAGTTTTACAAAATCATTTTTAAAAAAAACCCTAAGTTTAATATTTGGATTGTATTTAGTTTTAGGTGACCTAACTCACTTTAACAAAGTTAAGTGGCGACTCTAAATCTTTTCCAAAAGCACTTATTCAAATCAATTTCTATATGTAAACCTAGTCACACTTGCGCTTCTAGGAGGATGAGTTTTAACAAGAGTGTATCGTATTTTTTCCTCTTATATTTTCTCGAGTACAAAAAACAGGGCATGACTGCTCGCAACTCCGCTTGGGACGTTTAAAGGGTTAGGCCATTATCACATCTTTTCACCCTTCACCTATCTAGAATTTTTGATTAATTTGTCCAATTCTATCCACTTCAAATTTTCAAAATCAAACTTTTCAAATCTGTTTTCAAAAGCATGCCATCACTGGCATTAAATCATACTATCTTGCATTAAGTTTGCCATCATAGTACTGACTTTATGCATTTTATTTTGTAGGTAGATCCTTGTTCACATTTTATTATTATGTCATATTAACTACCATGTATGTCATGAATAAATAGGATGGAATGGATAGGATGAATGAGAGTTATTGGGCCTTTTTCTCCATCTTTCAAAATTTCACACACACACTGCACGTGCACTTGCATTTCTATATTTGCATTCTTTACCTGGTTACATCCCTTCTAATTAGAAGGAGAAATGGTATATTGGTTGTGGGCGGATACTGTGTCAGTTTCTTTGCCTAAGGCCTCTTGATGGTTCTCTCACTCGGATCATCAATCGATAATGGCACCACCTCAAGGAGTGAGCCTAAGTTTGAAGATCCGAGAGCCGAGCCTTCTTAGGAAGCATTAGTAAACTCTCAACCTCATGCTTATGTAGAAATCATGCATAGCCGAACCTCTGTAGGATTTAAGACACCCATGTTAATTTCAAAACCATGGAGAAAAGGACGATTGCTTTACTTTCCTTTATCCTTATCTATTCTTGCTGTTGTAATGCTTGTATAAATGCTCATGTATGCATATTCACTTTACAATTGCATTCTCTCTCTATACTCTTGGCATAAGCATACATGCATTCAATGCCTCATCTCAAGACGAAAGTTTCAAAGCAACTCAAGTCATTGCATCTTCATGCATATGATCAACCCATAAAGAGTGGCACCAAGCTGACTCTCCCTTGCATAAAACTTTCCAAAATCCTAGGGGTTCCCACGCAACCCTAAGGACTCATGGCATACATTTCAATTCATTCAATGAAGAGGGGCTCTAATCCCTTTATGCTTATAGAGATAGGATTGCCAAGAAGACAAGGGGCAACCAAAAAGTAAGGTCTCTCAATGACCTCCTCACATGTCAAACTCAAAGAAGGCAAATCCGCAAACTCAAGAGTAGTTAGGATTTCAAATGTAAAAGCAGATAGGTGGAAGTCCCAAGAAAAATGTTCCCCTTCTCTTTATTAAAATATACTTTGATTTTTCTGTATGTAAACTCCAAGTTTAATGTACTCTTCTATTTTTTGCAAATGAATGTATGAATGAATGGATGTTCCCAATCAACGGTAAGGAATCGGCATACAGGGGCAAACCCTAAGCACCCCATTTTTGCCCGCTCGGCAGTCTGCAGTCCGTCCAGACTTGAGTTCAAGTCAATATGGGCATTTTCTAATTTAAATTAGTTTTCCAAACTTAAATTAGTTAATCCATCGCTTTATAGGCCCGCCAGGCCCATATAGAGGCAAAATGACCAAAATGCCCTTGGGGGCATTGTTCAGTCCAATTCCAATGGGCATGTCTTTTCGTAGACGGTAAGTCCCTGTTTTAATCTAAAATCCAATTTCAAGTCCAATTCCAATTCCAATTAAATTCGCCACGCCTTTTCAAAAAGTTGATTCCTCGAGGTGGTAAGACCATCCAATTCAGCATGTTTTTTGAGAAAAATCTTCTGAATGGTAAGTCCTTTCAAATCCATTGACCGAGATGAGACCCTAAGTCCTTGAGTTAGTAGAACGGTCCACCTTTGGCACCTGCTAGCCTGCCAATGAAGAAATGTCCATTATTCGACACGCCTTTCAAAAAAATTAATTCCTCAAGCTATAAATCCACCTAGCAGCTTTCCAAGATCAGACAGTCTCTAGAATGATCGCGACTTGTTAAAGTAACGAAAATACTCGTAAACAAAACAACTATC
The DNA here is from genome assembly GCA_033060915.1 of Euryodendron excelsum. Lineage (NCBI taxonomy): Eukaryota > Viridiplantae > Streptophyta > Magnoliopsida > Ericales > Pentaphylacaceae > Euryodendron > Euryodendron excelsum. The sequence goes on along the minus strand of CM065381.1, from coordinate 38,643,883 downwards.
AGAGTGGCGAAAACACTCGTAAACAAGTTGACATGAAGGAATTGCAAACAAACCCCTATGTCACGGGACCGCCGTCGGAGTGACAGAAATACTTAAAACCTGGGTCAACACCAGTGCCTGTTAGCCCACTTCGGTAAAAAATGACCAAACTGGCCTTAGGGCCATTTTTGGCACGTTTCTTGAGAAAGTACCTAAGTCTACAGAATGATAAGTCCACCCTTCCAAGATTGTCCTAAGGACAATCTGGCATGATTAGGTGCCTTCCAGTCGGTTTCAAGCCAATTCTAAGACCTTCCGGTTAAGACGACCATTTTGCCCCTAAGCATCCAAGCGCCCCGGGAACCACCAGCTCTAGGTATCAAACCGATAACCTCCTGAGAATGCTTCTGATAATATCCCCGACCTTCCAATACATCTCTAGGTCATTCCGAGTCAATTCCGACAAACCTGGTATAAAATGACCATTTTGCCCATAGTGGGCTGGTCGCCTTTTCCAACCACATCGGGTTTGGGAATCAAACCGATAAACTCCTGGAACATTCTAGCTAATGTTTTCAAGTCTCAAGTCTTCTTCTAGGATATTCTGAGTCCATCTCAGCAGCTTTTCAGCCCGATTGACCATTTTGCTCCTAATGGCCCGGTCAACCCTTCCAACCAATCCTGACATCGGTCTTCAAGTCTACTACCCCTGGGATACTATTCTAAGGGTTCCTGTCCCTTTCTGGCCCTCTGAGCCATTCCCGACCCTTTAAATCATTCTCGTACCTTTCTAAGTCACTCTTTGTGAAGCCAGACTAAAAATTGCATGGTAGTCAGTAGCACAGGCGCCCAAATCTTCTGAAGATACGTTGCTTGCCGACCTTAAAACTTTCCTAAGTGGTTGCGCTAAAAGGAAATTTTGCCTAGCGCCACTGCAATAGGCGCTAGGTCAATTCTCTATTTATAAATATAGAGCCTCCTCCAGCGTGAAAATGGTTTGCAAACTCAGTCTAAAAACCCTATTCTTCGATACACAGAGCTTGTAGCCTTTCCAAACCCTAGTCTACTTTAGGTTTTCCAAACCCTAGCCCCCGTACACTAAACCCTAATATACATACACTCTCATACACCCTTATACACTCATATACTAGCCTCCAAAGCCTCTATTGAAGACTTGAAGTGCTGCAACTCTAAAACTCTCAAAGATCAAGACAAGCTCTTGAAGACTAATGCAAAGCAAAACAAAGACCGAAGTAAAGAAAGCAAGCATAACCAAGCAAAATAAAGAGGATACAAGGTAAGCTCTTTATTTACGTTTATGCAATTCCCCCTCTCTTTTCTCCTTCCAAACCCACTTATGTTTTCTTCTATTTTAATCCCACATCTTCTACCCCCCTTTCTTGCATGCTTGAAATAAGGGACTCCCCGGTCCATGTGTAGGATTAGGCTATTGAAGGTCACCATGTCGGGGGCTTTCTTTTAGTCTAACCCCAGACCACGTGAGTTCGGCCCCCTTGATTATGTGGTGAAACCTTTAACCTTGTATGTTCATGACTCCAACTTGCATTATGCATATCATGGTCATGTATCTCTTCAAAAATTGTTTTCAAAATTTGCATCAAAAATTGTTTTCAAAACGTGCGTCAAAATCGTTTTCAAAACTTGTGTTAAAATCTTCTTCTTCAAAACTTGTTTTCGAAACCACAATCCTAAAGTGATTCTAGCCATTCCATGGTTAAGGTGCTTCAGGAAAGTGTTATATTTAAAGTGACTATTATGGTCCAAATTTTCAAATCCTTGTTGTTTTCAAAATCATAATCCTAGAATGGTTCTAATCCCTCTATGGTTAGAATCATTTTAAGAAAATGGGATATTTTTAAAGACTTGCGAAAGTCCACATTCAAATCCCTGTCCAAATTGCTTTTCAAACTTATTTTCCAAAACCTCTTTTTGAATCCTCTCCAAAATCTCTTTTTAAATCTACTTTCTAAAATCTCTTCTCCAATATATTTTCTAAAAACTCTTTCCAATCTTCTTTCCAAGATTGCTTTCTAAAAAATTGCTTTATAAAAACTCCCTTCAAAAAATCTATTTTTTCAAAACTTCTTTTTGAACTCCTTTCAAAAAAACTCTCTTTAAAATTCACTTTCTAAAAACGTTCCTTAAGTTTCCTTCCTAAAAAACTCTTTCCAAAAATTCTTTTCCGAAAACTCTCTTTTCAAGTTTAATTTCTAAAAATTCCTTTCCAAGATCTCCTTCCAAAAATCTTTCTTTCCAAAAGTTTTACTTTCCAAAAATCTCTTTCCTTGAAGTTCAAGTTAAACCCTAGAGCCATGGTTAGGAAACTCTAATTTTCTTTCCTAAAACATGATTTTTAATCTTGCCTCAAAACCTAGGTTTCCAAAATCTACTTTTTTTACATCAAAATGATAAATTTCCAAAACCTATTTTCTACATCAAACTATAACCCTCAAAATCTAGGATTTCCAAAACTTCATTTTTTCAATTCCATGTCAAATCAAATTCTCCGTTTTAGGTAACCAAGTCCAATATCCCCATTTAGGAAACTAGATCCAATCATTCGTCTTTGGAAACAAAATCAAATCATTTCTTTTTAAAAACAAAATCTAATCTTTTGTTTTAGGAAATAGAAATCCAAATCTTTCCTAATCCAATCCTTCCTAATCTCATACCTTCCTAAACCTTAAGTTTCCAAAACTTAAACTTTCAAATCTTTTCTTGAACTTTAAGCTTCTTAATATTCCTAATTCCAACCTTTCCTAATTCCATACCTTTCCAAATTTCAACTTTCCAAATCTAAATTTTCAAATCTTTCCTAAACTCAAATCTTTTCTAATTTCAAGTATTTCTAAAACTCAAACTTCGAATCTTTCTAAATTCAAACCTTTCTTAAATTCAAATCTTTTCCAAAACCCTAAACTTTCTAAATTCCAAATCTTTCTTAAATCAAACTTTTTCTAATTCAAATCTTTTTAAAAATCAACTCTTTCTTAAAATAGGAAACTTTCTCAAGTTAAAACTTTCTAAATTTCAAATCTTTCCAAATCTAAAACTTTCTAAATTCAAAAATTTCCAATTTCAAAACATTTCCTATTTTAAACTTTCTTAATTCGAACCTTTCCTAAATCCAACTTCTCTAATCTTTCAAGTCCAACATTCGAGTAAAATTTTTCTTAAATCTCAAGTCCTTCCTAAATCCTATCTTTCTTAAGTCTAGGTTTTCTAAATCTCAATCTTTCCAAAATAAGTCCAAATTCTTTTTCTAAATCAAATTCCAATCTTTTTAATTCTAAATTTCAATTTCAAATCTTCTATTCTAAGTTCAAATCAAACCCCTTTTTTAAATCAAAATCTCTTTCTCAAATCAAATCTTCTATTTTCTATCGGACTCTTGTCCAAACTACAATTGACCTGATTCTTCAAAAGGGATACGTAAGCAACCCTCATGGGTGCGGTCATAACCTTTTTCAAATCTCCAATTTCATAACTTTTTTTGAATTTCCAATTTCATTACTATTTTCAAACTTCCAATTTCAAAAATCTATTTTCAAATCCTCAATTTCAATTTCCAAAACTTCCTTTCCAATTTCAAACTTCAATTCTCCTTTTCAAATCAATTTTCAAAATCAAATCTTTCTTTCAAATCTATTCTTTCAAATCCATTTCAAAATCTATTTTCAAAATCAAATCCTTGCACTTGCATATCATGCATCATATCAATTTCTCTCTAAAAATTCTTTTCTAAAGTGGATAGTATTGGACATTTATTAATCGAAGACTCTAATGAGTGAACCTAGGGTGAATAGACATGTAGGTACCGTAAGGGCGGGGTACGGTGATGGCTTAGTGCGTCTTCCCTACACGTAACCAACCTCCGAACCTAGATCACTGTTTCAAAGACTAAAATGGAGTTATTTTAAAAAAAATGGCTTAAATATTTTCAAAGGTTGCCAAACTACCAATTTTTTTAAAAACTCTCTCTTGAGGAAGTTTTCAAAAACCCTAAGTGTAATCTTTGGATTGTGGTTAGTTTTAGGTGACCTAACTCACCTTAATTAAGTTAGGTGGCAACTCCAAATGTTTTTTAAAAGCCCTTTATTCAAATCAAAATTTTCATTCAAACCTAGTCGCACTCATCTTTCTAGGAGGATGAGTTCTAACGAGAGAGTACAGTATTTTTCCCGCTTGTGTGTGTATTCCTCTAGTACAAAAAATCTGGGTGCAACACCACTATCTCCAAAAGTAAGCCGACTGCACATGTTTAATTTCCCTTTCAAGTAGGGGCACCCCTACGACATGCACGCATAAAGTTTTCTAGATATCAAATACTAACTCGTTGGCTTGTGTTTTTGTTTTTCTTTCTCTTTTTTTTTTCCTTTCACAGAGACAGAAAATCAAAAGCCAAGCCCACATCTTTAGAAATTTTCTTCGTAAAGGTCATCACTTAAGGCTAAGATAAAGAGAACTAGTTACTTCATTTCAAATTAAAAGGCATCCATGGAACCACTCAATGCCCCATTAAGCTCGATCCTTAAGCAAGACCAAACTCAGATACTAAAAGAAGTAAGAGGACTCGGGAAGAGGATGACCAAAATGGAAGCAATGCTCTCTTTGCTCCTACCTCGTGTAGGAACAATGACCCACGAATAGGCGAAGGCTTTTCAGGTCCGAACCTATGAGGAGGGTATTATCCTTCAAAAAAGGACCAAGAGGGAAGACCGAGATTACACCCCGACTATTACTTACCAACAGCTTTGCCAAGCCAATTATTTCGTTCTGAAACCTCTCAGGCTTGTCTTCAAACGAACCCCCGAATCATATAATCTATCATGTGAATACCATTCCAATTTACCTGGCCATGACATAGAAAATTCTCCCACTTTGAAATATAAAATTCAAAGCCTCCTCGATTTTCAAGCCATTAACCCAGCTATCATTACACCAAAACTGATCCCTGGCCTTTAGAAACATCTGAGACACCTCCTTAACCAAGGTGAGCAAATGTGAAAAACTGAGCTTTTACTAAATTCGCTTGCACACAAACCACATCCTATTATGGCCTCCCAGCAGTAGGATACTTGAAACCTATACCTTCTCGGCCTTTGCCCAATCCCTTACCACCCCACTTTAACTCGGCAGTAACTTGCAAATACCATTTGGGCGGCCAAAGGCATGACACTGAAGACTGTTTTGCCTTTAAACACAAAATTCAAGACCTGATAGACAACAAGACCATTGACATACAACCAGTAAACCCTACACCTACTCCCAATGTAACCACAAACCCTTTGCCGAACCACACCATTAACCTGATACTAAAAGGAATGGAAGAAGATGACAAACTGGAGGAGATCATGGTTAAAGATTATTATGATGCGGACTGGGAGACCAATGAAAAAAGTGACTGGGAGGAGGAAATCTCGCCATGCCCAGTCTATCTCTATAACCCAAATGAAATGCACAACCCCTCTAACTAGTTAATTGAAGAGTCCCTACCCATAGAGGCGATTCCCACAAAAAATATGACCATTGACAGTTAGGGAGATGAATTCTTGCACCCCAACTATGCCATGGCTGAATTCAACTTATCAAAGAACCTCTGGCCTATAACGGAATTTGACTATGAAGATATGGGTTGCGGCCTTAAGGAGCCTAAAGCACCGGCAAAGCCATTTGAGCTAAAAGGAGGTGAACTATGTCGCGCCTAGATTTTTCGCACTCGAGGAATACACATAAAAACGGAAAAAATACTGTACTCTCTCGTTAGAACTCATCCTCCTAGAAGAATGAGTGCGACTAGGTTTGAATTGAAAATAGATTTGAATAAAGGGCTTTTGAAAAACATTTGGAGTCGCCACCTAACTTGATTAAGGTGAGTTAAGTCACCTAAAAACTAAGCATAATCCGAAGACTACACTTAGGGTTTTTGAAAACGATTTTGAAAATACTTCCTCAAGAGAGGGTTTTTAGGAAAACATGTTGTTTGGCAACCTTTAGAAAATAATTAAGCCCCTTTCGAAAATAAACTCCATTTTGGTCTTTCGAAAATAGTAATCTAGGTTCGGAGGTTAGTTACGTGTAGGGAAGACGCACTAAGCCATCACCCTACTCAGCCCTTGTGGTACCTATATGTCTATTTACCCTAGATTCACCTATGAGAGTCTTCAACTAACAAATGTCCAATCCTATTCACTTTAGAAAATAATTTTGAAAAGAATGATGCATGAGATGTAAGTGTAAGAAAAAGAGAATTAGAAAACAGATTTGGAAAAGAAGAATTGAAGTTTGAAATTGGAAAGAAAGTTTAGAAATTGAAATTGAGGATTGAAAATAGATCTGTAGAATTGGATGTTGGAAATAGATTATGAAATTAGAAACTTGAAGAAGATTGTGACCGCACCCATAAGGGTTGCCTTTGTATCCTTTTGGAGGAATCAGGTCAGTCACAGTTCGGATTAGAGTTCGATAGAAAATAGAAGATTTGATTAGAAAAAGAAATTAAATTGGAATTTGGATTTGATTTGAATTTAGAATAGAATATTAGAATTTGAAATGGAAGAATAGAGACCCTAGACCTAGGAAGGTAGGATTTAAAAAGGACTCGAGATTAAGAAAGACTTGACTCGAATGTTGGACTTGGAAGATCGAAGAAAGATTGGATTTAGGAAGGGTTCGAGTTAGAAAAGGTCAGATTTAGGAAAGTTTTGAAATAGGATAATGTCATTTTTAGAAACTTTCGTTTTAGGAAAGTTTCAATTCAAGAAAGTATTGGATTAAGAAAGTTTTGAAATAGGAAACATTTCGTTTTAAGAAAGTTTTGAAATTGGAAAGATTTAGTTTTAAGAAAGTTTTGAAATTGGAAAGTTTTGAATTTGGAATGTTTTGAAATAGAAAAGTTTTGAAAGTTGGAAAGTTTAGAATTTGGAAAGTTTAGAATTTAGAAAGTTTAGAATTTAGAAAGTTTTAGATTTGGAAAGATTTGAAGTTTAGAATTTTAGAAAGATTCAAAATTTGAGTTTTAGAAATTCTTGAAATTAGGAAAGATTTTGAGTTTAAGGAGGGTTTGAAAACTTAGATTTGGAAAGGGATGGAATTAAGAAAGGTTTGAAAGCTTAAAGTTTAAGGAAAAATTTAAAAGTTTAAGTTTAGGAAACTTAAGGTTTAGGAAAGTACTAGATTAGGAAGGAGTTGAATTAGGAAAGATTTAGAAGTTTAGGTTTAGGAAACTTATGGTTTAGGAAGGTAGAAAATTTGAAAAGAGTTGAATTAGGAAAGATTTAGATTAGGAAGGATTGAGATTCTCATTTCCTAAAACAAGGGATTGGATTTGGTTTTTAGAAAGAGATGTTTTGATTTTATTTCCAAAAACGGAGGATTGGATCTAGTTTCCTAAAGGGGAGATTGGGTTTGGTTTCCTAAAGGGAAGATTGGATTTGATATGGATTTGGAAAGATGGAGTTTTGAAAATTCTAGTTTTGGAAAGACTATATTTTTGATGTAGAAAATAGGTTTTGGAAATATATATAGTTTTGATGTAGAAAATAAGAGGTTTTGGAAACCTAGGTTTTGAGGCCAAAATAAGGGATTAAAAATTAGGGTTTCCTAAACGTGGGTTCTAGGATTTAACTTAGGCTCTAAGGAAATAGTTTTTAGAAAGTTAGTTTTTTTTGGAAAGAGGGATTTTTGGAAAGAAATCTTAGAGAAGAGTTTCTAGAAAATGAATTTTGAAAAGAGCTTTTAGAGATGAGTTTTTAGAAAGGGAATTTGAGAGGAATTTTAGAAAGAAGACTTTGGAAGAGGGTTTTAGGAAAGAGTTGTTAGGAAAGAGATTTAGGGAGCATTTTTAGAAAGTAAATTTTGAGGAGAGTGTTTTGGAAAGGAGTTAAAAAGGGAGTTTTTGAAAAATAGATTTTTGGAGGGAGCTTTTGAAAATAATTTTGGAAAGGAGATTGTAGAGAGTTTTTAGAAAGCATGTTGGAAAAGAGATTTTTAAGAGGAGATTTTTGAAAAGAGAGCTTTTAGAAAGCTTATAAAAATATCTCACTTTCCTAAAGCGATTCTAACCATAAGAAGGTTAGAGCCACTTTAAGATAGTGGTTTTGAAAATAACAAGGATTTTGAAAATATAGACCATATTGGTCACTTTAAATGTAATACTTTTCTAAAGCACTAGCCATGAAAAGGCTAGAACCACCTTAGAATTGTGGTTTTGAAAAAGAAAAATTTAATGCAATTTTGAAAACAATGTTAATGCAAGCTTTGAAAACGAGTTTGAAAACGAATTTTGGAAGAATGCAAGATCATGATATGCACAATGCAAAAAGGGTCGTGAACATACAAGGTTAAAGGCGTCACCACATAATCAAGGGGGCTGAATCCACGTGGTCTTCGGTTAGACTAAAAGAAAGCCCTCGACACGGTGACTCTCCAATAGCCTAATCCTACACATGGACTAGGAATTCCCTTATTTCAAGCATGCAAGAAGGGGGGGGGGGAGGGGAAGAAGATGGGGGATTAAAATAGAAGAAAACCCAAGTGGGTTAGGAGAGAGAAGAGAGGGGGGAAGATGTGTAAACGTAAATAAGAAGCCTACCTTGTGTCTTCTTTATTTTGCTTAGCTTTGCGCGCTTTGCTTTGCTTATCTTGCTTCGATCTTCACTTCAGTCTTCAAGAGTTTGTCTTCGATCTTCAAAGCTTTGTAGTTGCAGCAATCCAAGCCTTCAATGGAGGGTTTGAGGCTAGTGTATGAATATATGAGAGCGTATGAGTGTATAGGAGGCTAGGGTTTGTGTATGGAGGCTAGGGTTTGGAAAACCTAAAGGAAACTAGGGTTTTGGGAGGCTACGAGCTCTGTATATTTTAGAGTAGGGTTTTTAGAATGAGTTTGTGGACCTTTTTCACGCTGTAGGAGACTTTGTATTTATAGACAAAGCCAGGTAAAAAATGCTTCTCGCGCCACTAGGAGTGGCACTAGGCCAAATATTGGCTTGGCGCCAGCAACCACTTAGGAAAGTTTTAAGGTCGGCAAACAACGCAACTTGAGAAGATTTGGGCGCCTGTACTAGTGACTACCATGCAATTTTTAGCCTAGCTTCACTAAGAGTGACTTCGGAAGGTTCGGGAAGCATTTAAGGGACCGGAATGGCCTGGCAGGCTAGAAAAGGGTAGGAACCCTCATAACAGGGTCCTGGAGGTATTTGACCTGAAAAAAAGGATGACAAGAATTGTCGAAAAGGTTGACCGGGCCATTTGGGGCAAAATGGTTAATCGGGCCTAGAAGCTGCATGGACGGACTCAGAATGTCCCGGAAGAAGGCTCAAGGTGTGGGAACATTATTTAGAATGTCCCAGGAGATTACCGGTTTGACATCTAGAGTCGGTGTGGCTAGAAAAAGGCGAACGACCCACCAGGGGCAAAACAGTCATTTTGCATTGGGTTTGCCGGAACTGACTCGGAATGATCCGGAAAGATAAAGGAAGGTCGGGAATACTATAAAAAGCATTCTTAGGAGATTATTGGTCTGATACCCAGAGCCGGTGTGATTCTCGGAGCATTCGGATGCCTAGGGGCAAAATGGTTATCTTGACCGGAAAGCCTCGGAATTGGCCCGAAACTGACTAGAAGTCACCTAATCATTCTGGATCATCTCTAAGATGATCTTGGAAGGGTGGACTTACCGTTCTGAAGACTTAGGTATTATCTCGAGAAACGTGCTGAAAATGGCCCCAGGGGCAATTGGTCATTTTTCACCGAAGTGGACAAGCAGGCACTGGAATTGACCTAGGTTTTAAGTGTTTCCGTCACTCTGACGGTAGTCTCGTAATACAGGGGTTTGTTGGCAATTCCCTATATCGACCTATTTGCGAGTATTTCCGCCACTCTAACGGTTGCGATGTTTGTGAGTACTTTCGCTACTCTGACGGTTCGCGATCATTCTTGAGACTGCCTGGTCTCGGGAAGCTGCTAAAGGGACTTAGCGCCTGAGAAGTCAACTTTCTCAGAAGGCATGCTGAAACGGACATTTCTGCATTGGCGGGCTAGCAGGTGCCAAGGGTGGACCGTTCTACCATCTAGGGGACTTGGGGTCTCGTCGCGGTCGATAGGTTTAAAGGGATTTACCGTTCCGAAGAAACTTTCTCTGAAAAATGTGCTGAATCGGATAGACTTACCGTCTCGAGGAATCAGTTTTCTCGAGAGAGGGATTGGAATTAGAATTGGAAAAGGGGTTGGAAAGGGGACTTACCGTTTTTGGAAAGATGTGCCTATTGGAATTAGAAAGAGGACTTACCATCTTCAGAAAAATGCGCCTATTGGATTTGGAAAGGGGACTTGCCGTCTTTGGAAAAACATGCCTGATTTGAAATTAGAAAGGGGATTTTCCGTCTCTGAAAAGACGTGCCTGATTTGAAATTGGTCCGAACAATACCCCATAGGGCATTTAGGTCATTTTGCCTCTATTTGGGCCTGGTGGGTCCGCGAAGCGATGGATAGATGGGATTAGACTCAGAGAGTTGATTTCGATTGGAATACGTCTATACTGACTTGAGTACAAATCTGGATGGACCGTAGACTGTCGAGCGGTAAAAAATGGGGCGCTTACAAGCTAGCCAACCTATTTCTTGGTGAAGCTGAAGAGGCAATGAAGGAAAGCAAGGAAGTCAATGAGCCTGATAACTGTACCATCACCACCAACTCACCAAGAGCCCTAAAAGAAGCGCCCGCTTACCTTACCTAGTTTGGTGATCCAAATGATGGATGGAGCATTGAAGATATTGGCATCGTTCCAAAACCCTACTAAGAGGGTTCTTCCAAAAGCATACAAGAGAGGGGTGTTCTCACCCGCTTTCTTTCTATCATTTTTACTTTTTGTCTTTAAATTTATCTTTACATTTTCATTTAAAAAAACACCTAATGCTTTTCATAATAAAAGGATAGTTTTTCATTCAAAAGTTGTTATCTCATACTCTAGTGAATAGTAAATGTTTCTAAAAGGGGTGCGCTTTATCTTGTGGAGGATCTGACTTGATGGATTTGATAGCATGAGTTAACTACTCGCCAAATGGTTAAACTTCTGAAGAAAGATAAGATAAGAGTGAGTGAGGAAACCACGAAAAAGGCAGCACTTACAAGGCTAGACTATCAAAAGGAAGAAGAGCCATCTTTCAAACACCCCCCCCCCCCCCCCCCCGGCGTAAAAAAAAATGTTAGTATATCCCCCTTGTTTAACCCACTAGTGCCATGTGTAAGTACCCCATTTTTGCCTGCTCGACAATCTCTGGTTTGACCAGACTCGTATTCAAATTGATATAGACATATTCGAGTTCAAATCAACTTTTCAAACTCAACCCAATCAATCAATCGCTTTGCGGGCCCGCTAGGCCCAATAGAGGCAAAATGACCAAAATGCCCTTGTGGTATTGCTCGGTCCAATTCCAGTTGGCACGTCTTCCCAAGGACAGTAAGTCCCTCTTTTAACTTCAATTCCAGTTCCAATTCTAGTCTAAGTCAATCAAACTTAATTTGGCACGTCTTTCGAGAAAGTTGATTCATCAGATGATAAGCCCACTTAGTAGCTTCCCGAGATCAGGCAGTCTTTGGAATGAACACGAACTGTTAGAGTGGCAGAAACACTCGTAAATATCATAACCGTCAGAGTGGCAGAAACACTCGTAAACAAGTCGACATTGGGAATGTCAGGGGATCGAATTCGCCTCTTGGCCATGACACGTTTACAAAAGGACGAGATACCTTTGGAAGCCAACTCGTCACAAACCATCAGAGTGACAGAAAAACTCAAAACCCAGGTCAATACTAGTACCTGCTAGCCCACTCTGGTGAAAAATGACCAAATTACCCCTTAGGCCATTTTTGACACGTTTCTCGAGAAAATACCTAAGTCCTCAGAACGGTAAGTCCACCCTTCTACGATTATCCCAAAAATGATCCAGCATGTTTACGTGTTTTCCAGTCGGTTCTGGGCCAATTCTAGGACCATTCGATCAAAATTACCATTTTGCCCCGGGGCATCTGAGTGCCTTTGGGAATCACACCAGCTCTGAGTATCAAACCAGTAATCTCCTGAGAATGTTTCTAATAGTATTCTTGACCTTCCACAGCCTTTCTGAATCATTCCGAGTCAATTCCGCTAAACTCGGTGCAAAATGACCATTTTGCCCATAGTAGGTCGGTCGCTTTTTCCAACCACACCAGCTCTAGGTATCAAACTAACACTCCCTAAAGCACTCTGGATAGTGTTTCCAACCCTCAAGTCCGCTCATGGATTGTTCCGAGTCCATTTTGGCAGTTTTTCGGTCTAGTTGACCGTTTTGCCCCTAATACCCTGATCGAAAATGCCAACCTTGTTTTTAAAGTCTGTTACCTCTGGGACACTATTTCAAAGGTTTCTCCCCATTTCTGGCTTTTTGGACCATTCCCAGCCTTCTGAAACATTCCTGGACCTTCCGGAATTATTCCTAGTGAAGCCAGGCTAAAAAATGCATGGTAATCACTAGGACAGGCGCCCAAATCTTCTGCCTTGCGTATCAAGGGTCAAAGATACATTTCTTGCTGCCCTAAAATTTTTCCTAAGTGGCTAGCGCCACCAAGCCAAAAAATAGCCTGGAGCCACTATAATAAGATTTCATGCCTAGGGCCACTGCAATAGGCGCCAGGTCTATCTTTTTTCTATAAATATAGAGCCTCTCCCATGCGTGAAGAGAGTCGGCAATCTAACTCCAGAAACTCTCTTTCTTGATATACAGCCATCGAACTCTCTCTAAACCCTAGTTTCTTAGGCTTCCTCAAACCCTAGCCCCCATACACTTTAACTCTAGCAAACATACACCTAATACGCGCCTATATGAGCCTTGAAGCCAACTATTGAAGACTCAAGGTGCTGCAATCTCAAAGCTCTCGAAGATCAAGGTAAAGTAAAGCAAATAAAGCGAACAAATCAAAGAAGACACAAGGTTGGTTTTCTATTTACATTTATGCGATTTTCTCCCTATCTTCTTCTCCTCTTTCTTGCATGCTTGAAACAAAGGAATCCCTAGTTCATGTGAAGGAGGAATGGTTGAAGGTCACCGTGTTAGGGCTTTCCTCTAATTCGACCTTAGACCATGTGGATTCGGCCTCGTTGATTATGTGTTGAAACCTAAACTTTATATGTTCACGACCCTACTTGCATTGTACATTTCATACTCATACATCTATTCAAAATTGTTTTCTAAACTTGTTTTCAAAAACTTGCATCAAAATTCTTTTTTCAAAACTTGTATTAAATTTTGTTTTTCCAAGCTTGTTTTCAAAATCACAATATTAAAATGATTCTAACCACTTCATGGTTAGAGTTGTTTTAGGAAAGTGTTACATAAGTTTTAGGTATTAACCCTAAATTGTTTTTGTCAAAAGCAAAATTCTAAGGTGGTTCTAGCTATTTCATGGTTAGGGTCGCTTTAGAAAAATGTTATATTTAATGAGACCAATATAGTCTATATTTTCAAAATTTTGTTATTTTCAAAACCACACTCCTAGAATGGTTCTAATCTTCCTATGGTTAGAATCATTTTAGGAAAGTGAGATATTTTTTTAGACTTGTAAAAGTCCATATTCCATTCTCTTTCCAAATTACTTTTCAAAAAATCTCCTTGCTAAAAACTTTCTTTCCAAAACTCCTTTTTAAACTCCTTTCCAAAAACTCTCTTTAAAAGTTCTACTCTCTAAAAACACTCTTCAAGTTTCCTTCTTAGAAACTCTCTTCAAAAGATTTACTTTTCAAAATCTCCTTTTCTTGAAGCCCAAGTCAAGCCTAGAGCCAATGATTAGGAAACTCTAATTTTCACTTTCCTTTGCCACATCCAATCACAGCTTTTTAAAATTCTATTTTTTTACATCAAACTCTTAGGTTTCCTAAAGCTTTTTTCATGTCAAATCATATTTTCTAAATCCAAGTTTTCTAAATCTCATCCTTTCCAATTTCATGTCAAATCTAGTCTTCTAACTTAGCAAACCAAATCCAATTCTCCATTTTTGGAAACAAAATCAAATCATCTCTTTTTGAAAATAGAAATTAAATATTTCTTAATTCAATTATTTCCTGATTTTAAACTTTCCTAATGTCAAACCTTTCCAAATTTTAAACTTTCCAATTTTTCTAAATTTAAACCTTTCCTAATTTCTAAACTTTCTAAATCTTTCTTAGATTGAAATCTTTTCATAACCAAAACTTTTATAAATTTTAAAGTTTTCTAAATTCAAAACTTTCTTCAGTTGAAGCTTTCTAAATCCAAAACTTTTTTAATTTGACATTTTCTTAAAATGGAACTTTCCTAAGTTCAAACTTTCCAAAATTCTAAAGCTTTCCAAAGTCCAATATTTCCTAAACCATAACTTTTCTAAATCTATTCCAAGTCGAGTTTTTCAAATCAAATTAAACTTCTTTTCAAAATCTTTCTTAAAATTCAACTTTCCTAATTCGATTATTTCCTTTTCTAATTCGAACCTTTCCTAATTCGAATATTTTCTAAATCCAACTTTCTAAAATCAAACTTTTTAAATCTAAATCAAACATTTCTAATTCAACCACATATTCCAATCTTAGGTAACCTAAACCCTAGGAGGCCTAAACCCTAGTTCAACCCTAACCCTTAGAGTTAGGAAGCTTCGACTCCTTTCTAAAAACTCTTTTCTAAATCAAGATGGTTTGCTAATTTCAAACTTCAAAATGTTTTCAAATCTCTATCTTTCCAAATCTAGTCCGAGTTCTCTTTCAAGGGTCAAATCCTCTTTCAAGTTCAATTCTAGGTTTAAGTTCAATCTCAATTCCAATATTCCATTCTAAGGTTCAAATCAAACTCTTTTTCCAATCAAAATCTTCTATTTTCAATCGGACTCTTGTTCGAACTACGACTGATCTGATTCCTCAAGAAGGGATACGTAGGCAACTCTCATGGGTGCGGTCATATCCTTTTTCAAGTTTCTAACTCTAAAATCTATTTTCAAATCCCTGTTTCCAATTTCTAGAACTCGCTTTCGAAAATCAAATCTATCTTTTCTAAAACCTTCTTACCAATTTCAAAATGAAATCTTCTTTTCAAGTCTTTTCTCAAAATTCAAATCTTTTCTTCAAAATAAAATCAAATTCTTGCACTTGCATATCATGCATCATCTCAAACTTCTTTTTCAAAGTTCTTTTCTAAAGTGGATAGTATTATGTTAATCAAAGATTTTAAATGAGTGAATATAGGGTAAATAGACATGTAGGTACCGCAAGAGCGGGGTAGGGTGATGGCTTAGTGCGTCTTCCCTACACGTAACCAACCTCTGAACCTAAATCACTGTTTTCAAAGACCAAATGGAGTTATTTTTAAAAAAGGACTTAAAAATTTCTAAATGGAGTTATTCTTAAAAACCCTCTTTTGAGGAAATTTTTAAAAATTTTTTGAAAAAACCCTTAGTGTAATCTTCGGATTGTGCTTAGTTTTTTAGGTGACCTAACTCAGCTTAATCAAGTTAGGTGGCGACTCCAAATTTTTTTCCAAAAGTCCTTAATCAAAATCAATTTTCAATTCAAACCTAGTCGCATTCGTCCTTCTAGGAGGATGAGTTCTAACTAGAGAGCACTGTGTTTTTCTCATTTGTTTTTTTTTTTAGTGCAAAAAATCAGGGCTTAATAGCTGGTAACTCTACTGGGGAGGCTTAGAGGGTTAGGCCATTATCATGTCTCTTCACTCTAACCCATTTGGAGTCTTTGATTAATTTGTTCAATTCTATCCACTACAAACTTTCAAAATCAAGGTTTTCCAAGTTGTTTTCAAAAACATATCATTGCTTGTATTCAATTACATTCAATTATTTTATCTTGCATCATCTTGGTCATTCAAAGTACTAACTTTTGCATATTTTTTATAGGTGGACCCTTATTCACATATTTATTTCATGTTATATTAACTGCCATGTATGAATGAATGTATGGAATGGACAGGATGGATGGGAGTTATTGGGCTCTTTCCTCTAATTTTTAAAAATCACACACACACTGCACGTGCACTTGCATTATGCTTTTTTGCATTCTCTGCCCTGATATGTCCCTTCTAGTTAGAAGGGGGAACTGTATATTGGTTGTGGGCAAGATGCTGTATCAGTTTCTTCACCTACGACCTCTTGATGGTTCCCCCGCTCGGATCACCAACCGATAATGGCACCACCTCAGGGAGTGGGCCTAGGTTTGAAGATCTGAAAATCGAGCCTTCTTAGGATGTATTAGTAAACCCTGAACCTCATGCTCATGTAGACACCATGCATAGCCGAACCTCTACCAGATTTAAGACATGCTCGCAGTTTTCAAAAACATGAAGGAAAGGGTGACTGGTTTACTTTCCTTTATATTTGTTTATTCCTGTTGTTATAATGACTGTACTCTTACTGTTATAATGCTTGTTTAACTGTTCATGCATGCATATTTACTTCAATTGCACTCTCTCTCCTTATACTCTTTGTATCCATATTCATGCATACAATATTTCATCCCAAGACAAGAGTTCCAAATTAACTCAAGTCACAGGATTCTCATGCATATGATCAACCATCGAGAGTGACACCAAGGTTATTCTCCCCTGCATTAAACCTACCCAAGCCCTAAGGGTTCCCATGTAATCCTAAGGGTTCCCATGTTACCTTAAGGATTTATAGCATGCATATTCATTCCATAAAGAAGGACCCCAATCCCTCTATGACCCCAATCCTTCTAAGACCTCCTCGACATCAAATCCAAAGAAGGCAAATCCGAAGACTCGAGAGTAGTTTAGGATTTCTAATGTAAAAGTAGATATGTGGAAGTCCAAAAAAAAATGTTCCCCCTCCGCCTATTAAAATGTATTTCAATTCTTTTATATCTTAAACCTAAAGTTCAATGTACTTCTTTATTTTCTGCAAATGAATGGATGGATGAACATATGAATGAATGTAGGTTCCTGATCAATGGTAAGGTACTTGTATACAGGAGCAAACCCTTTATCTCCAAAAGTGAGCAAATACATCATGTTTAGTTTCTCTCTCAAGTAGGGGCACTCTTAGAACATGCATTGCATAAAAATTTTCAAATCAAGGCATAAACTTCTAGTGTGCTGTCGGGGGCACCCAAAAATAAAATCTATACCCCAAAAAATAAATATGTAGTGGTGCGAGTAAGAATCGTTCCTATAAAGAGTGTCTAGCCTAGTTTGATGTTATGTGAACAAGGATGGTGGGTTTGGGTATAATGAATTTTTTTTTTAATAATAATAACTACAAAACAATTCAAATTAAAATATTAAAATCAATCAAAAGAACAAACCTTGGTCTAAGTCAACATTCACCATCGAAATTTTACAACTGATCATTGATGCAAGCATATCAATTCACACATTGAATATTCACCGTCGGAATTGTTTTCTTATCTCTCCTTAGTCGTAGTTAATTAGAAAACAAGCGATCTCATTAACCCTAACTATTAAACAACCTAGGATAAGTACTCAAGGTTTAATCTAGTAGCAGCCTTAGGAATTAAAGAGATCGATGAAACTAAACAACACAAGCACAAGCTGTTGCATTTAATTTAGTTAAACATCCTTCCTAAGATCTAATAATTCTTGACGCAACAAATCATTAAATCTTAGTTGCTTCACAAATAAGAGGAATCAAATAATTATAGATTTGATATTTAACCCAGCAGTAGATTGTAACGAATAATAAACTAGTAGACCTCCTAGTGATTAAACAAGACAATCATGAAAATAGGCACAGAAGCATATCCAATACTCAAAACATAAATCGAATAATAAAAAAAAATTAGATCTCACAGTTTATTTTTAATTCTGAGGGTTCCGTTTCCTTCGACCAAGATTTAAAGTTTAGTTACGCAGGGCCATGCAAAAAACTCAAGGAAGAAGCTAGAGAAGAAGAAAGAATTGTATATTTTCTGCTACTTTTTCCTCCCAAAATACTATGAAAAATGCTTACCCTAAAAACAAAACAATCCTAGCTTTTATAGGCTTCTAAAAATCTGCAAATGCGTAAAGCTGTTCAAATGCCCTTACTACTGTTCGAACACATAGGACCACCGTTCGAATGGTGCGTTGAATGCACTTCGAACGGAAAAAGTGCTTTCTGTATTTTTCGAACGCACTTCAAACCTGAATTTGGCGTGAACCCATTTGACGCACTGTTCAAACGCATATGTGACCATTCGAATGTCATTTTGGACCATTCGAATGCTCTTCGAACGCTGCTTCCAATTTGGCACGAATTTGCCCCTTTTAAGCTAGGATTCTCTTTCTTGGCATTCCATAGCACCTTAAATCAAAAAATAAGAATAATGAGTATATTTAGGCACCAACTAAGTATAAAAGATTAAACATTAAGGGAGAAAAAATATGACATTTGCATTCTCATCAACTTCTCTTTCATTTTTTGTCTTCTATTCTCTCCTCCTCATCTCCAAGTACCAAGAGAACCAAAGACAGAAGCAAGACAAGAAGGGGGTTTTCTAAACCATTCATTTATTATTATCATACTACTCACATGTTTACTTCCATTATGCTTATGCATCCGTATTTACTCTAAGGCAAGAGTTGCAAGAAACTCAAGTCATTGCATCCTCATGCATTCAATCAACCGTAGAAAGAAAGGAGTGATCCAATCTCATGTTAATCAAACCTACCAAAACTCCTAAGGGTTCCTCAACCCTAGGGATTCATGGCATGCTTAGAACCATATCTCAAGAGAGGCACAAATCTCTATCCATCCATAGAGGTGGGATTTCCCAAACAAGGAAATATCAATCGGCCCATGCCCAAGAGGTATTATATTGCATAATGGACAAAACTCCGTCTCCAAAATGGATTCAACATCATGCCCAGACTTCCTCAAAGAAAGGACTTGCATAGGACACGCATTGCATAAAACCTCCAACTTTACACGCTAACTGTGTTTTGTTTTTCTTTTCTTTTTTTTTTTCAAGTTAAAGAGCATAATTAAACTCATGAAACCCTTTTAGCATCCCGCCCAGTTCAAACCATGCAAAGATAAGCCCAGTTATTGGAAGAGGTTGAACCTACATGAAGGAGTAAGAAGAGGAAGGTCTCACCATTTGCAAAGTTATCCATCCATCTGCAAGACATTACCACTAACCAACTACCTCCACACCATGCCGCGACAATCACCGTCCATGTAGAAGAAGGCTTCACCATTTGCAAAGTCTCATCAGACTCGTGCATTACTACAAAAGAATCTCCTAAATTCCAAATGCATGCTAAACACTGCAAAAGATCTGTCAATTCACCCTCCGTCGTTTGGTGATACACCCGGAGAATGAAATACCAAAGAAATTGACATAGTTTTAAAATCCTATTAGGGGTTCTCACCAAGAGGTCCACAAGAAAAGGGAGGTTTTCATAAAATTCATCTATTTTCTTTTTCGTCTTTCTGTTTCTCGCATATCTTCTTTAAATAAACATTGCATGCCATGTAATCATATTTTTAAATGAAAATAGGTAGTTCCCAGTTTATCCCTTTTGTCTCATACTCTTATGGATGATTATTGCTTTTAGGGATTCTTTCCCATTCAGTAATGACTCGACTTGAAGGATGGGATAGCATGGGCAACCTATTCAAAGGGGAGTTAAAACCTTTGAGAGATAAAGAGAGAATGAGAGATAGGAAGAAAATAGTCTCAACAAAGAGGTATGAGTTTATTGAAGAGGTGACACTTACGTGATATCCTGGCTAAGCGATGGGTAGCCGAGTCCTCAAAATGATGAGAAGCCATTGTTCTATTTACCCCAAATAAACACTATCCTTTGGTTAGTATAAGCACCCCATTTTTGACCGCTCGGTAGTCTACACTCCGTCCAGACTTGTTTTCAGGTCATTTCAGGCATATTCCTATTGAATCCAATTTCCTAGGTCTAAATTCCACCTTTCCATCGCTTCGCGGGCCTGTCAGGCCCAAATAGAGGCAAAATGACCAAAATGCCCTTAGGGGGCATTGTCCTTTCTTATTCCAATTCTGATCCCTCTCTCGAGACAGTTTATTCCTCGAGACGGTCCGAGTAGTAAAACACTCACAAAACCGTCGGAGTGGCGGAAACACTCACAAAACCGTTAGAGTGGCAGAAACACTCACACAACCGTCAGAGTGGCGGAAACACTCAAAACCCAGGCACGTCTCTTCGGAGACGATAAGGCCCCTTTCCAATCCCTCTCTCGAGACAGTTTATTCCTCGAGACGGTCCGAGTAGCAAAACTACTCACACAACCGTTAGAGTAGCGGAAATACTCCACCGTTAGAGTAGCGGAAATACTCACAGAGCCGTCCGAGTAGCGGAAATACTCAACCGTTAGAGTAGCGGAAATACTCACAGAGCCGTCCGAGTAGCGGAAATACTCAACCGTTAGAGTAGCGGAAATACTCATAGAGCCGTCCGAGTAGCGGAAATACTCAACCGTTAGAGTAGCGGAAGTACTCACGGAGCCGTCCGAGTAGCGAAAATACTCACAGAACCGTTAGAGTAGCGGAAGTACTCACAGAACCGTTAGAGTAGCGGAAATACTCACAGAACCGTTAGAGTAGCGGAAGTACTCTCAAATCGTCAACCCCGTCCGAGTAGCGGAAATACTCACACCGTTAGAGTGGCGGAAACACTCAAAACCCAGGTCAACACCAGTGTCTGTTATCTCACTTCGGTAAAAAATGACCAAACTACCCTTAGGACCTTTTCCGAGACTTTCTGGTCAAAATGACCATTTTGCCCCTAGGCATCTGAACGCCCCGGGAACCACACCGGCTCTGGGTATCAAACCGGTAATGACCCGAGAATACTTTTTATAGTATTCTCAATCTTCCTTTACCTTTCCGGACCATTCCGAGTCAGTTCCGGCAAACCCGGTACAAAATGACCGTTTTGCCCCTGATGGGCCGGTCTCCATTTCTGACCACACCGGCTCTGGGTATCAAACCGGTAATGACCCGGGAACACTTTTTATAGTATTCTCAATCTTCCTTTACCTTTTCGGACCATTTCGAGTCAGTTCCGGCAAACCCGGTACAAAATGACCGTTTTGCCCCTGGTGGGCTGGTCTCCTTTTCCGACCACACCGGCTCTGGGAATCAAACCGGCAACCTCTGGGAACATTCTAAATAATGTTTTCAGATCCCAAGTCTTCTTCTGGGACAGTCTGAGTCTGTCCCGACAGTTTTCTGGTCCGGTTGATAGTTTTGCCCCTAAAGGCCCGGTCGACCTTTCCGACACATCTTACCCTCACTTTTCAAGTCAAATACCTCCAGGACACTATTTTAAGTGTTCCTGCTCCTTTCCGGCCTTCCGGGTCACTCCCGGCTCCTTCAAATCATTCCCGGACTTTCCGGAGTCACTCCTAGTGAAGCCAGACCAAAGTTTACATGGTAGTCACTAGTACAGGCGCCCAAATCTAGTCAAAGATACGTTGCTTGCCGACCTTAATTGTTTCCTAAATGGCTAGCGCCACTAGCAATGGCGCCAAGCCAAAAAATGGCCTGGCGCCACTACTAGTGGCGCCAGTGTAAATTTTGCCCCGGCGCCACTGCAACAGGCGCAAGGCTTGTCTTCCCTCTATAAATACAGAGCCTCGTTCAACGTGAAGGGGGTCTGCAAACTTAACCTAAGAATCTCATATTTCGATACACAGAGCTCGAGCACCTCCAAAACCCTAGCCTCCCTAGGTTTTTCCAAACCCTAGCCACTATACACAAACCCTAGCCTCCTATACACTCATACACTCCTCTATACACTCATACCCTAACCTTCAACCATCCTGGGAAGACTTGAAGAGCTGCCATCTAAAGCTTGAAGACAACCCTTGAAGACTGAAGAAGAAGACCAAGACGAAGACCGAAGACCGAAGACTGCACGGCGCGCAAAATAAACAAGAAACAAGGTAGGCTCCCTATTTAAATTTCCGCATTCCCCCTCTCTCTTCTCTCTCTAACCCACTTGGGTTTTCTCTATTTTAATCCCCCATCTCTTTCCCCCCCTTTCTTTGCATGCTTGAAACAAGGGGATTCCCGGTCCATGTGTAGGATTGGACTATTGGAGAGTCACCGTGTCGGGGGCTTTCTTATAGTCTAACCAAAGACCACGTGGGTCCGGCCCCCTTGATTATGTGGTGAAGCCTTAACCTTGTATGTTCACGACCCCAAATTGCATTGTGCATATCATAGTCTTGCATCTTCCAAAACTCGTTTTCAAAGTTGTTTTTCAAAAAATCGTTTTCAAACTTGTTTTCAAAATTGCATCAAAATCTCTTTTTCAAAAACTTGTTTTCAAAACCACAATTCTAGGGTGATTCTAGCCTTTCCATGGCTAGGGTTGCTTTAGGAAAGTGTTATATTAAAAGTGGCCTTTTGGTCTATACTTTCAAACTTTGTTTTCAAAACCACTTTCTTAAAGTGGTTCTAGCCCTCTTATGGCTAGAATCGCTTTAGGAAAGTGAGATGTTTTTGTACTTTCCAAAAACTCTCTCTCTCTCCAAGAATTTCCTCCTAAAAATTCCTTTTTCAATATACTTTCCTAAAACTCTCCTCTTCAAAATTGTTTTCAAAAACTCCCTTCCAAAATCTATTTTTCAAAACTCTCTTTTTCCACTCCTCTCCAAAATCTTTTCCTCAAAATCCACTTTCTAAAAACTCTCTCCAAAAATCTTTCCAAAAACTCTCTTTCTAAAATCTTCTTTCTAGAAATTCCCCTCTAGGATTTCCCTTCCAAAATCTACGTTTCTAAAAACACACCTTCCAAAACTCCTTCTCTTTAAAATCTTTTCCAAAAACTCTCTTTCTAAATTCACTTTCCAAAAACTCCTCCCTAGGATTCCTTTCTAGAAAAACCTTCGTTTCTAAAAACACACTTTCCAAAAACTCTTTCCTTAGAGCCCCAAATCAAGCCCTAGAACCCACAATTAGGAAACCCTAATTTTCTTTCCAAAAACACAATTTTCAAACTTTGCCCTAAACCTAGGTTTCCAAAATCTTTTGTTTTCTACATCAAAACTATACATGTTTCCAAAATCTATTTTCTACGTCGAAACTACAATTTTTCAAAACTAGGGTTTCTAAAATTTCCCTCTCCAAATTCTTGTCAAATCCTATCTTCTCTTTAAGAAACCAAATCCAATCTCCCCGTTTAGGAAACTAGATTCCGTCCTCCGTTTTAGGAAACAAAATCCAACCTTTCTCTTTTAGAAACCAAATCCAATCCCTTCCTAATCCAAATCTTTCCTAATTCCAATCCTTCCTAATCTTCCACTTTCCTAAATCTTAAGTTTCCAAAACTTGAACATAAAAATCTTTCCTAAATTTTAAAAACTCAACTTTCAAATCTTTCCTAATTCTACCCTCTTTTCAAATCTTAACTTCTTAAACCTAAGTTTTCAACCCTTTCCTAAACTCAAGCCTTTCCTAATTTCAAGACTTTCTAAAATTTAAACCTAAAAACTTTCTAAATCCTAAATTTTCTAAATTTCAAATCTTTCTAAAATTCTAAGCTTCCTAAATTTGAAACTTTCTTAAGTTAAATCTTTCTAAACCCAAATCTTTCCAAATTCTAAACTTTCCAAAACTTCAAAATCTTTTCAAATCTAAAACTTTTCTAAATTCAAAACTTTCTTAATTCAAGACTTTCTTAAGTTGAAAACTTTCTTAATTCAAACATTTCCTAAACTGAAAACTTTCCTTTTTCAAACCTTTCCCAAAACGAAACTTTCGTATTTTCAAAACTTCCTTGTTTTCAAAACTTTCCAAAATCAAAACTTCCCTTTTTCGAACATTTCTAAATTCAAAATTTTCTTAATTCAAAACTTTTCTAATTTCAAAACTTTCTTAATTTCGAAACTCTCCTAATTTGAAAACTTTCCTAATTCAAAGCTTTCCTAACTTGAAAACTTTCCAAAAATGAAACTTTCCTAATTCGAAAACTTTTCAAAAATGAAACTTTCCTAATTCAAAACTTTCCTAAATCGAACATTTCCTAATTCAAACATTTCTTAAATCCAACCTTTCCTAATCTCCTAAACCTTCCAAGTCAAGTCAAACCTTTCCTAAGTCTCTTTCCTAAGTCTAGGTTTCTTAAAACCTTCATCTCTCTAAAAACAAGTCTAAATCTTTTTTCCAAAATCAATCTTCTCAAATCCAAGTCCAATCTTCTCAATTCCAATTTCCAATCTCCTTTTCTAATCTCAATTCAATCTCTTTCTTCCAATCCAATCTCTTTCTTCAAATCAATCTATTTTCAATCGGACTCTTGTCCGAACTACGACTGACCTGATTCCCCCAAAGGGATACGTAGGCAACCTTCATAGGTGCAGTCACAATACTTTTCAAACTTTCAATTCCACCCTCATGGGTGTGGTTTTCAAAATCTTCTCAAATCTCAAATTTCAATTTCAAAATTTCTATTTTCAAATTCCTATTTTCAAGTTTTCAAGCTTTTCAATTTCAATTCTATTTCTTCAAATCTCTTTCAAATCAAATCCAACTTCTTTTCAAATCTATCTTTTCATTCTCTTATCTTGCACTTGCATATCATGCATCATAGTTTTCAAACATTGTTTTTCAAAGTGAATAGGGTTGTCCATTAGTTAATTAAAGGCTCTCATAGGTGAATCTAGGGTAGATTGAAATGTTGGTACCGAAAGGGCGGGGTAGGGTGATAGCTTAGTGCGTCTTCCCTACACGTAACCAACCTCCGAACTTAGAATCACTGTTTTCAAAGACCAAAAAGGAGTTATTTTTCTAAAAAGGGCTAAATGTTTTCCAAAGGTTGCCAAACAACCTGTTTTCCTAAAAACTCTCTCTTGAGGAGGTATTTTCAAAAACCTTTTTCCAAAAACCCTAAGTGTAGTCTTCGGATTACTCTTAGTTTTAGGTGACCTAACTCACCTTAATCAAGTTAGGTGGCGACTCCGAATCTTTTTCAAAAGCCCTTTATTCAAACCTAATTTTCAATTCAAACCTAGTCGCACTCATTCTTCTAGGAGGGTGAGTTCTAACCAGAGAGTACAACATTTTTCCCGCTTGGGTGAGTATTCCTTGGGCGCGAAAAATCTGGGCGCGACAGTTAGCCCACTAGAGCGTAAGTGATTTCTATTCAGATATTCCCAAACCAAGAACCATCCCCACATCAGGGTAAGCACAAAGTAGTTGATTTGATAGAATATGTAGGGTATTGGTAGAAACACACCATCTTTAGGAACATTGTCTAAATTTTGTACAAAGGCTTTATGGACTAAGCAATTCAATTTCAAATGATGAGAGGCCCCCAATTCTTCTACCATACACGAAAAATTCCTTTGCAAAGTTTACTTAAGTTGGTTACAATTTCTTAAGAAAACCAACCAGATAGTCACGGCCCACACTGGGTTAAGGCAAAAGTCATAAGTAGAAACTAATGAGCAATGATGGAAAGGGTGATTTCCAAGAAGATATAATGAGCAACATTGAAAATGGTGATTTTCAAGAAGTTATGGCAAAGGCGTCTCTAATAAAGAAGATATTGTGTTCGTGGTGATCTTCAAAAAAGGATACTGTCATCCCAAAATACAAATGAAAAAGTTGTCATCTTTAAAAGTTGACTTAGCAATAAATTTCTTGATGAAAAAAAAAATCTTAAATTAGAAAGCAGAAAGCGGTCTAGAAGAACAACAAAAGTATAAAGGAAAGAAGAAAGCAGTGAATGGAAGTTAAATTGTCAAAGGTGATCATTGGTTTTTTGAAACCCCACAAGTGATAATTTTGAGCCTTTATACCCTTTCATTCATAAACCCCTTAACCTAGCCTATCTTATGGTCTAAATTAAAGTCCTCTCTGATCGAAGAAAATTACTTAGTCTAAATAAGTCTAAACAATACCAAGGCAAGTAGCATAAGAAAGGAGAACTGGAAAGGAATGCAAGGGCAATCTCATGCTCCAAGGTGTGCTCAGATGGTTTTGGTTTAAACAACCCATTAGAAGAAGATATTTGAGCCTAAATATACCTTCGTTTCTTACAACCCCTAAACCTAGCCTACATTACAGTCTTAAAAGATGTCTTCTCAGACTGAGGGCCTAGTTGTTTATCGCTCTGCAAAGGGCATGCGAGTTGTCGCTCGAACCACGGTAGCATTTTAGAAATCTGAGAGAGAAAACCAAGTGAGGTTAGAAAAACCTCAAACAACAACCCTGTAGAAAGTAGGGATAGGATAGCAAACCAAAAGGTCAAAGTCCCTAGAGAATGGTGTAAGTGCTATCACACCCCGATGAGAATGAGACGAAACCGAATGGGACAGAATCCTGAAAAGGGAAACAGAATCCTGAGAGTATGGGCTGTGGGGCAATCTTGGGACATTCTTCATAAATAGCTTATATACATGTAGTTCTAGAACATCCATGTCATGTATAACCTGTACATTCATCAAATTTCTATGTAGTTTGTATCTATTCATGCATTCATAAAAATAAATAAATAAATAAATAGGACATGCAATCAATTATATTTCTGTATATACATTTATCGAAAAATATAACATGCATTCACTCATTTACTTGTGCATTTTTAGAATTGGTATAAATAAACTGTTTTTGCATAAAAACTTGCTTTATGTCTTTCTCATTCTCTCTCTCTCTCTCTCTCAAATAAGAAATGAGAAAAGGGGTAGGGCACAAAAAGAAGCTAAAGTTACCCTGCGACCAAGCAAGCTATAACATTTCTAATACTGACACACGCCTCAGAAGGCTCAGACTTCCATAGAGGACAAGAAACAGAATGGGGTAATGGCCCACCCTCAATCTCCCCAATCAACATTGGACTTCCCCAGAGGAGCAACATTTCTCCAAACAGAGTGCTGGTTCAAGAAGTATCAGACATCAACCTTGGACTTCCCCAAAGGAGCAGTATTTTGCTAGACGGAGTGCCGGTTCAAGAAGTAGCAGGCATCAATCTTTGGAGTGCCGGTTCAAGAAGTAGTAGACATTAACCTTGGACTTCTCCAGAGAAGTAGCATTTCACCAGACGGAGTGCTAGTTCTAGAAGTATCAGACATCAACCTTGGACTTCCCTAGAGGAGCAGCGTTTCGCCAGACGAAATGCCGGTTCAAGAAGTAGCAGACATCAACCTTAGACATTCCTAGAGGAGCAGCATTTAGCCAAACGGAGTGCTGGTTCAAGAAGTAGCAGAAATCAACTTTGGACTTTCCCAGAGGAGCAGTGTTTTTCCAAACGGAGTGTCGGTTCAAGAAGTATCAGACATTAACCTTGGACTTCCCCAAAGGAGCAACATTTTGTCAAATGGAGTGCCGGTTCAAGAAGTATCATACATCAACCTTGGACTTTCCTAGAGGAGCAGCATTTCGCCAGACGGAGTGCCGGTTTAAGAAGTAGCAGACATCAACCTTGGACTTCCCCAGAGGAGCAGCGTTTCACCAAGCGGAGTGCCAGTTCGAGAAGTAACAGAAATCAACCTTACACTTCCCCAGAGGAGCAGCATTTCACCAGACAAAGTGCCAGTTCAAGAAGTAGCAGAAATCAACCTTGGACTTCCCTAAAGGAGCAACGTTCCACCAGACGGAGTGCCGGTTCAAGAAGTATCAGACATCAATCTTAGACTTCCCCAGAGGAGCAGCATTTTTCTAGGCAGAGTGCCGGTTCAAGAAGTATTAGAAATCAACCTTAGACTTCCCTAGAGGAGTAGTATTTTGCCAGATGGAGCACTGGTTCAAAAAGCATTAGTTTCTCGAGAGGAGTATCATCCCACCAGATGGAATATCAGTTCAAGGCAGAAAAGGAGGGGCAGTTGTAAGCTTCCTATTTTTGTCCGCCCAGTGATCTCTAAGGCCCGATGCCTCATCCACGACATCTATCTCATTCTCAAAAATTGGCTTAACAGGAGGGAAGGGGTCGACTGGAGACCTACTCCCCCTTCTGCTCTGATTTGAGGATGCCTTACTAGCTGATTTATGACTACCCCTGGAACGACTAGAGCTACCGAAAAAATCTATCTAGGCCCCTTTCCTAGATCAGTGTCTCTTTTTAGAGCCATCATCACCTGCATCTGCCATCCTGAAAGGTAAGTCAAGGTAAGAAATATTGATATACGGTATATGCAGTTCAAAAGACGAGAAATAAAAACAAAAAATAATAAAACAAGTGAAAATGAATGGCACAACTTTCAGATAAATTCTACTAAAGCCAACTCAAAAGGTTTCTTAAAAACTTTTCCTTCAAAAGCTGTTTTCTAAAATCAACTCTCTGAGGTCTCATAAAAAGTTTTCCTTTCAAAAGTTCCTTTCCAAATCGATTTTCGAAGGGTTTTCTAACATTTTCCTCCAAAAAAGTTCTCAAAAGAGTTTCTTAACTTTTTCCTTCAACAAATTCCTTTTCAAAATCTGGTCAACAGATTTTTCTAACTCCCTCTTTCCAAAGGTTCATTTTTAAGATCAGTCTTTAGAGTTAAATTCTAAGGATACTAAATGTTTCCCTTTAGGATCCATTTCAAAAATCAAGACCAAAAATCTATTTTCAAAATCAAATCTCAAATTTTTCAATCAATCTCAAAGCTTTTCTAATTCAGTTTTTCGAGAAAATTTCTTTTCCAATCAGGTTTAAGATTCACCCAAACCCTTTTTTTCAAAAAGGTTTTGGTCAAAATAAAATTTTAAAAATTTTCAAGGTTTCTTTCCAAAATTTCAATCAAATTCTGAGGTTTTCTGAGCTCCTCTGTTTCACAAGTTTTCTAAGATTTCCTCCAAGTTTCTCCAAATTCTGTTTTTCAAAATTTTCCTAAATTTTCTTTCCAAAATTTTTCAAAAAAAAAAAAGGAACCCCCACGAGTTTCTCGAGGCCTACTCTGCCAAAAAGGCGCCATGTTCAAGGTTTTTCTTCTTTTCCCTTTAAAAGGATTTCTTATCAAAATTTTCAACTCTTTCTTTACTTCAAAAATTTTTCTTTTGAGTTTCTCGAGGCCTTCTCTACCAAAAAGGCCCCACCCTCAAAGGTTTGATATCTTTTTCCTTTAAAAATATTTTATTTTAAAAATCTTTGAGTCTTGCTTCATTTCAAAAATTTCGTCCGAGTTTCTCGGGGTCTTCTTTGCCAAAAAGGCCCCATTCTTAAGGTTCTCTTAACTTTTCCTTCAAAGAGTTTGATTTCAAAAAGTTTAATCTGAAAATCATTTCTTAGGTTTCCCGAGCTTTATCCTTCGAAAGCTCCATTCTAAAAATATTCCAAAGGTTTTCAAAATTTCTTCCTTAAAAAGTTTCATGAGTTTCCTAAGCTTTTTCCTTTCAAAATCCCATTTTCAAAAATTTGGGTTTTTCAAGCTTTTGCCTCAAAAACCTATTTTCAAAAGTTTAAGTTTTAAAACTTTTTTTCCTAAAAGTTTTGTTCCAAGTTTCAAAGGTTTTCCAAAATCTTTATAATATAAATCCAAATTAATTCATTTTTAAAATCAATTTCAAAATCATTTCAAACAATAAACCTCAATTCCAAAATCATTTCGAAGTCAAAGTTTTTCAAATTGCAGATTTTAAAAATAAGGCAATCCAGCTTTCTGATTCCAAATTTCAAGCCCTAGTTTTCAAAAATTTCCAAAGTCCGTCCCTCTAATTGCCTGGCAGTCAACATGAGATTTTTACTTTATCGTTTTCTGTCTTCGACCAACAAAAACAGAAAAAGAGCGGCAGCTGTAAACACCCCATTTTTGCCCGCTCAACAATCTTCGGTCTGACCAAACTCATATTCAAATTGACATAGACATATTCGAGTTTAAATCAACTTTTGAACTCATTCCAATCGATCAATTGCTTCGCGGGCCCGTTGGGCCCAATAGAGGCAAAATGACCAAAATGCCCTTATAGCATAGATCGATTCAATTCTAGTTAGCACGTCTTCCCAAGGACGATAAGTCCTTATTTCAACTTCAATTTCAATTCCAATTCCAATCCAAGTCAATCAAACTCAATCCAGCACGGCCTTCGAGAAAGTTAATCTCTTAAGCGGTAAGACCATCCAATCCAGCCCGTTTTTTGAGAAAACCCTTTAGAATGGTAAGTCCCTTCAAACTCGTCGATTGGGACGACACCTCAAGTCCCTGAGATGGTAGAATAGTCCACCTTTGGCACCTGCTAGCTTGCCAATGAAGAATGTTTGTTATTCGGCACGTCTTTCGAAAATGTTGATTCCTTAGACGATAAGTCAACTTAACAGCTTCTCGAGATTAGACAGTCTTCAGAATGAAAGCGTACCGTTAGAGTGGTGGAAACACTTATAAATATCGCAATCGTTAGAGTGGCAGAAACACTCGTAAAAGGGTCGACATTGGGAATTGCCAACAAACTCCCGATGTTATTGGACTGAAATCACCTCTTGGCTGTGACACATTCACCAAAGGACGAGATACCTTCAGAAACCAACTCATAATAGATCGTTAGAGTGACAGAAACACTCAAAATCAGGGACAACACCAGTGTCTGCTAGCCTACTCTGATGAAAATGACCAAACTGCCCCTTGGGCCATTTCTAGCACGTTTCTGGAGAAAGTATCTAAGTCATTAGAATAGTAAGTCCACCCTTCTAGGATTGTCCCAAAGACAATCTGGCATGTTTAAGTGCTTTCCAGTCAATTCCGGGCCAATTCCAGGACCATTCGATCAAAATGACCATTTTGCCCTAGGGCATCTGAGTGCCTCCGAGAACCACACCGGCTCTCGGTATCAAACCAGTAACCTTCTGAGAATGTTTCTAATAGTATTCTTGACCTTCCATTGCCTTTTCGGATCATTTTGAGTCAATTCTGGTAAACTCGGTGTAAAATGACCGTTTTGCCTCTAGTGGGCCGGTTGCTTTTTCCAACCACACCGGCTCTGGGTATCAAACCGGCACTCCCTTGGAGCACTCTGGATAGTGATTCCAACCTTCAAGACCGCTCATGGATTGTTCCGAGTCCATTATAGTGATTTTCTAGTCTAGTTGACCGTTTTGCCCCTAATAGCCCGGTCGACAATGCCGACCTTGTTTTTTAGGGGTTTCTCCCCATTTACAACTTTTCGGACCATTCCTGGCCTTTTGAAACATTCCCGAACCTTTCGGAGTCATTCCTAGTGGAGTCAGGCTAAAAAATGTATGGTAGTCACTAGGACAGGCGCCTAAATCTTCTGCCTTGTATATGCTAGGGTTAAAGATACATTTCTTGCCGCCCTAAAATATTTCCTAAGTGGCTGGCTGTCGCGCCCAGATTTTTCGAACTCGAGGAATACTCACCCAAGTGGGAAAAATGCTGTACTCTCTCGTTAGAACTCACCCTCCTAGAAGAATGAGTGCGACTAGGTTTGAATTGAAAAATTGGTTTGAATAAAGGGCTTTTGAAAAAGATTTGGAGTCGCCACCTAACTTGATTAAGGTGAGTTAGGTCACCTAAAAACTAAGCATAATCCGAAAACTACACTTAGGGTTTTTGAAAAAACAATTTTGAAAATATCTCCTCAAGAGACGGTTTTTAGGAAAACGGGTTGTTTGGCAACCTTTTGAAAACATTTAGCCCTTTTTAGAAAAATGACTCCTTTTGGTCTTTCGAAAACAGTGATCCTAGGTTCGGAGATTGGTTACGTGTAGGGAAGACGCACTAAGCTATCACCCTACCCCGCCCTTTCGGTACCTACATGTCAATCTACCCTAGATTCACCTATGAGAGTCTTTAATTAACTAATGGTTCAACCCTATTCACTTTAGAAAAACAATGTTTGAAAAATATGATGCATGATATGCAAGTGCAATAGAAAAGAATTGAAAAATAAATTTAAAAAGAGATTGATTTGATTTAAAAATAGATTTGAAGAGATGGAATTGAAATTGGAAAGTTTGAAAATTTGGAAATAGAAATTTGAAATTGGAAGTTTGAAATTGGAATTTGAGATTTGAAAAGATTTTGAAAACCACACCCATGAGGGTGGAATTGAAAGTTTGAAAAATGTTGTGACCGCACCTATGAAGGTTGCCTATGTATCCCTTTGGGAGAATCAGGTCAGTCGTAGTTCGGACAAAAGTCCGATTGAAAATAGAAGAGTGGATTGAAGAAGGAACTTGAATTGGACATTGAATTTGATTTGAAATTAGAAAAGGAGATTTGAAATTGGAATTGAGAGGATTGGACTTGCTTTGGAAAGATTGATTTTGGAAAGACTGGGTTTTTGGGAAGAAGGAGGTTTAGGAAACCTAGACTTGAGATTAAGAAAGATTGGATCGGAATGTTGGATTTGGAAGATTTGGAAAGATTTGGAAACTTGGAATTTAGGAAAGATTTGGATTAGGAAAGTTTCGAATTAGGAAAATGTTATTTTTGGAAAGTTTTAGGTTTAGGAAAGTTTCAACTTAGGAAAGTTTTGAATTAGGAAAGTTTTCAAATTAGGAGAGTTTCGAATTTAGAAATGTTTGAAAAAGGGAAGTTTTGATTTTGGAAAGTTTTGAAAACAAGGAAGTTTTGAAAATAAGAAAGTTTCGTTTTGGGAAAGGTTTGAAAAAGGAAAGTTTTCAATTTAGGAAATGTTTGAATTAAGAAAGTCTCGAGTTTAGAAAAGGCCTTAGATTTGGAAAGATTTGAAGTTTAAGAAAGTTTAGAATTTAGAAAGATTTGGGTTTAAAAAGATTTAACTTAAGAAAGTTTTGAATTTAGGAAACTTAGAATTTTAGAAAGATTTGAAATTTGGAAAGTTTAGGATTTAGAAAGTTTTAGAGTTTGAATTTTAGAAAGTCTTGAAATTAGGAAAGGCTTGAGTTTAGGAAAGGTTTGAAAGCTTAGGTTTAAGAAGTTAAGATTTGAAAAGAGGGTAGAATTAGGAAAGATTTAAAAGTTGAGTTTTAAAATTTAGGAAAGATTTTTATGTTCAAATTTTGGAAACTTAAGATTTAGGAAAGGAGAAGATTAGGAAATATTTAAATTAAGAAAGAGTTGGATTTTGAAATTTAAGGAAAGATTTAGAGTTTAGGTTTAGGAAACTTATGGTTTAGGAAGGAATTGAATTAAGAAAGGTTTGGATTAGGAAGGGATTGGATTTTGTTTCTAAAAGAAAAGATTTGATTTTGTTTCCAAAAATAGAGGACGGGATCTAGTTTCCTAAACGAGGAGATTTGATTCGGTTTCCTAAAGGGAAGATAGGATTTGGCAAGAATTTGGAAAGTGAGACTCTAAAAACCCTAGGTTTGGAAAACTATAGTTTGGGCGTAGAAAATAGGTTTTGGAAACATGTATAGTTTGGATGTGAAAACAAGAGGTTTTGGAAACCTAGGTTTGGGGCAAAGTTTGAAAATCATGTTTTTGGAAAGAAAATTTAGGGTTTCCTAATGGTTAGCTCTAGGGCTTGACTTGGGCTCTAAGGAAAGAGTTTTTGGAAAGCGCGTTTTTGGAAACGAAGGTTTTCTAGAAGGGAATCCTAAGGAGGAATTTTTGGAAAGTGAATTTGAAGAGGGAGTTTTTGGAAAAAGATTTTAAAGAGAGGGAGTTTTGGAAAGTGTGTTTTTAGAAACGAAGATTTTAGAACGAAAATCCTAGAGGGGAATTTCTAGAAGGGAGATTTTGGAAAGAGAGTTTTTGGAAAGATTTTTAGGAGAGATTTTTTTTAGGAAAGTGAATCTAGGGAGTGATTTTAGAAAGTGAATTTTGAGGAAAAGATTTTGGAGAGGAGTTGAAAAAGAGAGTTTTGAAAAATAGATTTTGGAAGGGAGTTTTTGAAAACAATTTTGAAGAGGAGAGTTTTAGGAAAGTATGTTGAAAAAAAGATTTTTTAGGAAGGGATTTTTGAAAAGAGAGTTTTTAGAAAGTATGAAAACGTCTCACTTTTCTAAAGCGATTCTAGCCATAGGAAGGCTAGAACCACTTTAGGAAAGCGATTTTGAAAACAACAAGATTCGAAAATATAGACCATAAAAGATCACTTTTAATGTAACACTTTCCTAAAGCAATCCTAGCCATGGAAAGGCTAGAATCACCCTAGAATTGTGGTTTTGAAAATATGTTTTTGAAAAAGAGATTTTGATGCAATTTTGAAAACAAGTTTGAAAATGTTTTGAAAAATAACTTTGAAAACGATTTTTGGAAGATGCAAGACTATGATATGCACAATGCAATTTGGGGTCGTGAACATACAAGGTTAAGGCTTCACCACATAATCAAGAGGGCCGGACCCACGTGGTCTTTGGTTAGACTAGAAGAAAGCCCCCGACACGGTGACTTTCCAACAGTCCAATCCTACACATGGACCGGGAATTCCCTTGTTTCAAGCATGCAAAGAAAGGGGGGGGGGGGGAAGAGATGGGGGATTAAAATAGAGAAAACCCAAGTGGGTTAGGAGAGAGAAGAGAGAGGGGGGAAGTGCGGAAATTTAAATAGGGAGCCTACCTTGTATCTTGTTTATTTTGCACGCCGTGCTGTCTTCGGTCTTCGGTCTTGATCTTTGTCTTTCGTCTTCAAGAGTTGTCTTCAAGCTTCGGGTTGCAGCTCCTCCAGCCTTCAAAAGATGGTTAAAGGCTAGTGTATGAGTGTATGGGGGTGTATATGAGTGTATAGGAGACTGGGGTTTGTATAGTGGCTAGGGTTTGGGAAAACCTAGGGAGGCTAGGGTTTTGGAGGTACTCGAACTCTGTATATCGAAATATAGGATTTTTAGGTTAAGTTTGCAGACCCCTTTCACGTTGAATGAGGCTCTGTATTTATAGAGGGAGGACCAACCTGGCGCCTATTGTAGTGGCGCTAGGGCAAACTTTACATTGGCGCCACTGGGAGTGGCGCCAGCCAATTAGGAAAGGTTTAAGGTCGGCAAGCAACGTATCTTTGACTAGATTTGGGCGCCTGTACTAGTGACTACTATGCAACTTTTAGCCTGGCTTCACTAGGAGTGACTCCGGAAAGTCCGGGAATGATTTGGAGGAGCCGGGAATGACCTGGAAGGCCAGAAAGGAGCAGGAACACTTAAAATAGTGTCCTGGAGGTATTTGACTTGAAAAGTGAGGATAAGATGTGTCGAAGAGGTTGATCGGGCCTTTAGGGGCAAAACGGTCAATCGGACTAAGAAACTGCCGGGGCGAACTCGGATTGTCCCAGAAAAAGACTTGGGATCTGGAAACATTATTTAGAATGTTTCCAGAGGTTTCCGGTTTGATTCCCAGAGCCGGCGTGGTCAGAAAAGGAGACCGGCCCACTAGGGGCAAAACGGTCATTTTGTACCGGGTTTGCCGGAACTGACTCGAAATGGTCCGGAAAGGTAAAGGAATGTTGAGAATACTATAAAAAGTATTCTCGGGACATTACCGATTTGATACTCAAAGCCGGTATGGTCGAAGAAGGAGACCGGCCCTCTAGGGGCAAAACGGTCATTTTGTACCGGGTTGGCCAGAACTGACTCAGAATGATCCGGAAAGGTAAAGGAAGATTAAGAATACTATAAAAAGTTTTCTCGGGACATTACCGGTTTGATACTCAGAGCCGGTGTGGTCTAAGAAGGAGACCGGCCCTCCAGGGGCAAAACGGTTATTTTGTACCGGGTTGGCCAGAACTGACTTGGAATGATTCGGAAAGGTAAAGGAAGATTGAGAATACTATAAAAAGTAGTCTCAGGAGGTTACCAGTTTGATACCCAGAGCCGGTGTGGTTCCCGGGGCATTCGGATACTTAGGGGCAAAATGGTCATCTTGACCGGAAAGTCTCGGAAAAGGTCCTAAGGGTAGTCTGGTCATTTTTCACCAAAGTGAGCAAACAGACACGGGTGTTGACCTTGGTTTTGAGTGTTTCCGCCACTCTAACGGTGTGAGTATTTCCGCTATTCGGATGGGGTTGTGAGTATTTCCGCTACTCTAACGGGGTTGTGAGTATTTCCGCTACTCTAACGGTTCTGTGAGTATTTTCGCTACTCTAACGGTTCTGTGAGTAGTTTTGCTACTCGGACCGTCTCGAGGAATAAACTGTCTCGAGAGAGGGATTGGAAAGGGGTCTTACTGTCTCCGAAGAGATGTGCCTGGGTTGGAACCGTCTCGAGGAATAAACTGTCTCGAGAGTGGGATTGGAAAGGGGTCTTACCGTCTCCGAAGAGACGTGCCTGGCTTGTGAGTGTTTCCGCCACTCTAACGGTTTTGTGAGTACTTCCGCTACTCTAACGGTTTTGTGAGTGTTTCCGCTATTTTAACGGTTTTGTGAGTGTTTCCGCCACTCTAACGGCTTTGTGAGTATTTCCGTTACTCTATCGGTTTTATGAGTGTTTCTGCCACTCTAACGGTTTTGTGAGTAGTTTTGCTACTCGGACCGTCTCGAGGAATAAACTGTCTCGAGAGAGGGACTGGGATTGGAATAAGAAAGGACAATGCCCCTAAGGGCATTTTGATCATTTTGCCTCTATTTGGGCCTGACAGGCCCGCAAAGCGATGGAAAGACGGAATTTGGACCTAGAGGATTAGTTTCAATTGGAATATGCCCAAAATGACTTGAAAACAAGTCTGGATGGAGTGTAGACTGCCGAGCGGTCAAAAATGGGATGCTCACACTGGCGCCACTACAATAGGATTTTAAGCCTGGGGCCACTATAATAGGCGTTAGGTCAATCTTTTGTCTATAAATACGGAGCCTCTCCCCTGCGTGAAGAGAGTCGACAATCTAACTTCAGAAACTCTCTTTCTCGATATAAGCCCTCGAACTCTCTCCAAACCCTGGTTTCTTAGGCTTCCTCAAACTCTAGCCCCCATACACTTTAACCCTAGCATACATACACCTAATACGCACCTATATGAGCCTCGAAGCCGGCCATTAAAGACTCAAGGTGCTGCAATCTCAAAGCTCTCGAAGATCAAGGCAAAGTAAAGCAAATAAAGTGAACAAATCAAAGAAGACACAAGGTTGGCTTTCTATTTATGTTTATGCGATTCCCCCCTCTCTCTTCTCTTTCCTAACCCACTGGGATTTTCTTCCATTTTAATCCCCTATCTTCTTCCCCCCTTTCTTGCATGCTTGAAACAAGGGAATCCCTAGTTCATGTGTAAGAAGAATGGTTGAAAGTTACCATGTCGGGAGCTTTCCTTTAATTTGACCATAAACCATGTGGATTTGGCCCCCTTGAGTATGTGGTGAAGCCTAAACCTTGTATGTTCACGACTCTATTTGCATTGTGCATTTCATACTCATACATCTATTCAAAATCGTTTTCTAAACTTGTCTTCAAAAATTTGCATCAAAAATCTTTTTTCAAAACTTGTATTAAATTTTGTTTTTCCAAGCTTGTTTTCAAAATCACAATCTTAAGATGATTCTAATCACTTCATGGTTAGGGGTTTAGGAAAGTGTTACATAAGTTTTAGGTGTTAATCCTAAGTTGTTTTTGTCAAAATCACAATTCGAAGGTGATTCTAGCCATTTCATGGTTAGGGTCGCTTTAGAAAAGTGTTATATTTAATGAGACCAATATGGTCCATAATTTCAAAACCACAATCCTAAAGTGGTTCTAATCTTCCTATGGTTAAAATCGTTTTAGAAAAATGAAATATTTTTTTAGACTTGTAAAAGTACATATTCCATTATCTTTCCAAATCACTTTTCAAAAATCTCCTTCCTAAAAACTCTCTTTTCAAAAGTTTTGCTTTCCAAAACTCATTTTCAAACTCCTTTCCGAAAATTCTCTTTAAAAGTTCGACTCTCTAAAACACTCTTCTAGTTTCTATCTTAAAAACTCCCTTCAAAAGATTTACTTTTCAAAATCTCCTTTTCTTGAAGCCTAAGTCAAGCCCCAAAGCCAATGATTAGGAAACTCTAATTTTCACTTTCCTTTGCCGCATCCAATCATAACTTTCCAAAATTCTATTTTTTTACATCAAACTCTTAGGTTTCCTAAACCTCTTTTTCATGTCAAATCATATTTTCTAAATCCATTTCAAAGATTTTATAAACTTCCTTTAAAAGGTTTTTATTCCAAATTGAGTTTTAAGGTTTTCCAAACTTGCCATTCAAAATTTTTTGTCAATTTCTAAGTTTCTTTGGACTTTCTCCTCAAAAGTCTTATTTAAAATCCATTGCAAGATTTTCTAAATTTTTTCCTTCAAAAGTTTTAATTCCAAGTCCCATTCGAGTTTCTTGGGGTCTTCTTCGCCAAAAAGGCCCCGCGCTAAAAGGTTTTATCTCTTTGTCCTTTAAAAAGATTTTATTTCAAAAAATACTGTCTAGGTTTTCCTAACTTTTCTCCAAAAAAATTGATTTCAAAAAAACCCTTCTAGGTTTTCTAAATTCTTCCTTAAAAGAAGTTTAAAAACACTCACCGATTTTTCAAAGCTTTTTCCTTCAAAAAGTTTAATCTAAAAAACATTTCATGGGCTCTTTCATTCGAAAGCCCCAATTTTAAAATTTTTGGGTTTTCAAGCTTTCGCGTCAAAAAGCCTCTTCTCAAAAATTTTAAATTTTCAAGCTTTCACCTCAAAAGCCTATTCTCAAAATTCTAAGTTTTCAAACATTTTTCTCAAAAGTTCGTTCCAAGTTTCAAAAGTTTTTCAAACCCTTCTAATTCAAATCCAAATCAATCCATTTCAGAAGGCAATTTCAAAATTATTTTAAACAATCAACTTCAATTTCAAAGTTATGTAAAAAATAAACTTTGATTTTAAAGTATTAAATTTTAAAACCCTGGATCTCCCCAAGGGAGTGTCATTCCATTAATCAGAATGTCGGTTCAGATTAATTTCCAAATCAAGTTTTCAAACTCAAAATTCCAAACTCCAACTACTCCAGTCTTCAAAAACCTTTCTCTCCGATCGTCTTGCGGTCAACATATGACCCTTACTTTATCATTCTCTACCTTTGACAAGCAAAGACAGAAAAAGAGGGGCAGTTGTAAGTACTCCATTTTTGCTCGCTCGATAATCTTCAGCCCTGCTAGACTCACATTCAAATTGGTACAGACACATTCAAGCCCAAACTGACTTTCCAGACTCAATCCAGTTAATCAACCGTTTCGCGAGCCCGCATGGCCTAATAGAGGCAAAATAACCAAAATGCCCTTGTGGCATTGGTCAGTCCAATTCTAGTTGGCACGTCTTCCCAAAGATGGTAAGTCCGCATTTCAACCTCAAATCCAGTTTTAATTCCAGTCCAAACTAGTCAAACTCAATTTGGCACATCTTTCAAGAAAGTTGATCCCTCAGACGATAAGTCCATCTAGTTTAGCAAGTTTTTCAAGAAAACTTCTCAAAACGATAAATCCCTTCAAACCTATTGACCTGGATGAACTCAAGTCCCCGAGATGGTAGAATGGTTCACTTCTTGCGCCTGTTAGCCTGCTAATGTAGAATGTTTGTTATTCAGCACGTCTTTATAGAAAGTTGATCCTTCAGATGATAATACCATCCAACAGCTTCTCGAGACTAGGCTGTCTCTGGAATGAATGCACACTGTCAAAGTGACGAAAACACTCACAAATATCATAACAGTCAGAGTGACAAAAACACTCGCAAATAGGTCCACATTGAGAATTGCCAACAAAACTCCTATGTCACGGGACTGAACACACCTCTTGGTCGTGACACGTTTACTGAAGGACGGGATACCTTTGGAAACTAACTTGTCACACACCGTCAGAGTGACGAAAACACTCAAAACCTGAGTTAACACTAGGGTATGCTAGTACACTCCAGTGAAAAATGACCAAAATGCCCATTGGGCACTTCTGGCACGTTTCTCGAGAAAGTACTTAAGTCCTCAAAGTGGTAACTCTACCCTTCTAAAATTGTCCCAAAGATAATATAGCACGTTCTAGTGCCTTCCAGTCCCTTCCGGATCGATTCCGAGAGCATTTAGTCAAAATGACCATTTTGCTCCTAGGCATTCGATCGCCTCTGGGAACCACAGCGGCTATGGGTATCAAACCAGTTACCCTTCGAGGATGTTTTCAATAGTATTCCCAACCTTCTAATATATTTCCAAACCATTCTGAGTCTATTCCGATAAGCCCAACGCAAAATGATTGTTTTACCCTTGGTAGGCCAGTTGCCTTTTCTACCCACACCGGCTCTGGGTATCAAATCAATCATCCCTCATAACACTCTTGATAGTATTTTCAACTTTCAAGCCTTCTCATGGGTCACTCTAGGTCCATTCAAGGGTTTTTCTGATTCAAATGACCGTTTCGTCCTTGGTAGACCGGTCAGCCTTTTCAACTATCCTAGCATTGTTTTTCAAGTAAGTTATCTCTGGGACACTCTTTCAAGGGTTCCTATCAATCCCTGGCCTTCCAGATTATTCTCAAACTTTTCGGAGTCGCTCCTAGTGAAGCCAAGCCAAAAATTGCATAATAGTCATTAGGATAGGCGCCCAAATCGTTTGCCTTACATCCCAAGGGTCAAATATTTATTTCTTGCCACCTTAAAAGCTTTCCAAAGGAGGTGGTGCCACTAGTAGTGGCGCCAAGCCAATAAATGTCTTGGTGCCACGCCTAGTGGCACTAAGTGTAAATTTGTACTAGCGCCATTGTAACAGGCACTAGTTGCTGTTCAATTTGCCTATAAATACAGACCCTCCCTCTGCAGATTGTAGGTTCGCAAAATTAGTCTAGAAGCTCTACCTCTCTGAAAACAGAACTTGAAGTCCCTCAAAATCCTAATTCTCTCAAGCTTTTTCAAACCCTAGCCTCCATACACTCTAACCTAGCTTCTATACACCCTATAAACTCAAACACAAGCCTGTAAGGATCCATTGAAGATCCAGTGCTGCATCTTCAAAGTTCTCAAAGTTTAAGTCAAGTAAAGCAAACAAGCAATCAAAGCAAGAAGAATACGAGGTTGGTTTTCTAGTTACTTTTATTTAATTCCCCTCTCTCTTCTCTCTATTAACCCACTTGTGTTTTTTTCTATTTTAATCTCCATTTTCTACCCCCTCTTCTTGTATGCTTGAAACAAGGGACTTTCCAGTTCATG
Organism: Euryodendron excelsum; assembly: GCA_033060915.1. NCBI lineage: Eukaryota > Viridiplantae > Streptophyta > Magnoliopsida > Ericales > Pentaphylacaceae > Euryodendron > Euryodendron excelsum. The sequence continues at coordinate 38,602,916 of CM065381.1, read as the reverse complement.
CCTAGGAAGAACTATTGAAGGTCACCGTGCTGGAGGCTTTCTTCAAGTTCAACCTAAGATGGTGTGGGTTCGACCCCCTTAATTATGTGGTGAAGCCTAACCTTGTATGTTCATGACCATATTGCATTGTGGATATCATGTTCATGCATTGCATTCAATGTTGCATTCAAAGTTGTTTTCAAACTTGCATCAAAGTTCTCTTTCAAAACTTGCATTCAAAATCTTCTTCTTTCAAACTTATTTTTAAAACCACCATCCTAAAGTGATTCTAGCCATTCCATGGTTAGGGTTGCTTTAGGAGAGTGTTACATCTAAGGTGACCATCAAGGTTCAAATTTTAGGTTCAAACCCTAAATTATTTTTATCAAATTCACAATCTTAAGGTGATTCTAACCATTCCATGCTTGGGGTTGTTTTAGAAGGGTGTTACATTCAATGTAGTCATTATGGTCCATATTTCAAATTCTAGTTGTTGTCAAAATCACAACCCTAGAATGGTTCTAATCTTTTCATGGTTAGAATCATTTTAGGAAAGTGAGACATTTAAGAGACTTGAAAAAGTATATATTTAAACTTGTTTCCAAATAATTTTGCAAATCCACTTCCTTAAAACTCTTTTCAAAGATCTACTTTCTCAAATCTCTTTGTCTTAAAGTCCAAGTCAAAACCCTAGAATCCATGATTAGGAAACCCTAATTCCTTTCTTAAAATCATGACTTCTTATTTTGCCTCAAATCATAGATTTTCAAAACTCTCTTTTTCTATATAAAATCATAGATTTCCAAATCTAAGATTTCCATAACTCAACTTTTCCAATTCCATGTCAATTCAAATCCTCCAATTTTGAAAACAAAATCAAATTATCTACTTTTAAAAATAAGATTCAGTCTTCAATTTTAGGAAATAGAAATCGAATCTTTCCTAATTTCGACTTTTTAAATTTCAAACTTTCAAATCCTTCCAAATCTAAATCTTTCTAAATTTAAATCTTTTCTAAAATGGAAACTTTCTAAATTCAATTCTCTCCTATAAAGAAAACTTTCCTAATTCAAAACTTGCCTAATTTGGAACATTTCTAATTCCAAACTTTTCTAATTTGGAACTTTCCTAAAATCAAACCTTTCTAAAATCAAACCTTTCTATTTCAAGTGCATGTTCTAACCCTAGGTTGCATAAACCCTAGGATATCTAAGCTTTAGTTCAACCTTAACCCAAAAGCTAGGAAGTTTCAACTCTTTTCAAAAACTCTTCTCTAAACTCAAGTCTAAACCAATATAGTTTTCAAACTCCAATTCAAGTCAAGATGATTTCAAAACTCAACTCAATCCTTCCAAAACAAATCCAAGTTTTATTTTAAAGTCAATATCAAATCAAAGTCCAATTTAAATCAAGTTTAATTTCAAATCTTTGAATTAAAGTTCAAATTCCACTCTTTTCAAGTCAAACTTTTCAAAGGCCCCAATGTGCCTTTTCAAACCAAACAACACCCCGAAGTGTCTATTTTCATTCGGACCCCAAGTCCGAACTACGACTAACCTGATTTCCAATAAGGAAATACGTAGGCAACTCTTATGGGTGCGGTCACTGTTGGCCCAAATGCAACCCAAGAGGAGGGTGAATTGGATTTTTCAAAAAATTAAAATAGTTAAGATTAACTAAAAATAATGTAATCAATGACAGTGATTTATAATATATGCAACACAATGCAAGTAATAAAGAAATGAAAATAGAGCAAGAGAAAGCACACACCGAGGTTCAACCACAATTTGTGGTCTACGTCCTCACCTTAATATCCCCTTGAAGTCCCCTTCCACTATGCAATCTCCAATTATAAAGTAGATGCTGGTTTTCAAAGTGCTTAACTCACTTTTACATAAGAATTTCTTCAAAAGTTCTTCCAGCTACTAAGTGGTTTTGTAAAATATCTACTTTAACTTACAAGTGGTTTTCTTTTACAAGAGAACGCTCAAACTCTCACTTACAAGTGTATGAAAGACATACAAATGAAATACAAACTCTCTATGAAGAGTAGATAGAAATTGAATAGCTCACTAAATACCAAAACAAAGACAAAGGAAATTTTTCAGAATTTCTTAGCTTGAACAGTCAGTGAATGTTGTATCTCTTATATATCTTGTATATAAATATAGTTAGAAGCTTGTATATAGATCTCTGTATTGAATTCACCCGTTGGAGGTAGTTGGGGGCTCATTTAATGCGAGTTCAATCCGTTATAACGTTAGAAAAACTAGCCGTTAGTCCCTAGGTCTCGACACTTGATTTTCATGTGTTGACACATCCAGCCTGCATTTTTTAGATGTTGTTCACTATCTCCATGTGTTGACACTTCAATCTTATGTGTCGACACTTTGATCATCCTGTCTCTAGATTTTGGCCACTGTCCTCATGTGTCGACTCTTCATTTTCATGTGTTGACATGTTATCTAAAAATCATCATTCATCCTTCCTTTGATCAAGTTCAGCTTTAACAGTACTATAAGATATTCAAGGAGTTTTCTCTTTGGGGTATTATAATAGATTGAGGTCTTCAATCCATCAAAGCTGTCTTTCATTCAATTTAGATTGAATTTACTTCTTGATAGTCATATCTTCTTTGTAGCCAAGCTGCCAGAACTCTTTTTCATTAATGCTGAGCTCTTCTTCTTTATTGTCGAGCTCTTTCCATCTGCTTCTAATGACTTTTTCATCCATGTAGAGCTTCATATTCATGATGCCTCATTGTCTAGCTCTTTATTTTTGCTACTAATCCTTCTTTCTTCTTTAAGATTACTTCAATGAGTCTTTTTTAAACTTGATGAAGTATACTCTTGAACATCTTCAATTTCTTCAAACACATATTATCTTTATTGACTCTTCACAACTTAGATGAAGTTTTCACTTGAATTCTTTGTAGAGATTTTGCAGTTATGTTGAATTTTTTTTTCGAACACCTTTAATCTCTTTAAGTTGATCTTCATTGAGCCTTTGCGCAGTTGATGAAATCTTCTTTTGAACACCTTCAATTTTTTTGAATGCAAGTCATTTGTTTGAAGTTTGAATAGGTGTCACTGCTCTGTTTAGTGTATTGCTTGACTCTTGACTTGTTGTGTATCCAAGTTGATATGTATTAGCTTTGAGTCATACTTTGAGCCTAATTTATGATCCTTATTAATCTGCATACTAAGTGAATATATTAGTAAAATAACATAAGGTTCAGTTATCATCAAAATTGACATGGGGATTAACCTTGAGTCAATAATCTCCCACTTTTTGATGATGACAAAACCTTTGCAAACGAAATTCATATAAGATTAAATGAAATGGACAAGATCAGATTGCATACTAGTGAAGAGCTCCCCCTCTGTTTTATAATTAAGCAACTAATGCTTTACAAAAAAATCATTTTTGTTGTTTTATAAAAAACAACTCTCAAAATTTTTTTATCAGTTAATTCCAAAACAAATGGAGGAAAATAATTCTCTATCATGTTGCTCCCCTCAAGAACAAGCTTTATCAGTTAATCATTCAATAGTTAACAAGTTAATTGCCATCTATTACGTACGATTCTTTTCCCCCCTTTTGTCAATCCATCTAAAAGAGAGAAAGAAAATGTATAATAAAGACAAGTATAATAGCAAAAAAAATCTTATAACAAGATAATTTGTATAAATAGGGAAGTAAGCAAAGCAATCAATCAACAAGGCATAAAGGTGCAACAACAGAATAGATTGCATTCACAAAAAGCATTATCAAAGATTAGTTAGTGATCATTCACAAAATATTACAAAACAAATTGTCTTTGAGGATGACAAATAACAAAAATGCATACATGTGCAGAAATGAGAAATGCAAATGGGACAAAGGAGAGATGGGATATAGAGAAGGAATATTAGTGGGGAGAGGCTAGTGGTGAGGGGGTTAGGACAAGGGGGTCATTTGGGGTATTGGAGAACTTCTTGCTAGGTCTATCCCTTAGCCCATACTTCTTATGAATAGAACTAACATCAAATTCTGTGGCCGAAGAGTCTTCCTCTTCTTGGCCTTGTTCCTCTGCTTCAAGCTCTTTTTCAGCATTTCCTCCTTTCTCAGTGTCTTGTACCTCTACTACCCCAGCTCTTTCCTGTGCAACGTCCTCGTCTTGGACTTCTTTTTCGCCTTCTTCTTCTCTGTTGTCTTCTCCTTCCTCATTTTCATCACATTCTTCTTCCATTTCTTCTTCTTCTTCTTCTTCTTTTACAATTTTACCTTTGCTAATTCTCAACAATTGTACTTCCTTTTTGAGTTCTTATTTTCTTTTCCACAAACATCATTTTTGTGGTAGCAATGTCTGCCTTTTTGTTTAATTTATCTAGATATTCTATTACTTGAGTCATAAATGTACTCAAATCCTCTGCACTTTCTTCAAATTTAGGATTCGAACTTCTTTTTGTGCTTTTTTACTTGGAACTGCTCCCAGATGGAGCCTTGGCCTTTGAGGAACTATCTCCTCCAATTTGTTTAGGGGTCCACTTGTTATTCATGAGAGTATATCCCATTCTCTTGAGTGTCCTTTCATTATATTTATCACTAATGCCCTTAGGGGTTCTCTTTTTCTCATTGCTCAAATCAATGTCGAAATACTTGAAGACTTTTGTGAGAAAGATGCCATAGGGCAAATTGATTCAGGAAACAGTAGCCTTGTGCATATGGTCCAAGATAAACAAAGGCAAATCAATTCTTGAATCAGTCAAATTTGCCTATAAGAAAAATAACTCATTCTCCGAAATATATTCATATTTTTCAGTTCTAAGAGTAAAAATAGTGCAAGCAAAGTGATGAACTAGCCTTAATTCAAGAGGCAAATCAATAGCAAGAGGTTGCAAACATTCATCTACATCCCTTCCATAGAGAATTTTTAGTTGATCTTTTCTAGAGATATTATCTTTATAAACCTCCCCACCAAGTCTAATTCCAAGAATATGTCTAATCACATCTCTATCCAAAGTGAAGGAAACACCCTTAACATAACTTATGATGGATACCTTTCCATAACCCCTTTCGGCATTAGTATAAAAATGAGCAACCAAGTAAGAGTATACATTATCCCTAAGTGCTGTCATAGATTTTTAACCTAGGTTGTCCAAATTGGTACCCAATTCAAATTTGTGATAATCAAAGGACTTTTAATCCATAACCTCCCATTATATACTTTTTCTAAGAGAGCAACTTGAATTGTACATTTCTTGGGCTTTATCCTCACTAAAATAAAGTTCATTCATTTCCAAAGCTGTTGAGGAAGCCAATTCTCTAGTCTTACTCTTCTTCTTCTTCCTTTTGTCCTTTCTAGAGCCCCTCTTCAATTTCCTCTTCTATCTTTTAAGAATTGGGACTGTCGCTACAACTAGGGCTTTTGAGCCCAGTTTCGGTTTGGAAGGTTAGGATGCCATTGAGTGGTGAAGGATGGTTGTGAGAGGTTGGAAAGAAGTCGATTAGGGTTTATAACGAGAGTGGAGCGAAGGTTTGTAAAGGTTCGAAGGTAATGGTTGGGTTTGGTGCGAACAGGGGAGCGGAATAGAGAGAAGGAGGGAAAGTTTGAATGTTTGTAAAGTGGGCTCCGTTAAAATATATAGGCTTGACTCATGTGTCGACACATGCATGTCAACAAATCATTTTTTAGTCCACTATCGTGATGTGTCGACACATGAAAATGGTGTGTCGACACATGCAACCAGACTGGGTCATGTTGAGTATAAGGAATCCAGGAGATGGCTTTTCAGTATGCAATGAATCATGAACTCAAGAAATGCAATTCACATAAACGATAATCACTTTTAAAACATAAATAACGTGAATTTCACTCAAATTTAACAAAAATTGAGACATAGGATTACTCATTCCCAATTCTCTTCTTATCATGCAAAACCTGACTTCACTCAATGGTTTTGTAAATATATCAGCTAATTGCATTTTTGTGTATACAAAATCAAGTTCAATATTTCATTTTTGTACATCATCTCGTATAAAGTGATACCTAATCTCAATGTGTTTTGTGCGATAGTGTTGAATAGGATTTTTAGTCAAATTTATAGCACTAGTATTATCACATTTAATAGGAACATGATCAAATATAATACCATAATCTTCTAACTGCTATTTAATCCATAATACTTGAGTACAACAACTACCAGCTGCTACATATTCAGCCTCAGCTGTGAAGAGAACAACTGAATTTTGTTTCTTGCTATAGCAAGACACAATTATGTTGCCTCGGAGTTGGCAAGAACCACTTGTGCTCTTCTTATCAACTTTACTCCCCACATAATCAGCTTTAGTGTAAGCAATCAAATTAAAATAAGAACCTTTTGGATACCACAATCCAAGGTTTGGTGTGTGCTTGAGATAACGAATTTTTTTTTTACAGTAATCACATGAGATTTATTAGGATTTAATTGAAATCGAGCACATAAGCAAACACTGAACATTATATCTAGCCAACTAGCAGTTAGATATAATAAGAAGCCTATCATGCTTCTATAAAGTTTAGTATCTACTGCTTTACTTTTCTCATCGTTGTCTAGTTTTGTTGTAGTACTTATTAGAGTACTTATAGGCTTTGCATCTTCCATGCCAAACCTCTTGATCAAATTCTTGATATACTTCGCTTGGTTGATGAAGATGCTTTTCTTTGATTGCTTGATTTGAAATTCGAGGAAGTAATTAAGTTTGTCTATCATACTCATCTCGAATTTTCTCTATATACACTTAGCAAATTCCTTGCAAAGCGACTCATTAGTAGCACCAAATATAATATCATCTACATATATCTGTACTAAGAGCATGTCATTATTTTTGATCTTGAAAAAAAGAGTGGTGTCTATTTTTCCTCTTGAAAAACTTTTTCAATCAAAAACTTGCTCAATCTTTCATACCAAGCCCTTGGGGCTTGCTTCAAACCATATAAAGTTTTTGTTAATTTGAAAACACGGTTGAGAAACTTTGGATCTTTAAATCTGGGGGGGTTGCTCAAAATATACTTCTTCAATAATAAAATCATTTAGAAAAGCACTTTTAACATCGTTTGATATAGTTTAAAATCTTTAAAATATGAGAATGTAAGTAACAATCTAATAGCCTCTAATTTAGCTACCGGAGCATATGTTTTATCAAAATCAATACCTTCCTCTTGCCTATATCCTTGAGCAATAAGTCTTGCCTTGTTCCTCACTACAACTCCAGATTCAGTCATTTTGTTTCTAAATACCTATTTAGTTCCAATGACTGGATGATCATTAGGCCTAGGAACAAGGTGTCACACCTCATTCCTTTCAAATTGCTTCAATTCTTCTTGCATAGCATTAATTCAAAACTCATCATTTTCAGCATCATTAAAACATTTAGCTTCTATTTGTGATAATAATGCAAGATAATTATATATATTTCTAAGAGAGGATCGAGTTCTTACTCCTTGTGAAGGATCACCTAGGATTTATTCCATAGGATGGTTGTGCACAAACTTCCATTCCTTAGGTAGACCTTCATTAATCTCTTGTTAGCTTATAAAGGCTTCTTGCACTTCTTTCTCCTTTTGTGCTTTTTCATTTGAGTATGGTTGAATATCCAATCTTTCCATGTTTTGCTCTATTTCATCTACATCATCACTTATAATATTTCTAAGAAGAGAGTTATATTCATCAAAAGTGACATGGACTGATTCTTCAACCACTAAAGTCCTCTTATTAAAGACTCTATAAGCTTTGCTATTTGTTGAATATCCAAGAAATACACCCTCGTTAGATTTTGCATCAAACTTGCTGAGATTGTCTTTATTGTTATTCAATACAAAACACTTGCATCCAAAAGCTCTAAAGTATGAGACATTTAGTTTCTTATCTTTCCAAATCTCATAAGGGTTTTTGTTCAAAAATTTTCTAAATAGAATTCGATTTAAAACATAACAAGCTGTGTTAACAGCTTCGGCCCAAAACCATTTTGGTAAACTATTTTTATAAAGCATGGTTCTACCCATTCATTCCAAAACTCTATTTTTACTCTCAACAATTCCATTTTGTTGAGGTATTCTAGGGGCTGAAAAGTTGTGATTAAAACCATTTTCATCGCAAAACATTTAAAAGGGTTTGTAATCAAATTCCCTTCCATGATCAGTCCTTATAGAAGTGATTGAAAAACCTTTTTCATTTTGAACCTTCTTACAAAATTTTGTGAAAAAAACAATTGTCTCATCTTTATGAGTTAGGAAGAATGCTCATGTATATCTAGAATAATCATCAACGATAAGAAGTGCATATTGTTTTCCACCAAGACTTAAAGTCCTAGTTTGTCCAAATAAGTCCATATGCAATAGTCGTAGTAGTCTAGAAATGGTCAACATGTTTAAGGACTTAAAAGAAATGCGAGTTTGTTTTCCCAATTGACAAGCATCATAAATCCTATCCTTATCAAATTTTATTTTTGGAAGTCCTTTGACCAAATCATTTTTAGAGACTTTTGAAAAAATGCTTATACTAATGTGACCAAGTCTTCTGTGCCACAACCGACTCTTATCACTATTCACAGCAGCAAGGCATTCAACTTTGCATGAAGATAAGTCATTTAGATCAAAGATATATATGTTGCTTTGTCTATGTCCAGTGAAAATAGTCTTGTTATTATTGATGTCAATCACATCACATTTAGAGGATTCAAATACAACCTTGCATCCTTTGTCACAAAGTTAACTAATGCTCAAAAGATTGTATTTGAGTCCTTTAACAAGTAATACATTACTAATAGAGGTAGAAGTGTTCTTACCAACACTACCTATACCGATGATCTTCCTTTTGTTATTATCTCCAAATGTGATAAGACCTCCATTTTTTGGTGAGAGAGATGTGAATTGTGCTTCATGTCCCGTCATATGCCTTAAGCATCCACTATCCAAGTACCAATGGTCTTTCTTGCATGTCATGCATCATTTCAAACCTTTTTCTGAAATTCTTTTCAAAGTGGTTATAATTGGACATTAGACAATCGAAAATTCTAAATAAGTGCACCTAGGGTAAAAAGACAAATACGTACTGCAAGGGTGATAGCCTAGTGCATCTTCCTTTTACGTAACCAACTTTTAAACCTTGAATCATTGTTTTCAAAGACCAAAATGAAGTTATTTTCAAAAAGGGCTTAAATATTCTAAAAGATTTTCAAACAACCTATTTTCTCTAGAAAAAACCCCTTTCTTGAGAAAGTTTTTCAAATTTTTTAAAAAAATCCTAAAATTAATTTTCATATTGTATTTAGTTTTAAGTGACCTAACTTATCTTAACAAAGTTAGGTAGCGATTCCAAATCTTTTTTAAAAGTTCTTATTCAAATTAATTTCTCTATTCAAACTTAGTCACATTTGTCTTTCTAAGATGATGAGTTCTAACGAGAGAGTACCGTGTTTTTCCCACTTGTGTTTTCTCGAGTACAAAAAATCGGGGAGCGACAAATCGTCATAACCAATAATACATAATAAAATGGAGAAGAAAAAAAAATCATAGTACACATACACACACAAACACACACATCTAATTTATAGCTCTTCAAATTGTTTTGGTTAAACCTTTTTTGTTGAGATATTGCTAAACTTCGCAAAAACAAATGAAAAAAAACATATACCTATGGTCACAAGACTCACAACCATCCAAGAATAGAACACACTAGGTTGAATGAATCCTCGATTTGATTCCTGGTTCTAGTCTACCAAACAAACCCCATTATCAAATGATTCCAAAGGAGCATGAAAGGCTGAGAAGCCAAGTCGAGGAGTTGCTGTCTAAGGGCTTGACCAAGGAGAGCCTCAGTCCTTGCATAGTCCCGGCATTACTTACTCCCAGGAAAGATGACATGTGGAGGATGTGTGTGGATAGTTGTGCAATAAGCAAAATTACAATCAGGTATTGCTTTCCAATTCCTTGATTAGAGGACTTACTGGATCAATTGGCGGGTTCTCAGATGTTCAGCATATTGGACTCGAAAAGTGGATATCACCATATTCAAATCAAACCAGGAGATGAGTGGAAGATGGCTTTCAAGACTCGTAAAGGCTTATACGAGTGGCAAGTTATGCTATTTGAATTGTCCAATGCACTTATTACCTTCATGTGAGTAATGAACCAAGCTCTACGACCGTTCATTGGTAAGTTTGCAGTGGTATACTTTGATGATATTCTTGTTTATAGTTTTACTATCGATTGCATGTCCAGCACCTTCGAGAGATCCTCATAGTGTTGAGGAGGACATAACTTTTTGGTACAATAAAAAGGTATATGTTCATAATAGATAAAGTATTATTCCTTGGGTACGTAGTGTTCAAGGATGGAGTTGTAGTGGATGAGTCAAAGGTCGAAGCAATCAGATAGTGGCCTCAGCCCAAAATTTTATTCGAGGTGTACAGTTTTCACGGATTACCAGCTTTTTATAGGCACTTTATTCCCATTTTAGTACCATGACGGCGCTTTTCACAGATTAGATTGTATGAAGGCTGGAACATTTATGTGGACAGAAGCGGCTTCAGAGGCATTTTGTACAATCAAATTATTCTTAGACTAGAGCACGCCCACTCTTACTCTTTTATAAACCTTCTGTTGGGTGTCTTCATGTGTGATTGATGATTTGTTCCATAAGAGTACAAGACACACATGTATAGGATACAAGATCAATAACTAGGCTAATAACTATACTAAAAACTACCAATAACTACTCCCCATATTATGAAACCATCACTCTTTCTTCCATATATAGGAGGCTTGACACCATAGCCCTACACTACCAATTACCAAGTGTCTTTGAAATAACTTACATTCATCACTTCTCGGCCATCTCTACGAAGTAACTTTCATTAACTGCCAATTCATCTTCTCTAGCAATGCCAATTCTCATTGCCCGAAGTCTTCCAAATTTGACGCCCACATCATCCAAGATTTATTCAAAGGTATTTGTCAGGCTTTTCAAGACAAGCCATACTGACTTTGAAGAAACTCTCAACTATAGATATAATTATTTCCTGACGGGAAATTCTATTTTTGGTGCAAGCAAATCTGATAAAAATGTTTGCTACATTTTAAGGGCATAGTTACGGTAATTGAACATCACATAGTGGGGGGGGCGGCGGGCTGGGGGAGAGAGAGAAAATAAAAGGGAAAATTTCTAAGAGATTTTTTTTTCATCGCTAGGTTTTTGCAACATTTATTCTAAGAAATGAGATGACTTAACTCTTTAGAACTCCTACTTATTGAAGAAGATCATGGCTAAATTTGTTTATGGACTTCATCACTTTCATACTACTGGCCCACTTTAGCACTCTCTTACCGACAAAGGATCTCAGTTCGCTGATTCAGATGAGCAAAGGTTTCCCGAGGATTGCAGTGATGTAGATCTTCATGACATCCATTATTCCATAGAAAAAACTATAAGCTCCAGAATATAATTTTATTGGTTGCTTTGCTTGAGCATTTAGAAGAAGGATAACAACAATCACAAGGGAAGGGAGTTGCAAATGGACAATCCATCACCTTTCATTCTCACCAAAAGTGTCTCAACCAAACATAACACAGAACCAATCAAGAAGAGTCCTCCTCTCAGTATTTGTGTCTGTTCTGGATTTGTAGGTTTGAATTTCCTTCCTCCTTCAATAAATGGCGATCCAATTGGGGAAAACTAGTATTATGAGCTGATGTTTAACACGTTAGTTGTCGCCATCATGTCCACAATGAAAAATCACTTCCCCAAGATGTGTACTCAAGGGCCACACGGTTAAGAGTGAATCAACTCTGAGACTGGTCCATTTTAGTCTATTTTGGGGCAGATTTCCTTCTCAAGTCAAGAATGAGAGAAGGAGAAGCTTAGTATATAGAGGGTCAATTGTCTTATTGTGTCGCCTTCAATTGGCTGATGTAAACAAGTATACCAACTGCAAATGAAGTCCTTTCAGGGGAACCAATTCAAGACTAACATTGTTAAGTTGTTTTGGATCCAATTGCTTGTTGTGAATTATGAAAACAAAGATTTAAACAAGTATACCAACTGTTAAGAAAATAACTAGAAGAATTACAAATTGCATTGAAGAAGAAAAAATGATGATGATGATAACGATGGCGATGATGTTGTTGATGATGATGACGATGTAGTTCATTTGATTGTTGCAGTTAAATTTGCAAAGAAAAACAAAAAAACAAAGACAGACAAGGAAGAGGTAGAAGATGTTTAAGTTGAAAGGGACCTAAATGTTTGATTGTCAACTTAAAAAAAAAGAAAAAGAAAGAAGGATATATCAATTCAAAATGCTGTCCAAAATAGAGGACCACACATGCATATAGGCTGAACCAGTACCGCTGGCATGCCTTTTGAGAGTCATATTTGTTTTTTGTTGATTGAAATTAGATGCATGGCCCAAGAATAAACTTTCTCGTCATCTGCATTGCCAGGAGCTGCATATCATTGCTCATGTAGAATGTTAGTATGATTCAAACAACTATTTTTTTTTTTTTTTTTTTGTTGAAGAAACACCACAACCAGAAGGTTCTGTAAAATAAAATTGCAAGACGGGTAGTGAAGATAACTTTCATTGCTCTACAAAAGCATTATGTTTTGGAGAAGAAAATCATGGTCTCCCTTCTTACTTTATTAACTGCAGATGTGCTGCAAGTGGGTATTGCCCGGGACGCCATGGCATTTTTCTACTCAGACACACACAAACAAAACAGAAAAGACACACAATCGACCGAAAGCTAGCTAGTTAGATGGTGGCGAATCGTGATGCCGATGATCTGGTCCTTCAGGTGCAACTCTGTCGGTGTTTGCGTTAATTGAAGGCCTTTGATAATTCCCAAGTTTAGAGGGATCGAATCCTAGGTCTCGAAAAAGAATTTCGCTGGTAATATTCTTCTGAATAGATGAAAGCCGATGAAGAATACGTGCCTCAGAAGTGATGAAGGGTGCTAACAAGATGGCCAAGAACAGTAGCAATATCGGTGCCGCAGTTGATTTAGCCATGAAGCGATCAAGCTAGTTGCTTGAGCTACCAGTTGCAGGAATGTAGGGCTTGCATGGTAATGAGATACTCTATTTATTGGGCCACAAGATGGAGAGAATCAGAGAAAGGCCACTTATGGTCGAGATTTGAATGTTTAATTTGTATTTCTTCGAACAAACAGACAAAGTTCTTACGCGGACTGGTCTCTCTTCTCTATAAAAGAAAGTTTGAGTGTTTTTACAGTCTCCAATTGCCATTAGCGATATTATATTCCGTATAACTGTCACACGACGTCAGCAAATAGCATATGTAATTCGTATTCCCTTAAACAACCCGGACAAAGCCTCTAACATGTGGACTGGTCTCTAGTCGATAAAAGTAGTTTTAGTGTTCTTGTGATCACAACCATTTTTATTGAAATGTGACATTCTGTGAAAAGTATTTTAACATGCTTATGTTGATCTATTTCATTGATCTGTATTATTATATCACTGAATATTTTCTCACTACTAACATGTCATCGTCCTAATTCTAAAAGCCTCTCTTAAAAAATATTCAATAACGTGATTGGTATCGAGTACTGGGTGATCAATATGGCAGATTCACTTTCAAATTATGATCCTCGTGATTCATGGCAATGTATTTGTTTTTCCGAAGCCACAAGCATTAAGGATCCCAATGCAGCAAGAGATATACCCAGAGGAGGCGGACTGAGGGCGGACGGAGCCACGGCTCCCAAAAGTTTAAAATTTTTTTATAACTTATAAATTTTTAAATATTTAAAATACAAAATAGTGTATCAGTCCCTCCTCGAAGTTTTTTATTTTACTTTATCCTTATAAATTTCTGAGTATTTTGAATACTATATAGCATATTGATCCTCTAAAAATTAAATTTTTTTCCTTAACTCTCCTTTGAAGAAAAACAAAAAAAATTTCTTGGTTCCTCTCAACTGCAATCTTAAGTCTGGCACGGAATATTCCCAACACCTGAGAATCATGGAAACACAAACAAGATAAACAATAACTTAAAAGGACATTTTTGTTTCAGAGGAATAAGGAAAAAAAGGAACCAACCTAAAAGGAAGAATCTTACAGTCCGTAATCAGTGAGGGGAAAAAAACAATGGATTAAAATAGAAAGGTTAGGAGGCAAAGAAAAAATCGAAAAAAATGAAAAAGAAGTGAAGCCTCAATTCAGATTCTTAAATAAGCGATACAGAAGGAAGAAAGTTAAGCCTTTCTTTTTGTTCCCCTTTCCCATTTCTCTTTCTCGTTCAAAAAATGCTAACAGATGGAGAACTTTTTTTTTCCCCTCAAAGCACTACCATTATGTTGTGTTTGAAGTCTAAATTTATCGAAAAATAAAAAAATATATATATAAAAGCAAAGAGAACAAAATGAGAGATTTCAAATTTATACTTCTTCTCTTTTTATATTTTATTAATTTTCACTTTCTCTAACAACCAAACATATGATGGAATTTCATATAGTCTTCTCTTTCTTTTTTTTCTCACAAAATCTTTAATCCAAACAGAGTGTTACCATCACCAACTGACCACCTGTATCTCATTAAAACTATAACCTCCGGCACCCACAAAACCACTATTACTGGGCATCTTAGCATATGACTAAAAACAGTCACAAGCTCTTCACCAGCATTGACCATATTCGAGTACCTTGCTTGTCAAAATCTTTAGTTCAACTTTTCCAATGGTGAATTTAGAAGGTGTTTGAATGTAATTTATTTAGTAATTTATAACTTATACTTAAAGTTTTTAAATTTGTTTTTGGGTGAGTGACTTAAAAAAGTTACTTATGTCTAATAATGTTTTTCCAAAAAAACTATTTTCAAAAGTGACTTTTTAAACAAATTTATAACTTATAAATTGGTGTGTCAAACACCCTTATATTATGATTCATGTGTGATTGTTGGAATTGGTTGTTGGACTTCATTAAAGAAATGAAAACGAGGATCTAGTCTGGCATGTTTCGTATTGTAATTAAAGAGATGAAGACAAGGATTTATATTTACTTTACTTGGCTCAAGCTGAGCATTGGCTTTTTCCTTAGACCGGTCTTTTATCTTATCTTCTCAACTCTCAGCTGCATCTCTGCCCCCTACGCCCTCTCTTCTCCATCCCTGCATACCTCTCTCCTCTGCCTATTTGTTTCTCTGTTATCCATTATATAGAGAAGGCAATAAAGACCCTTTGTTGCAAGATTTACTCCATGTTGACCACTCCAGTTAACAGTCACTCTCACAGCCGCCTCCATTGTCGTTGTCACCGTTCACCCAATCACAGTCGCTCATTGGTACTTTTTTTTTTTTTGTTATTTTCATCGGCAATTAATTTTTGCAATGACGTATTAAAAACCCCTGTAAGTTATCTATTAGCCGGTCAAGGCAGCTGGCTTGGCTTGAGCCTATTCATGGTTAAAAGGTCAAAAAATGAACAAACGTTTAATGGTAAGGTAACATTAACTACTGTCATATATTTGTAAGATAACACTAACTGCTGTCATATATTAAGATTTAACTATTATAGTGGGTATCCGAGTCCCACCAGTACATGGTGGATAGCTAAAGGAGGAGAATCTATTTTTAAGTGAACCTAATTTATATGAATAGATAAAATCGCTTAGTCATATCTATTCCACGTCAAAAGCTATGCGACGCGATGGTAATAAATCTAACCAACTTTTCTTCCTTTGTCTTTCTAAGGTTTTTTTTTCTTTAATTTTTAATTTGGAGAAAAGCTGCTATAGCGCAGGTGTAATGTATTGCCTGGCCTGATAATCTGTTTTTTTTTTGGTCAGGCTAATAATCTGATTTCACCATCTACTGTTGTATTGGCATTGTAAGTTGATCACAAAGGTAGCTCATGGGATTGCTATGTTGCATTGGTCAAGTTTTCTAATACTACTCTTAACAAATTAATGTCTGCACATATAGATAGGAAAATACTATTCTTTCAAAAACGTTTGTATAAAAAAATCTTACCAGCATGATGTGTCAGTAACTTTATTGTAATTAAGAACTACTATTATAGGTATTTTATTTTAAAGTGAATAACTCTTATCCAGCCGCATCATTCTGACGATAAATTCTGTATATATATCATTACCCAAATAATAATATGATGCTTAAATTAAGCAATTCGAAATCTTATCCAGGTTGTTTTTCTTTAAATTCTTTAGCACCTTTGGTTTGGCTTTAGCTTGTGGATACGAGGACGAACTTGTTGGTTAAAGGTGATGAACATAAATAAAATGTATGAACCTCGGCAAAACTACATGAAACCCAAAAACAAAAAGGAAAGAAAATGTATTAGAAGCACTCTACTTGTGATACTCAATCTGGTTGAAGCAGTGCAAACATGTGATTGCAAATTCTACAATGACCATGTTTGTTTTACGTAATGAAATAATGGGATAAAGAATGCACTAATTACAAATCTGGTGATGCGTAATTTGATAATTTGGTCTCTAGTGGTCAATTCCGAATCACTGGATTCTTTATCCTTTCACCCGGATTATTTAATCAATGTAAATAAAATAAAAGGTTTTTTCCGAATTGCTTAACCTAATTCCACGTTGAAACAACCAATTACGGGATAACTCCCACCCGAATTATTAATCAATGTAAATAAAATAAAAGGTTTTATCAGAATTTGTTAACCTAATTCGACGTTGGAACAACCAAATATGGGATAAGACAGAGCGCATGATTACTTTTTCAATTCCATGTCATTATCCGCCTAGACTAAATAGTTGCAGCCTAGACTAAATATCCCACGGAAATCACTGTTATTGGTTGGTCGGTTCCTTTGGCAGTTGGTGTAGGATCATTTAGAGAGTAGTTGCAAGTGTGGACAATTCACTTACAGACCCTAAAGTTGAATGAATTTTTGTCTTCCTTCTTTCTTTAAAATGCTTGTTGTTATCGTAGAACTTTTTATATCCTCTGACATTGTTTCTATCAGGTAATATACTCCTTATAAGATAAACCAATCTATAGATGGGAATGGGAATTCCTTCACTGGAAAGCTTGTGGTACCTGCTTTGAACCCTAATGGGGCAACGCCACGAATCCTTACTAGGTTTTTTTTACCTGAAAGTCTTTTATTTGCATTTATATAAATGTATATGCATACATATATATATACGTATATGTATGATTAACAGACAATCCGTAATGGGGTGGCGGCGCCACACTTTTAAATGTAGGAATCCATGAACTAAACTTTGCATTCGGGAGGCTAAATTTTTTTAATGTCATACACATGTAAGGTAGTCACTGTTTTGTGGATTTGACATAGTGAGGTTCATATGGGGATGTTGGCAGCTCTTGAAAAAGTTTTTAATAAAAGAATATTTTTTTTTTCAAAGAAAGAGAGGAAAGAGAAAGCATACCTTGTCAACAAGATATCATGAATCATGAGCATAGTTATCAGAATCGAATTGGTCAAGACATTAGTTTAACAATTTATTGCTTCAATCGTGGTTTAACAGATTATATAATAAATAGATGTATTTAAATAAAAATAAAAATTAAATAAATTATCCATGGTTTAAATGATACTTACATCCATACAATAACTCAAAAGAAGTTTAAAAAATAAATATATATAAGAAAAAGTATAAAAATAAAAAGTTATAAAAACTTTCAAGAGGATTTCATTCTCTCTCCAATTTAATATTTTTTAATCTAATGGTCATTGGTGCTTCATTTTTTTTGAAAATGATGTAAAACTTGACAATAATGTGCATTATTTATTTGATCTTTTTTTTTTTGTTGGTTTTTCTTCATATACACTCCTCTTTCTTCTTCTTTATTTTCTCTATTTTTTGTTGTAGTTTATATTTTCTACATTTTAATTAATTTTTTGATGATACATATATCGATATATCTATCCTAATTTAGAATGCATATAGAAAAATAAATTTAAGAAGAGAAAACAATGCAAAACGGTTCACTAAATACCGACTTGTTCGCTGGTTTTTTAAAATATCGACCGATTTTTTCGGTTTAACTCGGTTCACGTACATTTCTAGTAAATTAATTAAATCGAACTGATTTACGGTCTTTTGTGGTTCAACCGGTTGAACCGAACAGTCTGATCCGATTCAATTCTGATAACTATGATCATGAGAACATCAGGTAAACCTATGAGCTGGCATTGAAAATGGGGCCCCTACCATTGGAGCAAGCCAGGCTTCGTGGTAAGTGTTAAGTTGCATGAAAACATATATAATTTTGGTAATTAATATGTGAAAACATAAAACTACATAGTGAACAAAAACGTATATAACTAAAGGAACTCAATGTGGATGCTTTTGAGACTATTTTTGCCACAATTATGAAATTTATTGATTAACTTCTCGACTATTTATCAAATGATTTTCATGCTAATGCTACATTGGTTAAAGGAATCAAATCTTCCTTCATAGTCCTTATTCCAAAAGGTGAAAGTCTAGAAAATCTAGAGGACTATAGATCTATTAGTTTAGTTTCATCTATTTACAAGGTATTATCAAAAACTCTTGCTCATAGATTGAAAAGGGTGTTGAAGGAGGTCATTAGTGACTCACATTCAACTTTCATTAAGGGTAGACAAATCCTTGATGAGATTCTAGTCGCAAATGAGATTATTCAGGACTGGAAAAGGAGTAATTTTGAAGCTAGATCTTTAGAAAGCTTATGACACTATAAGTTGGTCATTTCTAAGTCAGATGATGAGTAAAATAGACTTTGGTAAAAAGTGGATTCAATGGATGGAAGAGTGTATTTCTACTGCAAAGGTGTTAATGTTAGTCAATGGATCAGCAGCCAAGGAATTTGCACTACAAAGAGGCATCAGACAGGGAGATCCACTATCTCCCTTCTTGTTTAATATAGTGGCAAAAGGTCTAAATGTTTTGCTGAGAAGAGCCAAAGTTTTGAAGATTATCAAAGGTATAAAGATAGGGTCAAATGGGTTGGGTCTGGTTAATTTATAACATGCAGACGATACTATTTTATTTTGTGAAGCAGATTTGGAGGAACTTGGGAATCTTAAAAGGATTTTGACATATTTTGAGTTGGGGTTTGGATTGAGAGTCAATTTCCAAAAAAGTACCATTTCAGGCATGGGAGTGGATGATGTGTTTCTTAATGAGGCATCTAATGTGTTAAAATGTAGAGTTCAAAATCTACCTTTTAAGTATTTGGGCATGTCTATTGGAATTATCCAAGGAGTGTAAAGGTGTGGGATCCTATAATTGATAAGATTAAAGGGAGGTTATGTAGCCGGAAGAAAAGTATTTATCTACAGGAGGTAAGCTTACTTTGCTTAAATCTATTAGCCTAAGTAGGCAACCTGAGAGAGAGAGAGAGAGAGGGGGGGGGGTGAATTGGGTTTTTCAAATATAATCACGAACAATACAATTAAAAAATAATTAAGCAATGTAACAGTGGTTAATCAAACTATAAACCGAACAAACAAACAATAAGATGCAATGCAAGCAAGTGATATGAGCAAGGAGGAAAAACAGAGCACAAAGAAGAACACTAGATTTACCGAGGTTCGATCACAACATGTGATCTACGTCCTCACTCCCAATATCCCCTTGAAAGCCTTCCGTTATGCAAAAATTCTTTTACACAACAGATGCTAGTTCCAAGTGCTCAGCTCACTCCTTACAAGAGCTATTCCCAAGCTCTTAAACCTTTCAAGTGATTTTGTCCAAGCTTCACTCAAACTTGCAAGTGTTTTTAATAAGAACACTTAAAGAGTGTATAAGCAAGTGTAGGTTCAAAAATCAACCCTAATCACTCAACAAAATGGATGTAGCAGTTAGGGCTCAAAATATCTCAGCTTTAATATTTGATTCAGCACTTATAATCTTTTATTCTTATGTATAGATGCTGTGGAGATCTTATATTTATAGCCTTGCATCTATTCTAGCCATTGGTGGTAGTTGAGGAAGCATTAAATGCGAAATCAAACCTTTAGAGTGTTCAAAAATATAACCGTTACAATAGCATGGGCCGACCCTTGGGCTGCACATGTCACCTCCTTTGTATTCTAATTCTAGCTTCTTAACAATTTACTTCAATGTGTCGACCTTTTTGTGTTTCAGCAGAAATCACCAAGGCACTGTCCAAAATGTGTCAACACTTGAAGAACAATGTGTGGACCCTTTTTGGATCTTCTCCAAGACTTATGCTCTGGACTAATGTGTCGACCCCTATAGGCTCATGTGTCGACTCTTTTAAGGTCGTTTTCAAAGTCATGCAATCTGGACACATGTGTTAACTCCTGTAGTTGAAGGTGTCAGCTCTTTTAAGTACATTTCCAGACTTATGCAACCTGGACGTATGTGTCGACTCCTATAACTGAAGGTGTCGACTCTTGCTAATACCATAGGCTCAGGTTCAAGCTACTGTCTTCATGTGTCGACTCCTAGAGTGGATGTGTCAATTCTTGCCAATTCCATAGGCTCAGGTTCAAGCTACTGTCTTCATGTGTCAACTCATGTAGTGGATGTGTCGACTCTTATTAATTCCACAGGCTTCATTTTGCTAGACTTCTTCAAACTTCTTCAAAGTCTTCAAGCTCTTCAAGGATTATCCAAATAAGACTTTTAAGGCTTGAAATGACTTCTTCAATGCATATTGATCTTCAAGAACAATTTCAATATTTTCGAGATGAAGTCAAACCATTTTGCTTCTTGAATCAATAAAGCTTCTTCCATTCTTTCAAGATTCATTAAAACATTCAAATTGAGCTTCCATGTCTTGTTGTAGATCTTAGATAGACCTTCATCATCTTTGAGCTACTTCAATCACTTCAAGACACTACAAGAAATTTGACATTTAGCGAGGAAAGTATTGGTGAGGGAACCAAATTTCACGCTAAAAATACCCTTTTAGCATGGAAAACCATGATTCCTCTCTAAAGTCTTCAAATGACCACATTTAGAGACAAAATAAAAAATTTCTCGCAAATACTTGTTGTAAAATCTTTGGTGAAAAATATTTTTTGGCGGGATGTGTGGCAGGAGAGTGAATCTGCAAGGAAAAGTAAAATTTCTCACGAATGGTGATTGGGAAAAAAGTATCAGCGAGGGGTCAAATAGATTGTTACTAAAGGTTTTGAACAATTATGTTTACAACAAAAGCATCTGGTTGCAAAAGAAACTTCAATACCTATTGGCGTCGAATTCTGTGCTCGTTGCTGATTTTAAAGGTATAAACCTTTCGCAAGGCATACTATTCCTCACTAGACATATAATATAAAGACGTTAGCGAGGAACTAGTAGGTTCCTTACTAAAAGAATTAATCAATATATGTTATAGTGACAAAATACAAACTTCCTTGTTAATGGTAACCACAAAAATAACTAGCGGGAATTTTTTGTTTGGCGAGAAAAATTTATTAGCGAGGAGACATAAATTTCCTTGCTAGTGGTGTTCAAAAATTAGTTTTTAGTAAGGAAATTATAGATTCCTTGCCAAAAGAAGAAACTAGTTTTTAAGGGCATGATAATTAAGACTTTATATGATATGTGACTATGACTAATTTTAATACATTATTTCTACTTATAAAATATTAGTATAGTACTACTACTCCTACTTTAAAAAATTGCTATTTATACTTTGACGCGTGGGAAAAATAATAAATAAATGTATGTAACTAGTCTGTCTCTTTTTATGTAAATACCAAATTATTACTTATAACGTGGTTGTTTTATTGCAATTTAAAGTCATATGTTCAAAATATGGAAACAACATATTCGTACACAGAAGATAAGACTGCATAATCTTATGAAAATGTCTAAATCATTATGAGAAATTACTTTTGTTAATTTTTTTGATCAGTAAGAGCATGTTTTGGCGTAGCAGTAAGTTTGTTCCATTGATACTTGGGTTTCATAAGTTCAAAGTACAGAAGGCCACGTATATCTAATCATACCCAAACCTACAGTAGAGGAGCCTTATGCACTAAACAAACATATTTCCGCACGCGAGAGGTAAGCTTGCGTACAATTGATCCTTCCTAGAGCTCGAAGTGGAGGAAATCTCGTGTATTGAGTTATCCTTTTATATATTCAACCATTGTGACTAATAATTGATTGAACTTGAAATATTTAATTTTTGTAACTAAATAATAAATATTTTATGTATTTCAACTTTTTTGGTGCCTAAATTCAGATTCAATAACTAATAAATTGATCGATTGGAGTACTATAAATTGCCACTTCCACACAAATCCATCGGGCCATTTGGGGTTGTGTTTGATCATACTTTATGTCATTTGTCATAATGGACTTTGCTGCGTCTCTTTGAGAAATTTTGTATATGTAATGGATTAACTTAAAACTATACAAGCAGAACTGACCCAACCTGGCTTGGCTAGAATTGAGGAACCGACCCAAACTAATTTGAACTGAGTCGGGTTGGTTTGGTTCGGCTCGGTCCCATGGGACGATTGGTTCGATCTTGGGTCCAAAATGTTGGAATCGATGAAGATCGGTTTGGTTCTAGGTTAGCCACCAACCTGAACCAAACTAACCCATGCATGCCCCTAGGGCCATTCCTAAACCCAACCTGAACCAAACCGAGTTGAAATCGTTACATTGTTTTTGAACTCGAGATTGGCAGTTCGGATAGTGGGTTATTACCCAACCTGACCTATGAACACCCCTAGTCCAAACCCATAAAATGAAACTACTTTAGCCACCGGCTTAAAAAAAAAGGTAAAAAAGGTAACTATGAAACAACCAATCTCCATTTGAGTTGTTCGCGGGTCAGCCTAGCCAGTCACTTCTACAATTGGAATGATGGACTTTCATATGTTTTGAATGAATAAAATTTAAAATAGGATTGATTTGGTGGGATTTGAAAAAGAAAAATGAAAAACCTTGAAACCCTTTGGCAATTAATTAGTCATATTTCGTGTGAATAGGAAATAATTAATTCTTAATTGGTAGATAGTTACAACCTTGACCTCCCTTTTTTATTTTTTTTAAAGTTTTTCTGACTAGCCTGATCTACGGGCACTGTTGTCATCAAAATATTTTTCTTTTTGATTCCTCAGTAAATAAATAAGAAGAATTAAAATTATTTCCTTTAATTTCCTTAAATTAATTCCTAATACAAAAAGGGGATTATCTTAGAAACCCTTTCCTTTGTTATTTTGAAATCTAATTAACAAAAATACATGGTTCCGAACAGTGAGTAAATCACTACAAGAAATGTAACTTTTAGAGGCGATAGTTTTAATGGAGGGTTACAAAACCGCCTTTAAAGATGCTCACTAACGGCGATAAATTACCATCATTATGTATGTATATTAAAGGTGGTTTATGATTATCGCCACAAAAAAAAATGTCAATTAGCACCCTAAAATGGTAGATTAGTTATATGGAACTTTTATCGTTAGTTTTTGGGGACCGTCAAGAAAACTATGTGTGCAACATCATTAATTTATTTCTCTCCATCTTGTTTTTTTTTCTTGGTTCCAATTTTTCCCTCTATTTGATAAAACAGTGAAACCCCATTCCCTCCATAAGGTTTTCTCCCAAAATTGCCTTTGTCGAGGTGAGAGCTAATGGGCGAGGTTGTGAAGTCACGGCAACGAGGGTGAGGTTCTAGCAGCAAAGGCAAGGTCGTGGGACACTATGAAGGCGAGATCTAGGCAATTTAAGGCTTGTTGTTGGGGGTTTTTTTGGGAATTTCGTCGTAGGTCAATGCCAAAGGTCAAAATTTGACCTAGGTTGATTCTTCACCAGCTCTGCTAGAGCCGAGGGAAGGGGAGTGGGTTTTCGCCGAGGTGTCCACTAATGCTCCACTGAGCTTGGTCAAAGCTTGTGGGCGTAATTGGGACTTGGTTTCGGTCGCAATAAGGGTTGTTCGTGTCAGGGTTTTCACCGAGGAGAGAAGGGGAGGTCTTGGTTGCTTTTGGGGCCTTGCTGAAGTGTTATTGGGTTTTGAGGCTGAGATTGTTTAGGCATGGCCGAACTTGGGTTTGATTGAGGAGGTTTTCAGCGACTTGTTCTTATCAAGAGTTAGCTTCACCAAAACGTGCTTTTGCCGAAGTAAAGTGCCGCTGTGGTGGGTGTTTGCTGCAAGGCCAAGGTTGGGTGATAAACTTTACCGTGAGAATGAGCTTCACCACGAGGGAGAGAAGGGGGATTTGCTGAAGTGGCCTTGCTCTACCGAGGTGGGTGTTTGCTGAAATTGTTGCCACAGCCCAAACAACACCTAAAGCAAAGCAATCGTAGAGAGAGAGAGAGAGAGAGAGAGAGAGAGAGTGAGTGAGTGAGTTTGGTAAATTTGTAATGGCGCTGGCTGTTACTTCCTCTACTTCTGTTTACGGTTTGATTTCTTCTCGCTTTAATGCTTCCCATGAATAACCCAAAGGTATACACACACACACACATATATATATACGATATACATACAGATTTACCCTTGAATTTGAATTCTCAGTTTTTGGATAACTCAAATTCTGTTGACTAGGTGATATACTCCACTTAACTTCTCAAGTGTTAAAAATTTTCTACTTAGTTTCATCCTATTTTGTTTGAGAAGGAAAAAGTGGTATGTGGCACTACAGAGCTACCTTATTAATTTGATTTTTTGGGTTGATAAAACTAGCTCATTAGATTGATTATCTATTTGATTTTCTTTTTAGATGCAAATGTACTTTGTGTTAAAACCTTTACAAGGATCCATGATTTTGGTGTGAGACTGTATGAGAAAATTTTATTGATTAAACTTGATAATGCAACCATTTATATTCCCTTTTTAGATGCAAATGTACTTTGGGTGTATTGAGATTTACTAGTTAATGCAGTCTACCTATTTGAGAAAAGTTCTCCATAACGGTAAATGTAATGAAAGGGTGAAAGAGTGCCATTTCTATGCATCAGCGTTCCACAACCCTATCTATGATTAACCCTCCACGCCTAAATGCCTTCAAGTTGTAAGTTTCTCTCTAGAACTCTCTCCTTTGTAATAATCCATTTGTTATGCTATGGTTTGCAATTCGTAATTTTTAGTGGGTGATTGTGCGTGGAATTTTGAGGTGTGTAGGTACTGTGGAGGACCATGTTTGCTTTGCTAGGTGTGAATTAATTTGTGCTCTCTCTCTCTCTCTCTCTCTCTCTCTCTCTCTTGTTGTTTAAATTTTATTATTCTTCATTTTTCAGCTATTTGAACTTTAACATTGTATTAACCTTGAATTTTTACATTGTATTCCAGTTGGTGGACCTCTCGGTAGTGAGGAGCTCCAGTCGTGTTGTAGACAAGCCACTGCGCACTTACAAGGAAGTGAGCTTCCTCTTCTCTTTTCTTTGGATTTCCATTAGTGTGGCCTGAACTCTAAGCAATTACTTTAATCATTTTTAGAAATACATAATCTTTGGTTGAAAAAAAAACAGGGAGGGAGGGACTTGGTAATGGCTGGTTCTACAACATTTGCTAGTCCTTCCAAGTTCCTAGTCTAAGTCAAATTTCTTATTGTTATTTGTTTATTTTTTCAACATAAGAGAAAACTTAAAACTGTTAACCATATGAGAATGTTTGGGAAAGAACCCAATTTGTTTAGTTAAAGTAGTCTTACTTGAACGTTGTAGGATTATTTTGGCAGTGTTGAAGATCTTTGAGAGTTTCAGGGATATATTTTTTTCATGGTACATATGTTGAGCTCTCTCAATCTTTGCTAGTATTAATATCCTATGCTTATGGTAAATGAAGTTTTGTTTGAACTCTTTTGTAGGTTGCTGATGTATGGAGAGATGAACTGTCTATGAAACTTTTTGTGGCCTTACATAGAGAAGCATAAGCTGAAACATTGTTTGGGATTTGTAGGAGCTGAGGGCTAGGTGATGGGACTTGGCCATATACTATTGGCAAAATTGCAAAATATAGGGACAAACAACATTTTTCCAAATTCTTCACTACTTGGCTTCTCAGTCTGGAAAGATTACAAAAAACAACAATGAAAATGAGGTATAATTTTCTTTTGTTATACTCTGCCTCAT
Organism: Euryodendron excelsum; assembly: GCA_033060915.1. Taxonomy (NCBI): domain Eukaryota; kingdom Viridiplantae; phylum Streptophyta; class Magnoliopsida; order Ericales; family Pentaphylacaceae; genus Euryodendron; species Euryodendron excelsum. The sequence goes on along the minus strand of CM065381.1, from coordinate 38,576,893 downwards.
TTTCCTAGTAAAGGAAGAAAGCAACTAGGCATTATATGCATAGACACACTTGTAGTTCCATCCAAAGCAGACCACTTGTATAAATGACTAGTATGAACTTGCAGTTATGCATAGTTTGGCTAATAATTTAGAAACATTCATGTTGTATTTGATAGCTTAACAATCTAAGCAAGAAGGAATACTTTTGACAACATTACCAGCTTGTGCCTTATTTTTAGGAAGGATTAAAACCTGGATCATTTGAAGTTTTTAACTCACGTTGGTGTCTAACAATGCAATATATTCTCTATCAGGTCATGACTTGCGGCTAGCAATGCAATATCTCAGTATTTTGCCTTTCCAAGTATAAGAAAGTAAAAGTAATTTGGTTGGTTTAGGTTTTCTTTGTCATTATCAGTCTTAATACCATTTTCATATATTTCATTTACATTGTCTTTGTACGTGTAGTGAATTTTTAGGAAGGGTTAAAACTGGACAAATGTCCATTTTATTGTTTTGTTGCTCATGGCAAAAGATAGGATTTTATTGTCATATTTTTAGCCATATTTTGTTTTGTAGCATCCTTTTGTCAATTTGGCTTGCTTTTGTTTTTTGAAGTTAATTGACTATTTGTTTGTCTTCAAGCTAGAGATGAACACTTGAATTTTCATACAAGGGTCAACGACATAATGAGTTTTAAGAAAGAAAAGAAGAGAATAATGGAGGGATTTTGAAGGGATAAGTAGCAAATATGGTAGATGGGAGGAGTGCAGATTGCATAAAATGTGGTGAGTAAATTCCTCCATGTATTCATTGATTCTTCGTTTATTTCCTTTTTCTCTTTATTGTGTATTATGGTGGCTGAAGTTAAAAATTTTTCTTCTTTTTTACACTTTTATACCATAAATCTTGTTCTGTTTTAAGTCTCTCCTTTTGCATTTATTTTCCCCTTCTATTTTATGCTTTATTCTATCTAGTGAAGGATGTTGCACCCACTTTCCATAAGCCTAAATCAAACAAAATTGAACCCTATTAAGATAAATGTAGTTGTAATAGATGCCTTGAGTTTGGAATGCAACTAATGAGGTGCCATGGCTTAACTATAGACTATTCAACTTGCACAACTCAACCTCGGAATGTAGTTGAATTACTTTCAAGTTTCAACCATGGGTTACCTAATGAGCTTGGTCTGAACTCTGAAGTGCAGTTACTATCCATAATTGTCTAGTTGGTTCTAATGCCTTGGGTGATAATAGAATGAACTTAATGCTAAACTTTCATGGTGCAAAAGAGAACTGGTTCTGTTTTTGTCATCTTTACTCAGGTTTAGGTAGTGTAGCTCTATATCTATATGGACAAACAGGAAAGCAGCTTGCTCAGGCATTAGTTAGAGGTTGTTTTTAATACTTTGCAGTTAATTGAAACTAGTTTTTACTAACAAAAAAAAAAAAACCAAAAATAAAGCCCATGTAAACAGATAAAAGCTTATTGGCTATTAATTTCTAAAGCACTTTATATGAGTAGTTGTCTATAAATTTCATGGTATGCTCAATGTCTTTCTGAGTCTTTTTTTCTTTCTTTCTAAAGTAACTTTTTTTTTTTATTTTTTTATTTTCCTTGGTTCCCTTTACAAAGGACAGAAAAGGTGGGAAAAAAAATAAGTGTGTAGTTTTATTGCTATATTATTTGTTAAAGTTTGAGTTTGCACATTGATGAGTTACAGTTGATTCTTTTATTTTTTTGGTTCTTTTTTTTTTTTTTTTTGGTCAAATTTGATTCTTTACTATAACTTGGTATTGTAAATGACTTATGGCTTAGTTGGAAACTGAAGTTATATATGGCATTTTATTAGTTGAAGCTTACGATCTCAAGTGAAGAAAAATCAGTGCATTACAAGGTAAACGATTTTAATTAAGGCATTACCTGTATGTTTCGAGAAAGGGATGTCCTCTTGATGCTAAGTTCATTGTCTTCCCTCTTTGATTAGTTTGGTGCTTCAAAACTGGACTTAGCCCCTTGTTTGTTGTTTTGTGATTGGGGAGTTTATTCGAAAAAAATATCAGTACATATATTGCAGTATGATGAGTCTAAGCTACAATAGAAAATACCGTTATAATTGAATTTTAACTATTTTTTTTTTCTATTTTGAGTGCATTTTACCTCCTCTTTTGTTGTGAGACCAACATATACTGAGTGGGAAGGAAATCAAATATTGTGTGTTGGACCAAATTAAAGAGAATACCAAAGGCTACTGTATTTTTGGATTCTGCAGGCAGTTCTGACACTCTTTACTAAAACAGTTATATCTCTCTCCACAATCAAGCAAATCATGCTCCGTTTTTTAATTAGAAAGTAGACTCATAGGACTTTCCAACCATGTAAGATTTGCATGCTGATTTACTAGTAGTAGATTCAAATTTCACTCAAAAATCAATTGAAAAACAGGGTCTACACTTTGTTTTGAGAAGTTGGACAACCCCTTTGTTTTTTACAATTTGAGGAAAACATAGGCCCTCAACTATTCAATTATTCTAGCAATATATATACCACTCTATTATGTATTATTGAAGGAGATAAATCATTTCATGAATATCACTTAGTGAAAAAAACTGAATTTATCTAATTTTCTTTTTCCTCAATTGCCACTTTGGAATGATGTGATTGGCACTTTAAATATATCATATTGGTCATTTGACATATTTTGGGAAGTACATATTAAGAAGGCGATAAAACCTTATCAATATTTGATAATACGATGTGAAGGTATGAACATGGTGTTTGCAGTACAAGCTATGAGAAGCTAATGAGGAAGCTATCGCATCAGGATCAAGTCCATTGTCAGATGAACTGTTTTCTCAAAAGGTCCTTGGACCACAAAATGAAATTATGTTGACTCATGTGATGTTTAATTGCAACATTGGCTTTTTGCTGATTTGCAATAATCTACACGTCGTATGGGGCATAAGGTTTAAGCTCTATGCTGGTATTAAGACTTCAAGTATTATTAAGAACATTTGCATTAAACATCACATCATATGCTGAACAAGTTTGGTTTTAACACATCAATTGTTGGTGATGCTAAAGCTAGTATCAAAATAAAATGCATTTCTATATCCTGATTGATAAAGCTCACATCTTGATGAAATTCTACAGTACCTTCTCCTTTTTAAGCTTGTATGTATTTTGTTCCATGCTTCTTGGGGATTAGATCACCTTAACTTTTATGAATGAGACATAATAATATGCTAATGCTCAATTTAACATGAAAATTCAATGCAGCTGGGTTCATTTATGTATTTCTGCCTATAATGCAAAGAATTTTCTATTTTACTATGCTTGTCTAATTCTTTTTTTCTATTTTAGATTAACTACTATGTTCAGTCACACATCTAAATGAATGAATATAGGGATCATGTAATATTGGTGAGAATGGTCTCTGCAGATTTGAAATTGGTTAACCATATATCTTAGTTATTGCTTCTTTTGTAGCCCAACTAATTGTTTGGTTGTAGCCAACTGCAACGAAGAAGTTTGGACGACATATTAATACCTGTGTGAAGGTTCTAGATATGACTAGTCTAACAATTTCAGCACTAAACCAAATCAAGGTATCCCTTTATATTGCATGTTACTTCTTATGCATATAATCACGAAGTGATTTATCATTTGTCTCAGAAAATTTCTCTGATCAACTCTCCTGGTGCTCGTTATATTTTCACATTTCCAAGAAAAGTACATGTAGTGTTTTTTCAAATGTTTACTGGAGTTCTTTGGAGACCTAACATTCAACTTATAATAGATTTTCCCACTAATGTTGTGATTTCATAAACTAGACCTGACCTTCTAGTTTATTAGTTTGCCATTACTCCTATCTTTGTTACAATTCTTATATTTTGTCTTATGTGCATATTGTTGATTGAGGTACGACACCTTTTGCAGGACAGAGATTGATGAAGTATTAGATGACAAAAATTTAATTCTGAATTTTTTTTTGTGCTTTTACATAATGGATTATTATTGTTACAATTTTGTATTTCTTGGATGAGAGAAGCTCACATCTGAATCTTTTTTGGGGTATTTTGTCTCTATGCATTTACTTCGTTAGTATAATTTTATGGATTTGAATTTCAGATGCTGAAAATATTTGTAAACTTCACAAGTGTTTTTATTATATTCTTTAGAACTTCTTTATATTTTTTTTAATGGATGTATATTTGAAAATATAGTATGGTTGTGAATGCACAGTAAGGGAAACTTAAAAGAGTAAATAGAGGCAGCAGCCACTTTTAGCAATAAATAAACCATTATTGCAAGTTAGATATTGTATATTTAGCAAGAAAAAATTCTATTAGCAACCAAACAACTATGCCACAAATATGCATGGTGGTTTTATCATATATCTTTTAGCAATCAGAAACTATTATCACTAAATTTTTAATATTCTTTTGCGACGACATGCTAGCAGCTAGAACTTATGGTCGTTAAATATCTAATATTTTTTTTGCGACGACGTGCTAGCAACTAGAATTTATGGTCGCTAAACGTCTAATATTCTTTTGTGATGACAAGCTAGCAATCA